>OY540845.1:20684500-21892500 GCA_961205895.1 Mythimna pallens
TATCTGCGATCTCAACTTTCACCACGACGTTTATTTATGAGAAATCGTATAATGTAGACTAGAAAATATTATCAAAATTATAGTATTGTTAAAATGATCCCACCTGATGGTAAACAGTGAATTCAATCGTTGATGGTGAGGCGCACTAGTTTATTAAGAGCCTATTCACTCTAGTCTTGAAGACACCTAAATCATAGTCGAACGAGAAGACCGCAGCAAGCAAATTGTTCCAGTTCTTCGATGTACGCGGTATAAACGACGAGGCAAAACGCTTAGTCCGGACCATTATAGGATTCAACAACGTAAGGGTGGATACTCACCGTACGTCGAGTTGTTGAAATTATTACGGTTAATTGAAATATGGATGGATTGTGTGAAGAGTGATATGAAAGAAAAGGGAGTTAGTGATAGCATGACGAGTGACACGGCAGCATGGAAGAAAAAACATGTTGCGCCGACCCCAAATAACACGGGACAAGGGCAGGAAGATGATGATGAATTGAAATTATTTAATTAGTTTTGTCACAAATTTCTAGTTTATAACACATAGTACTGTATCTATATTTTAGTAATGTATTTATTCTATGGTCCTTCCCTCTGGCGTTGTTTTAGTTAGGTAAAAAAATATAATTGTCCTCTTAATTGCTCATTGACACATTCTTCTAACAACAACAATAATTGTCTTCTGTAACTGTAATTATAGCTTACATTACTAAGGTATTAAATATTTATAAACAATTGTAGTAAATACTCCCCCAGACGGCGACGGCTGCGATCCGTTTTTAAAGGAATTGTTATGTAAGCGCTTTAAAGATAGAACAATTTCTATGAAGATACTAGTTGACTGAGTAAACATTGTTCTACCATATAAATAAATGAAAGAAAAAAGGGGGCGGGGGTTAGGAAGGTATAGCCTACCACCTAATCTCAACTAACAAAAAAAAAAAACATAAAAAACTCAAGTCAATCTCAATAAAGTCAAGTTGTTTCAGTGGATTAACGATCGATAAAGTCAAAAGTCAAAGTTAAAAGTTTTTATTTCACATAGGCCTACCTAAGTGCCCATGCACTTATAAAACGTCAGAAGCTAGTGCACGGTTCCAAATTGGTCGTTTCCTATGGAGAATAACCGGCAAGAAAAAGAAAAAAAAGAGAGATAGAGTTCGATAACAAACTCTGTGACACGAGAACGTTTCTCAGGTCAACTAGTACATCTATATAAAAATATAAATATGCTAGCTGACCTGATAAACGTTCTGCCATATAAATAAAAGAAAAAAAATTGTGGTGGGGGTAGCATAGTAAAAAATAGCCTTCTACCTATTCTCGGACCTACCGAAAATTCGATCAAGCCGTTTCGGAAATTAACAAAAAATTCATGATATTCGATCAAGCCGTTTCGGAAATTCACAAATAAATCATGAAATTCCATCAAGCCGTTTCGGAAAAGTTCGATAACAAACTGTGTGACACGAGATTTTTATACATTTTATGTCGTATTGAAGCTTTATAAATGTTCTTCGTTACTTCTAGTTCAATGTCGACACGGTGAACTTTGTTCGTTTACTACATACATCTAAATATCATACATTTTCTTTGTCTTCAACAATTCGAAATAGTGTTTGTATATTTTGCTACGCTTGTACTTCCTACAATTAGTCTAACTGCCTTGGTATCTCAAAAGGAACTTGTAAAAAACATTTAATTTTGTGATGTATAAAAATGTATTAGTTTAATGTTTCCTGTTTCTTAGTAGTAATAGCGCGTGCAAGGAATTTGACTGAACTAAAAATAGTGAAGCGACCGCAACTGTACATGGCATGTGTAGCTCGCCGTCCGGTCGTCCGGTAACCGTCCGGACCAAGCCTGAGTCGTCAACGACGCGGCGCTCCACGCGCGCCACAAAGAGATGTCAGCAAAACCGTAGGGGCCCAGCAGGGCCGAAGTCTACTGGGGCCATGGGTTGACTTTTGAAAAAGAAGCCCGGTGTCTTGAAACGCTAGGCAAAGAAGAAACATTGAGTGATTTACCATCTTGAAAAAAAAACTGTACATGGCGTGGAATTAATATAACGAGTATATACTGACTTGGAAGGAACTCCGCGCCCGCGTGTTACTGGAAAATAATTCTAGGGGCATGCTCCCGGGATAAAAACTGCTTACCATCAGGTGGGATAGCAGTCAAGCACTGGTTCTATATGCTATTCCAGGAATTGGTCTACCCGTGCACTGTCGCACTCTGCGACGGTAACGGGATCTTTACTGGTTCTTCAATGAAATGCTTTTGTAATTAATTTTGGATACTTCATTTTTCAGAAAATGGACTTAAGAAATTTGATTAAATATGTAATTTATTCAGTACTAGCTTCTGCCAGCGGCGTCGCTCGCTTGAAAGTAAATTTCTCCATACAAACTTTTGGCCCCCGTTTCATCCCCTTAGGGGGTGAATTTTTGAAAATCCTCTCTTAGTGCTCGCCTACGTCATAAAAGGAAGCCTTGTGCAAAATTTCTCACTGCTAGTCCCAGTAGTTTCGGCTGTACGTTGATATGTCAGTCAGTGAGTTTCTCCTTTTATATATACAGATGAAAGAGTAGAAAAAAAATTACAATTTGCTTTATATTTGTAACAATACACTCGTGTGAAAAGGCGTTTATTTACCGGAAACAATAGGTATTTGAACTTGAACTAATTATTGTCACTTTCAGCAGTAATTCAAAGTAGAACAATCAAAATTCCCCAAGTTGGCATTTATGATGTGAAATAAAATATTATAATTGTATTAGTATCTAATTGAAGTAGGTTCATAATTAATAACTCGTGTTCACTATTTTGATTTATTTGTCTACAGTAGCACACAGCTTTTTTTTTTTCAAAGATATGTAGTTGCTACGGATATGAACTTTTTTTTGATGTGGGAAATTATCTAATGGCTTCTCTCGCTCTAGAGCTCAGCGAGAGGGGTTGTCAGATCTTTACTGACTAAAACCACACCTGTGTTTCTTCAGTTACCTTTTGCGTTTTAGGACCACGGGTTTCCCTCTCAGAAGTCGGCCTAAAGCGAAAAACAACAGCGATAGTGCAGTTTCCTTAAAAGAACCAATACACCCTACTAAATCTTTATTTACAAACAAAAATAGACAAATGCCGTTTTTAAATATTTGTTCAGTATTTGTTTCTAGGATCAATTATCTTGAAAACATTTAATAAAAATATAATAACGCAAATTAAAAAAACTATAAACACTATATAATTGCCTTCCTGTAGTTTTCTAGAAGTCATAAAAACTAGGTTTGCAATAATACACATGTTTATTCTCCGTCATAATTATATACCATTGCGCCGCGCTGTGCAGAGGTTAGCAGGGTTCAAAGTCAAGTGTATGAAGGCGTTATTAATTACAAATAATAAGAACAAGGAAAAATATGGAAAATATGCTTGTGTAAATACACAAGCATATTTCAAGTGAGAAATGAGTATATTAGGGGAAGTTTGAAAGTGGCGCTAGTGACTGAAAAATTGAAAGGGAATCGTTTGTCTTGGTATGGTCATGTGAAGAGGAGGGATGAAGCGCATGTTACTAAAAGAGTTATGAGTTTACATCTGGATGGATGGAGAGGGAGAGTGAGACCAAAGAAAAGATGGATGGATTGTGTGAAGAGTGATATGAAAGAAAAGGAAGTTAGTGATAGCATGACGAGTGACAGGCCAGAATGGAAGTAAAAACATGTTGCGCTGACCCCAAATAACACGGGACAAGGGCAGGAAGATGTTAATGATGATGATATTTCAAATTTCAAGAAGTCAGTCAGAAAAATGATGGTTATTCCAAAGCGTAGATCTCTAAGAAGAATGCGCAAGAAACTCCATGGACACTTTTTTCAATCATTCGCCTATGGATTTTCCAAGAAAACTCCTTACGATTTACTAGGCTAGCATAAAACGATTGCAGTAATCATCGGAGCGTGCAGGTGTAACGTTTCACGTGCGACCTCCAAGAGTTTCCTTCGGACCTAGTATATCTTCATACACACTAAATTTATAACTACTAATTGCCTAAATAATTAGCGGGTTACAACATTTATATTTAAAATTAGATATTTAAATGGAATGAGAATATTTTGTTTTTTTTACAATCTTCTAGTTTTTTTTTTTTAAGTTGTATAACGATTTAGATCAAGAAAGAAAACCGGCCAACCTACCAAACTGGCCTGCGTCTTGAACTCGCGTTATCAAATTATCTATACAACATTATACTCTATATATTATTGTAACTAATTAATATTGAGCAAAAACCGGCACAAAAATCATGTTTGTTGTATGAGAACCCCACTTAAATATTTATTTTATTCTGTTTTTAATATTTGTTGTTATAGCAGTAACAGAAATACACCATCAATCTGGTGACAGACAGATGGACAGTAAAGTCTTAATAATACGGTCCAGTTTTTGTTACACCCTGGGTACGGAACCCTAAAAAATCATGTACCTATTAACGAATTCTTTGAAAATGATAAAAGAAGGATAAAAATCCGTTAGATAAATAGTAGATTATCAAGTCTTGTACAACTTGTCGTGCCTGATTCATTCTCGTTTCTAGAAAACAGGTTGTATAGTAACGCTGTTTATAGAAGTCGTGATTTAACTAAAGATTTGATGCTGGCTGAACAATTGATCAGTGACGAGATCAGTTCATTGTTTAGAGAAAGAATGGGACAAAGAGTTTTACTAGCAACTAGTGATTCGCCGTTGCTTCGCACTGGAACAAATTGATAGACTTGATTATAAACAGCATCGAAAAACCGTTGCGTGGTCTAAGAGGTGTTAGAAGATAGATGCAGAAATTGATTTTCTTGTATATTTTGTAAAAAAATTGGTCTAATAACAAAATTCTAAAATGATGGTCAAATATAGGTTCTAAGGATCCAGAATTCTAGCAGTCATTAGTGATTTCCAGAAGGAACGTAGGTATGCTTTTAGCCAGTAAAAGTCTGACGTGCTCCGCCCAAGAACGAGAGAAGTCATTAGATGCTTTCCCAATTCAAAAAAGTCATTAGCGATTGACCAACTCCTAATCAAAGGAAAAGTATTAAAATCAATTCGTATTTTTTGTGGATTATAGGAAAGTAGATACATAATACAGCTAGTAAATGTTTTGTGAACTGTGCAAGTGTAAAAGTATGTGAAGGCCAATTACGCATTTCAAACTACAGTAAAATGTTAAAGTAAGAAATACAAAGGATTTAGAATGAAAAGCTTAGCCTAGATTATCCTACATTAGTATCAGACTTACAATGTAAGACCTAAACACTAATTACATACTATCTAAGGCATTGATACCCATTGTCTTAACAAATTAATTCTACTCAGGATCTCCTCTATTTCCATTCAACCCGCGTCTAGCGTTTTGACATGCCCACGGTCGCGTGGCGAAATTACGATTACGATACGAAGCTGATTAGTATGTTGCTGTCTCTCTCTTTCGTATTGTCCTTGACGTAGTGCGTGAGAGACGGGAACATTGGAATTTGATGTTAGTGTTAATCAATCTCGCTTTGTTACTTCTTTTTTTTATGGTCTCCTGGTAATTCTAAGTTGAGGTTTAGAGTAATTTATTATTTGGTAGTTAATTAGATGTCCTGTGGATTTATTATTTAGGTACACTTCACGTGTAGATTTTTAATCAGAATTTAGCGGGATATATAAAAGTCTTGTATTCACAAACCCTATATTAAGAATACAAAATTTCTTCAATAATTTCTGCTCGTAATACTATTTATGGTTTAAATTTTATAATAATTTATTTAACTTTCGATAAATAAGTTTGTAAATATGCAGTTGATTTGTACATGTATTACGTAGGAGCAAGATTTGTAAATTTTTTTTTTGCTTAAAAATGTATAACTTAAACAAATCTACAAGCGATATGTCAGATGTTTAGCGAGTTGACCATGAAAACGGACGAGGCTAAAATCACAACAAGGTTTTTGGTCATATTTTCGGTTAATTTTATCGTTTTTATTGAGGTAATTTTGCCGATATCCTCATTCTGGGAAAGGCTAAGGCTACCATTTATCTCGAACTCTAAAATGTACTGCGATTATTTTAAATCTTCGTTCTTGAGACATAGTGAGGCTGTAGGATCTCCAGAGATGGAAATTTTTCTAAACACAGTTACAGTGCACAATAATGACTGTATGAAATGATTCATTCTATAAAAAGCTAAATAAAATCGATGTTCCTTACCCTGGAGAATAAATGGCGAAATAAATTCAGCTCTCTTTTGAAAATCGTGAAAACAAAGGCGGGATAGCATCTGAACTAGCTCATCAAGTGATGTTTCTTCTCAGGGTCTCTCACTTAAGTAGCTCGCCCTCCGACCGTCCGATAAGGACAAGCCCGGCTCGATGAACCGTTGTGTTGTTCCACGTGCGCCTCTAAGAGATGTTAGGAAGATTGACGGGGCCAGTGAGGGCCGATGGTTAGGGCTACGTATAATTCCAAAGAGATACTGTGGCCCTCGTAAAGGGCCACTGCATGAACACTGAGTTTTAGTTAGTAAAAGTCTGAAACTCCTCACTCTCTGCATAGTGGGAGAAGTCCTTGATGATTTTCCACGTAAAGAAGAGACCCATAAAGACTTGGGTGTCTTCAAGTGTAGAGTCAATATGCTCTAAATAAACTAGTGCGATTCACCACTAACGATTGCATCTCTGCTTACCATCAGATGAGATCGCAGTCAAGCACTAGTTTATATAATTAAAAAAAAAATACTTATCCAAGGTCCTTACCATGACGTGTTAAAATGTCAAGCGTGTGAGTGAGAAATATGGATGAGGCTATACACCGTAGATAGCTCCATCCCTTTAACAGTTCAGGTCAGGTCGTAAAATGGATTAAGTTAAGATCTCTTGGTTATGACCTCTGGTTTTGAAAAGCAAAGAAGTATCCACCACCGTACCTCACTCTCATATTCAATTTTCCTCACAATCGATTACGTACGTGATTTGCGCAGACTTGCACTTCGGAGTCAGGCGACCTTGATGCGTCGTCACGACTCGTAATGTGTCGTCAACGTACGATTTTCGACGAGCCGTTTGTAATCAATGTGACGTCCGACTACTCGAGCGTGCATTGGTAATCGAGTTGTGTGTGGTGTGTGGCGAATCGGTTATTTATAACAAGACTGTTGGCTGATCTTCTTAAGGTCTTCGAGGAAATGCTCTGTCGGTTTTCCGCGGTTCTTACCACCAGATTTTTCTTTAGTTGTCTGGTTACAAAGTTAAATTGTATGTAGGTACTGTGGTTCTATGGTACAAAGGCTACGCTGACGTTCATTGTCGAGGGTCACCAGTTTAAAGGTATACGGGAGTTGGTGTAAAGTCCCGCAAACATCTGTTTAAAAGGAAGGATGCTCCAACCAAACTGCTGTTGTTGTACGTTTGATGCTGGAAACTGCTCGATAGTTGATCTCAGGCTATTGTATGTGTTCAAATCGCGCGGAGAATTCTAATTGGACGATGCAGTATTTCGATTTTTTTATGTGTTATGTTGAGGTAAAATAAAATTCTAATCATCTACAAATTCCATAATAAAAACTAAGCATTTTTCTATTTTATATTGCATACAAGGCAATATGTGGTAACATCGAAATATGCAAGAAATTAAATTCTTAGTTACGTAAATCAGTAATTTTATTTTTCATTTCCGTATCCTGTGCAAATACTTCACTTTGACACGCATTAGTTTGTATTTTGTTCTTGTTTCTTCGAGCCGGATTTTCTCGGATTTTTCGGATCTCAATATCCATCAGTCCAAGAGCGTTATAAGTATGGTGGTGGGTTGGTTGGATCCAGAATACCGGATGCAATAGGTAGGTTTGCTACACTGAATTGTGTAATAATTTACTAATTGACGCACATTAATTCTGAATAGTAGAGATGAGTCACTCGCGGTCATTCTGCATACACTCCTGAGTCAGCAAATGTTACAACATTTATTTATTTAATTCTTTATGCACACAAAAGTACAGAGGCGGACTTAATTAATGGCTTAAGGCATTTTCTGTAGAAAATGCCCTAAGGCATTAATTAAGTAGGAAGGGTTAATTAGGTATTAATTAGGTAGAAAATTTCTACCGGTCAATCTTTGGGTAATGCTAAGACAAATTAAACACACAACAACATTAACAACTTTCTAGCTAAGTGCAATAAGATTTATTTCTTTAAATGTTGGTGTTTTGTAATAACGTGCACAAAAAATTTGTAGCTAAAACTCAAACCCCATTATAAGGGTTAGTTATGCCTATTGACGTAGCGCTGCGGGATTGTTGGAAAGAGGTACATTAACCCTGGAATGCAAAAGGCAACACACAGGTGTGTTTTAGTCAGTAAAAGTCTGTCACTTAGAACGATAGGAGAGATTTAATGATTTCCACACTTTTTTTTAAATAATGAAATCTCATGTTCATTCTTCGTCGTTATAATTGCTTATGTGTAGGAAGGCTTTCGCAGGTCTGCTTATCTCGGAAAATAGGCAGTTCCTCGAGCGAAACTGTGGGAAAAAGCTAGTTCATAAATGTCGGAAAGGTTCGCTTACGGCCAATAAAATACTGCTCAACAAATATCAACCAAAGATGCAGTCGACACTGGTGCTCAGTTAATTTAGTGGTCAATTAATCTGCTTGGCCTTTTCCCAACTTATGTTGGAGCTGGCTTCCAGTAAAACTGTATGCAGCTGGATACTAGCATTTTAAATGGGGCGACTGCCTACCTGATCTGCCCTCCACAACCCAGTAAGGTTGCTCAACGTTGGCGCTGCGTAGACGTTGGAGAAGCGCCAACGCTCGTAAAACGCCAGTGGGATAGCGGCCTAACTGGATAACACGATGCCCCTTGGCAAGACTGGTGTTACATTTTCTAGCCTGTCAAAGATCTACAAATTACAGTATTATAGGCTCATAATTTGTGTTAAAAAGCCATCTACAGATGCAGTAACCAGCCATTAGATACGTGATTCAAGCTACAATAGCGAACTATGCTGTAATAACATGTTTTATGTTATAATGTGCTCAAGGAAAACAAAATGGCGGAAGTGTTACACTGTTAACGCATGTCGGTTTTATGGCGCGGTTGAGAAGTGGTGTTGCTTTGATGTGGACGATAAGATCGTTGTTCACGTAATTGTGGTGTAAATGTGAGGAATCTGGGATACTATGATGTCTCAAAATACACAAAAGCCCTTTCTTTGGTATTGTTCAAGTCGTTGAGCTCTTTACTCCTGATTTCTGATTATTTGAAGTTGAGTATTTCTCAACCTGAAAACGCAGCGCTGGAAGGCCTCCAACAAGGTAGACCAACGGCCTGGTGAGAGTCGCGGGAGTGCGGTGGATGCGAAACGCACAGGATCGGTCGTTGTGGCAACGCTTGCGAGAGGCCTGTGTCCAACAGTGGACGTCTTTCGGCTGAAATGATGATGATGATGATTTCTCATCCTCTACTTTAGCTTGAAAACCTGTCAAACAAACCTGTAAAAATTTGGCATTTAGTCTGACACGTATTTTACTCAAAATACTTAGTTCAGAAACCTGTCTTTAGTAGTCCTCAGTTGAGCTATACAAATACTGACAAATGATTGCACTGACTGGACAGGTCCACTCAAATCTGTGTAGTTCTTTCCTCAAAAGACCAGCTCAGACATTAATCTGTATGGTTCTCATAATTGTTTACTGTTTGCCTTTAAAAGAGACTGTATCCTGTGAGTTTGTTTCGATGTTTCTTCTCGGGGTAACTAGCTAGGAAACACTAGCCTACTAGTTTAAACTGATGAAGACGAATGAAGTGTAAAACTATCGTGAATTCGGTGTGAGACAGAGACAGGGCTATATAGGATGAAAAGCAAATATCCTGCTCTCATGACGGAATTATGTTGTCGCATTACCAGCTTCTCAGTAGAGCCTCAGAACCATGTGAATTAATAGTAGATACACTCGTAGGTACAGCTTAAGTGGTTTATTTTTATTTACAACCACGAAGCCTTTGTGTATGACTTGAACGAGTTTTGATCGATCTTTAAGTCTGGTAAAGGAAATTTCCATGTGGAATTTCCGTGAGCCTTGCACTGCCAACATATATTTATGTAATTGTTCTATAGTCGAGTGGAAACTTTTAAAAGGAGGTTGTGCAGTTCTGTACTCGAAACTTTTTGTGAATTTGCTCTTTTGAATTTGGGACTTATTCGTATAATGACTATCCACCAAGCTTGAATTTTAATGATTTCCTCAATTTCGTAACTTGTCAATTTACTATTTCAATATTCCGGTTCAATCATAACCCTATAATAAAGGTCGTTTAAGTGGACACTCAAGCACACGCTAGTACCTCGATAGCACTGTTATCTTGTAGCCTGTAAGTGCGGTTTTTGTAAGTCAAGTGTTAGTTATAACAACGTGCGGTTGACCGTACCTACAGTCCTCAAACTACGGTTTATTTATAAAGTCAGCCATTTTGAGTCTGGTTTGAAGTTCCTTGACCCTTGTTTCCTTTGCCTTTCATAGAATTTTGTTTATCAGTTGTTAAGTGTTTTAAAATAGAAACTTGAAAAAATAAGTTGATAGTTGAAATCTTCTTATTATTTTCGTGTGATGGACTCAAATTAAATTAATATTAGGGGAAGTTTGAAAGTGGCGCAAGTGACTGAAAAGTTGAAAGGGAATCGTTTATCTTAGTATGGTCATGTGAAGAGGAGGGATGAAGCGCACGTTGCTAAAAGAGTTATGAATTTACATGTGGATGGATGGAGAGGGAGAGGGAGGCCAAAAAAAGATGGATGGATTGTGTGAGAAGTGATATGAAAGAAAAGGAAGTTACTGATAGCGTGATGACTGACAGGACAGAATGAAAGAAAAAAACGTGTTGTGCCGAACCCAAATAAAACGGGACAAGGGCAGGAAGATGATGATGGACTCAAATTAAATTGTTTTAAATTAACTTAATTTTTTTTAAGATTATAACGTATAAAAATATGTTAGGGAAATATTACAAGAAAGAGAAAGAGCAGTGGTGGCCGAGTGGTAACGGCCCCGACTTACGAGTCGTAGGTCGCGGGTTCAAACGCAGCCAAGCGCATAGAGTTAAATTGCTTATTAGTATTTTAGGCTAGGTTGATATTTTAAAGAAATTTGTTCTTAATAATATAGTACAAAAGTAATACAAACGTTCGCCTTTATAATATTAATGTGAGTCTGCATTGTGATAAACACATATAATTCACCAAAAAACTCTAAAACTTATATATAATTTAATTCTCAGACTCGAAAAGGAAAATGACTTCATATCCGCCTTTAATAGTGCCAAATATATATGTACGTAGACATAAACACACATTCACACTTGCATATATGTTTATAATTATGTAAATATACATAACGTACTTTGTCTCAAGACATTTACGTCATATAAGTGTTACGTGTGGATATTACAAGATTTTTTTATATCCTTCACTATTGGCACACAGATCGTTAATGAAAATATCGCCTCGGGTCTTTTACTTGCAATTAATTTGCTGTAGATAAATACATTTACTAGATATCTAACCAGCTTCTGCAATCTAGAAATCTCTTAACCAACTGCGGACTCAGGTTGTTTTGGGACCACAAGGAAAAAAGGCATTAAAGTACAGTTACCGAAAAAACTGTACTTTGTATTTTATTTGTGGTCCCAAAATACTGCTATTTTTTTTTAATATATATATAAGTTGAAGTTGGGACCTACTATCATTGTGATCCATGTCCACTGTTGTACATAGATCTCTCCATCCCTTCATCGACCACTCCCGTTCTTTCTGCAGTTTTCAATAACCATCTCCGAGATGAAATTGACAAAAATTCAACTGTGCCAATTAAAAGTAACTTTTTACAACGGCTTTACCTTACACCTCTCGCTCCATTCTAAAAGTTAACAGTCGGGTTGCACCATGAGTTAAACGTCTGGTTACGAAGGCGACCGTCTGACTCATCGCAGGTCAAGGTAACCTGACAGTTTAACCGACTTCTGTATCACCTTAAAGAGATACATCCTGACATTTTCCTGGAATTATTGGGTCATAGATGTTGACAGCTGGTTTTTTTGAGAAATTATTTTTAAGTAGTTGTTTCATTGACTGCATAAGCAGTTATCGTCATCTGAGAATTGTCGAATATTTAAATTTAAAATCGTAAAAGTGAAAGATTGAAAATAATCAATTGTGTTAACATCTTTATATGAGATGAGCAAAAATTACATAGCACTTTGTCTATGGCTTTTCATTTTGACAATTCTACACCATTCATTGCGTCATGTACGTTGCGGACACTTTGCGGACTTTTTTTAAACATATGGAGCAATTTATTAGTCATTTCCTTCAAAAGATAATTGAGCTGTTATAAATTATTGATTTATTTTCCGTAATTGATCGCGATCAGTAAGAGTTTAATCAATTAATAATTCCAAGATTGTCTGTGTCATTGCTCGGAGAATTTGTTGATGTCTCATATTTCAAAGTAAAACATTGACGGGTAATTTATAAAGCAATAGTAATGGAACATTCATGAACGATGAATGTCGAGTAGAATGAAAGGATAAACATATTAAACATCCTGTTACAGTAACATCGGTTAGCAGTACGAGAGTGGTTCGAGTTGCGTCACGGTGGCAACTGTCCTACATTTTCATTAATACATATTCGTCTCAATTTACGACAGCAAATAAATAACAATTCTTTATTCTTTATCTCACTAGTATTATAAAGGCGAAAGTTTGTGTGTATGTATGTTTGTTACTTCTTCACGCTGGAATGGCTGAACGGATTTTGATGAAACTTGGTACACGGGTTTTTTTTTCGGTGGGAAAATCTTCTTATGACATCACCCGCTCTTGGGCGGAGCAGGAGATAGTGTCAGACTTTTACTGACTAAAAACCCACTCCTGTTCCTTCGTTGCCCTTCGTATCAGGGCCGAGTCTTCCTTTCAGAATCAAACTCTTGGCCCCAGTAGGCTTCGACCCTGTTGGGCCCTTACAGTTGCTGACATCTCCTTGAGGCACGCGTGGAACAGTACGCGCCGTCGACGACTTGGGCTCGGTCCGGACGGTTACCGGACGGTCGGACGGCGAGCTACCCATTGCTTGCCGTCTGCAAGCCCGCGCCTTGGGTGTACCAAGGCGCGGGCTTAGTAGCGGGTAGACCATGTCCTGTAGTAGCACATAGGATTCTCATCACATGGGTGAGGCCGCTGGTAGCAGCTAGTAACATTACAATAAAAGACTAGCTGCAATATTAAGTGTCTCCATGATTGGCTGTCAGTGAAACAGGAGTTTTAAAGACGTAAAGCCATAACTCCACGTCTACCTTTATTGTAATACAAACCTAATATCGATTGTGCTAACGTTGTATTTTCTTTGTTTACAGAGAGACCTCGCCTCCGTCGCCAATGGGCGACGCGAAGGAGTCAAAGATGAGCCAGATACAGTTCTCACCGCCTTTCGAAAAACAGGAGAGCTCGGTCAGTATATTCTTTATATTCTATACACCCGTAGTCGTATACCTATAAAGAGAGGGATGCGGCAAATACTTGTAACGACATCTATGGCGTCATGTGGGAACTAGTCCTGCATTGCGCAATCAAGTTTCTCCGCGCGATTGGAACATATAGAGCAGCCCGAAATCATCTATCGGGCAGTTGCCCACCAGACATAACACTCGTCTGGTCGGAGGATCCTCCCTTTTCAACAGAGGTTTGCGGGACTTTACACTGTTCCGTATAACTCCAAACTGGTGACCCCGACGTAATTTGAACACGCAACCTTCTGATTACTGATAACTTCACTTTATTCACTAGCGTCATTTACAGACTTCCTCTAATATTACAAATTTCTCACATTATCTATTCTCTTCACGCTGCACATCCATCTCAACATACGCATCTCCGCTACATTTAATCTGTTTTGATTCGTCTTTTTCACAGCCTAACATTCTGATCCATTCAGAATTAGAAAAAGATACCATTTACCCTTTAACTTAGGGGCATCTATAGATCGTAATTGTTTAAGACCTATCGCCATTTCATTCATTCTAAGATGATCAAGTCCTTTAAAATAGAAATTGAAATCATCATCACCTTCCTGCCCTTGTCCTATGTTATGTGAGATCGGCGCAACACGTTTTTTCTTCTATTCTATTGTGACGACCGTCACGTTATCACTAACTTCCTTTTCTTTCATATCATTCCTCACACAATTGACACAATCCATCCATATTTCCTTGGCGGTGGAGGAGCATTCATGGTTCACAAGTTGTTCCAATGACCTGTCGCCATTTCACCCATCCTTAGATGTCACGATCATTCTGACCTGTTACTGGTCACGCTATCACGGACTTCCTTTTCTTTCATATCACACCTCAATCAATGTATCTTACTTACAATCAACCTCAGTTGACATCTCTTCATGCAGCTACAGAGATGACTCGCTCGAACTAACCACAAAATCAAACATGTCAATTTCCTTTCCTTATCCGATTTTACCATTTTCTTAGCCTATAAATTCCAAAAAAATATTAAATACCGTAATCGCGTGGTCATTAGCAAATATCAAAAGCAATTAGATTGGAATGACCTGACATAATTAATTAATGATACAAATGATTATGAAGCAATCGATTCTAATAGAAGACGATGAAACATGCATAGTGTCACGTACACAGTAGAAGATGGGAGATGTCGTTGATGGGAAAGCTACCCAAGAACGTGTAAGTATTGTTAGTATCGGAGATAATGTATAAAAAATGCTTATTCGCGTATTAGTGCAGTGTTCATTCCTATGAAATTAAGTACTCTTTTACATTTTCTAATATTTAAAAATCTCGTGTCACAGTATTTGTTATAGATTTCCTCCAAAAACGGCTGGACCGATTTTTATGATGTTTTTTTTTTGTGTATATTTGGTTGGTCTGAGAATAGGTCGCAGGCTGTTTTTTATCTTTCTACTTCCACCCCCATTTTTTCTTTGATAAACCTTGCCAGGTCAGCTAAATCTCCTCTGTAGGGTGCAATCCTAACATAAATGTGATGTCAATCAATGCAAATGCAGAAAAATGCAGAAATGTCACTGAGTGCCTAACGGGAAGAGTCTAAATAAAAATGCAAGTAGTACGACTCAAACCACGTCTAATTAAACACGAAAGTAAAAATAATTTACCTGAAGGCATGCAATCGTTGCTCTGTCTATGTCAATGCATCTCCGAATGTAGGTCGCGTTCAAAGTGCACTTACATGAGCCTACATTCGGCTAATTTAACTAATTTAATAATCAACTTATTTTTCCATGTACGTACATCGTACACACAATCATTCTTTATTCTTAAACTTGAACTAATGTTTATGTCCTATTTGTTATCTATATATATAAAAGGGGCTGACTGACTGACTGAAAACTGACTGACTGACATATTAACGCACAGCCGAAACTACTGGGATTAGGAGCGTGAAATTTTGCACAAAGTTTCCTTTTGTGATGTAGGCGAGCACTAAGAAAGGATTTTCCAAAATTCACTCCCTAAGGGGATGAAGCGGGTGTCCAAAGTTTGTATGGAGAAATCTACATTTACGCGAGTGAAACCGCGGGCAGAAGCTAGTAAGCCATAAGTTCTTAGCCTTCTAAAGAGATACTAATCAAAGAGGCTCTACAGTACGGAGCTAAAGAGAGGGACATAGAAAAACTACAAACTGATGTAAATTTTTATTCTGTGGCAATCATCTTTGTTGATAGGATAATCAACAAAGATGATTGCCACAGAATAAAAATTTAAGGGGTCCACATGTGCTAGCAAAATGTCATGTGGTTAATTCCAAACATTTTGACAAACGATATTGGTATAATACTTATATATAGACAGTGACTCTGTCTAAAACCAGGTGGAGAGACGATCTGAAAAAAACAATCAAGTTAAATACTAAAAGTAAAAAAGTGTAGAAAGAAAATTGGCTCATGTAACTAGTAAGCAGTTATCAAAGTATACGCAAGCATAATAAAATTACTATAAACGGCCATTTCACTGTAAACGCGCACACGCACGATTTAGTTTTCAATTGTATGCCGTAAAATTGTTACATTTTACATCTTGATATATCTAACTGGGGAAACAAAGAATAAATATGTCTAGATTTTGCAGAATCAGCATATACATATAATGTTCTTACTGCTGGGACACAGTTTCTTTTCTTGATAGTGGATATCATAAGTTCCCTCCCTCATGACATTTTTCACCGTTTTGATAGATCAAGCAAGGTAAAGAAAGAATAAAATGTCTAACATTAGCATAATCAGCATGCAATATGCTGCTGGGAGACATGGCTCTTATTTTGATGGTGGATGTCATCATGTTTCCTTCCTCACGATGTTTTCTTTCATTCTTTTGAGACTGTCAAGACTGTTGTGCTGTTAATTTACACCTAGTGAAATGCCTATCTTGGTTCGTCGTGGCCGCTACCACTGGGCTAGTGCTTGATTGCGATCCCACCTGATGGTCAGCAGTGATGCAATCGTTGATGGTGAGGCGCACTAGTTTATTAAGAGCCTATTCACTCTAGCCTTAAAGACACCTAAATTATAATTGGACGGAAAGACCGCAACACTTCTTTTCTTCTTGTCGCCTCTTTCAATTACGCGGGGTCGGCCCTCTTGATCTTTCGGCGCCATTAAACCTGTAAATACCAAACTGGAAGGACAGGACAATCCTTTTGGCTCAGTCTAGGAATGAATAATTCGCGAAATTACTACAAAGCCTATAATTTATTTCAGCTACAGTAGATCAGTAATATTCATATATTAAAAAAAAACAGTCATTAGTAGAATCAGTCAATTGTAGAATCGGTTATTTATAGAATCAGTAAATTTTAGAATTGTTAATTTATAGACCAAAACCATTTTTCATTCGGGTTATTTCCGGTCTTCCTCTCCCTTTCTTTTTTGGAGCCATGAAATAGTTATTTTTTTTACAGTCTCGTCATATGTCCGTTAGGCCACTAGTACTGCAAAAAAAATGTCTAGATTAAATATTGAATTTCTAGAAGCCTATCTATTTCGCCATCCACATCTCTCATAAGCGTAGATTTCTCTCCAAAGAATACATAATTCCGAACTATGTCAATCGCTTTAGGAGTCGGTTACAAAACCGTTGCATAATTAGCCATTGTCCAAACTAGTTGCGGTTACGACCACCTAAGTATTATCATAATTAAACCGGTATTATGGTAGTGAAATCAGATGATCATTTCCTTATGTCGTTTTAGGGTTTTAAGTGTTGGAATGGTAGCAATTAATGGAGCCAGCGGGGGGTTCCGTGTTGGGTGATGATGCAGTTTGTTAAATTGTGCAGAAAGGTTACCAAATAACCATCATTATCTCCCAAGTCTTGATTATTTATTTATTAAGATCGCCGACATTACAGGCACTGGAAATTTACAGGTACATTTAATAACACTATTCAAGTGCTGTATCTTCTCGACCGACGACCGACGACATACCACAGTGTCTCAAGACGAAAGTTTATGACCAGTGATGACATATGGCACTGAAACATGGTCGCTTACAATGGGCCTCATCAGAAGGCTTACAGTTTCCCAAAGGGCTATGGAAAGGGCTATTCTCGGAGTTTCCTTGCGTGATCGCATCAGGAATGAAGATATCCGCAGGAGAACCAAGGCAGGCTCGTAGAACGGATGGTCGATGGAGCCCAAAGGTTCTAGAGTGGCGACCGCGCATCGTAAAACGAAGCGTTGGAAGGTCTCCCACAAGGTGGACCGACGACCTGGTGAGAGTCGCGGGAATGCGGTGGATGCGAGACGCACAGGATCGGTCGTTGTGGCGACGCTTATGGGAGGCCTATGTCCAACAGTGGACGTCTTTCGGTAGAAATGATGATGATGATGATTCAAGTGCTGCAACACTTGAGACAATCACTACATTAATATAAAACATTTGCCTTTGGCTGAATACCCGTGTATTACATGGAGCGACTACCAGTCAGACCTCCACAAATAACCTAATGGAAACATGATAACTCCTTGGATAGACTGATGGACACACTTTCTGGTGCCTCAAAGATCTGCGAATGACAACCGGGTTCAACGGTTTCACATTTTTTCTGAGGCACGGGTTATCGGTAATGCCCAGCCCTACGTTCAAAAATTAGGTTGGAGTTAACTCTAATGACGTTATCAGTGTCATTCATGGCCGCTCACACCAACCTACCCTGCTCAGAATTAGAGTTAGTTGGGTCAACTCTAGGGTAGCTTACTCGAGTTATAAAAGAACGAGCCTGGGTTGCAACTCGAAGCATTTGTGAACGGTTGGAGTAGCGACTCTACTCTGATTATTTTTGATCGCAGGGCTGGATTAACCTATCAAAATAACATATAGTTAGTAATTAAAGTGTGCTGGACATGCGGAATCGTTCGAAAGTGCTACCACGGTCCTGGAACGCAAAGAGAAAATAAAACTAACTTACTAAAACTGATGATCGTGACTCGATACAATAATAATATTCACACAACGCCGTCTAGCCCCAAGCTAAGAGAGCAGAGCTTGTGATATGAGTCCTAGACAGCTGATAAACATACTTATATATTTCTAAAAACATACATATTATAGATAAATTACACCCAGACGCAGAACAAACAAATGATTGTGCTCATCACACAAACATTTGTCCTAGGTGGGAATCGAACCCACGACCTGCGGCATAGCAGTCAGGGTCACTAACCACTAGACCAACAAGCCAGTCAACAGATATAGTTAACGAACCGGGACGATAAATCTATAATCGAATAGCCGGATTCTCTACTTAGAATCATTTTGAAGGTTTCTAAAGTAAGCGAAGACTGAAGAGTGAACTTCATCTTAAATTAGACTATATTGAACACTCAGGATTCTCACTGATCGAGGATTTGCTTTAACTCCGGATTATTATTTTTGGTGTTACTACCATAAGTTTTTATTTAACTACACAACAAATTTGTCATTATTCTAAAATAGATATACTCTTTATTTTACACTATATACACTATTATTGTAGGGACTTAAAATTAAATAGGGTGTAAGTGTACTTTTTACATACATACCCAACTAGCAAAATGTCTCTTATAACACACTTCTAAACGTCTGTAAGTATGGAATTGGGCAACTACTATAAGGGCAAATAATCTTACAAGGTGTGCCCTTATAAGATTATTTGCCCTTATAGTAGTTGTATGATGGTTTCATTAAGTGTTTTTTTCATCTTACATTAATCTTGATAATACTTTTGTAACAACAAATACAGTTACAAGTGTCTATTAGCACAATACGTCTTATAAGGTGCCTTTATAAGTTACACAAATTTTGCCAAGACAGATATAAACCTTTTATAAGGTCTAAGCTCTTATTACGGTTTAATCTTTGGCTATTTTGCTAGTTGGGTAACTACTAAAACATGTAATATACATACGAGTATATATAAAAGCTATACACGTGTATAACGACATTCGACGAGAGGTAATGATCCTTGACAATATTAATTTTAAAAGACGGTAAAGTTTGTTTGTCTTACTGACACAGGCAAAACAATATATATAAAAAATACTACTTCTATTCTTAGCATATTCTTGAAATAAATAACAACATAACCTGTATAATTAGTGCATTCAATTTAGACATCACTAAATTAATGATGACTTTGATAAGTAAATTGCAACAAAACATAATCTGACAATGACTCGAATACAAGGATAATCCTTTATTGATATTCTATACCATTCATTTTATTATTATCTTGTATAATATTTTTATGATTGAGAATCATGTTGAGAAGCTCTTTAGCATTTTTAGGACGTTCAGGGTCATTTTTCATGTGATCGCCGCCAAACCAGTTGCCCTTGTACTTATTTCCCTCACTGACAAGCCAGAAATATAAACGTTAACCCCTCCCTTTCCTGTCAGGAGTGCGGCATTGTTCGAAAGAGTAACCGCGACCCTGGAACGCAAAGAGCAATTGAAGGAACACAGGTGGGTGATTCTTTGAAACCGAGAGTATGTCTCATTCATCTGGCGCAGCTTTCGTACCTATCTATTTTGTGTCGTAAGCCACTGGGCGCAAATGAATGTCTTTGATACACTTAGTGATCGGGGAAAACTAATATGCAAATAAAATATCACAGTGTAAAGAAAAAACTAGGCCAGATGAATGAGACAGTCTCTCGGTTTCAAAGAATCACCCAGGAGGTTTTATTAATTAAAGTTTGACAATTACTCCCGCTCTACACAGAGCGGGAGAAGTTATTGGATGATTTCCCACTTAAAAAAATGGCCATATACATGAAGCGCATATCTAAAAATAATTGAAGGTTGTAGTTGGAACAATTTGCCTGCTTGGTCTTCCCATCCCATTATAATTTAGGTGTCTTCAAGGCTAGAGTTTATAGACTCTCAATAATTTAGTGCGATTCACCATCAATGATTGCATCACTGCTTACCATCAGGTGGGATCGCAGTCAAGCTCTGGTTTATATCGTCAAAAAAAAAGTTAGCCTTCAGCTTCCAGGCGTAGAATCCAAACGGATGCTTTTGACTGGTTCATCATCTTTTGTAGTAGAAGCCACTACCAGGGTCTTCCCAGAACAAAAACCAATACATCATCAAAGTTTTGTGGTACTCGAGCCACTGTTAAAGGGTTTTTTTTTTTTAAATTGGTGTAAACCAGTGCTTTACTGCGATCCCACCTGACGGTAAGCAGTGATGCAATCATCGATGGTGGGGCGCACTAGTACTCTCTAGCCTTGAGGACACATAAATTAAAGTTGGAGAGGAAGACCACGGCAGGCAAATTGTTTTGGTTTCCCCGTAAGTAAATATCAAGCTGTATGGGTCCTATCTGTATAGAAATTGGGTACAAGTATATTACAATGGCCTATTAAAAAATACACAGAAGGAGCCATTATAAATCACACATGCAAATAAAAGTATGTTGACAAATTTTTGGCAGTTAAGTCCAAGTTTCCTTATGCCGGTTTTCCTTGCTCATGAGTCAGGAGATTTTCCTGATACTTCAAAAGGATCAAACATCCGGACCGTTATGAATTTGCTTTCCTTTGACAATTCAATAGAGTCTGGAAATGGTCTATTTGAATATATGTTTCTGATTCTGTTAGGAACCGTGGCTCTAAACCAAATCATACACATCCTTTACAGTCTACTAGTCTATGCTAGAAATTGAAGTGCTTCTGCTCTGACGCTTAGAGGTCAACAGCCAAGAATTTAGCCATAAAAATGAATCAGACATCACTGGTACTAAGAGCCAGTACACAATGGTCACTTACTTGCCATAAAGGTACCCATTGAGGAAGGTGGAAGGTACTCAATGTGGTATTGTTTACAAAGCCTTGATGATATGTACGAGAATCGGATGAGGAGAATGTGATTTTTTTGATAGGCTATTTGTCATCATTAGCAGCTGGTTAGTCAGGGTTCTATGAAGCTTGGTGTCAATTTTCCCTTACGTTGTAGAAACCTCTACGGTCCGGGCTAAGCGTTTCGCCTCGTCGTTTATACCGCGTACATTGAAGGACTGGAAGATTTTCCTGCTTCAGTCTTCGCTTCCAATTATAATTTAGGTGTCTTTGAGGCTCTTAATAAACTAGTGCGCCTCGCCATCAACGATTGCATCACTACTTACCATCAGCTGGGGTCGCCCGTCAAGCACTAGTTTATACATATTTTTTATTATTATTATTGATATGCTCGCGATTGACCACTACCTCACCTGATGGTAAGCGATGATGTGGCCGACGATGGAGCACGTCGGTCACATATTTAACAATAAAAAAATTATAATTGAGTGACAATGTTTACCCGATAGTATGTTTGTAAGGTATCCTCCTTTGACACGCTATGTGCCTAAATGCCTTGTTGAATTTTAGCTTGAGAGGTATCCTTAGATTCTTCTTAGTTGTGAGAGTGACATTGGGTACATCAAAATGATTATTTTTTGAAATGGCGGATTTTCGGCGCCAAATTATTTGTTTTAATTTTTTTTTTTCGTGACTCGATGAGATAATTTCAAAAGTTTTACTCACTACAACGCAAGAAATAAAAAAAATATGACTGTCAAAAAATTAGACCGCAAAAAACAACTGAAAAGTTCAAAACAAGTCTCTTTAGGCAGTCTGAAAATATTGATGGCGTCCAATCTGTGATTGAATTGAAATAAATTCCACCAGCAGCATCAGACTGCTTCAAGTGACGGATTTCAAACTTTTCAATAGTTTTTTTGCATGTGGGTTTTTTAACACTGACATGGCTTTTAGGAACGCAAGAAGGATATTTAAGTTAAACAACTTAAAATATCCTTCTTGCGTTCTTATTTTAGGCCCAAATATTTTTTTTTAGTATCATCTTAATTCTATGTTAATTCTTCTATACCGTACCTACTGACTACAATGATTTGCCCTGAGTTTTTTCAGCTACCTTTCGCGTTCCAGGGCCGCAGTAAATCTGTCGAACTCTCCAGTAGTCCATTATGATAGAGTTGGTTTTTTGCATTTCCAAAAACGGAACCATATGGTATTGATGAGATTATTTGCCCGAGCTTCGATGCCATGTTCTATTTTACTGAAAACGTGCATTTTTGGGATAAAATGTAGCCTATGCTACCTCTGCCATGTTATAGCTTTTTATCATCAACATAACTTTCGGGATTGGATCAGTAGATCCTTCCAGAGATTGCCTTTTAACAAACATATGAACAAACTAGCTTTTGCCCGCGGCTTCACTCGCGTGAATGTGGATTTCTCCATACAAACTTTAAACCCCCGTTTCATACCTTTAGGGGCGAATTTTGGAAAATCCTCTTTTAGTGCTCGCTTACGTTATAAAAGGGGAAGCATTGTGCAAAAATTCACGCTCTTAGTCCCAGTAGTTTTGGCTGTGCTTTGTTGTTTCAGTCGGTCAGTTTCTCCTTTTATATATATATATAGATTATTATACCTCTTTAAAGTATTACATAAGTCAAAGGTAAGTAGTAAATCAATGAAGCAGACAGCTAAAATTAGAAACAGGCAAAACAAAAGCGTCTCATTTCTTCCGATTGTCTCGCCAGATTTATATCATCAAGGTCAGCGACCGTCATTGTATTTAAGTAGCACGTGTCTTATCTTCAAAAATTTCATAAGTTCTCAACTTGAATCAAATTCAACTTAGGTCAACCTTGAAGTGCAGGTCATCAGCTATATGTTTCTGATTTCTGAGTAGTGTTCCTTAGTGGTCCTTTCAATACAGCGTTGCTGGATTGGGTGGGTTTTAGCCAGTAAAAGCATTGGTAAAAACCTGACACTCGCCCTCGCTCCACCCAGAGCGTGAATAAGTATTTGATGATTACCTATCCAAAACAAAACCATTCAAGTGCGAGTCGGACTCGCGCGCCGAGATTCCGTATAAAACCATGACGGCAACGTTAAAGACGGACCAAAGTGATCCTTTAAGGGTTCCATTTTGGCCGACTGAAGTGCTATATTCGTACTAAAACACGATGATCAATACCCGATTCAATCTGCATAATATTTGCCTTGTTGGAGTCAACTTCCAGTCAAAGAGATGCAGCTTCGTTCCAGTATTTTAAATGAAACGCCTGTCTATCTGTTCTAGCACAACTTGGATGGTAGCCATTTTTTGGGCTGAAGATCTATCTAGCCATTTATGTCCTACTGTCATGGCCACACAATCCTGTTTTCCATAGTTATTAAAACTTTATCGCTTTTTTATTTTATTATTTTATTTATGCGCGCATCACCGTAATACATTACACTAAATGTATTCGGTTGAAAACTGATTTTTATCCGTTGCATCTCTACCTCACTTTCAGTCGAAAACCAGCGTCAGGTACTAGTTGTCTGTGAGGCACACTATTTTATTTTTTGCTTGTTTTTTGTAGGCTTAGTTAACTAGTGTTTGTGTGTCTGGTGTTGTGCCAAATAAAAACATTTTCTTTCTTTCTTTTCTGCTTGTACAGGCCAAACTTTTCCTTGTGTCCCTCAAGGTGTAGATGGACTACCTACTCTAATTCTCGCTTTTTATTTTCGCCAGGTGTGGCAGAAACGTCAACAGGCGGTGTGTGTGCGGCACGCGTTCAAGGATTACGGCTCGAAGAAGAGACCCAACCATGTACTCAGCAACCTCAACATGACAGTCGCTAAGGGCACCATGTAAGTACACCACTATTTTATGAGACCAGTATATTAAATCAAGAAGTCTTGGAGTATAAGGAAAGAGGAAGAACTGGAACAATTTGCCTGCAGCGGTCTTCCCGTCCAACTATAATTTAGGTGTCTTCAAGGCTAGATTGAATAGGATCTTAATAAACTAGTGCGCCTCACCATCAACGATTGTTTCACTGCTTACCATCAAGTGGGATCGCATAAAAACGTTGCTCACTCGAATGTTTCGCAAACGCGGATTTGTGGTTACTGCTAAAAATCGGTCAAGAGCGAGTGTGCATTCTGATGGAGTTCTTGATAATTAAAAATTGCTAAATGATTGGATCAAAGTAAATGCTTTGAGCGTGAGTTGATACCGTGAGCAAACTATTAAATTGCACAGAAACGTTTCCATTGTATTTCTACATTACGACAATTACCTCCTTTGGCACTGAGACCCTTTGATTTCCCGTTAGAAGTAGTAAACATTTTAGCTATTCCTGGAGCATTGCCACATCAGATTAACTCTTAAAGTGGGTCTGCACTAGACGAGCTGTGCACGAACAGAGCACGAGCCGAGCTCAAATTCGTGTAGTGTGGACCGACTTACAAGTCTCGTACGAACGCTCTTTGAGCGTTTGGTTCGTGCTCGACTATGCTACGCCTTTTGTCAGTTTTTTGACGAACACAAAGGGTTTCGCATCACGTTCGAGGACAGTGATCGTTGGAGGGTCGTTGTACGTCCACACTTGACACCGCGAGTAGAGCGGCTCGGCTCCTCTAGCGTAGACTCACCTTTACAGATTGCTATCATAATCATATATCACTCATATGGCAGAATGGCTATAGATAAAGTAACGGCTAACTATTTTCCACAAGGAAGTCTGGCGTGACGCCAAGATGGCAAGGGTGGAGAACAAAAGATTATTAACCTCTGACTAATGTTTTGTAATTATTGTATTATAACAATTGATGGGTTTAAGACAATGAGGTTATTACACATCTTTCTCTAGATAGATACACATAGAACAGATATCTTGTGGATATTATCTTGGTTTTCATTGAAATCAAATTTTAAATTTGTGTAAAAGTAATCCAGTAAAGACCTTTATAAATCTGCTATTATGCTTGAAATTTCTCATGAATTAAAATATTTTTAAAAAATTATATGTATAGAAATCTTGCACATTTAATAGACATTTGATAGAGATTCTGAACAACGAAAATTCGTGTCCAAAAGTTCTATTTTCTAACTCAAATAGTTATCTTAAGACCTAGAACCGGTTACTGAAGTGATTATAACGTGTCAATTTAAGGGGCTCCCTTTAAAAATATATTAGAACTAGCTTTTGCCCACGGCTTCGCTCGCGTAAATGTAGGTTTCTCTATACAAACTTTGGACCCTCGCTTCATCCCCTTAAGGAGTGAATTTTGGAAAATCCTTTCTTAGTGCTCGCCTACGTCATAAAACGAAACCTTGTGCAAAATTTCACGCTCCTAATCCCAGTGGTTTTGGCTGTGTGTTGATATGTCAGTCAGTCAGTTTCTCCTTTTATATATATAGAAAATATATATTAAAAATATATTAGAAAATATATAATTTGTATAAAGTACCATAAAAGGGCATCATAAAATTCTAAAAAAACTTATATGCAATACATTCAAGGTTTATATTTTGTACAAAATTTTTTTTTTCATTTATTGTTCTACAAACAATAAAAATAAAAGGGCTATTTGCGTTTAATGTTTCAAATTTTTTACCGAAGCAATTACCAACACGAAATATATACCTATCTATAGAGAATATAATTATTGTAAATATTGTACAAATACTTACGTTTTATTTTTTGAGATATTAGCATATTTTCAATTCTCGGTAACAAATTTTGTTGTTTTGTTTGTTGTCGACGTCAAAATGTCAAATCATAGGACGCCTTGGCCGGATGGACGTACGTCATTTTTTTCACCAAAACGCTCCCGTATTTATGTAGATTTATCGTTCTAGTGTAACAATATAGGAGCCCCTTAAGGTGAAATTCAAATTTTACTAAATTTTTCGCATTTTGTCAGAGTCAAGTTGTATGTTGATTAAAATGATGACTGGCCTGGTGGTCTAGTGGTTGGTGAGTTAGTGGCCCTGACTGCTATGCCGGAGATCGTGGGTTCGATTCCCACCCAGGACAAATGTTTGTGTGATGAGCACGATCATTTGTTCTGTGTTTGGGTGTAATTAATCTATATATGTATGTATTTAGAAATATATAAGTATGTTTATCAGTTGTCTAGTACTCATAACACAAGCTCTGCTTAGCTTGGGACTAGACGGCGTTGTGTGATAGTTGTGGAATATTATATTATTATATTAAAATATGTTTGCGAGCGTAATACGTATTTATTTATGGAATTATAATCATTAAAATCACCTCTCAATTCGTTTTATCATGCTATTTCACGAAAACATTGTGGGTTTTAATCATCAAAATTCTGACATCTCGCGCCACCTAAAGCGGCAGAAGGTATTTGATGTTTTCCCATCTCAAGACCCCAAACGAAAAAATAGATTGCAGGATTATCAACAATGTTATCTACTCCATGGAACATACACAAGTATGTTCCATGGAGTAGATAACATTGTTGATAATCCTGCAATCTATTTTTTATAGTCAACTAAGGTTTGAAGTCCACAGAATTATAACCAGTTTTCATTTAGAAGTTGTTTGATTGATTACCCGTTTGATTTGCTTGATCATGACGCAGCACTTTGTGAAGAATTTTTTAGCAAAAACAAAAAATAAATTACCAATGCAAATACAGTGATTATTTTAATCGAGTTTTATAAAATTTCGCAGTTATGATGTGTGTAATAGGTCGTATTATTGCAGTTTTAAAATATAATTAATAAATTAAGTTCATTTCATTATTAATTTAGTAATACTAACACAAGATCAACAAAAAATCTAGGCCGTTGTTGCATAAGTGAGACTTGAAACCTGTCTGTTGTTTGTTTAGGTTCTTTCACTCTTTATAGACTAGGAAAGAACGACTCATAAAATATCATGCGTATGGAACGAGTAAGGACTTTATTCTTTGTAAAGAGTTCTCATTTGACGCATTTACCACTAAAATGTATTCTGCACACCCTGAACAGAAAGCTGACTTTTTTAAAAGTGCATAGTGCGTAGTGTCCTAGGCTCTGGAGTACTTTCGCATTTCGTCGCGTTCCCCCGGCCATACTTTTTCAAAACAAGGACAGTACTTGCGTATGCTCATCTACTATCTTCCTAGCAACATTACCAAGGACAATGACTCTAGTACATAAAATCAATGCGATCATTATTTTAAGTGCTCATAGAGAGACGTCAAGAGTTCCTTAGTCCTCCATTTGACGTCAAAAGACGTCAGTTCTAATAGGACTGCTATAATAACTGACGTCGTCTTGTTTAAATTGGAGCGCGCGCAAACATTAGGACTATTTTAATTGGCGTGTCTATAGAAATGAAGATGGATATGTTTAGATAAGTTGAAGAATGGATGTGTTGTGATGAATGCATTTTAGAAGGATACGTTTTAGATTCTATTAGTCAGTTTGCAAAACAAAGAAAACAGAAAGAATGTCGAATTCATGAATAGTTTAGAAAACAACAAAAATGTCACCTGGATTTTTACTACAAATAGAAAAGAAAATACTGACTTTTTCTGCAGCTTTTCTCCCATCCCCAGATGCAATGTTTTTTTTTTATGTGGGAAAATCATCTCATGACAAATCCCGTTCTTGGGCGGAGCGGGAGATAGTGTCAGACTTGTACTGACTTAAAACCCACTCCTGTTCCTTCTTTGCCTTCGTCCCAGGGCCCCGGGTTTCGTTTTCACACTACCCATGGCCCCAGTAGGCTTCGACCCTGCTGGGCCCCTACGATTTGCTGACATCTACCTGAGGCGCGCGTGGAAACAGTACGCGCCGTCGACGACTTGTGCTCGGTCCGGATGGTTACCGGACGATCGGACGGCGAGCCACCCATTGCTCGCCGAGATGCCATGCTGTAGTCTACGTAACTTAAGGATACGAAGCGTAGATTTTTATCAGAATCTAAAAATTTGATTCGATTTTACCAGCTTCCTGATTTCAGCTGAAAGACCAGGGGCCTAGCTAACGCCGTATCAGTCGTATCAATGATATGGGTCCCCGGACTATAGGGGCCCGACGTGTGCAATAATTCGTAACATACAACAACGTATGAGACAACCACAACTTTAAATTCTCTTTTTAGTACTCGTAAGATAATGAATAGTGACTATATAATAGGATGAAAACTTTATTCTAAGACTATTAATATGTTCCAATGGGCTCATTTTCAATCAAGGTTTGACCTATCGCAGTAACAGTATCTAACCCCATTTCCGACCACCATGACAAAACCACTTTTCTATATTTCAACACAAAAACCAATATGTAATCACCTTATTTCTACTTCACTTCAGCCATCGGAGTCGTGCTAAAAGAAGCTTATTTAACGTAGAACTTGCACCATTTACCTTCGTATTTATATTGTATTCTCTACTTAGCTGGAAACATTGTACTGTTTAAGTCAAAAGTTATATTTTTCACTGCGTATATTACCAACAAAACAAAAGTGATATTGATACAGCCTCTAGCTACGCCACTGCAAAAGACATCCACTGCTAGACTCAAGCGTTCCCCAAGGAGCCACCCACAAAGACTGCAACTACAATCATCAATTTTCTGCACTTATAGAACATAATCAACGACCCTTCATATACGTAACAATACGACGCAGTTTCAATATCGTCAGGAAGTCCTCCGTCTGACGTCAAGCCTAACAATTATAATACCAGCACCATATAAGATGGTGACCATTACACTATGTGCGGTACATAAGTATTGGCTATGCACTGACAAGATGGGAGCCCTTGTATTGCAAGATATGTGGACGACATACAAATGGAGACCTAATTACTGCCGGAATATATTATATGTAGGATGTTTTGAGGCCGTAATCAGTGTTCAAGACAATTATTGCTGATCATTTTGACAGCCCAACACAGTTGGGTACAGATTTGTTTGATGATAAATACCAGCCTAGTAAATTAATTGTTGACTTACTAAGCTCTTGAATTAACTTTTAAAACTTTTATGGAGAGGCGTAATTGTTTCCGGAGATTTGGGGTCGGCGGAGGACTATTCTTGGTCCCCTAGTTAAATGGACCAACGAGACCACTGGATGTCGAAGGTTTAGAACCGGCTGTCGTGGTACAGGTTGAGTGAGGTCTAAGGTATAAGGTAAGCAGTGTACCGCGAAAGGCCGAGATCATTAAAAAACATCAATGATTATTATATATCAATAAAAAAGGGAACGTGTAACAGAAATGATGCTTCATCTTTGGCTTGTTACGTAGGTGACGTATAGGAAAATTACTTGTAAAAGCCACAAGATTGAAATCTTTCCATTAGGTTTTATGTTAGATCTGATATCCATATATAGAAAAGGAAAAATTGACTGACTGACATATCAACGCACAGCCGAAACTACTGGAACTAGAGGCGTGAATTTTGCACAAGGCTTATTTTTATGATGTAGGCGAGCACTAAGAGAGGATTTTCCAAAATTCAACCCCTAAATCTCATTCTAAATTCTGTATGGAGAAACCTACTTTCAAGCAGGCGAAACTGCTGGCAGAAGCTAGTTAACTCTTATATTATGTATAAAAGCTGAAGAGTTTGTTTGGTAGAAGGAGATAAGTTCAGGTACTACGGGTTCAATTTGTTAAATTCTTTGTCGGATAGACAACACGGGTGAATTCGCGAGGGACAAATAGTCATCATCATCATCATCATCCTGCCCTTGTCCCGTGTTATTCGGGGTCGGCGCAACACGTTTTTTTCTACCATTCTGCCCTGTCACTCGTGATGCTATCATTAACTTCCTTTTCTTTCATATCACTCTTACACAATCCGGGAAGGACAAATAGTACAAAGTATAAATAGGTATTACCAAGAAAATAATACTAATTCCTAGTTCAGAGTATTGTCTGATATAAAATACAATTGGTATAATTATTATATATTATCATGTATAGCTTCCATTTACGTCTTCAAATAATTCGAACATGGAACAAAAAATAACACAAATATGCCACAAAAACATACGGCAAGCGTTTTTTACAATTCGTCTAAATGAATCGTGGTCAGACAGTTGATGGAAATCATTAACAATTTAACACATAGGCGCCAAACACATAAACCTTATAGGAAATCCATTATTTTATGAACGTAGACTAAATTAGTGGATTTTTTTTCGATTTAATAATTATTTGTGCCATTAATGCCGTAATCGCCTGTAAAGAAATCCTATAATATATCATTTCATCATGGACTTGGTAGAAAGTTAAACATTTCAGTTCTAGAAAAAAAAAAAAGAATGGTCCTTCGAGCCGGATGCCTCATGAGAGAGTTTAATCTCTCTCACCCACGGCCTCCCGTTAGGTGGCTTGAAACGGTATGGCCACTATTTTTATTTATACTAGTATTCCGCCCCGGCTCTGCATGGGAGTGAATAAAACACACAAATCTTCCTCGTTTATTGCTCTTTCTATTAGTGAAAATCGCATCAAAATCTAATACTTGGTTTAGGAGGAGTTATCGAATAAACAGAAAACCACGGACAGCAAGTTTTTTTTATTCTATGACTAGCGAGCTGGGTGTTAGAAATCTTTTGAAATTCTCTCCTCTTCTGTTATGCGTTTATTGTACACCTAACCCTTCCTCATGGATCACTCTGTCCATAGATGAAAACCACCCTTCGATAGTTTTTGAGTTTATCGCGTTCATAAAGACAAACCGACTCGGTTGACAAGTTTATTTATATTATGTAAGGAAGTTCCGACTGGCAGCACCATTCGCACGTTTTGCAAAACAAATGACGATCGCCAGTTCCATATTTCAGGCGTGATATGATTATCAAATGAAGGCCTAACATCGCTACTTGTAAAATTCTGATATATTTAAAATCAAAGTCAAAATCAAAAATTTTTATTTCTTATAAAAGTCAGAAGCTAGTGCACGGTTCCAAATTGGTCGTTTCCTATGGAGAAGAACTGGCAAGAAACTCCATGGTTACTCTTTTAAAAAAATGATTGTTTACAATATTTTCATATTACAGTATTAATAGACATTATGTAAGAACAGTGTAGACCAGTCGATATTGTACCCAAAAGCACAATAAAAATTATCATATTTAAAAAAAAGTGAGTCGTAATAGGAAGTAACCTAAGAATTCGCGAAGTCCACGATGTTCTCACATTCACATTAAAAATATTATTCACAGTCAATATACAGGATATTATTCAGCTTTTAAAGCAATAATATACAGGATGTAAGAGACAGGTTTCCGCAAACTTTAGGGCCTTGCTCAGTAGACGAAACTGAACAACTTTCAACAAGTTTTTTTTTTCGGGAAACGAAATAAATTCGTCCTGTCCATACAAACTGTCCAAGCAAATTTATAATTTTGTATGAAGAAGCCAAATTTTATTTCGTGTCCTGAAAAAAATACGTGTGGAAGGTTGTTCAGTTTCGTCTACTGAGTACGGCTACAGAAGGTACGAAGCCGTCCTAAGCAAAAAAAAAACTGCAAAATAATCACGTTTGTTATAGGGGAGCCCCACTTAAATATTTATTTTATTCTGTAGTATTTGTTGTCATAGCGGCAGCAGAAATACGTCATCTGTGAAAATTTCAACTGTCTAGCTATCATGATAAATGATATACAGCCTGGTGTCAGATGGACAGTCAGTGCCGTTAGTAGTAATTGGGTCCCGTTTTACCCTCAGGGTACAGAACCCTAAAAAGCAGCTCCCGATCAAATTAGAAGCCGACTCCAACATACATAGATGGGAAAAGTCTAGGTAGATGAGAAGGCCTGTATAATGCAATCAGATTCAACCAAGGTAACTTAGCATACGCAAGCGATTATCCTTCCGTCATCCTTGGCGACCCGCAACTAGGGTTACCATCAAGAAATTTGAAATATCAATAAAAAAACGGCGACTAATAAAACAGTGACTGAAAAGTTTAAAGGGAATCGTTTGTCTTGGTATGGAGGGATGAAACGCATGTTACTAAAAGAGTTATGAGTAACTACACCTGTGGATGGATGGATGGAGAGACAGAGAAAGGGAGGCCAAAGAAAAGATGAATGCATTTTGTGAGAAGTGATATGAAAGAAAAGGGAGTTAGTGATAGCGTGACGGGCACGGGCGACAGGACAGACTGGAAATAAAACGTGTTGCTCTGACCTCAAATAAAACAGTACTGGCGCAGGAAGATGATGACCCACTATTGAGCCTACCACACGCATAAGGTTCTCTACAGTTTTGCTTGCGTAGGCCGGTTTTAAGGTCCGTGAGTGTGGTTAATAAAAACCACACAGTTTTGACAGATATTATATTTAATTTGATATTACTTACATAGAGCAGTGGTGGCCGAGTGGTAACGGCCCCGACTTACGAGGTGTAGGTCGCGGGTTCAAACTCAGCCAGGCCCTCAGAACTGCTCTCAGAACGGTGCAGGAAAACTTCATGAGGAAACTGGCATATCCTAGAACCAAAAATTAAAAAACATGTGACATCCACCAACCCGCACTGGGCCCTCGTGGTGGATTACAGCCCATTCCCTCTCCTAGAGAGAAGGCCTGAGTCCCAATAGTGGGAAAATTACAAAGCCAACTATGCTACTCTATGCTATACTACAACTAAACCAAAAAAAAACCGGACAAATTAAAGAACTGGAGAAAGTCAGGACAAATCTAAAAGTCTGGAAATGTCCGAACAAATCCGGACGCATGGTAACCCTATTCGCAAGCCCACACCATGACGACCAATCTTGAAGATATCCTAACTATTGACAAATAGAGTCACAGCCGTTGCCTGCACGATTGTCGCCTTCCTTTGCAAACTGTAATACCGTCTTTTCCTCAAACACATGAAGAAACTGAGAGCCCATCCTTTGACAATTAACATGCAAAAACCTACCTTATTCCAATGACACAAGAGACTTTAGAGTTGCATTTTTTTGCAATGAAGAAACTTATGTCCATCCTATGACAATTGCCAGGCGAAAATAAACCTTAGTACTAATAAATAGGAGTATTGTTGACTGCATGTGTTAGTTGGTCTGGTACGGAATAGAATGTAAATGTTGGTTGTTTCGTAATGCGTCGTCCTCGTGTGTTGTTGCATGCGCAAGCGCAAGCGTCCGAGCGTTAAGTTGCGATCTCGGATGGTTTTAGGAAATGTAGTGTGATGGCTTGAGATTTTAATGATTGTGGGGAAATTTAATGTTTTTGGTGGGCTAGAAACTTAGCCAAGTCTATTTTTAGGTACCTTTACGCAACTTTTTAACTTTTCCTTGTAATACTTAACGAACGGCAGAAATGGCAGTATAATATCTTAAGCACACTTCTGTATCTTGCTACGGTCTTACTTGTAATGTGTGCTTATTCTGTACTAGGTTTGGATTGTTCGAAAAAAATTCTTGGCCCTGGAAAATTTATTATATTTTGTAGGAACACTTTTACTGATAAAACCAGGGGTTTGTGTGTCAATTCTGACTCTTCCTCTCACTACGGAATAATACGTCAGGTTTTTCTATAAACTAATTTCAAGGCATATCATAACCAACTATATACGAGCTATTATGGCGTTCTGCGTGTTACCCGAGAATGGGTAGTATATAAGTCCAGTTAGGGCACCAATTCAAGCTGTGATTCAAGCTTTATGCTGAGCGTTCGGCCGTTTTGCGCGGATGTGACGCATATCTTCCCTATCTATTGATTATGTTTGTTAGCTAGTTTTAAGATTGCGTCATTTCGCGTAAATTAACTGTTTTTCTTTCTTTCTTTCATTTGCATGAAAAATCGTTGATAATATAATATATTAATATATAATGTAATATTCCACAACTATCACACAACGCCGTATAGTCTCAAGCTAAGCAGAGCTTGTGTTATGAGTACTAGATAACTGATAAACATACATATATATTTCTAAATACATACATAATATAGATAAATTACACCCAGACACAGAACAAATGATTGTGCTCATCACACAAACATTTGTCCTGGGTGGGAATCGAACCCCTAGACCAACAGGCCAGTCGCATAATGATTGAGACCAACGTGATTAAACCATTTCTTTGTTCACAGATACGGTCTGCTCGGAGCGTCAGGGTGTGGCAAGACGACGCTGTTGTCCTGCATTGTGGGCAGGCGGAAATTGAATAGTGGAGAGATATGGGTGCTCGGAGGCAAGCCTGGCACCAAAGGTACGACCTTCACCAATCTTATAAGTCATCATCTTCCTGCCTTTGCCCTATAGGTGGTAGAAGCCGTGAGGTGGAGAAAAGCTTCACGCCTTGGCCTCAGCTGGAGGCTACCGTAGGGCGGGCTTGTACAATGACTGTACCTTACCAGATAACCGGACGGCGAGCTACCTTATGCTTGCCGTGCGGAAATCCGGTAAGGACCATGCCCTGGTCGACAGCACTTTATGTTTCATAAGTGCTCTTCAAAGAGATATCAGCAAAATTGTTAGGGCCAGTTAAGGCTGATGCCCGTCAGGGTTGCGGATTGTTTGAAGGAGTTACCGTAGCCCTCGCAAAAAGGGCAACTGAAGAAACACTGTGTGAGATTTTGGTCAGTAATATAATATATGTGTAGTCAGTAAAATAACTTTTCCCACTCGGGATGGAACGAGAGGGAGTGTCAGAGTTTAACCGACTAAATCCCAGTTGGTGTTCCTTTAGTTGCCCTTTGCGTACAATGCCACACATACACACAATATATGCATAAGCATACGAGTAATATAATATGCCTTATATTGTTCTCACTGCTGGGACTCAGGCCTTCTATCTAAGAGAGGGAATGGGCCGTATTCTCCTTCGCGGGCCCAGTGTGGGTTGGTGGATGTCACATATCTTCAAATTTTTAGTTAGTTCTAGGACATGCCGCGGCCGGTTTCCTCACGATGTTTAAGCATTCATAAAATGACACTGAATACCAGTCACCATAAACATTGCAATTCTTATGCAATTTGTGACTTTTGTTATATTATTACAACACCTTTCCAATGGTCTGTCTACTGTATTGTCTTCGTAGTAAGAATGGCGAACGCAACAGATAATAAAAGCGAAATGAATTTATTTTATAATAATAACAGTGATTTCTAGAGATCTCTGACTTGCCCAACTGGTTATCGAAATTGTCTATAAGAAATTTGAATTAAGAATCTGCTTATCAAGATTTTTTAATATAATAGTCATCATATTTATCATACCAATATTGTAAAGGCAAAATTTTGTGACATCAGGCTCGAACGGGTGAACGGATTTCAATGAAACTTTGTACTCGAGTAAACCATGTCCTAGAACAGCACATTGGATATCTATAGCTTTTTAACTTAGGAGCATTATCCCCTTGGGATAATTCTCTATTACGCGGGCGAAGCTGCTAGAAGCAACTAGTTCGTCAAATATTTTTTTTAGTTGAAGAATAGGTACACTTAAGTTACACGAATAATAATAATTATGATTAACAAATATCGTCGTTCCGCTCGTACGTGTAATACGCTCTTCAGACGTGGAGTTACGGACACCAGCCAGACATACGTACGTGGTAGTTTCACAATTTTTTAATGTATACGAAAACTGCAAAATCGCCATTTTATTCTTTAAATACAAGCTATCGAAAAATAAACTACTATTACTTATTATTGTTATTTATGGCCCTCTAATTATAATACAAATCATGTGAATTGGCCTCTTTTTGTTGGAAAATCTGTCTGAAACCCTACAACCCCAAAAGAGTTGTGGAAAAACCACCTTGAATACAAAAGAGGCATCTAGTTTACTGACAATATTAATAATAAAATAAATGAAGCCGTGAAAGCCGAGAAAGATAAACAAATCAAGTATATCGACTTGGCTCGCGAGATTGTCGACATGTGGGATGTGGACTCTGCGATCATTGTGCCGATAGTCGTGTCGGGCAATGGCTTAATAGCCAAGAGCCTCGACGAACACCTTAGGAGGCTCGCGTTCGGCGGCTGGATCAAGGGCTTGTTTCAGAAAGCGGTACTCCTGGACACGGCTCGCATTGTTAGGAGGTTCCTTTCTCTGAAGCCCTGACCGCCGGTAGCTTGGCCCCTATTCCCGATACCGGTGGGGTACTATTTTTTATATTTTTAAATGTTTTTTTTTGTATGATTTTGTTTAAAAAAATATATTTAAAAATGTAATTTATATGTGTTTACAAGGAATAAAGAGAATAATAAATCAGAGCTAGTTTCGAGGAAGAAAATTATCGTAAACATGTTAACACGTATTACAGTAGGAGAATTTTCAACAGCCAATCGTGTCCAATGCCAATGTATTTAATTTGTGACAAGTGAATATTTTCATTTGAGAAACCGAGTGTTAATGTCCTACACATCTTCTTTTAAGCACTTTCTCTAACATTCTTCATATGTTCAGGTTCCGGAGTCCCCGGCAAGCGGGTAGGATACATGCCGCAAGAGATCGCGTTATACGGGGAGTTCACCATCAAGGAGACCATGATGTACTTCGGCTGGATCTTCGGCATGGAGACGAGGGAGATCATCGAGCGACTGCGGTTTCTACTGGACTTCCTCGACCTGCCCAGCGAAAATAGAATGGTGAAGAATCTTAGGTGAGTGATGCTTTTGAAGTGGATTTTGCTTGAGATAAATAAATAACAGATTAAAACAAATTATATCCGTAATATATTAGAAGGTGAAAATTTACAAGGGAAGTGACATGACATAGGTTCAATGTTTTTTACTGAGTTTTAAATATCGACTAAAAGAAGTTCCGCTACACTTTATAGTGGTGGTAAACAGGCTGTATCCAAGGCTGATGATACGTGATCTTGACATTACATATTACACTTAATTTTTGGCGCAGAAGGAAAACAGTATTATAATTACTATTTGAAACATAAAAAAGAAGTTGTTGGATTGCTTTGACGTTCTTTTTAGGGTTTCGTACCTCAAAAGGAAAAAACGGAACCCTTATAGGATCACTTTGTTGTCCGTCTGTCTGTCTGTCTAGACCCTTTATCTCGGAAATGTGTGGACGTATCGAGTTGAAATTAAAACCATATACTTAGATCTGCGATCTTTTGAAGCTGTGAAAAAAATCAAACTTCTAAGTTGACGGAAAAAAAAGATATGGCCGTTTATGTCGCAAAAAACGTATATTTCGATACTCAAGGAAACCAAAATTCTAGAGCACTTCCCGTTGACCCAGAATCTTGAGATTTTGCATAAAGCAAGGTCTTAAAACATAAATATAGAAATAATATGAAAATAGAAATTTGTTGTTACGTCACATTTTTTTTATGATTTGGAAAATACTTCGAGACTCCAATCAGGAATTGAACTATTTCCATTGGTAAGTTTGTACGGAACCCTCAGGGCGCGAGCCCAACTCGCCCAGTTTTTTTTAATTATTGATAGGCTCATGCTTGACCACTTATCTCACCTGATGGTAACCGTAGTAGGAGCATGCTTGCTTAGAAGTAACCTATTCAGTCTTGACGTAAAGACCATTATACCGGGTAGATATCAGGAAACACAGACTCCGATAGGGAATTATACTCCTTAGCTGCCATTTATTTGATGTAATAGTCCCCACACTAGCATTAAGGATAAATAGGCTTAGTAAACTGGAAAGCCATCAATTGAAAATTTATATGTTTTTTGTCATTAAGGCCAGGGTAGAGTCGAGTCTTGTTTACGAAACCCAATTGTGTCAAATTGTTTTCCACATATACCTAAGCTTTATTATTCATCTCAGGGTAAAATATCGAAAGACTTGCTTGGCATCCAGACAATAAGTTTACTTAAAAAAAGCCTACAGACCTCTATTCATTATAATATGCGCACATTAGGCTCATATTATGTTAAGTATCCTGGCGATCCGCCCCAGCTTCGCACGTGTGGTAAAAATCTTTGAAATTCTCGGCGTACTTTACTATATAATATACATATATTATTCATTCGTTCACTTGTTGTCTTAAATCATATTTTATTCTAAGGAATTAACTAGCCGAACACTGTCTCTTAGAATACAGGTTGATCCTAGTAGGCAGGGTTATAAACTTGATTTGTACAGGTTTATCAACAACTGTTTTATGTAATAAGTACGTACTATCTGTATTTTTCTGTGAATAAACGTTATTATTATTATTTGACCCTTTCTCATTAATCATTTTATCTATTGATGAAAACTGTATGAAAATCCATCAATAGTTTGTGAGATCATCGCGTTCATACAGACAGATAGACGCGGAGTGTTGTAATATGTAAGGATACTCACGTAACAAGTGACAATGTGATAAAATATTAGTAGTTTCATACGTCAGAACAATTTCGCAAACCGGAATCTTGAATCCGGCACCGATTCCGATCAGTTTAACCCCATATGTGCGCATAATCATCAGGATTTCCTCTTAAATTCGGTAACGATAATAAGATAAACACATAAAAAAAACCAGCTAAATATTAGTTGGAGTTGTGTTATTGGGGTTATATACCTACTAAGTATATAGTAGAAACAGAAAGCGTTAGATAACATCTGTGATATTTGTTCTGTTGCGATTTCATGGAAAAATCTTTTTGTTGATTGACATGATAGAGACCATAGTAGGACGTTTTGTTAGAAAATTATATCTCTCCTCTCCACTCTCACCTTACCATAGCCTCCACACCACCACATTTATGCTCTACGAAATGATATTGGACTCTGTTTAAGCTAGAGCTACACTGCGCACACGTGTGCCACACACGTCTATCTGAGCGCGTCGGTATCCATACATTTTATATGGAAACTAGACTTGTAGAGCTACACTTGATCCACGCCACGCGACGTCGTTCTACGTACAAATCTGGCGTGTTACACGTGTGCGTCGGTCTAATGTAGTTCTCTAACTAACTAACTTTATAATCTGCCAGACCTGTTGTAGCTGAATATCGAGGAGTGACTCATCATTATGGTCTGGTCACCTATCCTTACCTTATATTAACAAAGTCCTCCACTGGCCGCGTCTCTACGTTTGCAATAAACTCAAAAAACTATACCAGGTTTTCACCAATAGCGACTTATGAGAAAGAGTACAATACATGAAAGTTAAAGAAGAGAAATCCGATAATTTCAAGGATTTGTAACACGAAGCTGGGACGGGTCGCTTTTAGTTAAAAAGAGAGGTACAACCCAGTTGCAGGCAGACGGACAAATAGACCGATATATACGACTTAGTAGGAAAAGGATGAAGAATAGAATAGAATAGAATAAAATTTTATTTGCACCAAAATATAACAAAAACTTATAAATTAACTAAACCAAAAAAAAACTTTATAAAGATCTGATTTTCCCCTCTTCTTTTGAACGGAACCCTAATTCTCATGTTTAAATTTATACTACTCCACTATTTGCAAAATGACAGGACACCTTTATGTGCGAATTTATATTATGTAAACTGTGAACGAGTATGGAGGCATGGTGACGTCAGGATTGTGTTTACTACTTATATTAGCAGACTAATTCGAAGTAATCACGTGACGTATAGAATCTGCCCCCTAGCCAAGTTACGATCGTTTCGTTTGCGTCGAATGCCGTCGTCATCTCAACGCTCAGTCAGGTGGTCAGAACAATGGAATCGGAGGCCTGGCCTACTCGAGGCGTTCGACGCAAACGAAACGATCATAACTTGGCTAGGGGGGCTTATTGTTCTGTACTCAAACATTTGCGGGGCGGTTCGAGAAAGTCACCGTAGTTCTGAAACGTAAAGGGCAACTGAAGGACAAAGATGTGGTTTTAGTTAGTAACATTCTGACACGCCCTCGCGCTCCACCCAGTGCTGGGGAAGTTATTTGATGATTTTGTATTCTAGGGGCATTACCATGTACCATGACGTCATGATGTGTAAAAAATTTCAGGCGTACGAGTGAGAAAAAGGGATGGAGCTATACATATCATATAGCTCCATCTCTTTAACAGCTCAGTTTAGGTCGTCAAATGGATCGCGTTAAGAGCTCGTGGTAGGTCGCTAAACAGACTAGCTAACAGGCTTCGCCCGCGCGAAAGTAGGCGTCTCCATACAAATTTTGGACCCCTGTTTCATACTCTAGGGGGTCTCAATCCTCTCATAGTGCTCGTCTACGTCATAAAAGGAAATCTCGGAAAGTTTCGGCTGTGCGTTGATAATTATGTCAGTCTGTCAGTTCCTCTTTTTATATAATGTCGTGGCCAGATCGTAGAAATTGATCACTACATGATAAGGCCAAGTAAAGAAATGCGCCTGGCTGGGTTTGAACCCGCGACTACGAATCGTAAGTCGGGGCCGCTACCACTCGGCCACCACTGCTCTCGCCACGACATATATATAGATAACTCACTGGTTGTTTTCAGCACACAAGAAAGGTTTCAGTCTTTATAATTTAGTTAAAATGTAATCTTTATCAACAAATTGTGCGAAGGACTATTCTTTACCTAAAGTAATAAAAATGTTACATTAGTAGTAAATGTTTGACCTCATCAGAAGGTTTAAAGTCACTCAAAGGGCAATGAAAGGGCTATGCTCGGAGTTCCGTTGCGTAAAAGAATTAAGAATGAAGATATCGGCAGAAGTACTAAAGTTACCGACGTAGCCTGAAGAATCGCTTAACTTAAGTGGCACTGGGCAGGGCACATTGCTCGCAGAACAGGTGGTCGATGAGGCTGAAAGGTTCTGGAGTGGTGAACGCGTACTGGAAGACGTAGCATTGGATGGCCTGCCGTTGGTGGGCCGATGACCTGGTGAAGATCGCGAGAATCAGATAGAGGCACGTCGTACAGGACCGGGCGTTGAGCGACACGTGGGAGAGGTCTATGTCCAACAGTGTCGCATCTTTCGGCTGATATAATGATGATGACTTTTTTTGTGATGGGCAATTACCAAATAACTTCTCTCGCTCTAGTGTTAAGCGAGAGAGCGTGACGGGCTTTTACTGACTAAAACCCACCGTGTTTCTTCAGTTGTTTTTTGCGTTCCAGTGCTGCGGTAATTATCGAACAATTCCACAACTCAGTGAGTAGATTCTGTGTTACAAAGTTAAAATAAAGAGTCTGATAGTAAAACGCACATGGAAACGGAAATTGCTCTTACATTCAAGATCTTCCTATGTCCTACTTATTGTTAATTGCCGTGGAGCTAATAAATTAACAAATCAATTCAGTCATTACAATATAGTATATCTTATTAGTCATAGTTGATGATCACGACGACATACATGTGTAAAATCTTCAGGAATAACAAATAGTGGAATCTCCGTCAAATCTTGACTCATAGGTATTTAACGTCAAGATATTTTGTATCCATTTATTATTTATGCAAATATTTCCACTATGTAATGTATTTTCCTTTTGGCTAGTCATGTGCGTTATTTTTAGACAAGACTGACAGCCATCTGAGAATGACTCGCGTAAAATAAAATATAATATTTTGTAAATACTAATTACGTAATTGTTAGTAGTCTTAGTTAATAATTCGCTTGTTATGCAATTTATGCAACTACTGATTGATATTTTGCAAAATTACATCATGGTGGACTAGTGGAAAAGACCCTGAATAAAATTACCGAGTTGCAGGTCGCAGGTCACCACTGAAAACATCGTAATGAAACCAAAATGTCCAAAAAATAAAACTGAAATATGACATAAGATTCGCAGACTATTTTAGTGGAAAATCATTAAATAACGCCTTTCGCTCTGGGTGGAGCGAGAGGTATCAGACTTTTACTGACTAAAGTCCACCTGTATGTCAATCAGTTGCCGTTCGTTCGATCCAGCCCGTCCTTTATTGCCCTCCCCCAACGACATCCTAAGCTCGTACCTCAGGGGGAGCGCTTATTATAGTTAGTCCTAAATTGCGTCATGACCCGCAGATAAATTGTTTTTTTTTCTGTCTTTCTTTCTTAGTGTGTAGTCGCTTAGTTTTAGTTTTGTGAGACCTGGCTGGGAGCTTCAATTTATTAAGGTCGTCACAGGCTAGTCCAGTTAAGCAGATGGCAACCTCATATGTTAACCAGCGTCCTCATAGGTCTCTTTGGACTATCGTCAGCAAAGTGGTGGAGCTTCAACGCGTGCGCTTCGTCGTCGTAGGCAGTTCAAGGGCAAGCTTACGTAAGGGTAAGCTGGACCATACCACGGCTTTCTTGCTACTACATCATCATTTCAGCTGAAAGTCGTCCTCTGTTGGACGTAGGCCTCCCCCAAATGTCACCATAATGTCCTGTGCGTCTCGCATCCATCGGATTCCCGTGACCCTCACCAGGTCATTGGTCCACCTTGTGGGAGGCCTTCCAACGTTGCGTTTTCCGGTACGTGGTTGCCATGAATCCAGAACCTTTCGTTCCCACCGACCATCTGTTCTGCGACCACGCTATTGCTACAACGTAATTATTTCTAACTAAAGTTCCCATTTGAAGGAAGGTGTACGAGTATCTCTGTAGTTACAAACACTATTTATTTCTATTCAACCGTTTACCTAATCACGTAATATTTACGATAATTTTACGATTATAACAACGGTTTTACGATAATTCAGCGATTGTGTGAACAGGCAATATTTGCTGTGTCGTTAAATGCGAGGAGGTCATGTGTTTCAATAAGATTTTAGTTTAACCATAGAAGACTTGAAAATGATGATTTGAATATTGAGTAAGTAATTCTTAGACCTCCTACTCCTTGCGTCGTATTCCTCAATGCTGAGGGTCGTGACCTCCATCTGTTTCTGTCTCTGGCAGTGTAAAGGTCGTTGTATACCGTAGATTCAAGAGCGGTGCGGATCTGGTCGGACCAAAGTATTGGGCTGCGTCCACGAGGCCTTTTCCCATCCACTTTACCGGTCACGATGAGCCTTTCGAGGTTTCCGCCGTCTTTCCTTGCAATTTGACCGAAGTATTGTAGAATCTTGCCAAGTCACTTAAACGACAACCACGAGGAGATTTTGAGTTCTCGCAACATGGATTTATGATTTCAGACAAAGATGTATTATCACAAGTTAGATAAACTTATAGGAAGAAAGGAGAATAAAAAAAAATCCCGCGAGATCCTAAGTCATTACTCTGTCATCGGGTCTAACTGACGACTTGCTATAATTTTGCAATTTTTCTAGAGTTAGATAAATGTTAGATGTACTCTGATCGCCTTGTGTCAGACACATCAATGATGTGATGGCTGGCGCAGTGGTTAAACGACTGGCTGCTGCGCTGCGTGTCACGGGTTCGATTCCCTCTCGGAAGAAAAAATGGCCTGCAGATAGTTGTTCCGGGTCTGAGTGTCTTGTACATGTTTGCTGTGCCCGCTTACTTGTACGTCGCTGAAAACAATCCAAATAGCCACTGACTGGAACTCATTCATACCAATATCATAATTGCTGAAGTAACTCTGTCTGTATGTCTGTTTGTTACTTCTTCAAGTCTTAACGGTTGAAGGGATTCGGATGAAACTTAACCCACGGGTAGGGTATGCCCTGGGTCCAGATATAGGGTACTTTTTTCCCGGGGGTACTTTTCAAATTTTACGCAGACCAAGTCAATAACAAACGCTAGTGAACGATATGACCATCGTAGCAAAAGAAAATAGCCTTCGGCACTGACGCTTGTGGCGCTTAACCAGGGAACCTCCTCATCTCGTTATTCACACAGTACCCACTAATGTTCCCACACTAATCAACAAAAGTTCAGACATTTACAAAACAATGACTAAACAAACACTTGTAATTTGTAAACGCTCCCAGCAGCGTGACGAATCTCTGTATAAGTGTGTATAAAGAGCAGTTTGTCACGCTCATTGTGTCCGAATATGCGTGGCTGCCGTGACAAAAGGACTTATGTCGATCTATGTCGTGGGGGTTATTGAAATGTGACATAATTTTATGGGTAAATTGGTGTAGATCAGTGTTCCTCAAACTATGCGACCCTTGTGGGTCGAGAACAAACATTGGAAGCGCCCTGGGGCCCTGGCACGACCTCTTAAAGCGATCTATATGACGACCTAAACTCACTGTTAAAGGGATGGAGCATGGGGTGTATGGATCCATCCCTCATTCTCACACGCATTTTAATACGTGATGGTAAGACCCCTGAGAAGTCGAGTCACTACTAAAACATTCTTTACATTGAAATAAAGAATAGAATAAACTTTATTGTCTTATCGCTGAAAGCGATATCTACCAGACAACCTTCAGGATGGATCGTAAGAGCTTAAAATAATACAGGGGGTAGTCTGCGGTGTACTGCTAGCAAATTAATCTAACATTACATTATAAATAAGCATATGATATATAAAATGATTGTATATCTATATATATAAAAGGAGAAACTGACTGACTGACATATCAACGCACAGCCGAAACTACTGGGACTAGGAGAGTGAAATTTTGCACAAGACTTTTCGTCATAAAAGTCTTGTGCAAAATTTCACTCTCCAGGCACTAAGAAAGTATTTTCGAAAATTCACCTCCTAAAAGGGTAAAAAAGGGGTCCGATATTTGTATGGAGACGCTTACGTTCTCGCGAGCGAAACCGCTGACTGTTTGTCACCTAACTCCTCCTAAACGGCTCGACTGATTTGGATGAAACTTTGAGTCTCTGGGCGGCTCTGGGAGTTCTCTTTTATGATGTAGGCGAGCACTAAGAGAGGATTTTCTAAAATTCACTCCCTAATGGGATGAAATGGGGGTCCAAAATTTGTATGGAGAAACCTACATCCACGCGGGCGACGTCGCAGGCAGACACTAGTATACACATAACACAAAACAAAGCTTATATTTAATTAATCATAAAATATATGTCTAACATATAGAGCTTGTAAGCAAATCGATTTAACTATTTTTAGGGTTCCGTACCTCAAAAGGAAAAAACGGAACCCTCATAGGATTACTTTGTTGTTCATCCGTCTGTCTGTCTGTCTGTCTGTCAATACCCTTTATCTCAGAAACGCGCGGAGCCTTCCAGTTGAAATAAAAAAAACCGTATACTCAAGTCTGCAGTGAGAGTGCTTGAAGCTGTGAAAAAAATATTAAACAATTTAAACAGTCCTTCATTCATAATTATGCATAATATTTCTTTTTATCTTCATATACCTAAAGCAAGAGGTTAGTCCCGGTTTAGGAAGTTTTTGTTAGATGAGTCGCAGATTCGTTAACTTTGGGTACCACTGGTGTAGATGCACTCGTTGGTTATATTATTATTTACGGTGTTAAGAACAATAGAATGAGATTTTTTTAACAAAACGGAACGGAACTGTCGCAGCCAATTACACTATTTAAACATATACCTAATTTATTTAAATTAGTCATGCATCTCACAAAAATCAGGCGGTCGCCTCCTTCTGCGAAGCAGTAATGCTAGCAAAGGAGGCGGCCGATCGCGTGAGGCAACAGCAACGGTCCTCACGCCCCAACCGCCGCCGGGATTCTGATCCCGATTTCCGGCCACCGTAGGCGCAGGCTTGCGGACGGCGAGCAATGGGTGGCTCGCCGTCCGACCGTCCGGTGACTGTCCGGACCGAGCCCAAGTCGTCGACGGCGCGTATTGTTCCACGCGCGCCTCAGGGTAATGTCAGCAAATCGTAGGGGCCCAGCAGGGTCGAAGCCTACTGGGGCCACGGGTAGTGTGAAAGCGAAGCCCGGGGCCCCGGGATGAAGGCAAAGAGGGAACAGGAGTGGGTTTTTAGTCAGTAAAAGTCTGACACTATCTCTCGCTCCACCCAAGAGCGGGATTTGTCATTGGATGATTTTCCCACCTTAAAAAAAAAAAATCTCACAAAAATAAAATTCAAATATTCTGACTTCTTCCATTCATATCCGCAAACATAACGAGACCTGTGTTTGAATGCAGGAGAGCGTTAATAGCAGCTAATGTCCGAGGAATAGGCGACTTGGAGTATGTAGTAGTGTAGCAAGTTGGAATTATTATAAAAATTGCCATGCGGGTAGTTAAAGACTTGCTCAGTAGACGAAACTGAATGTTTGCCGAAGCCTTTTCCTTTTTTTTTAATGATAGGCTCTAGTTTGACCACCATCTCACCTGATGGTCAGCGATGATGTGGTCGACGATGGAGCACGCTTGCCTAGAAGTAGCCTATTCACTCTTGACTTAAAAACCCCTAAGTTGTAGCTATCAGGAAACACAGACTCCAGCAAGGAATTCCACTCCTTGGCTGTACGCATAATAAATGTGTTCTCAAAACGCTTTGTGCGTGTGGGTGGGATGTCTACCATGTACCGTTGGCGCAACGCCTTACGTCTTGTGGTCCGATGATGGAATTGATTTCGCGGAATTAGATTGTGCAATTCCAGTGCACACTCTCCGAAATGTAAACGATAGAAAACCGACAGGCTGCAACTCGGCGGCGATGCCCAAGGCTTTGGAGCTTTGATTCAACAAGTGCATTATTGCCGATGATACTCTTCCCTTACACTACTACCTTGGCTTACTAATTGGCGCGGCCATGAGACACACAATGTTGATGTATTTTTTAAGTTTCTATATTATAATAGTTTTCTCATTGTGTGTACCTGTGTGCCAAATAAACGTGTTTTCTTTCTTTCTTTACACTCTGTATAACTTCATCCCTTTAATTAACAGTTCAGTTTATTTCGTAAAATGGTTCGCGTTAAGAGCTCGTGGTACACCGCTGTTCATCAACTACAACTAAGTTATAAAATAACTAGCTTCTGCCCGCGGCTTCACACGCGTGAAAATAGGTTTCTCCACACAAACTTTGAACCCCGTTTCCCCCACATATGGGGTGAATTTTGGAAAATCCTCTCTTAGTGCTCGCCTACGTTATGAAAGGAAACCTTGTGCAAAATTTCACGCTCCTAGTCCCAGTAGTTTTGGCTGTGCGTTGATGTGTCAGTCAGTCAGTTTCTCCTTTTATATATATAGATAAATAAAAGTTATTAATGAGACTGCAGGGTTGTTTGAAAGGGAGAAACACAGGTGGGTCACAGTAAAAATCTGACACTCTCACTCCACCCAACGAAAACTAAAAAAAAATCTAACGGCATGTCGTTTTTTTTCCAATCCACAGTTCATCGAACTATAGCCAATAGAATCGTCTATAACAGTAACTATGGTATACACTATTTATATACGAATTCTATCAATAGGCTTCAAATTGGTAGAAATGAAAACTTATTGTTCTTTAAGAGTAAAAAAAAAATGTGTTGGAAGTTCAACAAGCACTTGATAGGTCGATGTATTAGATTAATAGTAGGTTTGTCTCATTTGAAGAGGATGGAAGAGGAGGAGGACGTGGTTAAGTAGTAACGGACGCCAGTGGCGTAGCTAGGTGACTAACGGCCCTGGGGCAAAAAATAACTGGGACCCCTTTTTTACTTGGGAAATGATCAAATACTCTTGGTCTGGGTACCCAGAGCAAGAGAAGGTTATTTGATTGGTTGGTTGATGGTTTTGATTTGTTTTTATGATTTAATTATTTTTGAGCTAAAACCTGACACTCCTTCCCGCTCCACAGCTACAAGGAGTGTCAGATTTTAGCTGACTAAAACGAGTTGCCGCGATTAGTGTTGCGATTGCGACCTATATTATTTAGATTTTAAAAATTGGTGGAAAAAATTCTCGTTAGTTCAAAAAGAGGTCCCCTAATGAAGTTTTGGGGGCCCCTGAGCTTGGACTAGTACTATGTAGCTACATGCCTGTGACGGCCGCATACGTTAATATTGACCTACAGAGTTTGTTTCACGTTAAGGACAGATTCTACTAATTTTGAACTTTTTTAAATATCTGGAAATCCACAAATATAAAAGAGAACATCATCAAAAATTATTTTATTAAAATTGACTATATCAAAACATGATATAAAATTAGTTGGCTCGATAAAAAAAAAATCGCGAATCTGACCCTAATTTATGATTTCAAACGTATGTCTTCGAAATTACGTCACGGAAATATTTTAAAGTTACAAAAAATAAAAAAAAACTTGTTTCTAAAAAGGCCTCGCAGAATCAATAATATTATAGAATAGTTAGTTTTTTTATAAAACTAAACTAAAAATAAAACCGCTGGTACGGGGCCGCGAAATCGTCATAAACCCGGGCGGAGTTCATACAAAAATACTCAGTAACTACAACCGGCCCTATCGACACGTATATGACGTTCGGCGCTACGATTGGCCCGCTGAAAGTCAAAGGCGGCAAACGTTTCGCCACACGTCTAGTGGTACGATGATGGAACGGACTTGGCAGACCTCCAAAATTTGCACAAAAAAAAAAAACATATCTGCACGCCGTTTTGGAGATGTTCGATAACAAATACTTTTTTTTTAGGTGGGAAATCATCTAATGACATCTCCCGCCCTTGGGCGGGGCGGAAGGGTGTGTCAAAGTTTTACTAAAACCCACTCCTGTTCCTTCTTTGCCTTCGTTCTAGGGCCTCAGGCTACGACTCTACTGGGCCCCTACGGTAACTGACATTTCCTTGAGGCGCGCGTGGAACACTACGCGCCGTCGACGGCTTGGACTCGGTCCGGACGGTTACCGGACGGTCCGACGGCGAGCTACCCATGGCTCGCCATCCGCAAGCCCGCGCCCACGGTGGCTGGAAAAACACTGTGATACGAAATTTTATATATGAGATTAGTGGAATTGCATGTATTACTTGCAGCTTCTTAGAAAGACGTCAATGCCAGTAAAAAGCAGTTCAACGGTTTAGGAAAAAAACAAGCCTTACGCAATACTAACATTGACTAAATAAACTTATTTTATTTTCCTCTTACACAACAACACAATTACCAGCATAATATTTAGTAACACTCACAACAAGACTGTAATGGCCACATTATAATCTAAAACTTTAACGATTTATGAATACAATCATATTAATATATTATAAAGGCGAAAGTTTTATATGTGTATACCTATGTGTGCGTATGTTTGTTAAGGTAGAACTGCACTGCGCACACGTGTGCCAAGTGCACCGATCTCGGCGCGTCGGTCTCCACACATTTTATATGGCAACTAGACTTTTAGAGCTACATTAGCCACACGCCACGCGAGACCACGCAACTCCGTTCTACGTACAAATCAGGCGTGGTCCACGTGTGCGTCGGTCTAATGTAATTCTAGCTATTACTCTTCTTCACGCTCAAACGTCTACACTACAATTCCTATAGGATGGTGCGGGTGACAGCTGTCGGATTCATACAATACAGCTATCTAACCTTTTCTCTCATCTTAAGGATGCATATTTTCGTCCTGCTGTCATCCTACACATGTTATAATAAAAAAAAACCTTAAACGGATTTGATTAAAATTTAGCGCACCACGAGGTATTTTTTTTTAAATTTTTTTTACAAACGATTTATTTTTGGGGCTCTCCCTCTGTAATATAGAAACTTAAAATATAACTGGTTAATTTGAAATCTTTCCTTACCTTCCCAGAAAATAAATCTCACCAGAAAATTATTTTGAGTGTAGGAAATCTTCAAACATCTTTTCTTGCTCTGGGCGGAGGGAGAGGAAATATCACTTTAACTAAAACCCTCCTGTATTCTTTCAGTAGCCTTTTCCGTCCAAGGCCGCGTTCTTTCTAATAAGCCTGCTCGGTTCTTTCAATCCAAACCTCACAAATCATTCAGTTCATAAATTTAACTCCAAAAGTCATGACGATATTACATAACGAATACAAATTGACTTTCGCTATTCGATCGCTCGACAATAGCTTGTAACTCTTGCACACAAGGCAATTTTGGAAAGGTGAAATTTCATATGACTTGACGGTTTGGGATCGTGATGTTGCGGTATCATGATGAGTCTGGTTACATGGTCTTATGACACAATGATACCTGTGTTTGCCGTTACTGGAATTGATTAACATGGCTGAGGAGCTTTCTTTCCTAAATCCCATACGCTTCATAATTTTGTAATACTTTTTCAGTGTCAAGTTAGCAAGAGCGGATTTACCATTTATTTATTTATTTATTTATGTACACACAAATACTTTAAAATGAAAAGAATAAAAGCAGATAAAAGAGCACAAAGGTACTGCTTATTTCAAATGAAATTTCTTCCAGCAGACCTGCGAAAGGGAGTTGGATGAGAGATGTAGACACAGTGTATACAAATAAGTTAGAAAAACTAAAAATATACTATATTATCTAAATTAAATCATATACGTAATTATATATATCAATAAAAATATATAAAACACATAAATAGATACAATACATAAACTAAATTATAAAAATATATATCTATAAAATATAACTTTACGAGATGGTAGAGAGGTAATGTTCTTTGACTAGCTTCTTGAAGACATACACTTTTAGCGTCACGGATCTTAGCTGGAAGTGAGTTCCACAATCGTACCGCATGAAAAGAGAAGGAGTTACCATTGTGAGCACGATGGGTATGCCCACAACACTAATAGGTTTGTGACGTCACAGTTTCACGATTATGCTACTTTTATAATTTTCGTAAGCGAATAAACCACAAACTTACTTTTTACAAGTATATCAATTTACTACGAAAGAACTAAGGCGAAAAAAAACTGGGCAAGGGCGAGTCGGACTCGCGCACTGAGGGTCCGTACAAACTTAAAAGGTAAATTGCGGTTTACGATTTATGACGTATTAAAAAAAACTGCTTACTAGATCTTGTTCAAACCAATTTTCGATGGAAGTTTGTAAGGTAATGTACATTTTTTTTTTAGTTTTATCATTCTCTTATTTTAGAAGTTACGGGGGGGGACACTCACATTTTATCACTTTGGAAGTGTCTCTCGCGCAAACTATTCAGATAAAAAAAATGATATTAGAAACCTCAATATCATTTTTGAAGACCTATCCATAGATACCCCACACGTAGGGTCTGATGAAAAGAAAAAAAATTGAGTTTCAGTTCTAAGTATCCCCATACTTAGAACTGAAACTCAATTTTTTTTCTTTTAACCCCAAAATTTATTGTTTTTTTTTTTAATATTTTTTGTGAAAATCTTAATGCGGTCACAGAATACGTCTACTTACCAAGTTTCAACAGTATAGTTCTTATAGTTTCGGAAAAAAGTGGTTGTGACATACGGACGGACAGACAGACACATGACGAATCTATAAGGGTTCCGTTTTTTGCCATTTGGCTACGAAACCCTAAAAACAATACTGTTTGAAAGAGCACGGCTGTTTACTATAATTTACCGGAAGAATTAAAGAAGATAATATTAATATGTATAAATCTAAATTTAGAAAAAAAAAAACTTGTATATTTATTACCCTATGACGTCGGCGTCGCCAACACACCATAAGCGAATATTACAATACTTATAATATAAGCTCTTTATCTCATTTTAAGTGAACTGTAATTTTTCTCATGAGAAATAAAATAAACTAAAAACCTACTAGTGTTAGCCACGGCTTTGCCCACGTACAAAATTTGTAAATATCTCCTGGGATGTCATTATATCGATCATAAGTGAAGTTCATACTCCGACTCGCACTTGGCCGATTTTCCGGTGGCTGTGACCACATCCTTTTTTGAGACCTAGATCCGCTTTTTCAATTTTGTGCGACACATTTTCTCATAGCTATAAAAAAAGTAGGTATTACTATATACTTCAATGATCGAAGTAAAACTTTGAAGATATCAATCACGCTAATAATACAGGTTGTTTTTTGCTCCTTTGCCTTCGTGCTAAAACGGCTGAACGAATTTAAATGAAATTTGACATATGGGTAGACCATGTTTTCCTTCGATCAAAACCTTATAAAACTACATAAATCATCATTATAATAAATAAGATAATTCGACGAACGAATAAAATCTGACATGACATGATGGTCTTACATTACTTCCATCGTGGCTAAAGTTAGAGACAAATAAGAACTTACAGTACAAACACAATTATGACTTCATCCATAAAATATAGAGTTCATTGCACCTTAAACTTTAAAAATCTTTTAACAACCTCTCCTAGACAAACGTTAAAGCAATCCAAATTGTTTGTACACCGCCACGGCACACAACTGTGGACAGAACATTATTTTCTTGACACTGGTTAAATATTTACTGATGATTCTTCATTTTGCAAAATGAGACTGTCCTAAATATTCAAACCTGATTGATTTTTACCGATACAAACTAGGAATAAGCAAGTTTATACCACGTACATCAAAGGATTGGAACAATTTGCCTGCTGCGGTCTTCCCGTCCGATTATAATTTAGGTGTCTTCAAGGCTAGAGTGAATAGGCTCTTAATGAACTAGTGCGCCTCACCGTCAATGATTGCAGCATTGCTTACCATCAGGTGGGATCAAGAACTAGTTTACATCCATTAAAAAAAAGTAACAATTACCTAGTATTTATTTTCTAAGCCGTCGACTGCGCTTAATGTTCCAAGCGCGCCTCAAAGAGATGTCAGTAAAATCGTAGGGGCCCAGCAGGGTCGATGCCTACTAGAGTCATGCGTCGACTTCTGAGAGGGTTACACCTGGTCCAGGGACGCAAAGGCAACTGGAGGAACAGATTGGTTTTAGTCAGAAAAATATGACACGCCCTCTCACTGCGGAGTGAGAGGGCGTGTCATATTTTTGCCTTAGAGCAAAAGAAGTCGTTATATGATTTTCCACCTTACATAGGCCAATTTTTGTCTAGCTTCGATTTTGCGTTCTTTATAACCGCTATTCACATAAATGAATTCGTCGTTTATATTATGGAAGAGATGGAAGAAGCTCTCACGCTAGAACCGATGAAATTCTAAAATGTCATATGTCCCTCCTATGGCAAGCAAAACTAACCTTTGTATCCTTCCACAGTGGTGGTCAACAACGGCGAGTATCGTTCGCCGTGGCGCTCATGCACGACCCCGAGCTGCTCATCCTGGACGAGCCTACTGTGGGTGTGGACCCGCTCCTGCGTCAGTCCATCTGGACTCACCTGGTGCGCATCACCAGTTCTGGAGATAAGACTGTGATCATCACCACGCATTATATCGAGGAGGCGCGGCAGGCGCATTGTGTGAGTATTAATAGTACCTACTTAATATATAAAATTTATCATGTTCTTTCAATTTCTACTTCTTGTTCTTTATCCTCATCTGTTCCCATTACTTGGGGTCGGGTCTCGTCACGAATCGGCACCAGGATATTCTATCCTGGGTTGTCGGCTCTGACAAATGGGCTAAATTGAGGTCTCTCTCGCTTCTAAGCAATAGTCCATGTTCTTTCAATTTGTTGCAGAAAAAAAAGATTGAGTCTTTTAAAAGTTTACTGCTGAAATATCTGGCGCAAATAATCTTAGATATTATTAAAGATATACTCTGTTTAAGTAAACAATAATAGTAAACCTAATAAAATAGTACTTGGAATATCATCTTTTTAGTTTTTTTTTGTTAACAGAATAAGAAACACATGCTGGATTCAAATAATAGTTATTATGTTAATTACCGTGGAAATGTACCAAATCCACAGTAATATTTCATTAACAAAAAAAATGAAGGTTTGGGATTTTTCGTTGACAGAAAATAAACACGAATTTGTTAGATTTGTGAAAATGTACCAAAAAAAAAAAAACAATAAATTATACACCATGAACAAAAATTGAAAACTTGGGATCTCCATCTTTTGAGATTTTTGTAAACAGAAAACCAGTCAACCTCTCAAATATTTTAGTTTTTTTATATATTTGCATAATGAGAAAACGAAGATTTTCAAAATGAATCACTGGCCAGACGAAAACCAGCTTGATTCGAAACAGTTTTTTAATTATTCGAGATGTTTATTAATTATACGAGCCGTTTAATGTATCTACATATAAATTATATTTTTCTAGATATATCAATAAATAAAACATTTTAAAATATAAAGTTGAAAAATGCCTCGTCTGGTTCAATTTGTTATTCTTTGCTATCATCATCGCTACCAAATTTTTAAGTACTAGAACTATAAGTACTTTATTTACTTTGTCTCAAGTACAATAATAAATTATTGTATTTACACAAAAACTTATGACAGCCAATGCTAAGTTAAAGGTGATTTAAGGTAATGTCGAAAATAACAAAAACTAGCAAATTTTGAAAAAAAAAATTACACGTGCGTCTTATCTCAGTTGAAGGTTCCTCGTCAATTATGACCTGTGCCTACTTGGTGTCATTATTATGCATCAAAATTTAATAAAACAATAATTATTTACTACCGCCTTATTGATAAACTAACTTCTACCAGCGGCTTCGCCCGCGTGAAAATAGGTTTCTCGATACAAGCTTTGGACCCCCATTTCATCCCCTTAGGGGGTGAATTTTGAAAAATTCTCTCTTAGTGCTCGCCTACGACGTAAAAGGACACCTTGTGCATAATTTCACGCTCCTAGTCCCAGTAGTTTCGGCTGTGCGTTGATATGTCTGTCAGTCAGTTTCTACTTTTATATAGAGAATAGGTATCTGCTAAAACTACCGAATAGAGAATTTGGGTTCTTATAAAAAAGTTTGTACAAAGAAAATGGGTCTGCCAAATACCGGCTTGATGTGCTAGAGTCGATTGAGAAGCGAGCAAAGAAGATCATCGGCATTGATGCACTTGTCAAGTCAAATTTCCAAAGCCTTGCATAATGACGCCGAGTTGTTAGCAACTCGGCGTAACCCCCCGAAACGTAAACAATAGAAAATCAAAAGGTTAGCCTTTTGATTTTCATTGTTTACGTTTCGGGGAGTGTGCATCGGAATTTCACAATTGAATACCGCCAAACCCGTTCCATCATCGGACCAACAACGTACGGCGCGACGCGGCGATGACCCACCGATACATGGTGGACATCCCCCCCATGCGCACAAAACCTTTTGGGAACACATTTATTATGCGTACAGCTAAGGAGTGGAATTCCCTACCGGAGTCTATGTTGCCTGATAGCTACAACCTAGGGGGTCTTTAAGACAAGAGTTAATAGGTTACTTCTAGGCAAGCGTGCTTCATCGTCGACCACATCATCGCTTATCATCAAGCGCTATCTTATCATTAATAAAAAATAGAAAAACTAGTACGGTGTCTTTCAACTCAAAAGTTTTCACAATCCGGCTGAACCTGAGATAGCCGCATTACATAACAGCGACGTTTTTCAATCCGGCGTACCAACTTGTACAACAACAACATATATAATTTGCACACGTGCGAAGCCAGACCGTGGTCGTCTAATAATATGAGACTAGTTATAACCTGCGCGTGTTGCCAGTGAAGACATATGGTTCCGAAACGTGGTTGCTCACAATGGGCTTCATCAGAAGGCTCAAAGTCACCCAAAGGGCAATGGAAAGGGCCATGCTCGGAGTTTCCTTGCGTGATCGAATCAGAAATGAAGATATCCGCAGGAGAACCAAAGTTGCCGACGTAGCACGAAGAGTCTCCAAACTTAAGAAGCAATGGGCAGGGCACATTGCTCGCAGAACAAATGGCCGTTGGGGCCGAAAGGTTCTGGAGTGGCAACCGCATACCGGAAGATGCAATGTTGGAAGGCCCCCTACAAGGTGGACCGATGACCTGGTGAAGGTTGTGGGAATCAGATGGATGCGAGACGCACAGGACCGTTTATTGTGGCGACATTTGGGGGAGACCTATGTCTAGCAGTGGATGTCTGTCGGATGAAATGATGATGATGATGATGAGTAATAACCTAAACGTTGGACGATCGAGCCTATTTCTTATTCATAACGCAACTTTGCCTAGGCTTGAATATTATTTTATTATATTCCCTACAATATTACCTCCCATTAATATTTCCGGAATGCTTTTTCCTTGAATTCATGTTTTTATATAAAAAAACTGACTAATCGAGGTCCACTAGCTTCCTCGTTAGAGTTTAAGTCATTAGCATATTGTACGCATAATTTTAACTCGATATGACTGTTTTATAACTGCGGAGAAACACCGTAATGGCACTAACTTCATGAAGACAAGTTCTATGGCTATTTTTAAATATAATACAGCGATTTTATTACAAAATATTACTCCGACTTAGTACATCTTCAAAATTATAGTAGAACCTACTTAACTATATATACCTAGGTATTATTTTCGTCTACTTTACATTTTCTTATATTCTTTATTGTATACAACTTTTACAAACGATAAAAATAAGACAGCTGATTACGTTTCCTTTTCTCGCACGAGCCGTAGGCGAGGGTATTATGGAGCCGAGTGCTGCAGTGACAAATTTCCATGTGCATCAAACGGCGTTTTTTAATACACTTACGAAGATATAAATAAAAGGACGTAGGATAACGACTCGTAGGATTCGCTTAACGTCAGCCTGGTATTATAAATGAAATAAATTCTGGTGAAAGCAAGTACTTTTCCGCACTAGTACGAAAAACCAGTAAACTGCGTGCCTAAAAGAGGTACGGATAAGAGCGGGTTTTCGGTATTGAAAAAATAATTAAATTTTAGTAGTAATTATCAATCCGCCGATATCAGGAACAGTGTTCAGCATATTAGTCCTTTTTTGTTTTCCTAATGCAATAGGGCAAAAATCTTTGAATATCACTTTTGTGAAAATCCACAGTCAGTGAGTCAGAAATATATCCACGCGGCAAGTTCAAAGTATCAACTAATTAACCACAAAAGCCACTAATGAAGGCAGAAACAAAAAATGTTTTTCCCATTTTCGACATTATTAGCAAAAACTATGAGAAAAATATATTTGACATCATTATCTGATTAGTTTCGGGGAGGCTGGACCAGTCATTAGATGTACCTGATCATTATGTTGATGACGTGAATAATTATAAGTATGTACTTGAACTGTAGGTACATTATAAAGTCCGTATTTGCACTTGTCATTATTTCCATGAAATGTTTTTTGTTGTAAAAACAAAATGTGATCCAGCAGTGATCACATTTTTTTTGAAACGCGTGATTTTTCTGGTCACCAATAAATTAAACCAAGGTTTTATGTAACAACGATACTAACGGTCTCGATAGATGTTGACCTATCCGAAAACTCTTATTTAGAAAAAAAATGTTGAACCCGATTTCAGCGCCACCCACCGGGTCCAATTGTAACTTCAAACCGCCCAGAGACTCAAATATACCACGAGCCGTCTAGGAGGAGTCAGGTGACAAACAGTCAGCGGCTTCGCTCGCGAGAACTTAGGTTTCTCCATACAAATATTGAACCCCCTTTTCACCCTTTTAGGAGGTGAATATTCGAAAATACTTTCTTAGTGCCTACGTCATAAAAGTCTTGTGCAAAATTTCACTCTCCTAGTCCCAGTAGTTTCGGCTGTGCTTTGATATGTCAGTCAGTCAGTTTCTCCTTTTATATGTATAGATGATAACATTTTGGATAAAGCTTCTATCTATCTATACTTTTATACTTTAGACTAATTTTATAAATAGTTAAGATTTATAGTTTTGTTTGTAATTTGTAATGAAAAAACTCAAAAACTACAGGAACGATTTTAAGAATTCTTTAACCAGTAGAATGCTACCTTATCAGGGGGTGACGTAGGCTTATATATTATCTACTTTGATGCCGGTGAAGCCGCTGACAAAAGCTAGTTTCTAATAATTGTAAAAAATATATGATAATGTCAACGGTAAAAACTATAGCAAAGCATGCTAGAAAAAGAATTCCTCATTGTACATACAGGAGAAATTTTCAAAAGTATGCGATCATGATTTAGTTTCCAAACATAAAAAAATATATGTTTTTGAAAAACAACTTTACCATCTACATAATACAATTCAATTTGCGCTGTAACTTCAAATATTCTCGACGGCACTCGTCATTCTGAAACGAACTTCATTTATATTGCCATAAAGTTTAATTTTACATTCTTATATAAAATACTTGACTAAATATAATTATAAGCATACAGTTATAGCACACTGGAACAAAAGATAGTAATCATTCTTATCTAATTAAAACTGACTAAAAACTCTAAAATTATCTCTAAAATATCTAAAAAATCTAAAATCGTCCGTCGTCCTCGTCCGCACTACTGTCGACTGGTGAGTCTAAATAATAATAATAAATCGTTACGCCATACTAGGAATTTTTTTCTGTATCGTGGGTGCGTTTACATACATAGAAACTCACAAAAACCCAGACCCGGAACAACTACTTACAGATCATACAAATGTTTGTTCCGTGCGGGGATGGAACCCGCGACACGCGCACCAGTCGATCGCTCCGCCATTACGCCAACCGTGTTGTCAAAAACTTGGCCGCGCGGAATAGCAATGCTTATCCTCTGTCTAAAGATGGACATTATAGTTAATATTCGTCGATTTCAAATGGAAGAAAAAAAACGTGTTGCGCCGACCTCAAATAACACGGGACAAGGGCAGGAAGATGATGATGATACGTCGATTTCAAATATGATATATCCTTTTTTTATTATTGCTCAAGTTTAACCACTATTTTTTTTTTATTCTTTATTCTTGATAGGTTCGCGCTTGACCACTATCTCACCCGATGCTAAGCGATGATGTGGTCGACAGTGGAATATGCTTGTCTTAAAATAGATAACCTATTCACTATTGATTTAAAGATCTAGTTATCAGGAAACACAGCCTCAGGCTACTCCTTTACACACAATAAATATGTTCCCATAACTTACTTTTGTCCGTACGGGTCGGAGTTCCAACATGCGTATCCTGCTCTCTACTGATGAGTAACCCTTATCTTTCAGATTGGTCTGATGCGAAGTGGTCGCCTCTTAGCCGAGGAATCTCCACAAGCTCTTCTCCAGATGTACAGCTGCATATCACTCGAAGATGTCTTCCTCAAACTGTCCAGGAAGCAAGGTAAGATCACAACTGCCTTCCTTTAAAACTGAAACTACACTATTACTACATATATTTTTAAATTTAGCGGTGGAATTCTTAAACGAAACTCAGTTTTAAGTCATGCTGTTATGATGAGTTAAGCTGGCCGTTAATTTTAGTTGTTGAATTCTTTTTTTTTTTTAATGAAATAAACTAGCGCTTGACTGCGATCCCACCTGATAGTGAATCGCACTAGTTTATTAAGAGTCTATTCACTCGAGCCTTGAAGACACCTAAATTATAATCGGACGGGACGACCGCTGCAGGTAAATTGTTCCAATCTTTCGATGTACAAGTATAAACTACGAGATGAAACGGTTGGTCCGGACCGTAGGGTGTCAACAACGTAAGAGATACTCGCCGTACGTTGGGTTGTCCGAAGGTAGAAAGGTGATGGTGGAATCAAGTCATGTCATTTCTGCGCACATTCTTCAAAATGAATCCTGTAAAATATCGAAAGGTTGGTTACACTGCGCCTTTGCCAGACTGTAGATTGGTGTTAGCCAAATCTGGATTACCACTATCTGTGTCTCTTTGCACGCCTTCCCTCCCTCTCTATTACAAAATTTCTTCGACTTTCCCCTTCATCAAATACTCCAATCTCGTCAAACAACACGTTGGCCTCAGCTCTCACGTTTAACAATTGAATGAATGACCGCTACACATAAACAGACAAATGAAACAATCATAGCAGATATTATAAGAAATGTTCACACGACTTCTATGTCAATATTTATGTCTCGGCGATGTGAAGCTACAATACTGAATGGACACTTTGAAATAACATTGATGATCAGGCCATCGATCTTAAGTTAGACAGTGACTACTCAACGAAATTATGTATACATAATCGTTCTAGCTTCTGGCAGCTGCTTCACCTGCGTGAATATAGGTTTATCCTGAATGTTTCACAAAACTTGTTCCAGAATCTCGATTCAATGTGCAAGGCAATTGATTTCTTTTAAATATTTTTATTATTATTATATTGAGGTACTCATATAAGTACCTACATTATAGAGGGCCAAAGTTCACGTAAAATAGCAGATTTTCAGAGGTCTTTACTAGATTACTTTTACACAAATTTATGTTTTGATTTCTATAGAAGCCTAGATAATATCCACAAGATAGCTGTGTATCCAAAATGTCTAGAGAAAGATGTGTAATAATAACATAATTACGTAAGAGCGGTTGTATGAAAATGTACCTTGAAAAGGACGCCCTTAATATTGGTCGAGCTGTTTCGCATAAGTGCGATCACAAACACCATGACACGAGATATATATTTAGGTATAAGATTTTTTTCTCCATATCGCTGGCACTATACGCCAAGAATTTTTGTTGACCCAAAACTTCTCCACTTCCACCACAGAGACACCCTTTGGTTGTATGTTTTAGGCCATAGAGAGCAGGATCGGAGTTGGAGCATAGTTTGGGTGATTTAGCTACGCATTAACAGCACTCAGTTTTTTTTTTTTTGGAAATCATCCAATGACTTCTCCAGCTCTAACGCAAAGCGGGAAGGCGTGTCAGACTTCTGACTAAAACCTATTCCTATGTTCCTTCTTTGCCTTGCGTTCCAGGACCTCGCGGTTCCCTTTCGGAACTTGGAACGAAGGCAAAGAAGGAACAGGAGTAGGTTTTAGTCAGTAAAAGTCCGACACAAAAAAAAACTATGTACATACAATATTACACAGGTCGTTACCAATTTGTCGAATACGCAAGTATTCGCCCATTAATATTATCGGATACTTAAATTGTTATAGAACTGTAAACTGTTGTGTAGGAATAATCTCGCGCGTGTTTTATTATTATCGCGTTTTATTTCAACTTTTGTAATTGTTTATTACAGTGAGGTATTAAGGATGTAGTTTGTTGGGATGAGGCATTAACAAAATCAATAAAAGCATTTCAGTTGGTATCCGTTAGTCATTGCTCAGAAGTAAGCTAAGATCTCGGTATGAACCGTGTCAGGTTCCGGTCAACCGATTTTCGCTCTTATGTGTTTTAAAAAGTTCTAGTTAAAGAAATAAAATTACAAACTTTACGTAGGTTACCTGCCATATTTAAATAATCACACTAATTACAGAGCATAAAGACAGAGGGTTTCAAACATCTCAAAATAATTTAAAACAATAAGAAGTTTATTATTATCACAAATAATTAAGCAAGTATTTTTTAGCTAGCTATGGAAAAAAAGGGAATCGATTGTACTGGTAGGTATGCGCGTACGAAGATGATGAATCGCATGTATGTACGTTTCATCACTTAACTTATGTATGTACTCAGTTATGTAAATCTGAATAGATAGAGAGAGAGAGGCTAAAGAAAATATGAATGATTGTGTGAGGAGTGGTGTGAAAGAAAAGGCTGTCACTGACTCTCTTAGTCAGTGATAGCTTGACGTTGACAGATCATAATGGAAGAAAAAAACGTGTCGCGCCGACCCCATGACATGGGACAAGGGTAAGAAAATGAAATATGGTCGGCTACGGTGTCAAAACTTGGCTTGCTTTATATTAAGAAATTTTAGTGCTCATTTTATTTTAAAATAATTTGTCGGTTAACATTTTATATCTACCTACCTAACGATAAATCAAAAGTTTATGAAAGTTGCAAAACAAAGTGGTTTTATGGTAATTTATGTTAATTCTAATAATACTGCGATTGTTGCAAAATTACTTCTTTGGAATAAAACTAGGGTTGGGACGAATATTTGGAATATGGATTTTGATTTCGGCCGAATATTCAGCCCAACATTTGGGAGAATAAATTCATATTATTATTGATTGATTTTATTTAAGTTTGGTTGAGCGATTGGCTGCTGCTCTGCGTGCCGCAAAATCAATTCCTGCACGAGAACAGCCTACAGGTAGTTGTTCCGGAACTAAGTATTTTATGTGTGTGAATTTACATCTTGATAATCGCACTCACGATATAAGAGTATTTCCTAGTGTGGGGAAAAGCTTTGAAAAATCTCTTTCTTTCTTCTGTCATACTATACTACATCTTGTCCTGCTAGTAGCGAGAGTAGTACCACAACGCGTATTTAAAGAAAACCTTTACATTAGTCAATCCGACTGACTACCTTATCATCTTTCAGTAACCTTAAATTCTAACTTGACAGACAAAAACCAAAGTCAAATATACAAGTCTTACGAAACAGAATGACGACATTCGGCTAAACGAATTTAAGCCGAATATTCAGCCTCATGCCCATCACTAGAAGAAGTTAGCAGTGTTGCGTGCCAGCCCGGCCTTACGAAACCGATGCACAATGCAAGGTCCAGTCGTAAATAGCGCACTATTGTTCCGACGATCATTTTCGTCATAAACTGCTGTAGTTCTGTTTAGTTACTCGTCTCTGACGTGTCATCTGAGACTGTGGGTCAAAGGTCTGTGCCCAAGGTCGGGAGAATTGTTCACGAGGGTGACGATTTCAATACGTTTTTTTTTTTTAATTTCTTTGCGATGCGAGACGCACAGGACCGGTCGTAGTGGCGACATTTGTTTGAGACCTATATCCAAAAGTGAACGGCTATCGGCTGAAATGATTATTGAAAATAATGTTGCACACATTATTTACCTAGAATATGAATTCGGAAGTACATAACTTACATACATACCACGTGACAAAACGTTTTTATAAAGCCCATTAAAAAACCATAATCTCAAGTGAACAGACCAAAGCCCTGTTGAAAATCCATTAATATTGCAATCTTTTACAACAAAAAGATGACAAACGATGAACATTTTCAACATTCTCGTCGCTACTTAGTCATCTTACTATTCAGTATAGTGTTGTCACCGACTAATAGAGTAGGGGCCATTAGTTTTACCATAATAAGTTGATAGGTAAATGAATAAGTCCGTTATTTATTACGTATTTAAATATTGATACGTACCTAATGTAAAATTGTAGTTTTGTATGCATGCCGTGATTTTCCTTTGTGTATAGGAATGTGTTGATAAGTTAATAGAAGAAGAAAATGTTCGAATCGATCTTGTGATGTTTGATTCTTATGTAGCTCAATATTATGGGCCTACTATACGCACAATCTTCACCACCGTTGGTAAAACTCATACAGAATTTGGTCCCACACGTGAGATTAGATGAGATTCGCCTCGACTCTCTCCCCCACCCTTTTAGTATTAGTATTAGTATTTCGGGCTGGTATCCGCAACTCCACGACTAAGCGCGTATTTTGCGTACGGATGGAACAAATGCGTCATTCGAGCCACCCCAGCTCCTCCAGGAAGGCCAGCAACGCTTTGGTGTTCTTGACCATTTCGCGGAGGTTACCTGGGTTTCCGAAGTATTTTGCCCTGTATCCAGCGACAACTGGGCAGCTTAGAAGCAGATGTGCTGCTGTCTCGTCCTCCTCTATGCAGGCTCCGCTCAGTGTCCCCTACCCCTTAAAAAAACCCTCTAAGAATAGAGGAGGGATTTCCTATTAGAGCCTGTGAGTACTGTCCACGGAAACGTAGTTACAAAGACGTGTATTCGTCATTATACGCTTGGTGTACGCCTGTGTGAAGCTTACGTACAAAGCTATGATACTCTTTGACGAAGCAGTAACGACACGACGATGGCGCGGCGCCACGTTCCCGCTTCGTCGACAGTATTTCATAGTTTTACAGGCAGGTAACCAAGCTTATAATGATGAATAATAATAATATTCCACAACTTTTACACAACGCCTTCTAGTCCCAAACTAAGCAGAGCTTGTGCTATGAGTACTAGACAACTGATAAACATACTTATATATGTCTAAATACAATTACACCCAGACGCAGAACAAATGGACGTGCTCATCACACAAACATTTGTCCTGGGTGGGAATCGAACCCACGACCTCCGGCATAGTAGTCAGGGCCACTGATCACTAAACCAACAGGTCTGTCTATGCGCGATTACGCGTCTGTGCGTCCGTGAACATTAGTATGCCTAAATATGCGAGCTGGTAGCTTGTGACAAATGTGCGCGTTTTATCAGAAATCATACATCAGAAACATTTATTTCAAATTACAGGCACTTTTGAATTGTCAAAATGACGGTCTGACAAAGAAAAAGTGAAGCTAAATTGAAGCTAAATTGCACGTTCCAAAGCATAGACACAGGTCAAATACTTAAGCCTCCTTCTCTTTTGATGAAGTCAGTTTAGGTACTCCAGCCGGTACGACTCGACCCTTGTAACATGTTAGCCTGCAATGGGACTGGCACACCTCGAAGATAATATTTAATTCTTAATTACTAGTTGGTTAGTTACTTATTAAGTATTAGAGATGGGTCGTACTAGGCAAATCTTGGACTAGGTGCACCTAGTCCAAGTCCGTACAAATACTCGATCCAAATACCTGTTCCACCTAGTCCACCTAGTCCATGAAATACGCATACTTAGATTAGATGCTTAGTCTTTGCGTAACAACGATACGTGTAGTACGTACGTACGCAGTAATGAATTGTAATCTTCCCTTCATACTTTGCACAGGCTTAAGACTGTCAACGTATAGATTTATCTAATTGTTATAATTGCTTTTTGTTTTGTATTTTTTAAAATCACGTAACTATAATTATACAATCATTGCTTTTGTTTTTTTTTAAAAATCACAATTATTTACAATCATTGTTTTTTTTTTTTTAAATCACGTAACTGTTTACAATCATTGTTTTTTTAAGATACACGTAGAAAATCAGTCTTTGGAATTGACACTACTTCCTTGGGGACCCATTTTTCAAAACAATAAACACATTAATTAATGTCTTATTAAAAATAGATCTAAGTTCTTTAACAATATATTAAAACTTCGTTACGAAAACCGATCACTAAATAAGTCCCATAGAAGTTAGCGACGTCGAGCAGGTATCATACGTCAATCGAGATCACATTCGCACGAGTCCGTACTTGATACTCGACTGCATCATATAGTCTTCATTCGCATCGAGTATTGTCAAAGTATCTATTCTACCTATTCTATAAAGTCTGCCTAGTCCCGACTAGTCTCGATCTCGAGTATTGACAGACAAGGATGGAAAGACTGCGGAATAGTGTAGTTAAAAAAGGACAGAATATATTCTTCCACACGGTGCGCGTCGCGTAACTTTTATGCCATTGAGATATGGTTCAAATTCAAACGACTGGCACACGTATGATCTATGTAAATACGAGTGCGCATTGCGTTACTTTTATGCATTTTGAATTAAGGTTCAAATTCAAGTGACTGACTCATGAATGATTTTGGCAAACATGGATGAGCTAGGACTATGCTGCTATCTCGCTTCACCGCGTCACGACGACGCGGTGAAGCGAGATAGCAGCATAGTCCAGTACAGTCGGTACTTCGATTCGCGCGGGCCGCGGGTGCCGTGCACTGCGTAGGCACAGTGAGACTAGGTGGATCAAGTATTTTAAAAGTTAGAATAGGTGCAGCCTAGTCTCGTTAAATACCTAATCCCTGGATCTGTTCTAGTATATACGCTTCATCTCTATTAAGTATACCTATTTATGTAGTAGAAAATTGTCCAGTCAAGGCTGTCGATCTATTGTTTGATGGATGCCACTCGTCTGAGATTTTCTCGCTGCTGCTTCGATTGTTTTGACGTTGGAGAAAAATATTGTATTTAAATTAATTATCAGCAATATTCCTAGTCTAAACCAAAATTGCTAAATCTCTAGCCCGTATGGTAACAATATGTTAGAATTGGCCAAAACTTGGTCTTCGAAATGCGTTTGACTATCTCACTCCACGCTTGCCAAAAATACATAAACCTATTCACTCTTGCCTTAAAGACTTTAAGGTTATCAGGAAACACAGATAAAGAAAAGAAAGAAAGAAAAAGATTTTATTTACGACAAACATGGCACATAACTTAAAAAATATAAAAATATAAAATCTATACAATAGAGTGAGTTATGCGACACATCCACGCAAAACGGCCAGCGCTTAATGTACAGTCAGGGGTCAAATGTGCAGTTGCACTCCATCAATGCTAAAGGGTCTAAAATTTCTTTGTAGAAAAGGGTAAATGGTTCATGCCTGATTTGATTTGTAGCATAGAATCTATAGTATTGATTTACCTAGTTGTGTGGACTATGAAACTTCTACAACAAAGAAATTTTAGACACTTTAGTAATGGTAGAGTGCAACTGCACTTTTGACCTCTGACTGTACATATTTTAGCTTTGAAAATCATCATCATCATCTCTCTTCTTTTAATTGATATAAACTAGTACTTGACTGCGATCCCACCTGATGGTAAGCTGTGATGCTATCGTTGATGGTGAAGCGCACTAGTTTATTAAGAGCCTATTCACTCTAGGCTTGAAGACACCTAAATTATAATCGAACGGGAATCCTGCCCGTGTTCCGTGTTAAATAGTTGCTATACGTTTTTTTCTTCCATTCTGCCAACCGTTACTGTCAGCTTTAAGCATTTAATGAGACATATACCTAGGTAGAGAAACAAATGCTTTCAGAAAACTAGTTCTTACAGGTGACTAAGCAAGCTAATACCATAATTAACAACAAATTCATAAAGCATGTCTATTCTCGAGTAGCACTCTCTCCCTCGGACTCACAAAGATAGCATTCCGTTCATTTTCTAGCTCATTGCACGTGACTTCAACGCATTTCTTCAACACATGGCAATAAAAACACCGATCTTATGATGCTATGCTAAGATATCACACGATTTTATGTTTTGGAATTGACAGTTAAAAGTTGGAACACGAAAAATTTTGAGTTCCTAGACAGTGGCGTGGCTAGTCCTAAAGGGGCCTCATGTCAAAACTTATCAATGTTTTTTTTACAACGTAGGGCCCCCAACTGGTACATAGTTATTAGCTTCAATTTATCTTCACTTGTTTTTTTTTTTTTGACTGACATATTGACAATTCAAAAGTGCCTGTAATTGGTCTATTTCAAATAAACGTTTCTGATTTCTGAGTACATGAGACGGAGCTGGATAGATTTCGTCCACGTCGTTTTGTGAAACCGAGACCGATGAGCTTGTTTACTGGAGTATTTTGGAATAGGAGAGAGGTCAAATGTACCTAGCGTTTTCCTGACTATATTGGGGTCGGCTTCCAGTCTAAACGAATGCCTAGTTATATTTTACATGGAGTGACTGCCTATCTGACCTCCACAACCTAGTATTCGTTATTATACGACATTCAGCAAAGTTGACGTTGCCGCTTCGTCGACAGAGTCTCATAGTTTTGTATGTAAGCTGTGAACAGGCGTACACCAAGCGCATAATGACGAATACGCGTCCGTGGAAAGTAGGCCCAACACGACACCCATGGCAAGACCGCTGTCAGATTTGCCTGCAGCGGTCTTCCCGTCCGATTATAATTTAGGTGTCTTCAAGGCTAGAGTGAATAGGCTCTTAATAAACTAGTGCGCCTCGCCATCAACGATTGCATCACTGCTTACCATCAGGTGGGATCGTAGTCTAGCACTAGTTTATACCAATTAAAAAGAAAAGTTTTCCTGGCTTCTGACTATCCGTAATGACTGTCACAAGATGTACCTGCAAATGACAGCCGGGACCAACGGCTTTACGTGCTTTCAGAGGCACGGAGGAAGCTCTGTTTGTTATGATGTTTACCCATCTCCAGATCGACCGCGGCTAGTATTTCTTAATCGAAGAGATCCGTTCGATCATCGGACCACAAGCGTACGGCGTTGCGCTACCGGTACATGCTGACTGTTATTATTTGATCCACAAGTTCCTTTTAAATGAGCAGTAGTGATGACTTAAAATTGAGTTACATTTGAGAATTCTACTACATATATATATATTCTTGCTTAGCATAAACATAGCAAAATCAGCCTTGTAATGTTCTCACTTCTGGAACTCAGGCCTCCTCTCTAGGTCCCTCTCATAGAGAGGAGGCGTGAGTCCCAACATTGGTTGCAGCAGTGTTTCGTATGTTCTAAAGCAGTCCGCGAAATTCAAATTTTCTAAGTTTTTGCATTTTGCAGGTCAGTTTTAAATTGATTAAAATATGATTGGCGGGCGTAATACCTGTTTATTTTGGGAATTATAATCATTAAAATCATCAATACGACCCTATCGGTTCGTCTAACCCTATTAAATGACACTTCATAAAATAGCCCACTCCATTCCCCTTAATCATATAACGCCTGAAAGATGGAACTAGTGATCATCGTTTGTTTTGCGGAGCGTCCAATACATATTTATTTACGTGAGCAGTTTAGCTAACACTATTGAATGATTTTTTCATTAATTCCTTATTTAACGCAAGACACTGACCTACAAAATGTCAAGACTGACCTACTAAACCTACTGACCTACAAAACTTAAGATTTGAAATTCGCGAGCTACCTTGGAGCATCTTTCTTAAAGCTGGGTACAGACTGCTGTAACATGACATGCAATGTAACTCGCAACGAATGAAATTGCCGTTCATGTTGTCGGAATGTATCATGCAATGTTTTTTTTTTAACATTTTTTATTTATTACTTTTCCATAAAGGTGCCTTACAAACTAACGTTACATAAGTAGATACAAGTATACCTTTGTGGGAGACTGGCATCTGCAGTAGGAAATCTTGTCACACAGATTACAAGACCCCCACAGACTGTGTTTTATTTTAAAGTAAGGTCCTGCGAACAGAGCATCTCAACTTTGAAAGTAGGTACATGCTTGGTTCGTGCGTGCGCTGTGTCCACACTTATGAAACGCTCCTTTCACGTTACCTTGCTTGTTACGTTGCAACAGTCTGAACCCGGCTTAAGATTAACTATTTCAAACTTACATCTGAAGTTACTTAGTTATATATTTTACGGCCTCTTCGTTTATAAGTCTATCAGGTTTCTTTTTCCAGAAATCTAAAAACGTCGTCGTTTTCTTTCAGTGGAGCACCCTACCCAACAAAACGTGCCTTCTCTTCCAGGCCAAGCCAACCAGGTCGTGGAGCTCAACGTGACGGGCGGAGCCCTCGGGCACAAGATGTCCAAGCGTGAGGAGGCTCCATACGCGGCCGAGGATGCCCAGGTCGTGGGCCTGGTGTTCCATCAGAGTAAGGAGGTGCTGATTGTGGATCATGGGGCAGGGTCGAATGGTGATGTGAGTATAGCTTCCTTATTAAGGCCTAGGACCTTTGATCTTCCACGAATATAATAAACGGCACTGCACTGCGTATCGCCTTAGCGTTTAATTTCTGCATTGAATAAATTCTGTATGGTCAGGGTATTCTGTATGCTTGCGAGTTTACATGTTTGTGAACACACCCTCGATAAAGGAGTTCCTTGTGTGGGGCAACATTTTTTTTTTTTAAGTGAAATGGAAAGAAAAAGTACCTCTTAATCTCCAACTTTTGCTTCGCAATGAGTTTAACAATAAAAAGACTTATGAATACTCGGATTCGTTGAGGGCAACCTACAGAATAGAAAAAGCTGTCAATGCCGTACATAAGGCCCCTCGCTCTCAGCGACTTCTTGTAGCGATGCTGTCGCTACTAACACGCTTTAGTCGCATTTGCAAGCGCTATTGAAAAGATGCCAACGCGCTACTACAACATCGCGACTGTATGATGTGAACGCGCTACAGCATCGCTACATAAAGTCGCCGTGGGCATGAGGCCTAAGAAACAAGAACAGAATAAAACAACTCTACCTAGTACATCGTTTTGACCTAAAATTATTTGAAGTGACTTAAACAGACTAATCAATATACGGTGATGTTCCAGATTCCTGGGAAAGTGACAGACGTGACACCCGATTGTGAGGACTGCGGAGACTGTCTAAACGTAAGTATTTCCTTCACAATTGAATCTACTGCTATATTCCGAACAGATGATCGATGGAGCCGAAAGTTTCTGGAGTGGCGAAGTGGTTGAAGCTGTCTTACGATGGACTGATGTTCTGGTAAGGGTTGCAGGAATCCAATGGATGCGAGACGCAGGACTGTTCGTTGTGTCGACACTTGGGGAGGCCCATATCCAGCAGTAGACGTCTTTCGGCTGATATGATGATGGTGCTGTATACCTTGGAGGACTATTCCATAGTCCTTGTTTAATGGTCATGTTACGCTAAGATGACATAACACTTTAAAGTATTATTGTACCAACTTGCAATAGCAAATTGTAAAATAATAAATTCATCCCGGTCGAACGTTAAACTTAAATTTTTACTCTAGCTGATATCAGTAATTCTGCTGAAAAACGTCCCAAGATGGACATGTACTCCCAAGATAAGTCAAATTCACAAATCTTATAAAAAAACTAATCATTCTCCCTCACCTTCCAGTTCACATCTCGTGGCAAGATAAAGGCTCTCATCCAGAAGAACTTCCTGCGGATGTGGCGAAACATCGGCGTGATGCTTTTCATCTTCGTGCTACCTGTCATGCAGGTCATCCTCTTCTGTCTGGCTATCGGCAGGGACCCGAGTGGGCTGAGGCTGGTAAGTAGACTTGTGACTTTCCCTCTTTGCCTTTGATGTGTTAAAATGTGAGGTGTGCGAGCGAGAAAGGGGGACGGAGCTATATTATATACTCTATATAGCTCTAGCCCATAAAAAGACTTAAAGTCACCCAAAGGCCAATGGAAGTTTCCTTGCGTGTTCACATCAGAAATGAAAATATCCGCAGGAGAACCAAGATTACATAGGTCGAATAATCGCCAAACTTAAGTGGCAGTGGGCAAGGCACATTGCACACAGAACAGATCGTCGATGGGGACGAGAGGTTCTGGAGTGGCGACCACGTACCGGAAGACGCAGCGTTGGAAGGCCTTCCACAAGGCGGACCGATGACCTGGTGAGGCTCGCGGGAATCCAATGGATGCGAGATGCACATGACCAGTCGTTGTTGCGACACTTGGGGGAGGCCTTTCGGCTGTAATGATGATGATGATGAGCTCCGGTCCTTTAACAGTTCAGTTGAAGTCAAATGGGAGCTCGTGGTACGTTCTCCGACGGTTATGACGATACCTAACTAACTGACTCGTTATATAGTTTGTGTTAGAATTGCTAAGCAATCATCGATTTATTCGATTATTTAGTATTTTATGAAAGTTATAACTGTATCATTAAGCATAACTATGTCGAAATATAGTTAGGAATAACTGTATCGTACCATATTTTTAGTTTTTAATCCGGTGCCGAAACTGGAAGGCGAGCCGAACACTCGGTTACAGCTGCAAATCGGGTTTCGGCCGGTCACTACTAAAATCCATTCTTCGTTTCTTCAAGACCTATTCACCTTACACCCCCCCTTCTCTCCCCAGGCCATAGTGAATGACGACGTCCGCATCATCGACGGCTACTGCCCCTACAACGCGTCGTGCTCCATGAAGAACCTATCGTGCCGCTACCTGGACAACCTGAACAACCACACGGTGAAGGAATACTACGCCGACCTGACGGACGCGCTGAAGGCGGTGGAGGACGGCAAGGCGTGGGGCGCGCTCTACTTCAACGAGAATTACACCGACTCGCTGGTCGCGAGGCTGGCGCTGGGTGAGCTTTTGAACTGATATAATTACTTTATTTTTGAAAGGTCAGGAGCAATCAATGCAGCTGAATAGCTCTACTAATATTATAAACGCGGGTATGTATGGATGTATGTTACTCTTTCACGCAAAAGCTGCTGAAACTGTCTAAACTGAAATTTCATACAAAGCGATGGAAAAAAGAAAAGAACAATAAGGTGGTTTATGACGGAAGAACTGAATTTAGGTGGAAGCAGGATAGCAATTAGAGTGAGAGGAAGTGAGCTTTGACTAGATTTTTGAAAGAAGCGCGTTCCACAATCGCACCGCTTGAACTGTGAACGATTTGTCACTAAACTAGGTAGAATGCAAGGGCATTAAAAGTCTCAAATTCTCCATGAATGAAATCGTTTATTTCAAATAGTCCAAATAAAAGCACTTTGAATTGTCAAAATAACGATCAGTCAAAAAAAAGTGAAAAAAGTAAATTGCACGTGCAAGAAACTCCATGGACACTTATAAATCATATTATGAGTTACATAAATCTTGGTTACATATTTCTTATCGCTTCTAATGTTATCTATATCCTCATGATGTTGTCCACAGCGGATACTGCTGACAACGAGACCATCACGTCGTCGGAGGTGCAGGTCTGGCTCGACATGTCCAACCAGCAGATTGGTCTCATGCTCAACAGGGACATACAGTTCTCCTACAGAGACTTTGCTAAGGTAAGTCTCCCTGAAACCTTACACGCTATGGGGAAAAAAGCATCCCTTTTATGGATGCTCGTGATCTTAGAACGCAAAAGGCAACTGAAGAAATATAGTTGTGGTTTTAGTCAGTAAAAATCTGACACGCGCTTCTGCTCCGGGAGAAGTCATTGGATGATCCCCCACCTTAAAAAAAAAAAAACATTGTGAGTGTTTTTAATATCGTGCGGATTTCATCACGCATGCGGATTTGCCCCGCATGCAGATAATTTCAAAAAGCAAAAAACTCGTCCCGCGTGCAAATTTCACGTTTTACAATAAATACTTGTGTGAAATGGACATTTGCGTGGGTTACGCGTACGGGGCAATCCCGCATGCGTGATGAAATTCGCACGATATAATAAAAACACCCTAATATCTACCTTTTTTCTTGAGGGTGGGAGAAAATTATCAAATAACTCTTCCTGTTCTGAATGGAGCGAGAGGTAGTGTCAGACTTTTATTGACTCAATCCTACCGAGTTATTTCAGTTGCCCTTTGCGTTCCAAGGTTGTGGGAACACATTTCGCAGCCTTGAACACGTGGAGGTGTCAGCAAGCTCTACGGGGGCCCAGCAGGGCCAATGCCTGCGAGGGCCATGGGGAAATGTATGAAAGAGATACTCGTGGTACTAGAACGCAAAAGGTCACTGACGGAACATAGGTGTGGTTTTGACTCTGACACGCCTTCAAGCTCCACCTTAGATCAGGAGAAGTCATTAGATGTCTTCTCCCGATCTAAAGTGGAAGGAAACTACTGACTGACTTACTGACTAGACCCCACCTGTGTTCCTTCAGTTGCCCTTTGCATTTTAGGGTCACGCTCACTTTTTCAAATGTTCGTACAGCCCAGTAATCAAGCGCTGGCCTATTAATAATCCATACTATTATGATATAAATGTGAAAGTAACTCTGTCGGTCTGTCTGTTACGCTTTCACGGATAAACTACTGAACCGATTTTGGCGAAATTTGGTACAAGGTGAGCTTGAACCCCATGGAAGGCTACTTATTGTCTGGCTTCGACTCTGCGTCTGCTATGACCGACATTCACGCGGACGAAGTCGCTGGAAGAAGCTAGTAAACAAAGCTATTTCTTGCTTCCAGGACTTGCTGCAGACGTGTAAATACAACCCCAAGCTCGGCGACATCCCCATCGATTTTATGGACCCCATCTACGGAAACAAGAACCCTTCATTCACTGACTTCGTCGCTCCTGGAGTTATTCTAACGTAAGTATTTTTATTTTTGCATTATTCTAATGTAGGCCATTTGTTTTTTTAAATCCGGGTAAACGTTCAAGTTAACTGGCTGATAACTTTCTTCTAAATCTTTGAATTTTATTTGGTAGACAATGTTGAGAACCAATCTGGATGTAGTGAAATTATGTGATGCTGATCAGGTGGTGTCGCAAGCATTAGGTCACACCACCACCACCTTGCGACACCACCAGGGTCTCAAGTCCGCTATTACAATAGTGTCAGAATGGTCTATCATTGATTTCATAATTGTTGATTTTGACAAGTTTGGTAATCTACTAATATAACGGCGTCATTATGACTTTCCAATGGTCAACCACAGACACTCACAGACAATGGTAATCTCGTACAAATGAATATCAGAAGTATGTGGTAATCTCCTAAAATTTTGACAGTTTCTTTGAAAAGTGACCTACCATCAGAACGTCATTGTGCAGTCATTGCTTTAGGCTCGTAATTGTCATTCTACCTCAACTCTAATATGAGACCATTGACCGATCAATAATCGATCATTATGAATTAGCAGATTACGAACTTTAGCAAAATGACAATGGGATCATGTTGGAATGACGAATTTATAAAAATAGCAGACTTAGGCCCCTGGACAGTGAATTAAGATACATAATTTAATTAAAAATTCTCCTTCATCATGGGCCTAAACACGAAACTGCAATCTAAGGAAACTTCGAGCTCACACGACGGCTCGCAAGAACTTGCGCATTACACATTCTGTGGTCACCTGAATATAGCTTTACCGCACGAAATCGCATTGCAGATGTCCCAGATAATGACAGAGATGTTGTATAGCCCATTATAAAACCTAATGCTAGAATGTCAAAGGTTGACTGGTAGAAAATGCCTTAAGGCATTAAGTCCGCCAGTTTACTCCTTTGTGTATAAAGAATAAATAAATAAATAAATAATGTCAACTCCTTGGATATATTTGAAAGTTATCTAGCAGTTAATTTGTTAAAACTTATGTTCCATATAAGATTTATCTGGTGGACTGTGACTGTCCGAGACACTAAAAAATGACCCTTAGATTAACCACCAGCTTCTCTTTTCCAGTATCGTATTCTTCTTAGCCGTCGCCCTCACATCATCAGCGCTCATCGTGGAAAGGATGGAAGGTCTGCTGGACAGGTCCTGGGTGGCTGGAGTGTCCCCGGGAGAGATCCTGTTCTCTCACGTGGTCACGCAGTTCGTAGTCATGTGTGGACAGACTGCCTTGGTGCTGATCTTCATGATAACCGTCTTCGGAGTCAAGAATAATGGAAACATCGTGTTTGTTATTATGCTGACGTTACTTCAGGGTGAGTACCGTGTCTTTTTTTGTGATAAACAGTCTAACCAAGGGAAGGGGAGAGGCGGTCTAAGTCTACCCAGTTACTGGGTCGTGCAGTTAAGATAGGTACATAGTTACTCCATATCTAATACTGGTAGGCCCTGACAATCTGTAATCGATTAATCTTATAATCGATTATTTAGACTGAAATTTTACAAATCGATTTTAAACACTCCATCGATTTAATGAATCGATCCAAAAACCTCTCGAATTGGACTTATTCAAAGATTTATCTATAAAGTTCCGAAACTGGCTGCTGTATCTTTGTTTTTTAATTATTTTTTTCTTTTGTTGGATGCAAAAACAACTGGTCACATCCAAAGATGGTGTACTCAGGTCACATTACTTGTATTAGCGATAAATTATCACTTGAACGTTTTTGGCGGGATTTCTTCGAGTGAAGTTCAGTGGCTGTTTTGATTATTCGCAAATTGATTCCTAGTGGATACTGTGATGTAAAATTGGTGTAGTTTTGTATCTCAAGTGTCTGCACAACGGGACAATATGTGGAATCATTGAAACAGGCGCGATCTCGGTAAAATGGAGCTGAGAATTTTATTGTAGTTTTGGCTACCTCAGCGAAGTTTACCGAGAAGGCTGACTCGATACATTTGCTGCCAATTACTACGAAAACATTAGAATGTGTTGCACCCGCACTCTACTGTGATACATAGTGTAGTGGTTTGAAAAATTAAATAAGGCTTGAGTTAAAGGTACAAGTAACCAGGTCATAAAAACCCAAAAAAAAAACACTTAAACGTCAGAAGCTAGTGCGTCAAATTCTAGTAAGTTCGATTTGAATCGAATCGAAAATCGATATTTTCTAAGTGAGTCGATATGCCTAAATACTGGTACTCAGCTGCATCCGGTTGGACTGGAAGCCAAACTGAACTGAATTGAACAAACATTGTCAGTAGCTTCGTCCGCGTAAAATTAGGAAATATATGCCTATATCACTCAGTGATGAAGTAGCGTCCTACCAGGGAAAGAATTTTCGAATTCGATCTAGTAGTTTTTTATTTTAATTCATTACAAACCAAAATATAAATGTTTAGTTCTTTAGAATATTAGTATACACATAAGCACTTGTAATTATAAGTTATCGCGTGTCACATTTAAGAGTTAGTGTTTTTATACACAAATCTAGTCTTAATACTAACATAATGCATATAATTCTTATAATGACCGGTGTGACCAACGTCTGTGTCTTTATTTTTTTGTTGTCATTACATAAGATTATAATCTAACATATTTTATGACGCATAATAATTTGTCATAGAATATCTTTAATATTTCAGAAATATGTTGTTTTTTTTGCAGTCATTAAACTTAGTCAGAGAACATTTTACAAACAAAAAAATGTTTTGTAAATTATTATACAAAGATTTTTTTTCTTTCACGACTATTTTGGCAGTCGTATTTATGTTGTACGTCTGTTCCACCGTAGTGCTTAAACTACTGAACTGTTTTTTTTTATCGATATTAACCAGTGCTTGATTGCGATCTCACCTGATGGTAAGCAGTGATGCAATCGTTGATGGTGAGGCGCACTAATTTACTAAGAGCCTATTGCTAGTGAATTATATTATAGTGAATTATAAAAAAAAAGCAATTATGAATACCATCTTGTTTTTTTTTCCGTAGTCAGGATTTAGTTTAAACTTCCTGTTACTTTAGCTTGTTGTAATCAGAATTTCTCTGATGTGCCTAACTTAATTCATAGTGACCACAATTTTTTTTATTTTAATTAATTACTATCGAGATTATAAAAACATTTCTAATGTTGTAAGAAGTAGTTTTAAGATCACTCTAATTTAGAAATATTACGGACCGCGAGAAATGAGATAACATGATAAAACATGCTTACACAATTGTAACTTCCTTATTTTTTATTCTGCTATAAATGGTTTAAACAGTAATATTTACGATGGAACTGAACTTTGGCATATCTTAGTCTAAGTAGCCTTTGACCGATATGGGCCTGTTCATAAGATTTTAATGGTTTTTTTTTTCTGTTTCCAGGTCTGTGCGGTATGTGTTTCGGCTTCGTTATTTCCGCAGCTTGCGAGCTAGAACGAAACGCGATCCAACTCGCCCTCGGCTCTTTCTACCCCACGCTTCTGCTCAGTGGCGTCATCTGGCCCATTGAAGGCATGCCCTGGGTGTTGCGATACGTCTCACTGTGCCTACCCCTCACTCTAGCCACCAACTCGCTACGGTCCATCCTCACAAGAGGCTGGCCAATCACAGACCCAGAAGTCTACATGGGCTTTGTCTCAACCCTAGCCTGGATCGCACTATTTTTAATCGTCACGTTAACCATTTTGAAGTTCAAACGAAATTAGACAGCCATTGCAGTTGCTTCAGGCATTGGTCCATTTTAAAAGTCGATTTTTCGACTTAAAAAGTCCGTCCTTTAGATTGTTTCTAAATGTATCTGTTACGTAAGAATAGCATTTAAAATGGGGTATTTTGACTATCGTGAGCTATCAGTGAACTGAATTATAGAAACCATAGCGTTAATTTTATTTTGCATCACATTATTGACAGTCATATTAATTGTAGTAACGAGAAAACTGAAGTAGGAAGTGTATTTGTAAATTATATTTGTGTACGTCATAGCTTACGATAGAAAAGAATTATAATTACATGGACCACGCCTCTTAATTAGTCTATTTCTTCTTCATTATAAAGGTGAAGGTAGACGTCAAAGTTCGTTGTGCACTGTCGAATCTTAAAGAAAAATGGAGAAAAAATAATAAAAATACAAAAAAATATAAGAGTTTGGAGTAAATAAAAAATCTGGGCGTTTTCTAAAATGCCTAAATTACGCTCATGTCCGTTACCACCAAATATCGAGAGTGTACGGCTTACTTTTCAAATGTGTATGAGAAAAAGTTTTCTATGAATGTGTTCTCTAAATCCAATTTAGTGGCAGAGACAATCATATGCACTTTTTTGCGTATTTGAGGATGTTAGTGTAAAAGAGGCTTAACTTATATTTTTTAAAGATCAATAATACACAATTCATTATCAATTTATATTCTGAAAAAATGACCGAAATAAGCTTCAATTTATTTTTTAAAGTATTATAACTAGTAGGGTTTTTTTTCGTTTTTATTATATTATGATTACAATTTGTAAAAAAAAAATGTGAGTTAATTCCCTTTTGCTCTAACAACCTCATAAAAAAATTATTTGCTCAAAAATACGAACAAAACTGTTTTTTTTTAATGACCTCTAGTTCTTATAGCTAATTGACTGTTAGTCGGAATGTAAATAGTAGCTTATATTTATGCGTTAGTGTCAAGATACACTTCTAGGGTTAACGGGAATGTTAGCAATAATGATTGGTCCAACGCTTTTTAGGGTTAAAAATGTGTTTTCTTGTGTTTATTTCGGGAATTTCTCTCTATTTCTGAGTTTAGATTAAATACTAATTAAAAACCTTCATTTGATTGTCAGTAATTGAAAAATGGGAGTGTGAATAATGCTTTAGGGTAATTATTAAAAAAAAATGAATACCTACCAACTTTGGTGTTGCCACCATACTGAAATCACAGTTTTCAATAAATTAAAAGTATCTTATCTCAAAATAAACACAGGATTCCTAGCTATTATCGGTAAGGGACATTAAAATGTAAGATTTTGACATGCAATGTTGAAAATACCTGATAACTGAGTTACCATAGAATAAGATGGTGCCATAAACAATAATGGTGTATAAGGAACTTTTTTTTCGAAAAACCTTTTTTGGATCAAAACTTAAAAAAAACTGGTTTGAACTTTAAATGCTTTATGATTATTATTTTTTGATTAGACTCTGCTATTAGAATCTGTGTGAATATATTAAACCAATGACAGAGTTTTGCGAAAAATAATTATTGTAGAGTAAACGGCAGCGCCATCTTGTTTTTTAAACGGCAACACACAAACTTTATGGTATTCAAAATCTATGATAGTTAATGGTCACATCATTTATAGATTTTAGTGATGTACAGTTAAGTTAGGTTGTTATGGAGTCTAGAATTGGTAGATAGAAGTCTAGGTTTTAAGTTATATGTGGCGTTTTGTGTAAAATATTCTTTTTTTATATTTTTCGGTCTAGAGATGTCGCTTAGCAAATGAAACATCGAATAGTTGTGTAAATCGGTCGCCATATGTCGCGCCGTTTGTATCGATTGTGTAGAATTAATTATTGTATCTTAGAAGTGTCAGACTGTGATTATTTTTGCTAACATTGACATTTTTGTAATGACAACTATACAATAAATACTGTACCAAATAATTTATGTATTTTATTAACTACTGTAAGTCTTGATATGCCTTAACCCGTAGTGGATCGATGCGTGAACATAACAGCTTGAGGTTTGTGCTTAAGACGGTGTAAAACGTAAGCCCAACCGCGATGGTGCTACGGTTCCGGCTCTAACATCAGACCTTGGGCATCACTTTTCAATATGCGATTAAGGAGCATAAACACTATGGCATGTCCTACCTAATTAGGATGAGAAGATCTTATAGTCACCTTCCGGCGCCAGCCTGGCTGGTAGCCTGTTGCTTCGACACCACTAGCGTAACTTGTCAATATCATATGCAATGAGAGCAATCACTATGGTGGTATCTTGTTCAGGAGAAGATAAAAAAAAGGATCTCCATGACCACCTTCCAGTTGCATCATCAGACCAGCTTCACAGATCATATTACATTGTGCCTTGAGTAAATTTATTTTCAAGTAACCATTTGTATTCAATAAAACCTAAACAAAATATAGCTTGCAAATGAACTAACTTTATCATGTATGACATAAAGTTTGTTGTTATTGTATTACATTTGATAGGTACCTAGACATCTCGATTTTATAAAAGGCAAAAAAAAACAAATAAAATACAAAAATATCTTAAAATTATTTGCCATTTTAATGAACATAATAAAACAATAAGTTACACATGGAAGCATTATCATCACAATCACATTATTTCGTTAAAATCTCGCTTATAGCCTTCTTTTTCTTTTGTCCTTTGTCGAACTTACGTTTCTGTAAAAAAAAAAAATACGTCGAATATAAATATACTAACGTTTAGGAAAGGATGGACGGATGAACAAAAGTGGTCCCAGAATAAAACCCTACGAAGCACCAACATTCCGAACCTCAAAAGGAAAAAACGGAACCCGTATAGGATCACTTTGTTGTCCGTCTGTCAGTCTGTCAAGACCTTTTATCTCGGGAACGCGTAGAGGTATCGAGTTGAAATTAGAACTATATACTCAGGTCTGCAGTCCCTTGAAGCTGTGAAAAAAATCAAACTTCTAAGTTGACGAAAAAAAAGATACGGTCGTTTATGTCGCAAAAAACGTGTATATCTAGCGTAAAAAAGGGAGTTCAAATTCTCATAGGCTACATATTGTATACTATATTTCCTAGTCTCTCCAAATCAATTATGTGAGTAAAACACCAACCTCATCGGGATCGCATACATCTAGTGTAAGTAATTTTACATTGTGTCACTATAGTCTTTAGAGCACTTGATATAAGGGCTAGCCTTCTCGCTTTTTAAGTCTACAAAAGATGTTATAAAACCAGTGCTTTGTTCCCGTTGTCTCTTCATCAACACCAGATTACAAAAGCTACCAAGTATGACTACTAATGCTACTGTTGATAATTCACAAATGATTGTAATGAGGTCAATACATTCAAATGCTTTAGAAAGATCATGAGGAGCACAACAACAATCTATGACTGAATTTTCTACACAGATGACATCTACACATAGGGTTTATTATTCATCAACGTTCTATTGTCTTCACAGTAATATCACAAGGTAAATTTTGTATGTGGGAGGTAATCTCTTTAAAACTGCTCATACAATTTCAAATATTTTTCCAATTTCATAGAAAAATTTGTGTCTTCCGTGTAATATACTACGGGAGAGAACCTGCGAGAATGTTTTGTAAGAAATAAAATTTGTATGAAGGATTACTAACCTTTTTCTTTTCAGCAGTCATACCAACAAATTCTTTTCTACCTTTCTTTTCTCTGATAGGTTCGTTCATATCTTTCTGTTTCTTGTTTGGAGGTGCATCACCGCCCGCTGCGTCCTGAAAACCAACGAATAAGTTTTTATTCATGTGTACTAACTGGAACTTAGTGTATGGGGAGTTTGCTGCACCACCATTTCCCAGCTAAAATACTAAGAAATGGTGACGGCGAGGCGTTTTGGATGATTTATTGTTATTTTAGACGATCGAAAAGAACTAACTCTTAGTTTTGATTATGACACAAACATAAAATCAGATAGAAATGATATATTCCTAATTTCTACGAGTCCGCAGGTAATAAAAAAAAATCAACTCAAGCTGTATCAAGAACAAAGGGGAATGAAACTTTTCCCATACATTGCTGGTACATTTTTTTTCTTTTCGCCAAAAGTGAAACCTAGGTTATATCTTAAAGGACTGTATGATAAATCAATAGCAAAAAGAATTATGTCTAACAGCCGTAACCAAACGAAGAGACTATTTAGTATATTGCTATAGTTTGTTATCAGGCGTTATTTTTCTTAAATTAAAATACTGTTTGTCCATATAGTTTTAGTTTCATGTTTTAAGGCAAGTACGCATTAAACAAATACAAAACAAAACCAACCAAACAGAGACAAATAGTGCGAAGTGAAGGGTTACTAACATAGTTTTAAATCATGTTTACTAACAAAATTATTTATTATAAGTAGTTATACATGTTAGTCTATATTGGTATTTATTATATCGGTACAGGTTGCCTGAAAAAAATTTATTATTAATATTAAATAGTGTCAATCACTATCACAACACTAGCGCGCATCTTTTCGATTCGTTTATCACTTTTTTTTTTACTAGTTTTAATGATGAAAAACTGTGAGTGTGGAAAACATATATAGTTTTACGTATTATATTTCCATTTCATTATAATATAACGAAAATAGGTAATGCCTGACAAAAATATACTAACAATGCTTCTATACGTATCTTCGTTTGGTTACGGTTCAAAGACCTGGTTCTTTTTGCTATTGATTCATCATATTGGCCTCTAACATTTAAACCAGGTTTCATTTCTGGCGAAAAGCAAAAAGTAAAACATGTCAATAGTTTGCCATTGGCCTTTAGTTCTTGAGGATATATATATGTATGTATTTATTATATTAGCCCAAACTCATATATGTACACGATTGAAACATGTCACTGGCACTATTCAAAATCGGCTTTTTGCTGTCATCGGGTGAAAAAATTCTGTATAGGTTAGCGAATTTTAGAAACGTATCGTACCAGGGCAACTTTGCAAGACTTATTTTCATTTTCAGAACTATATAATTTCTAGTGTTAGAGTTATTTTCTTACCTGACTCTTCCTCTTATTCATAACCCTTCGATGCGCTCCCTCGCGCCCCTGCTCATCTTTCTGCGGCAGATTCCTCTGTCCATCAAACTTATTATAGAATCCGCCTCTTTGCTGATTATTCCTGTCTCCAAACGTTCTCTGTCTGTTACCCTGGTTATTACGACTTGGGGGCCCACTCCTTTGCTGAAAACCTTGATTATTGCCTGGTCTAAAGCCTCCTCTTTGTTGGTTGTTTTCATTATTACCAGATCTGAATCCTCCTTGCTGGTTATCTCCTCTAAAACCACTTCCATGTTGACCTTGGTTGTTACCACCTCTAAAGCCACCTCTTTGCTGACCAGCCTGGTTATTAAAGCTTCTGTTTTGTTGGTTAGGCTGGTGGTTACCGCCCTTATAACCGCTGTGTTTCTGTCCAGTATTGTCTTTAACTGGTTTCTTCTTAGTCATAGTCTGTGTGCATCTCTTTACTCGGAGTATTCTGTTCTTGACTGTTAGGTCTTCTTCTGTTAGTGCTAGGGCTAGTTCTACTCCGTCTTTTGATTCGAAGTTTACATACCCGAATCCTGGAAAGATTATTACATTGCGTTTTAATTTATAAAAAATAAAAACGCGTAACAGATTCTCTGTTCTTGGGCACTGCAATGGGACAAAACAACAAAATAAGCAAATAACTTAGGCGAGCCACACATGCTCGCTGTCCCCCATCCCGTGCTTTGGATGGTAGGAAATCGACTGCGATACCTTACGCCCAGGGCGTCTCTTGCAGCGGCCGGTGTATAAGAGTTGCCGATTTAAACCCCCTAAAGTTTAAATTAAACACTATAGTATACTCATCTTAAGAAAATAGTGACTCATTAGTGCTATTGCAAAGTAAAGACGTATACATACTTTCATACTGGGCTAAAAATATTATTAAGCAAACTTTTTAAGAATTAAATGATACTGTGTAATACGATCGTTACAACTGGTCACGGGACCTTTAATAAGCACCTCTCTATCAAAGAATTTGCAGACAGCCCAATCTGCAGAGCCTACATGGAGGAAGACGAGACAGCAGCCCCTCTGCTTCTACGCTGCGAAGCGGTCGCTGGATACAGGGCAAAGTACTTCGGAAACCTGGGTGTCCGAAGTCCCCTCCGAAGTACCCTTCGTGAAATTGTCAGTAACACCAAGGCGCTGCTGGCATTCCTTGAGGTGGATCAAATGAAATTTAGTCGTGGAGTTGCGAAATACAATACAATACGTATTAAAGAATTATTTTAAAAGTTAATCATTAGATTTTCACTTTTATTACACACTTACAAATAGGCTAGGTATTCATTTTTATTATATATATATATTAATAGGCAAAAGACGCGTCCATTTTTTCTGAAGGGCTTACTGGACAATGTGAACACGGCTTTCTAATTTACTATGATCTAATTGGTCAAGAGGCGTGGCTAAGCTGAGTGACAACAATGAGTCACTATTTTCTTAACGTGAACATTTTTTTATTTAGCCGGTTTGCGGTAGACGTCTAGGTCATCTCGCCACCTCTTCACAGGTTGACTTCAGCGGCGTCGTCCATCCTCAGGTACCCACTTTGTAGAGACTCTTGCCCAACGGTCAGTGTACATGCGGCTGATGTGACCCGCCCCCGCGCCCGCGATTTTAGCCTAGCGAACATTATATGTAACAAGAATGATCTCACCTTTCCCCGCATTAGTCTTCTTATCCCTGATAATCCTCACAGAATGAATCTCGCCACACTTCTCAAACTTGGCTCTTAACGCCTCGTCCTCCATAGCGAAGGGCATGTTCCCGATGAACACGGAGCACTTAGGGTCGTGCTCGGCGCCCGTGCTGCTGCTGCGGGACACGCGGAGGTGGTTCTCGTTCAGGATTGTGTTGTTTTCTACTAGAGCCTGGAGATGAAAAAATATTTTTGTAAGTATTAGCTAAATGGTTTATGAAGGTCGAAGTTGTTTTAACAGTTTACATTGCCTAGATAGCTTGATTTTTAACCTAACCTAGAAAGTCTGATCAATGCTTGTTTATCAGTCAAGCTGAGAACACGGTGATGTTCCTTTTTAGAGTTCCGTACCTCAAAAGGAAGAAACATAACCCTTATAGGATCTGTTTGTTGTGAAAATGGTGTTTCGAGAGTCGGAGGGATTGTACTGTAGGCTAGCTTAGGAATAGGAACATTGCTTCCTAAAGTAACCTACAGTGATGAGCAAGAGATCAGTCGTTAAAGAACAACCTCAGGTAAGATCTAAGAAGACAACTCTTCTATACCTATAGATTAGGATGAATGAAAAAAAACATGTTTATTTGGCACACAGGTACACACAATGAGATAATAATTATAATATAGAAACTTAAAGGAAAAGGATCTAATAAATCTTAATCTAGACTCCTAGCTTTAAGTTTTCATGCGTTCATTTCCAACTAGTATCGGGGCTAGGGAGAAGAATACTGAAAACTATGCACCACTGGCAAAAAGTAGTACTTTTTAACCAACTATAAAAAAGGAAGAGGTTCTCAATTCAACTATGACTATTTCTTTTTTTATTTTTGATAAGTTCGCGCTTGACCGCTATCTTAACTGTTGGAAAGCGACGATGCGGTCGACGATGGAGCGCGCTTACCTGGAAGTAACCTATTCACTCTTGACTTAAAGATTCCCGGGTTGTCGCCATCAGGAAACACAGATTCCGGCAAGGAATTCCACTTATTGTTAGTTAAATGTGAATTAATAGTGAATTTAATCATGCTTTGTTGATGTTGATTAGGAGATACAACAGTGGACCAGGTCAACCAAATAAAGACTGTCAATAGAGAAGGCATTTCGTAAAACTAGGTATGATTAACTGACATTTTCAACAGATTCTTCATCAGCATACTTAATGTACACATTAACAGTGGTCCTCTCAGGATGCAGCTCATTCTTGATTAACGCAAGCTTAGGGGTGTAGCGGCCATCCTTTATAGGGACTGTGCGGATCCTAAAAAACATAACTAGAAATAAATATTCAAGATAGTGGATTGGTCACATAAGCCTACAAATAATAAAAGAAGTAGAGTGTTTAATTCATTAAACCTGAAGTGAACGCTGGCATTCGCTCGCTCATTGTCTTTCTATTGTCTCTAATTACGGTACCCAAAATAAAATCATAACCTTGCCTTTTGGCTTCGCCACAGTCTGGTAATACAGATGTGAAACTATGATTAGTCCATCCATGTGTTAAGTTTTATTAAGTTAGTTAATTCTCCCATTATTGAAATTTTTGTAGGGCAACAATTACTAGTGTTATATTTAACTGTTTTATTTTTTAACCACTTTATCCTTATTTAATTGATTAAACCCCAAGCGAAAGCCGGTGTTCACTCTCTGTCTTTCTATTGTGTCTCTAAATATGGTATTCGAAAGGTTAAGGAATATCTTATGCAGTTTACGTAAAACTCAAACAATTTATCAATAATTGCTGCATACCATCAGGTGGGATCACATTCTAGTTTATACCAATTTAAAAAAAAGAATAGAACCAACATGCTGCAGGATCATCTTACCTAATGGTTTCTATCTGCCCATGTTTACTGAAGATCTTCTTCAATTCCTTCTTAACCTTAGCACTAAAGGGCACATTGCCCACAAACAGAGTCCTCTTGATCTCTTCCTCAGTCATTTTTTCATCTTCTCCTTCCTTCTTCTCAACTTCTTTCTTTTCCACCTTCTGAGGTTTCTCATCTTCTTCATCAGAAGATTCTTCTGGTTTCTCTGATTCTAGAACTTTTTTGTTGATTTCTTCATTCTCTGATTCTATTTCATCATCTGATTCATGTTCTGAGTCTGATTCTTTATCTGTTATGGCGTTCGGGTTGACTGGGCCTTTAGTGTTAGTGCTTTCTTCATCTGTTTCTTCATTTTCAGATTCAACTGGGTTTGGTTCATTTGTTTCCACAATTTCTGGTTTATTTTGGGGACCTTTTGATTTCTTACGTTTTTTATTTTTCTTTTTTGTTGCTACTTGATTTTCTTTTTGTACATTCTCCTTGTCGGTTCCATCTGATTCTTTGTCTTTATTTTCAGTAGTTGCTACAGCTGCTGGTACCTTTGCCTTCTTCTTTCGCTTTTTATTTTTCTTTTTAGTAGGTGTGTTGGTATTACTTGTGTCTGCTACTTTATCGTTTTCTTGTGTAGTTTCTGAACTATTTAATCTATTTTCCTGTTTCTTAGGACTTTTTTTAGGGGTAGGTATATTTAATATTTCACTATTTTCATTTTCCTTTGCATTGTCTGTGTCAACTACTGATTTACGTCTCTGCTTCTTCTTTTTAGGACTTTTAGTTAATGCTGCAATGTTTTCAGTACTGACATTGTCTGTAGATAGTGTACTCACATTTTCTGTAGTATCTGATTCTGAGTTCTGTTTCTTTTTCTTCTTTTTAGGAGTAGTTTCATTGTCTGCTTGTTCAGTCACACTTTTATTACTTTCCTGAGTTGATGTTGATTCTCTTTTGTTGTTACCTTTCTTTTTTGGTGTTTTCTGACTGGATGTACTTAAATTAGCCACGCTGTCAGCTTCTAACTCTTCTCGTAGGTGTTTCTTTACTTTGTCTGCCTTTGGACTGGTGAGACTTAGATTACCCTCGCCATTTTCAGTATTCTCAAGATCTGGGTTCTGAAATATTCTCTTCGGCGACTTCTTGACTATAGCCTTCTTTTTCTGCATACTTGGTGAAAGAAAAATGGATCTATCCTCAACAAATTCACTCTTTGGAGTAACGTTAGGTGAAGGCTGATGTTTTGTAGGAGTTAGGGCTCTCTTCAGGAGCTTGGGTCTGTTTGGTGTCACGTTGCCGGTAACTAAGGCTGCCACGCTGCCTAGCACGTAATCCATGGCACAACAATCACTTGAAATAACTATTTATAGATCAATTACCGTGTGTCGCCGCAACGCACATGGTATTTTTGGTTATTTATATTTTGACATTTAATTGACAGTTTGTTTAGTGCTACCACGTTAAATAAAAATGCGTTGAAGTTGAAGTAATGCATTTCCCTGAAAAAGTATCACTGCAATTTACGTGTCCTTGATCCATGTATTAACAAAATTATAAATTAACATAATATAAAAATTTTACCTTAAAATAAAATTTGTATTATGTTTCCTAAGACGTCCGAAGTCCATTATGAGAGAGAGTACATCGTCTTTTTCCACGTTTATTCGCTAGATAGTCCTACTTCCGCTACGTTAATCGACCTCAGCGCCACCCGTAGCCGCACCTGGAACTAACTAACAGCGCAGAGCAAGCCACCATTCCTTTATCATTGTTCGGCTCATAATGATAATAATTGATATACACCAGGAAGAAATTATTTGGACTTCAGACGTCTTAGGAAACATAATACAAATTTTATTTTAAGGTAAAAATTTTATATTATGTGTTCCGTTTGACGTCCGAAGTCCATTATGAGAGATCTGTTTGTTATCTACTGGTGGCTTGCTTAGTAAAACGCAACAATGTGAACAATATTCCTATAATTGTATAAGAAAGAATATAGGACACAAAAGAAATCAGCATTGCTTAGTTATCTATAGTAAAACTGATTTCGTTCTATTAATGAAATCGGCGTTTAACAAGATTGCATTGATATTTCGTAAAAGTTTGTTACTGCACAAGTTAAAAAATAGACTTTAGTTTGAATATGTATATTACCGGGCTACGTAATAGTTACGTGATGAAATTGCTGACCCACATTGGTAAGTACCGGAAACAGTGTATATTCCGGAAATAGTGTTTCATCTACTAGTAGTAGTAGTTGTTTGACGAGACTCGGTTGTAGGTAAAAAATATTTTTTCAGGGAATCTAGATTTTATGTTAACCGTCTATTAATGTTCTTTACGAAAATATAGCATAGCTTCTGTCTGGAAAAATAATAACGTGTAATTAAATATTTAAAGCCAAATTCCGGATGCAAGGCTGTTGGAACTTAATTGTCCACGAAATAATTTTGAGTTACAATCAAAGAGATTTGAAGTATGAAGTCTGACTCAATGCTAGCAATAATTTAGTAGCAGTATGCCACGTAGCACGTATGCACGTAGATTTGCAAATTTTCAAAGAAATTTTTTGTAGAGTTAATCAGAAACTGATGCTGTAGCTTGTTTGTCAGTGAGAACAGCACACTAAGCTAAAATAATCATTTGATAAATACTGGACTATATATATATATCAGACGGAGTGGGTGATGGTCCCAGCCCCCATCTGCAGTTTTATTTGGCTGTATAAGTGTTAAAACTTTCTCTTACACCAACCAAAACTTCCTAAACCTCACTTTACCAGTTTCCTGCTAGGGAGTCGTAACCAAATTGGTCGGGTTTCCAGGTGTAGGCCATGAACTTCACCCAGATGCGCGGTGGTGACGTAACACAAGTGGCAAAAGAGTTAGTGCAGTGTAGTCACGTCGCTCAGCAGATCTCGTTCTGTATTGTATAGTCCCAATACATGGGGACAGATATCAGACGGCCCGTCGGTGTTACTTACAGTTTTGTCCTCAAGATTTCTTTCTCGCCAATGTAGTAGTCCGCATAACTCGTCTGCAAACTATGTCGAATGACTTGAACCTCTCCCAAGACGATTACTGTAGCTACGCACGGCAAGCAACCTTCCCCGGAGGGTGATGAAGGTCGCAAAGTTGAGATACCCTCAGAAGCTAGGTCTGCTTGAGGGATCAACTGCCGGCTGCTAAGCGAACCGCTGTAGCTACGTACGGCAAGCAACCTTCCCCGGAGGGTGATGAAGGTCGCAAGTTGAGATACCCTAAGAGGCTTGGCCTGCTTGAGGGATCAACTGCCGGCTGCTAAGCGAATCTACAAACACGGTCTTCCTTCTTCTTGATGTTGGATTGCGTGTTCAAAATTTTCTGAAAACCTACACAAGACATGTATGACAATGCAACTTTCCTGAAGGGTGATGAAGGTCACAAAGTTGACATAGGTACCTTAAAAAGTGTTGTGTTGCACCTGTTTGTGAAACTGCACACTGCTTCGCGAATAAATAGGCTCTGATGGATAATGAGGTAAACCCTTTACAGTTAGTTCGAGTGTCACAATCTTCAGAAATTACATACAAGGTTCGATAATGCAAACTTTGCCAGGCGGTGATGAACGTCACAGAGTTGATGTACACCAAGAGGCGTTTGCTGAGCAAGTCCATAGGCAATGAAGGATAATGCAAGACCATAGTCTGGTAGCCAACACTCGAAAATGGACCACGTGTCTTATAGAAATTTCCAGAAGCTTAATGCATGATACGGCAAGCAACCTTCCCCGGTGGGTGATGAAGGTCGCAAAGTTGAGATACCTTAAGAGGCTTGGCCTGCTTGAAGGATCAACTGCCAGCTGCTAAGCAAGTGAATTGGCACTGACACATCATGCAAAGCTAAGTCTGGAGACAAACTCTTGGAGATAAATAACGTCAATTTCCAGAAACTAAATGCAAGCTATGACAATGCAACCTTCCCCAAGGGGTGATGAAGGTCGCAAAGTTGAGATACCTTAAGAGGCTTGGCCTGCTTGAAGGATCAACTGCCAGCTGCTAAGCAAGTGAATTGGCACTGACACATCATGCAAAGCTAAGTCTGGAGACAAACTCTTGGAGATAAATAACGTCAATTTCCAGAAACTAAATGCAAGCTATGACAATGCAACCTTCCCCAAGGGGTGATGAAGGTCGCAAAGTTGAGATACCTTAAGAGGCTTGGCCTGCTTGAAGGATCAACTGCCAGCTGCTGAGCAAGTGAATTGGCACTGACAGATCATGCAAAGCTAAGTCTGGAGACAAACTCTTGGAGATAAGTAACGTCAATTTCCAGAAACTAAATGCAAGCTATGACAATGCAACCTTCCCCAAGGGGTGATGAAGGTCTCAAAGTAAAGTTACCCTAGAGGCGTTGTGCCTGCTCGAGGGTCTGACTGCCAGCTTCTAAGAAAGTCAATAGGTATTGACAGATAATATGAAGTTTTGCTGGAGGCAAATTCTTGGAGCTGGGAAACGTCAATTTCCAGGAACTAAATGGAAGCTACGACAATACAACCTTCCCCAGGGGGTGATGAAGGTCACAAAGTAAATATACCCTTTGAGGCGTTACGCCTGCTTGAGGGTCCGACTGCCAGCTACTAAGAAAGTCAATAGGTGTTGACAGATAATATAAAGTTTTGTCTGGAGGCAAATTCTTGGAGCTGGACAACGTCAATTTCCAGGAACTAAATGGAAGCTACGACAATGCAACCTTCCCCAGGGGGTGATGAAGGTCACAAAGTAAATATACCCTTTGAGTCGTTACGCCTGCTTGAGGGTCCGACTACCAGCTACTAAGAAAGTCAATAGGTATTGACAGATAATATAAAGTTTTGTCTGGAGGCAAAATCTTAGAGCTGGATAACGTCAATTTCCAGGAACTAAATGCAAGCTACGACAATGCAACCTTCCCCAGGGGGTGATGAAGGTCACAAAGTAAATATACTCTTTGAGGCGTTGCGCCTGTTTGAGGGTCCGACTGTCAGCTACGAAAGTCAAAATGTCAATACAGATAATTCAAAGTTTTGTTTGGAGGCAAACTCCTGCGAGCTACGGCATTTCAACCTTCCCCAAAGGATGATGAAGGTCATAGAGATACCCTTTAATGCTTTGCGCCCGTTTGAGAATCCATCTGCCCGCTGCTAAGAAAGTCACTAAAGATTTTTAAAAACTTTGGATGCTTATATATGGCAACCAGACTTGTAGTGCTACATCAGGCCCGTGCCACGCGACGCCAGCCGAGGCGACGCTACGTACCACTCAGGCGTCGCCCACGTATGCTTCGGTCCAATGTAGTTCCCGGTTTATGGATAACTACATGAGATTTAATTAAATTATTCGTCTTAAAATAGGACCAGGCAATGACCAGTTAGCCCAAGTACAGAGGTATTAAATGTTACGCAGCTCAAGCACTACGTTACACGTCGGCAGTCCAGTTTGGAACTGACGAAAATTCTTCCAGCGCCATGGCATGACCAAATTATAGACATGTAATTTGTAGCAGTTGACTTTCTTAACTTATGCGAAGAAGAGGCAGTGCTCTTTGTGAAATTCGCATCTCATGATAGGCTAGGATCAAGCTCCACCTCTCAGCACGTTTGTAAAAATGAGGCGTAGCTTTTCCACTGGTTTTTGTTAAAAATTAAAAGTGGTGATAGTGGATAAAGCCACAGGCATGGAAATCAATTTGACATTAATTTTAGTTTGCCCGAATAAGGCTCCCTGAGCTTACTTCTGGTAATTGTACATTTTCGGCTCCCCCCTTTCTTTTGATCATCAAAAGTTGCGAGATTAGATGATCCTTTCTGGGCTATTTTTATTGCAAAAAGAAGAGTGTTTTTATGTAGTCGAGAGGTACTACAACTTCTTTATTTTAAAAGTTTAAAGATCGAATAAAATGTCGTTTTAAAAACTTTAGCAGGTACTCCGAAAAAAAATAAAAAACTTGGTTCAAATAAATTGTCCAAATATACAATATCCTCATCCAATTCCTGCATTGTATATGTCCAAAAGGCAAGATTCTAACCCAAAGAGTCAACTGTTTTCATCGAGGCTATATGATGATGATATATGAACCTCGAAAAATACCAATTGCTCGGCAATAACATTTGCAGGCGCCATACTCGAACAAGGAACATTCGGTCAAAATAAAGTAGTAAAATGACTTACCAGATATTGTACTTCAAACCTATTTTGTGATCGGGTCCGGCGCCGTTTAACGGAGGCTTCATCATCTTCATTCGAACTTGAATTCAAATCTGATGAACTTGACTCAATAGACGCATTCACGCGTACATTAACACTTCTACATAACTGAGCCGAGTAGTAATTAATGATTACTGACTACTCAAACGCCCACGAAGTTGTTAACGGTCGTCCATTTTAAAAACGAATGAAATAATTTTACGTAACGGAAAAATAAAAACGGTAACTTTCTACTTTATTCTCGAAAGTTAAAACATTTTAACAAAATGGAGGTTGTATGTTTTCTAAATTCAAAATCTAGCGACATGCGCGCGGTATGAAAAACGACGCAACAATGATAAAGGAATGGTGGCTTGCTCTGCGCTGTTAGTTAGTTCCAGGTGCGGCTACGGGTGGCGCTGAGGTCGATTTACGTAGCGGAAGTAGGACTATCTAGCGAATAAACGTGGAAAAAGACGATGTACTCTCTCTCATAATGGACTTCGGACGTCAAACGGAACACATAATATTTATTTTAAAGGCCAATGCAAACTATTGGAAGATTTACATTTCTTTTCGTCAGAAAAGAAACCGAAGAAACCCAGGTTGTGTTAGAGGCCAATACAAGGAATCAATAGCAAAACAGATATTTAAACCGTAACCGAACAAAGATACGTATAGAAGCATCGCTGGTATATTTTGCCAGTTACCTATTTTCGATATATTATAATGGAATGGAAATATAACACGTAATATTTTGAGGTTTCCATTGGTAAAATAGATTAAATTGGTTATTAGGTACTGTAATATTTTTTTTTACACTCACAGTTTTCCATCATTAAAACTAGTAAAAAAATAAGTAATAAACAAATCGAACAGATACGCGTTAGTGTTGTGATAGATATTGACACTATTTAATGCGTATTCACCATAAAAACTGAAACGTAAAACTATCTTTAACAATGGGAAACTTAAAATATCAGCTATATAGTATTTTTATTGAAGAAAAAGAACGCCTAACGTCTCTAACTTCGTTTGGTTACGGTTAGTAGACATAAAAATACTTACATGCCAGTAAAGTAATGTATGCGAAAAGTTTAATTCCCCTTTTAGATCTTTGTCCTGCTGTCGGACAATAAATAGTCTAGTAAAGTAAGATGATAATTTTATTAATATTCGCAAAATTACTTACTTCATTGAAACGTTCGGAAGAGTAAAACCAATTCTGCCATTCAAAGAGAAATGGGGAAAATGTTATTACATATATACAAACAAATAAAAAAACATTTAAAAGCTTGCCTACGTCGTCACTGCGTCGTTGTTCAGTAAAAAATATGAAGCATGTCGCACTTTATCATGTTATTCAACATCACTATCATTTTGATTGCACCACAGCTTACCGACAGGTGGGACCGCAGTAAAGTATTATATCATAAAAAAATATGAATAAAGAGTGCACCTAGTAAAGTTTCTTCTATTATTTTGAGATTCAGAATATAAAAAATAAGATATTATAGACAACACGAAAATTGTGTTTGATATGCAGCAATTTCCCCTAAATTAAGGGAAGCTAAAGAACCCTGCAACACTTCACACCTTGCCAAATTAAAAAATGAATAATGAAATGTTAATTTCATTTTTTTAACAAAAAACGCTCTTCTGCAATACTTGGTTTAAACAGTCAAAATATTTATTATTCAAAGAAACAAATAAGGGCTGCAGTGGTTAAATTAAATTAGTTACAATTTCTTGTATTTAATAAACATTAGTCGAAGACTCGTAGTAATTAAAGTTTTCTTATGGCAACACAAACAATTCCGAATCCGGAAAAACTATGTGTTTGAACGACGCTTTCTCGATAATAATTCGTTTTCTTTGATCGTTGCACGCCAAATTCGGTAATATTTGGTTTGTTCAGTGTTCTTTTCAGTGAGTGTGGATTATTGTTATCAAACGTGAGTATTTTTCTTATTTTGTTACGTGTTTTATTATCAAACTGTGAGCGCGCCATTGTGCCGCCCGCCATCATTTCAATAATTGTTTTTTTATTTTTCCAACATGAATAACATACACGAAAATGTTGTCAAAAATTGCCGGAAAGTGGTTCAGACACTTGTTTATTTACCTTTCATTGTTTATAAAATCTTTTATTTAGTATTTAGGTTATAGCGCGCACGCCCAAAGGATCTTTGCGTCGGTGTCTTTCCAATTACGTTCGTTACAAACTCCGTAGTAATTTAAGACGATGTTGCAGCGCTCTGCTCGTATTACATTATTTCAGCACTGTATTTTTGTATTAGATGTATAAGAAATGAATGAAATTTGACTCTAGTTCCCACAAGGAAGTATGCAAAGTTTTATAGGCCCAGGTGTAAGTAAGATCAAAAACTTGCACATAAAGTATTGTTATTTTGTTACTTTTGTCTAGGACTAGTTTCACTGAGTTTTTGGCGCGATAACTATACTAAAATAATGTGGTACACACTTATTTTTAGCACATCAAATTTTTTCAAAGAAATGCAGTGTTGTTTAAATTCACCTTGACATTTTGGCTAGAAAAATGCGGATACTAGTAAAAATACGGAAAAAAAAAATAAGCTATCGAATGTCTGTGCTTTATCTAAATTAAATGGCAAATGTTTTGATTAGTCTTATCAAAACAATGCATCTGTTTATGTTTACAATGTTTGTTTTAACTTAATAATGTACTGGTGCTGTGCTCCCAATTATATTATTTTCCTTGTACAACATTCAATTGGTTAACAAACAAATTATATTATATTGACTAAAGGAAATAACATTTGAAACAGATTTACAATTTATATAGATTGATGCAGTTTTATTTTTCACAAAAAAATAGTAAAATTAATTTTATTTTATAGTATCCTTTCAGAAGCTTTTTGTTAGAAAATGTTTTATTTTATTGTGTGCCTTTTGAGAAAAAGCATTTCCAACCTTTTCCCTTTTGGTGCCAGTCTATCTAGAAAAACCTGGATAGTCTGGCACCAAAAGGGACTCTTTTGAGTAAATCTATTTCCCATCTTCTGAATGTGTTTCCTTTCATTCTCTTTACCATAATACCGATAAAAGTAATATCATCCTAAAAATTAAGAAAATAAATGATTCCCATTTATCACAAGGCTAAGTGAAAAAAAATTTTTATTCACGTCTTCTCATAAACAGAGATGTCAGTAATTTATGAGTGATGTGACTGTGGTGAATCAGATAATTCCACTATCTCAGCCACACCTGCCCATAACCTCTTTATCTATTAGTGCTCAGTGTTTATACTCCTTACTGAAGATAATGTGGTGCTTACGATTAGTTTGCTACAATGTTGGAGTTATTCAACGGATAACAATTTTTGGCCTCTGAATAAATATTTTTTAAGTCTGCTAACACTAAAAAAAATTGTTCAGTATTATGATGATTTTTATCAAAAATTGTGGCCATGGCCATGCAAATGGCACAAACAAGGGTCAGTTCACACCGAGACACGACGCGACGCTGCGCGAAGACCGATTCAAATACAACTTCATTTACTACGTGAAAAGACATGTGTGCGACACAAGTGTATCTTTTCACCCTCAGTGTGAACTGACCCTAAAATAGAAAAAAATATGTTTTTGTAAAGCCATTCATGAAATTAATGTTTTCATATAGTATCAAGGATTTTCAGAACTGCAAGTGATAAAAATATCCTTCAAGTCATTTGAGTTATTTTATGGTGTGAATGAACTTTCTTATCAGTACCAATAGATAAGGAAATTAGTAAAATTATCAAGAGATTTTGTTATTGAATCTTTTTTTAATAGCCTATTTTATGTTCCACTGTTGTGCAAAGGCCTCCCTTTTCTCCTTCCTCTCCTCCCTCACCTTCCTCCTCCTCCCCACTCCTTCCTCCTCCTCCCCTCTCCCTTCTCCCCTCTCCTCCCTCCTCTCTCTTCTGGCGATCTCTGGCCAAGTGAGCCCCCTGAACATGATCAGATCGTCAAACCATGTTCGCCGCGGTCGACATATTAAATCTTATGTTCTTCACAACCATGCTTTATATCACCATAGCAACAAAGTTTTTTACTTACAAAAAAGGTATTATAGACTCAAGGTTGTCATAAAAACATTTCCTCTAACAACATACTGACTACAACAATTGTTAGCACTTACAAAAAACAAAATGAAATATTTATGAACCGGCAAACCTCGTGTTTTACGAAATATCGTAAGATTAATACTATCGATATTATAATCCATTCTTTTAAGTGCAGCCTACAACATGCTTCATGCTCACATAAAAAACTGAACCATAAAAAAAAAACAAATTGCGTTCATTCGCGTCCCGCCGAGACAATCCGTTCGACAAGTGGGTAAAAAAACATCGGCAAGTCCCCCCGCGAGTCAGGATACTTCAAGATAACTGGGCAACGTCTGTCGACGTGTTCCTTAGCGATGTCATTACTTAAATAAACTGACATACAAGAGCCATGTGTGTAGAAAACGCGTGTTTAAAAGTGCAACGGTATTTTTTGGGTAACTAAATGTTTGCTCAAAGAAAAAACAGTGTAGTACAGAAAAAAAATGTGGAAGAGGTAAATCATCTGATGACTTCTCTCGCTTTGTTCATGGTGGAGCGAGAGGGCGTGTCAGACCTTTATTGACTAAAACCACACCTGTGTCCTTCAGTGGCCTTTTGCGTTCTAGGACCACAGACGAATTAAAAACGAGGAATTTCCTTAAAAGAAATTCTCTAGCGGGCTACAGACGTAACATTGACACTATAATTCATCCCAACACACATTTCTAGTTACCTTTAATAAAAGGAGAAACTGACTGACTGATATATCAACGCATAGCCGAAACTACTGGGACTAGGAACGTCAATTTTTGCAAAAGGTTTCCTTTTATGACGTAGGCAAGCACTAAGAAAGGATTTTCCAAAAATCACCCCCTAGTGGGACGAAACAGGATTCGAAAGTTTGTATGAAAAAACCTACATTGACGCGGGCGAAGCCGCTGGCAGAAGCTAGTTTAAAATAAACATGTATCGGAAATTCAATACGGTACTTTGTCTAAAGCACAAAGAACTTTTGGCCTACAAAAAATAAAATTTTACGCCTCAGAGCATCCTTACGTGTTAACTCAATTGTGGAGAACGGGCGGACAGAAGACAATCGCTCCATGTAGTACCTATAACTCTTCATCTGGTTAGCCGGGACACCGATGCCAACATAATTGGAAAAAGGCTGGGGAGATTGATTAAGATCTCTTGTTTTGTTATTGATACGCTCGCGCTTGACCACTATCTCACCTGATGGTAAACGACAATATAGTCGACGATGGAACACGCTTTTCTAGAAGTAATCTTTCACTGTTGACTTGAAGACCCCCAGGTTGTTATCTGGAAATACAGACCAGCAGGGAATTTCAACTGTACGCACAATGAATGTGTTCCTATAACGTTTTGTGCGTATGGGTGGAATGTCAACAATGTGCCGGTGGCACATCACCTTACGCCTGGTGGTCTGATGATGGAATGGAACGGGCTTGGCAGAATTAAGTTATGCAATTCCGATTTGTAATGATCGTTTGTATAATTCCTACAACTGAAAAATCTGGTATGCTTTTTTTATTGAATGAAGACTAGTAAGCGTATTATTTCAATGTACCCGAATCAAATCGTAACAAACCATTTAGTGAATAATCTCCGCCACAAATTGCCGTGAGGCATTTACTATGCTTATCCGTGTAGGTATATATGTACGTACTACGTCGTTATATCTTGCGTGACTAAATAGAACATACTATCTAGGTATTACGACACGGTATAATCATTCACCCACGTGGTCGAGTCAATTGAATTGTAGATAAACGGTCCTAGTTTGAAGCTGGCGAGATAACCTTCCTTCTTCTTCGATTCTTTCAAATCAAAATGTCTATTTGAAAGCAGAAAAGACAGCTCTCAAAATTGTTCCCCGCTTAGTATTTAAACCGGATTGCCTATGTGCAACAGCCATCACTGAAATGGTATATGTATATGTATACAACAATTCTGACCATCATAACGTATATACTGATATTCCTCGAAGCCTCGGAAAGCAAGTTAAGACTTTGATCACGACTGGCATTTGTAGATCTTTTGTCTTTAACGGATAGTCAGAAAGCAGGAAAGCTCACACCAGTCTTGCCAAGGGGTATGGTGTTACCAAATTACTAGTCGCTCCTTGTAGAATTATTGTATTCAGCTACATCCGGGTAGACAGGAAGTTACCAAACCGCGCGAGAGAACGGCCCTCACGCCCCAGTCGCCGCCGGGATCCCGATCCCGATTTCCAGCGGTTTTTCGACGGCGAGCAATCGGTAGCTCGCCGTCTGACCGTCCGATAACCGTCCAGACCGAGCCCAAGTTGTCGACGGCGCGTATTGTTCCACGCGCGCCTCAAGGAGATATCAGCAAAACCGTAGGGGCCCAGCAGGGTCGAAACCTACTGGGGCCATGGGTGATACGAAAGAGAACCCAGGGGCCCAGGAACGAAGGCAAAGAAGGAACAGGAGTGGGTTTTTAGTCAGTAAAAGTCTGACACTATCTCACGCTCCGCCCAAGAGCGGGGGATGTCATTGAATGATTTTCCAACCCAAAAAAAAACAGTTTGATTTATTTAGCTAAATGATAAAGAAAAACTCATTCATGAACGACGCGCCTACCGACAAAATTTTCACGGGCCTCTGTATTTGCAAACATTCAAAAAAATCACCGTACCAACCAACCATCCAGACATTTTTTGCCCGACCTTGAACACTCACGGGCCGAAAACTTTGCTCTAAACTAATCTAAATGATTTCGTCGACGGCATTCATCATCACATCAAACTATGTCTACTCTATTACGGAAGCTGCTGCCATTAGACCGCCAGAAGTTATAGTGGGCGAGTGTTGCCATAATCTATGCGCATGGCAACCGGATTAGAGATCACTGTTCGTGATATTTAAAACAGGTGGACGCTGCATTTGTCTGGGACCGGCAAACACCGGTTTTGCACTGGTTTCTTTATGTATTAAGGGTAAGTTTTTACTACGGCTTTGCTTCCGTGGCCTATCTCTGAGATAAAAGTAACCACCACCGATAGCGTGGCTTTCTAGAAAATATCTTCTGAGATAAACTTTAACAAAGAAATCTATTTGTGTTTCCTGATAGCTACAACTTAGGGGTCTTTAAGTAAAGAGTGAATGAATGAGATGGATTTAGGAAAGCGTGCTCCATCGTCGATCGCATCATCGCTTACCATCATGTGATATAGTGGTCAAACGCGAGCCTAAAAGAAATATTTTAGTTTTTTATACCATTAGTTTTGATCAATATGTAATATGCTAAAAACACGTGTAGTTCCAGTCTTGCCATAAAGATAATGCTACCTTTTCATGCCTCGAATCTGTTAGTTATGATTCGTGAGTCACCTGGTCATTGATTGCGTTACACGAATACAAAGCGATTCGGAGTACTACTGCGAATGTGTGAATATACGCCGGCTTTGTATGTCAGAAACAATACAAATGGTAACTAAATGTGAAGGGCTAATCTATTCGCTTGGATGTAGGCCTTAGCCATAATCAGCATTGATGTAGGAGGCCTAATGATTCTTAATCTATTTACATTCGTTATTAAGACTCCAAACCTGACTCCCAAAGTTGAGCTAATTGAATAAATACACTGTTTTGTAGATATCCGAACTTATTAAGTAACTTAATTTGTAGCAATTATAGTGATAACTGACGCTTGATTGCATGAATATGACATCTACACTAGTATTATAAAGAGGTAAAGTTGGTTTTTAAGGTTTTTTTTGGAGGTAATCTCTGAAAGTACTGGTCCGATTGCGAAAAATTTCACCGATAGCAAGTTACTTTATTCCTGAGTAACATAGGCTATATTTTATGTATGCGGGCGAAGCCGCGAGCAAAAGCTAGTTTTTAATAAAATTTTATGTATACTATACTAATATTTGCACACCACAAGTAAGTAATGGTAAAATGTAAATGGCCCACCCACATTTAAATTAAGATCATACTGCTTTGAACACCAACACATTCTGGCAAATAAATAAATAACTATTATTATAAAACAATAGGGGAAAAAACCGCGGGGAAAAGAAACAAAACATATTTATAATGCTGATGTACTATAAAGAAATATAGCTTTAATGGTTTTGCGGTAACTACGACTCGGATCCAATCAATTGTTGACAGTATCTGTGAACTATTTCACAACAGAATCCATTGTTTAGAACTTTGGCGTATATCTATCGACATTTATATTACGAAGGTTCAATCTCGCATCATTCTCGACCAATACGTTATCTTCTAAGGTACGGCACTGTAATAGCTCAATTAGTTAAAATCCAACAGCCTGTCGGCCGTCCCTTCGAATAAAAACTAACGGACCGAAACAAAATACGCCGTAACTTATGCTTCAATCTCTGACAGTCTATGACCAGTACTTGTTTACAGTGATGACATATAGGTCTGAAACGTGGTAGTCACAATAGGCCTCATCAGAAGCCTGAAAATCACTCTTGCAATGGAAATGGCTATGCTTGAAGTTTCTTTGCGTGATCGAATCAAGAATGAAGATGTCCGCAGGAGAATCACAGTTATCGACATATACACAGACTTGATTGAAGAGATAGTACAGCCATTTGCATTTGCTTTTTGCACTACGATCGAATTATACCTGAAATACAACCGGTTTGTAACCTCCGGTCAATATTAGCCGATGCCATAGAGTTATACCTAATCAATTTGTATATGCTCTATGAATTCCTAGGTATAACTATTAGCATCGTTAGATCACGCCGCGATGTAGCTTTTTTACAAATTCGGCTAGAATCTTTCGTTTAAATTGATCGGAAAAGACATCTTCCTTTTGCGAAGCTGAGGCGGTTGGCGGATAAGTAGGATAGAATTCCTACATTACACAGTAGGGTACAGCACCTTTATCGAACAATTAGTTCGAGCAGGACTAGACGCTAATGGTGTGGCGTAGCCCGACCCTTCCTATCGAAACCAGTCAAGCGTGACGTGCACTCGCTCATCCAGCCGTACTCAACAAGTGAACTACCGCTCGTGGTTTTTGTAACTTTATACGATGGTGTTTTTTACTCGTCTGTGCACGATAAGGGACAAGCTTTTGGCTTGGTTCGGTGGTTTTGATTCCAGCAAGCTAAGTAATTTATGGATTTGGAATACTTTTTGTAGGTTGATTCTCATCTTACTTGATAAACAAGTACTAAGTCTAAGTACTAACGGCTACAAGACAGACTAGATTAAAACACTTTTCGATATTTAAATATCGATCTCAGTCATTAACGTTTTCAGAAAGATCAATAAGTCCTGTAAATCTACACGACTTCATTGTTTGTGTTTTTGTTGCATCTCATTTCCTGATTACTTTTACAGTTATCTACCTAGACCACTGGGGAGACAGAAATAAAGTTTATAATAACTTCCAAGTTAAGGTGTATTCCGATCGCATGACACCGACAATGATAGCATATCAAATTGAAACCCAATCAATGAGTAAACATCAGCAATTTGTTCGCTTACGGATCCAATGTTCCAATTACGTTACGAGTTCAGCCTATGGAATGTACTTGCTTGATAAAGTGTGTAGATATGGGCACACGTTTGTAAACCATTTACGTGGTCTATGGGTCACACGATAAAATGAACGTGCTTGACGTGGTTCCGAAGGCTGCCCAGCTTTAGTAGGTCTGGGCTAGATGTTTGCCGCAAGCTGATCGAGCGATGGGTCCGTAATACAAAACTGGTGTCCTGAAATCGCACGACAGGGTCGCGGCAGACCACGAAGGAGATTGCGAGACGACTTAGGCATTAGCAGGAAGAGACCCAGAGCCGGTAACATTAGAAGGAATGAATGGAGGCCTTTGCTCATCAGTAGGACACTATAGGCTAAATACAATATCTAATAATCTTCAAGAACAACTTTTGTCTTTGTTTGATAGGTCTCGTATCGCTTACTTAGTAACAAGTTTTTTAATTGCATAATATATAACTTGTTTTGGATAACAGCATTAATATTAAGGCCATCCTTCGTGTATGAGATTAGTATTTCAACGTTTTCAAGAATCTTGTTCATACTTAACTCTTTTTTTGCAGAAGACACATTTCAGTTACCTTAGTCCTCTATTATTGAGCATATGAATTATGGAATACAATGCCGTATCTTCTATATTCGTGCTGACAGTACTTATAATTCAAATAGTTTAGACTTTAGACTCAAGAAGGGGTCACGTCCATGTTGTTACGCCATACGAGTTAAATCTCCCAAGTTCTTTAACCTGAACACAGTTATTCATATCGCAAATACAATTACACCTTTACTACAACCTCAAGATTTCTCAAAGGGTTACTAGAGGTCATTGGAACTCAGCTATTTGTTCATATGAATTAACTTGCAAATCTTTAGAGAACTGACGGACGAGCTATGCAGTCTGTTGTCAGTAGCTCGTGCAGGATGCATTTGTGAGGCATAGTCGGAGGATAATAGAGTAAGTGGCTCAGATATAATGCTATGTCATTTGTTGAAATTGGACGTAGGACTTACTTAGAGTTATGAGTATACATGTGGATGGAGAGGGAGGCCCAAAGAAAAATGGATGAATTGCGTGAAGAGTGATATAACAGAAAAGGTGGGGTCAGAGATGGTGTGACGGCTGACTGGATAAAATAGAAGAAAAAATTGTGTTTCGCTGACTGCAAGTTAAATGGGACAAGGGCAGAAAGATGATGTTGATGGTCGAAGGACTTTGGCCAGAACTTAATTTGCAGATGTCGAGAATTTTCAGAACTCAGAGAATTTTGTTAGTAAATATTTCCAAGAGATATATATCTGTTGCTTTGGCAGTCAATATCTTGGCAGTACCTAAGCTTGTATTCTACATTTAAACTTTTCTTTTAGTCAAAAACAACTTTCTAATATTCTAACTTGCAATCGGTATTTTATTTACCAACAGATTCTCATGCAATTGTTTGCGCATGTGTCTGTATTTGTGTATAAATAATTACTTTCACAATCTGACAAGTGACACTAGCTATAGGGAAAACTGTACGTTTTCCATAAATAACCGCAACTATGTTTATTTTATCAATCGGGGACAACAAATCTAAAAAGCAAAGACAAAAGCAATATTATACGACTAAAGCATGGGTCACACGGATGGAATCCAGCGTCCCAACAGAGGTCACCTTGGTGGGAGCTGGATTTGCCTTCACGGATTGTGTTGCGGCTACACGGATTTAATCCACGCGCCAACACGTTCGCAAATCAGTTACTGCAGTTGAAACTGTGACTGGAAAAACACACCCGCCATGCATGGTCGTTGAAAATTATATCAAAATTTGGATTACATCTGCTATCTACACGGATTCAAACAAGCGAAGTCACCTTTGTTGGGACGCTAAATTACATTCGTGTGATCCATGCTTAAGCATTAAAGACTAGGCCTCATTAATCATCATGCAATAATCTTTTGGTAGTTGGCCTTTATTGCTTCATATTATTATCTTTAGTATCTGCCCTCTCCAGTAGCTTTGGTGATACTTTCGGTTTATATAGCTAGCCAACCTTTCTGTAATTGTTGAGACCATACTTCTCAAACTTATACATCACCAGAACGCGGTTGCCCTCATTCCTCAAGCCGTGAAATGCTTTTTAAACTGCTCAAACAAGCCCATCAATAGTCCATTACATTCAATAACACCAAACCCGTACCCTAAGGACAGACGTACGTACACTCCCGGCTCAGTTCGCATTGTGATGCATATCATGCGCGCATCAATGCGCACACGCATGCCTCTATAGACCTCCTTCCTGTCGGTACACCGCTTAATGCAGGCTCTACACGCTACCGAATATGGTGTTATTTAATTGATAGAGTTTATGGTCGGCTCTTGAGTGATTCGGTTTTCTTGTGTGCCAGAATATGTGGGATTTTAAGCTATGGGAATATTAATTGAGATCTTTAAAGAACAGTTCATGACGACGCATAATAGAGGCGTTCAATTCCAGGCCATTCCATTCAGTCATAAGGAAAATTGATGAGGCATTTAATTAACCACAAGACAGCATCAGCAAACGTTGTAATGGCCTTTTGTGCTGGTTGGTTCATTTATTAAATCTGCCAGATAAATGTTTATAATTCCGGATAAACATAAACACAAACCTCGTGCTTGTAGTCGTTTCGTCTCTATGAAAGGAGGCCTTTTCTCAGGCTAACATTCTTCATTATCATCATTTCTCTGCTAGACATAGGCCTCCCCAAGTTTCGCCATAGCGATCGGTCCTGTGCGTTTCTCATCCGTCGAATCCCATCGTCAGGTCATCGGTCCACCTTGTGAGAGTCCAACGCTTAGTCTTCCAGTACGCGGTTGCCGCTTCAGAATCTTTCGGTTCCATCGACTATCTGTTCTGCAAGTAATGTGCTCTGCCCACTGCCACTTAAGTTTGGCGATTCTTCGAGCCGTGTCGATAACTTTGGTTCTTCTGCGGATATCTTAATTTCTAATGAATGAAATTATAACGTATTCATTTATTACTAAGTTAAAACAATTTTGCATACCTTTTAAGGAACTGAGAACTCGTATTGACTCAGCATGTTTGTCCATCGTAAACGCCAAGTTTACACCAGCTAGCTAAATATAGAAGTGGGTCCTTATTTACCTTCGTTTAGCATGCAGAATAATGTTTATCTTATCGTTTTACTGGCAGTCGTGAAGACTTATGTATCGCCGACAGCCCTTGAAAGGTGCTTCATGGTTCTTTAGCACTTGGCGTTTGGTTCTTAGGGCGATGACTCGTATGATCAGGATACATAGATCACATTTACAGCGCGCTCTCAACTTACCATGACGTGTTAAAATGTTTGTAGTACGAGTAAAAAGAGGTATGTAACTATACACCCTACCCTACATAGCTCCATCTCTTTAATACTTAAGTTTAGGTCTTAAAATGGTTCGCGTTAAGGGCTCGTAGGGTCTCTGAGAATCTATTTGGCAGTTTCGAGACACTGACAGACAGTGCTGTAGATCCTAGTACAGCCACGCATCGCCTTTTATGTTCGAGTCCAAAGTAATAGACGGCGAGTCTATGGCCATCAATATGTCATAAATCCAGATTTCGAGATGCTACTAAGAAATTCCAGATAGATTTATTTTGATTCGAAAGAATATTTTTTCATGGTGGGAAATCGTCGATCAACTCGCGCTCTGTGTGGAACGGGAGGGATTGTCACATTTTTACTGACTAAAAACCACCTTTGTTCTTTCAATTGTGCTTTGCTTTTCAAGGCCACGATAACTCTAGAATAGTCCCGTAGTCCAAGATAAAAGATAAAGCGTTCATTTTTAATATAACCTTTCAACATTATCTTTAATTCATGCATTTAACATAGCATAATCAAACTAAAACCTACCTGCCTTATCACTTTATTTTTCATATATGTACTTATGTACTTACATTTAAATTAAATCTATAATCTGTTAGTAGAATAGAGCGTCATTAGAAATCCATTACTGTCGTCCAGTTCTCAATGCGCTTGCCCAACGTATGCCAACATGTTTGATCCAATGTTGGCATTGCCTACTCGGAGATGGCTGACGTGCATCATACTTTATGCTTACTCTTATCTCTGCTGGCTATAGGGCTTTTTTCCATAATTCCTAGTTCTGTGCGTCCCTCATCCAAGCGTTTCCCGCGAATGGTGATAAGGATATTTTTATCCCAGGAGTATGTTCCCTTGGGACAATTCTCTATTTTCACGCGAGCGACGTCGCTAGCAGCAGCTAGTACCTAATATTATAAGCACGAATGTGGGTTTATTATAAGCACGAATATAAGTTTATTATAAGCACGGAAATAGGTTTATTTGTTACGGTTTTACGCCTTCAATCCACGATCGATCATTACGCACACACATTATCTGGGGTACGGAATAGAAATACCTTTAATTCAGAAACAAAATTACTACTTTTCGCAGGCAAAACCTTTAAACTCCAATGGAAAAATCTCTTGGCGATTAGATATCTTTTCTAACTCATTGGCGGAATTTCAGAGGGTGACACTAAGTGTATATTCCTTTATGTAACTTGTGCTGGTTCTCCAAGGCGTTGCTTGAGACTGATCAGCGATTACATGTATGTTGATATGTATGTTGCCTGCACTGGTAGGAATGTGATCAGTTTGTGAGTGACGTTTCCGAGTGCGGCTATTTTGCGTCTACTTTTGTTACCTTAAGTCTATAACTGTTAAAACAATTATATGTGTTAATAAAATAAATAAATAACATTCTCAAACACACTAAAGTCATAAAACTCTGCTTCGAATGATCATCATTTGCCACATGTTGGCTCAAAGTTGGCCATATTGGATCATTACCTAGTCCGTTGACCCTTATGGCAGCGACCCAAAAAACACTTCTACAATCGCATATTGTGTTACCGACTGTTAATTGACTGGTATTACGATGATAAACTGGCTTTTCTTGTGATGTTCTTGGCCAAAATAATGCGCTGAAGTGTCTGGCTGATTCACAGTTCTATGGTTTTAAGAGGCTCTTTGTAGTTTGAAAAGCAAGACGTTATTATTTATCTTTCTTTTAATTTAAAAAAAAAGTTACCTCACACTAGGTATTAATACTGTGTCGTTGATGCGTTCGCAAACATTTAGTCCTGCTGTACACGAACGCGTAGCGTCATAGACGCGTATTCGTTATTAAACGCTTGGTGTTCACCTGCTCACAAGATGGCACGACATTGCCGCTTCATCGACCGACTTAGTTTTGTATGTAAGCTGTGAGCAGGCGTACACCAAGCGTATAATGACGAATACGCGTCTATGAAGCTACGCGTCCGTGGCCTCACGCACAAGACACCTAAACCCGGAACAACTATCTGCAGGTCATACTCCGTGCGAGAATCGAACCCGCGTCACGCAACGCAGCAGTGTCAGCCACTGCGCCAACTGCAAATCGTGATGTTAAATATATTTATGTTGTTCAATATTTCTGCGTAATAACGTGGTATGGTAGGATGGCTTACACAGTTCGACGCGATAATATTACAACGACAATGCATGTTCATAGAAATTGATTTAACATTTCTGGGACCGCTCGCACAAGTGAGCGAGAAAAAGGGATGGAGATAGACTCCTTATATAGCTTCATCCCTTTAACAGTTCAGTTTAAGTCATCACATGGATTGAGTTAAGAGCTCGTGGTAGGGCCTCTACAATTCAATAAAAGCGTTGTAACGTGAACTACTAAACATAGCTAGCTTTCTTTGAAAGTATGCCACACTACCAGGGTTCCAGCATACAAAGTTTCTAAATCCAACCGCTTTGTTTTGCACAGTCGGCAATATTTCCATGAAGAGATACAGTGTCTTGCTTTCTTCAGGTCTGTTGCCTTATAATACTGTGCACTCAAGAAGCTCAACTATAATATATATAAAAGAAGAAACTTACTGACTGACATATCAACGCACAGCCAAAACTACAGGGCCTAGGAGCGTGAAATTTTGCACAAGGTTTCGTTTTATGACGTAGGCGAGCACTAAGAAAGGATTACCCAAAATTCATCCCCTAATGGAATTAAATGGGGATCCAAAGTTTGTATGAAGAAACCTAATTTGACGCGGCCGAAGCCGCTGGCAAAAGCTAGTTCTTAGATATTATAAAACGAAGTTTCCCTACCGCGTTGTCAGTCCGGTCGCGATACTCTCAAAAACTACTGATTTAATTTTTAAGCGGTTTTTTTCTGAATCGTGAATTTATCCAGAATAAATTGTACTCTATTGCACTCAGCTGTAGTACAGCTTCTACCGGTGAGGAAGTTTTTATAATCGAAACTGAGGCCGTACCACGAGCTCTAGACGCTATACATTTGATGACTTAAACTGAACTGTTAAAGAGATGGTGCTATATGAGGTGTCTATCTCCATCCTTCTTTCTCGCTCGCACACTTGACATGTATATTTATGTTTTTAACATGTCATGCTAAGACAAGGCAATACTTCCCGAGTTAACCTTTTAAAAACACAAGTAGTCTCTTGTACCTATTTCAATATTAGTTTAGAGCTAGGATAAATTATTTCAAAGAGGTAACTCTTTGAAATAATTAATCCTAGCTCTAAACGCGGCACTAGATCGCAAAGGGCAACTGAAAGAATACGGGTGGGTTTTGAGTCCGTAAAGTTGCCATTCGAACCTCGGCTGCAGGCTGCGAATGCAGGTAGCAAACGTATGACACGCAGCCGGGAGTGATTCTGAAATCTTTGATTCAATCCAATATGAGCGCTATCGGCTCCGATAGCGATTATTTCACTTGCCTAAACAGGTTGGAGTGATGTAACTACGTGCTCATCGACTTGCGGCCGCAGCACTACTGGTCTGCGATCGGCTACAGCTGCCGGTCGTGGTAGCACTCGCAGCCGAAGCTCGGCAGCACGTGCTGCCGCAGCTGCCTTCGGAATGGTTTTCACAAAAATCCATACTACTACATAGAAAACCAGTCATGCAGCTGCAGCCGGCTTCGTGCAGTCGCCGCATGTGCTGCCTGCACCCGATGTTCGAATAGCACCTTTAAACTCTGCCACCCTCTCTCGCTCCACCCAAAGCGGAGAAGTTATTTTGATGAAGTCCCACACTCTAAATAAAAAGACCATTCCCACGATGCAGTTTTCAGAGCAAAGATCAATGAACCAGACAAAATGCAGTCACAAAATGAAAAACAGAATCAAACATTTGTAACCAACAAAAAATAGGACAATGATTTTCGATTTTTCGGTCATTTCACTCAACTCTTTAAAAGATGCGGTTCAATTTGAGGTAACTGTGAATTGTCTGGGTCTAGGCTGATTGTCTGGTGGTTAGGTCTTAAAAATGTGAAAGTTAGGTACCTACTTACTGAGTTTATTCTGCATTATTTTCTTCAAATATTTAAAATGCGTTTATGCTTGTTTTAAAAGCTAAAAGTTAAGTTTTTGCATTCAAAAGCTATTGAGCTTAGGAACAGACATGTCATAGGTATAATATCAAAGAAAAATCGAAAGACTGACATCTGTTCGCGCTGTTCAGGCCAAAGATTGTGGACTATTTAAATTTCGGCTGGTGCAGTGCATGTTATTGATGAGCCGTATGGAAAAATAGATTAGAGTGACTCGTACCTTCAAAGAGGTTCGCACATACCTGGATAGTCCGCGGCACAGCTCAGCACACACGATGGTATAGTTTCACACGTATTCGAATAAGCGGGTAGCTTAGTCCCTTTCGCTCGATAGTTATGTGCAGGAAAAGGATGGACATAGGAATTGCAACAACGTATCTATCGCGCATAGAAACCGCGAAGACAATATCGAAATTATCCTTTGCATATTATTGCAAAGTTATAATAAAAACACGTGCAGGTCAAAATATGTATTGTACTTAATTTAGATACATAGGTTTATCTGGTCCCGTCAATGTCTCCGGACAGCGTCAGCAGACGGCATTGCCGTGGTCGAACACCAAGCCAGGCAAAGGATTCAATTAACGACACACTTATAAGAATTTCCTATATAAAAGATACCTATTGTTATACAATTTTCAAAGGTGACCCGTAAAACACCTGTTTAATCAGTAATAACCTATTTGTCTGTAAAGGCTGTCTGGTCTGAAAACAGTTCCTTATTGAAAAGATCAAGAAATTTGTGAAATAGCAAAAACATCCCCATATTAGGTATAACTGTAAAAGTTGCTTGGTATGTCTGTTTGTTACGCTTTCACAATTAAACTACTTAACCGATTCTGATGAAATTTGGTATAGAGTAATAAGCTTGAACATCTTACGCTACTTTTATCCGGCTTCGACTTTGACTTCGTGTCCACAGTAAGGCCGCTATCCCACTGGCTACACCTAAAACCGCGACGTTAACGTCGCGTCTGTTCAACGTTGGCGCTTACCGCTAGAAACTCGCGACGTTAACATCGCGTCTTCGCACCGTTGGCGCTGCGCAGACGTTGGAGAAGCGCCAACGCACATTAAACGCCAGTGGGATAGCGGCCTAATCAAAATTCACGCGGACGAAATAGCGGGCAAAAGCTATCTGCATTCAAAACTATGAATGAAAATCAAGTTTTTTTTGCATATGTCTAAACAGGCTAAGAACATATTTTCGGTGATGAGTCAGTGTTTAGGACATACATAATATTAAAAAGCGAGTCTTGACATATTGCTAAACATATTCGCAATACAATGTCTATGTTTGCTCAGTTTTCTAAATTAGTATTATGTCGGTGGTCTAGACTTTCTCTAGTTTCGTGTTTAACTAGAATTTATATAGCTATTGATGTATGTAACCTACTTTAAACCTGCATTTTTTGCTGCAAGATTCACGTGTACTTTAAAATTTGTTGCCCAACAAATGATACTATATTTATTCTAGTTGATTACTGGGACCGGATCTTTAGGCAGCGGAATTGTTCAAATGTCACTCCAGGCACTCTCACAGGCTCCAGAGCCAATGCATATCCAGGCAGTGACTTTTGAACAATCCCGTTTCCCCAGAACACAAAGGGCAACTGAAGGAACACGGGTGGATTGTCAGTCAAAGTCTGATAGTCCCTCTCGCGCCACCCAGTACGGGAGGAGTTACTTTAGAGTTTGAAGATTGCGTACCTCAAAAAGAGCGTCCGAACCTTCCTCTTTGTTCAGAAAGTACAAAACAAAGTTTTTAACCACATCATAATTTCTACATCAGTTAAAACAATGGCTTTACGTCTAGTCTATGCGAATTGGGGATCCAGATTTGGTTAAGTCCAATCTACAAAGCCTCGAGCACAGGCGTAGGGTAGCCAGCCTTTCGGTATTTTGCAGGTTGCATTTTGAAGAATGTGCGTGGAAATTTTATGACTTCATTCCGCCATCTCCTTTCTACCATCGGACAACCCGACGTACGGCGGGTATCAACCGTTACGTTGTTGAAACTTCAACGGTCCGGACTAAGCGTTTCGCTTCGTCTTTTATACCGCGTACATCGAAGGACTGGAACAATTTGCCTGCTGCGGTCTTCCCGTCCAACTATAATTTAGGTGTCTTCAAGGCTAGAGTGAATAGGCTCTTAATAATAAACTAGTGCGCTTCACCATCAATGTTTTCATCACTGCTTACCATCAGGTAGGATCGCAGTCTAGCACTGGTTTATACCAATTTAAAAAAAAAAGCCCTGTTTGGTCTTCTTAGTCGTGCACTAAGACTAGCAAGACCACGACCAATCTGTCAAGGTCTTGCTCCACCGCTAGTCTCGTGATGCGACGCCATGTAGACGCCTGTTCAGCGGCTTGGGAGTTGTCATTGATGCAGGAGTGTGTCATAGATTTGATGAGGTCCGTTCACCGTATTGTAAAGCGCCAACAAGATTTATCGTCGACTTTCCTTAGCACCACAAATCCTTTTACGGGTGATATGCCCACAGAACTTGAGGATACGTATTTGCAGATGACGATAATCTCTCTTTGATATTGAGTTCTATCATCATCAGTCTAGCTAAGTATTGTCCGTCTACTGAACAAAAGCCCCTCCCTTTTCCACTCAAACAGTCCTCTAAAATTGAAGGCCAGTCTTTCCGAGAGGAGACGACTCTTTATCTTCGTTTTGGTCTGCCGTGTTTTCACCAAGTATGGAGAAATAACAAAAATATTTTTCAGGACTATTTCAAGTTTTTAGCCAATTTTCTCAATCGCAGTAACCCTGATATGCTTTATAACAAAATTTAAATGCATATGCCAATATTAATCACCCACACTTGCCCACACAAAGCCAGTTTATTCATTCGAAAAAAAAAATATTAGCGTAGTTTTTTTGTCTACTCCTTGTTACATAACCTCGTACTTCAAGGTTACATTTGACGTGAATTAACGAAGTTGCCTACTAGTAAAATAGCACACGTTTTGCCTTCATATTGTGTAAGGTATTGATTTGTCCCTTGGTAGAAAACTGGGTCAAAACTTTGAAGTTTCAAGGTTCGTCAAAATTAGCAAACTTATATATATATAACATGCATGAGTGACCCAGTCTGACTTTGTACAAGTGCAATTTAAGTGCTGGTAATAATAATAGCATAATCTGCCTTTTATTGTTTAATGCTGGGACTCAGGCCTCCTCTCTAGGAGAGAGAATGGAGCTTAACCGCCACGCGGGCCCAGTAAGGGTTGGTGTATGTCACGTCTTCAAATTTTTGGTTCTAGTTTTTTGGTTTGCTGGTGGATTTTCCAAAAAACAAATTATACAAACTTTATCCTGACATACAAATACAAACAAAAACCGGCCAAGTGCCAGTTGGACACGGGCACAAAGGGTTTGGTACAGTTCGTAGCAAGAAACGGCAAAAAAATCACGTCTGTTGTATGGGAGCCCCACTTAATATTTACGTTTTATTCTGTTTTTAGTATTTGTTGTTATAGCGGCAACAGAAATGCATCATCTCAATGAAAATTTGAACTGTCTAGCTATCGCGGTTCATGAGATACAGCCTGGTGACAGGCAGACGAATAGGGGAGTGATAGCAATTAGGGTCCCGTTTTTACCCTTTGGGTACGGAGTTCTAAAAAATCAGCCACATCGGTCGGGCTGCTCCGTCATACAAAGTGGCAATTTATAGATTTGTGTGTCTGAGTAATTACTGTTTCCGACTTAAAATTCTCTAACCCAAACGAGAAATTGCACACGTTCCTAGGGTTGTCTGGTAGATATCGCTGTCAGCACTAAGACCGCCATTGTATTAAAAAAATTAAATTTGTGTAAAAGTTTTGTTACTATTTTAGTTTACAATAAAGTTTATGTGCATTGCAATCAACATTTCTTCTACCATAATAACTGCATCACTATATTAAATTACTTTGACGGGTGGTGGATGAATCTGCTCCTTAAAAACTCTAAAAGTACTTTCATGATGATCTCTAAGCTCATTTTTCTGCCAATTTCTCATTGCGTAGGTTCCTAGGTTCAAACTTCTAGCTTGCTTACTGATGCTAAATGCTTCCTTTGTTATGTACTAAATACCAACCTGTCAGCACACTTATACTAATTGATCGTGACACCCGCATCACGCTCTCACTTGACCCTTCGCTTAGGTCGTTGCACTATCGCATTTGCCTACGAAATTGTAACTTACCTTAATGATTCCACATCTGGCTAAAATAACACAAAAATAATGAGGGCTACCGTTTTCGTGAACAATTCGCGCCACTGGAGAGTAAGCTCCTTAACAGAAGATTATAGTAAAATATTTACAAAAATCAATAAAAAATATTAAACTTTGCGTCAAAAGCCCACAAACAGATAAGTTTGGCATTTCCAGGACTTCATGCTACAGCAGCGCTTCTAGCGGCGAATTTAAACGCGATAACCCTCATTCAATTCATTGTGTAAATCTTAAATTAAATTCCCTGCGGGATATGCATGTTCTCTCTGGAAAAGCACATCATTTAACACCTAACCTGCTATCACCACATCTAGCAGAATCTTTCAACCATCCTGCAGAGATGGTCGTTCTGCTAAACTTAGGAGAACGTCTCTCTCTTACGTTCACCGAGTAACGGACTGCATTCACCACTCAAGAACACATCTACTGCTTCAACAGTATCTATCCAACATCTGCCACCTGGGCATGACCTGCTGTGGACAATCTAGAAATCTCTGGACCTATGGCGAGCTCAGGTTGGTCGCTGAAAACAATATGAAAAAATGGGGTATCCTTGACCCAACGCAAACACAGTACCAGTGTGGAGCCCCTCCACATATTGGTCAGACAAAGTTTTAGTCAAATCGACACGAAAGGAGAACAGTATCTATCTTATAATCATTGTATTCAATACTCGTTATGTGTAGTGGCGTTTCCTTAATCAACACCTGACTGTTTACTTTCCATTCGATTTCTATTGGCGTCCTTAAACTTGATAGACATTAGACATTCAGACGTGCGTTTTCACACGATGTACGTGTACATAAGATTAACAGAGGAAGAAGCTCTGACTGATGTACGGATTGGGTGAATTATGTAATGGTTTGAAAAGAGTGATGATGTCCAAGAGAGATTTACGGAAGTAGATATGTTGAAGAACAGGTGGATGGCCATGATGAGTTTTTAAAAACTCAAATAGTAAAGCAGTGGAAATCACAAACTCGATGAGAATATAATCTAGTCGTAACGGTATCAAAACTTGGCAACATGTTACCTAGCGAACTTTGCTGAACTTTAAGATGACTGTCGGGCGTCAAGTGATTAAGAATTCAGTCGCTATGCACGTTGCATATTTTATCAGTAATTCCGTATTGACATAATTTGATTGTACACATTAACCAAGTGAACTATTGGCTGACAATGTAGTAACTGATATCGATTAACTGTGACATTGGGTAAGTTATATAGGTACATATCTACAATGTTGTAGCGTCATGGAATGTCAACACGTTCATTATGCGTTCAGCTAAGGACTCGAATTCCTTGTTTTTCCTTGCTACATTCTGAGTAAGTCCGTTCCATCATCAGACCACTAGACGTACGGCGTTGCGCCACCGGTACATGGTGGACATCCTACCCATACGTAACAATGAATGTGTTACGCGTTTTGGTAACACATTCATTATTCGTATAGCTAAGGAGTGGAATTCCCTGCCGAAGTCCACATTTCCTGATAGCTACAACCTGAAGGTCTTTTAATTAAGAGTGGTGAGAGGGTACTTCTAGACTGGCGTGCTCCATCGTCGACCACACCATCGTTTCCCATCAGATGAGATAGTGGTCAAGCCCAAGCAAATCTCTCTCGCCCCAGCCGCCGGGATCCCGATCCCGATTTCCAACCACCGTAGGCGCTGGCTTGCGGACGGCGGGCCATGGGTAGCTCGCCGTCCGACCATCCGGACCGAGCCCAAGTGGTCGACGGCGCGTAGTGTTCCACGCGCGCCTCAAGATGTCAACAAAACCGTAAGGGCCCAGCAGGGTCGAAGCCTACTGGGGCCATTGGAACTCCGGGGCCCTGTGTGGTTTTGTGTTAGTGGGTTTTAGTCAGTAAAAGTCTAACACGCATTCCCGCCCCACCCAAGGACGGGAGATGTTACTAGATGATTTCCCACATAAAAAAAAATGGTATTGAAACGTAAAATATATATTTTTTATAGCCATAGAGTCCTCAAACACCAGGCATTAACACTATCTAAATCTCAAACAAAACTTCTATGACTAAACCCATAAGTATTTTATGGCATTGGGTATTCAAAAGACCTACTCATTTATATCTATTATCATTATCACCATGATCATGATGATTCATCAATTGCACGGGGGCCTCCTACCTGGAACAAAGGACACTGCACAAACCAGTTCTGCGATAAGACCAATATAATTTTGACAAATGAGCTTTCACATTCACATTGACGACTTATTAGGGAGTGCATTGCAATGCATCTAGTTCAGAGTGTAGGCAGCAAGGTGCAGTGATTGTTGTCGGACTTTCGATCCAGACTGCTAGACTATTTTGAAACTAGATTTTTTGGAGTGGGTTGTGTTGTGTAACTATTTTTTATTTTCAGTTTAGTTTTATGAGTGATTTGTTTGGGATCGGATACAGTTTCGATACATTTTTCGTAAGTAGTTAGTGTTAGTTTGTATTATAATCTAATATAATAAAAATAAAAAACTCACGTCTGTGTGCTATCGAAATCTGCAACGGTTTGACGGATTTTTATGTTTTTTTTTTGTTTGTGTATTGGTTTTTTTTTCTGTGGGAAAATCATCTTATGACATCCCCGCTCTTTGCCGGGCGGGAGATAGTGTCAGACTTTTACTGACTAAAAACCCACTCCTGTTCCTTCGTTGCCTTTCGTACCAGGGCCGAGTCTTCCTTTCAGAATCAGACCCTTGGCCCCAGTAGGCTTCGACCTTGCTGGGCCCCGACAGTTGCTGACATCTCCTTGAGGTGTGTGTGTAGTGGTAGGTCTAAGAATAGGTCGTAGGCTATTTTTTACTCCAATAAGGCAGAGCAACATTTGCTGAGTCAGCTAGTATTATTATTATAAAACGTTAAATAATTGTTTTTAAATGTTTTTAAGCTCCAGAAATACTAAACCAATTTGAAAATCAATTAAATTCTTCATCTGTTTGGAAATGACGTTGCAGTTTTATTCTATCGACATAGTTTTATCAAAGAATGTATTAAAATCTTTTTAAAAGGCTTTAAATTTTTATGGCTATAATTAAAACACTTTGTTGTTTGGTATGTTAATTGGAATGTGAAGATTTGATCTTTATTATTTTATTTTTTTGCATTACTCGGGAAATATTAAACTAAAATTATTCAAATAGTTTCAAAAAGGTTTTCAAATGTTTATTTCTCTTGATAAAAACATCTAAAATTATTCGTATTAAATAAATCAGTTTAGCACTTAAAAAACTTAACTAACAAAAAGCCAATTTCACTAACGAATTTAAAATTCTTTGAACTTCATATAGCTGTAAATAAATTCTATTCTCGAATCAGAAATAAAATAACTACGGCCCAAAACCATCAATCATTCTAACAGAAGCTTTTTTTTCTACATCAGTAATATCCGTATCGGAAGGTTTAAGTGAGAAGGACTTTATCGTTTCTCTCTTGTTTTTCTTTTTATAGAAATTCTTCAAATCCCAGGGGAATATACTCCGGGGATATAAAATGTCCTACGTGGTATTCTGGGACATGGTCTACCCGTGCGCCAAATTTCATCCAAATCAGTTCAGCCGTTCGAGCGTGTAGAAGCAACAAACATACATAAATGTACAATATACCCATTGCTTTTTTTAGATGGGAAATCCGTAAATAACTTTTCTCGCTCTGAGTGGAAGGGCGTGTCAGACTTTTCCTGACGAAAACCCACCTGTGTTCCTACAGTTACCATTTGCGGTCCAGGGAATCTTCCCACTGCTGGGATACAGACCACTGAGCGAAGAAGTGGACCGTACGTAAACTACTACGTTGGCCCTGCACAAGTTTAAAGACACTTCTTTCAAAGACATGCTGGTGTCCTCACGAAAAATTAATATCAAAGTTCCCACCAGTGTTTGAAACAACCTACGACACGTATGTCGTGGCCAGTGGCTGATAGTGGCTCTCAATCTATATATGTATATGAAAGCGAAATACCACTCACTGATTAATCACGCAATCTCAGAAACTGTAACACCTACAAAGTTAAAGTTTGGCAGGTACGTTCCTTATAGGGTTTAAACATCTGCTAAAAACGGATTTTCCAAAATTCACCCCCTAAGGGGATGAAACGGGGGTCCAAAGTTTGTATGAAGAAACCGACTTTCACGAGGGCGAAGCCGCTGGCACAAGCTAGTAGATTAATATAATCAACCCTTTTAAAGATTATAAAAATCATTTTGATTATGACGGTTTTTACATAGCATAGGTTACGTCAAACACTATCGATAGTTTTCAAAGAAAATTTTAGTAAACTAAATCTCAATCAACACTATTTACTAAATGAAATCCAAACCGGTAGTTCACGTAACAGGTGGCCCATTTTAAAATAGATTAAGCATAATTCTGTCGTCGCCTTTCTAAATAGTGTTTCGATGTACCAAAGTCGTTGTTCAAATATAGAAGATACAGCTGCAGTCGTTCTAAAACAAAAAAGCTGCGATCGTTCAAAGGGTTGATTTAGTCCCCATTAAATCAACGCTTCACGTAAAACAATCGTTAACTGACCCTGAGGTCTTTTTGGTATTCCGTACCTCAAAAGGAAAAAACAGAACCCTTATTTGATCACTTTGTTGTCCGTCTGTCTGTCAGTGTGTAAGTCAACTCGCACTTGCCCAGTTTTTTTTTTTTACTTAGCATGGGTAGGATGACAGCAGGACGATAATATGCATCTTTAAGATTAGAGAAAAGGATAGATAGCTATATTGTATGAATCTGACAGCTGTCACTCGCACCATCCTATAGCCATCGTAGTGTAGTTTATGTCAAACAAACCCTCAAAAAATAGTAAAAAAAAAATTGATCTCATAGGGGCTTGATGTTTGTATTGTTTTTAATAATGCCAGTAGCCCTACGTAGCCCTTTTTGCTTTTTTCCCACGACTTAGCTTCCGTTGCCTATACCACAGGATCCCTGCGTTTTCTGGGGACAAAAAGTAAGTAGCCTGCAATAATAAACGAGTGTTTACCAAAAAAAAATTGAATCAATATTTCTATTGCCTTTTACAAACATTTAATCCATTAAACTCCAAGCGAATTTCGCTCGCTCATTTTCTTTCTACTGTGTCTCTAATTACGCTATTCAAAAGGTTAAACTAATAAACAAGAATACCTGTATTTTTATCATGATAATGTTTTTAACACAAAAAATATATGTATTTCATAGTAAAATGACTATATTATAAGGATGTAAAGTACAAAGCAACATCAAAATTATGTGTTTAACAAACAAAAGTTCGCATGCAAACGATCTCCCTTTCTCTGGTTCGAGACAGGAGTTGATAGACAGACTAGTTCGCTGAGGACCTGCGTGCTGATCGCTCCAGACGCTTGTGCTTGAACGACTTTTTTGCAAGACTAATAGATAAAAAACAATGTCTACCTACCTACACGACTTTAATAAGACGGCTTGAAATTGTGCTAAAATAAATCACACAAAAATGCAAGCTGCTGACGATTCGGACACAATATTTTTTCACTGACGATTCGGGCACCACCAAATTCATTGAAGGTGTTTAGTACAGTCAGATAAAAAAAGTTTTTAAATATAATATAAAGAAAATTACTATAAGTTGCCGGTTGCCGCCTTAAATCCAGCCTAATGCTTTTTTCCATATTTATTATATTTTTAAACTTTTTATCTGACTGTACTAAACAGTAATTCCGAATCGTCAGTGAAAAAAATTATGAAATAAAAAATGTGTCAAGTCAAACTCTGTCCGAATATAATATTGTATCCGAATATACAGCAACTCAAAAATGCAGATTGCGACTTTAATTAATCCAATACAATTCCACTTGCATTTTCAAAGAAACACTAATTTTGGAGTGGTAATCACGATTTGACGAATGTTTGTGACGAATATAATAGCTATGTTTGGTTGGTATAACATCTGTTAACACAAGTGGTAAATGAACGGCCCTTGCGCTGATGGCCTTTATAAGCGCCTGTATCGTGATGTGGTGCAAGTGATACGATGTAACGAGTTTGTTGGCTATATTACTTGTTCTAGTTAATTGTTTGCTTCTAAATAAAACTTACAGATTACTTATACACGAACTTAAGTATTAATCGCCGTCCTTATTTAAGCCGTAAGAAGTTCTCTGCTTTACCAGCCAGACAATTGTATAATTCTCACGTTAGAAACTTAGATGAAATGAGTGGAAAGTAAGCTGTCATTCCATTTGATGCTAGATAGATATTCATTTATGTTGCGTGTACCTACCTGGTAACTATCGCCAAAAAGTATTTTTCTTCGTACGGTGAAAATTTTAGAGAATAGCACAGTTGTTCTGTCCTGAACGGTGCGGTGCGTTCCGTAATATGATTATTTACCTACGTTAAAAAATACAAAACTTTTACACAAGAATAAATGCAGTTTCTACCTACTCTGTGTGCATTCCAGACACCGATTGCTTCATTCAATTGTGAAATCAAAAGTAAACATTCTAACATGTATGAAACTGCAAGCAAATATGGCGTGTAGGCGTTAGAGTTGTGCAAATATATAGAAACTACAATACATCATTTATTTTTATTTTACCAGATCTAGGTTCAAATAACAAGTTTCTAGAAATTAGTGAATTAATTACTTGAAATTAATCTATAAATACCGACACGCTATTCTTTGCGCAGAACAGGTTTTCAGGTACAATAAAATCAATCCAATCAATCTACATTTAATTTTAATCTACCAATTCTTGTCAATACTTAATAAAATTAATCCGTAATTAACAGAATAATTTTAATTTAGACCACACGCCAATCCACCGCGGTCTATGTGTGCGTGAGAGTTCATTCAACCCATCGCCTCGGAGCTAGAAGGGAAATAACTAATATCTCAGAGAAAGCTCCTATAGTATTGACCTTGATATCTGCCTAGTACCTTAAGTGCGCGGTCATTACATCAATTGGATGGAGCTGGAGATAATTTTGTGGTATTCAACTTAACGGCAAGTGATATGCACTTATATTGAGTTTTTGTTCAATTGTGTCTATCGCACGGATTAAGCAACAAATGGAGAGCTTATTTTGTTTATTACTTGTTTATTCCTGCGGTTTCGGGAATTATTCTCAAAGGCAAATTGGTCTTGGGTGCAATATTTTATATCACATCGAGCGCTTCGAGCAAAAAGAACAAAGTGTTTCGTGAGATAGAGCTATACAAATCAACAATTTTACCTCTTAATTGTTAATATTAGGTTAGATAACGGCTTATCCCTCTATCTAGTTTGTGAAATTTTAATAAGGCCAAATAATAGATACCATGGTGGTGCGTCCCAATAGTCTTTTACTTTTGTAACTTTTAGGCTTCTAACTAAAAAAATATTGAAAACTAATGACCTTTTTCGACATTAAATCATCTGTTTTGATTTGTGAATTAAGCAATCCGAGGAATTCAGAAATCAAAATGGACAACAGCAAGTTTTCAGAAACGAAACAAAAAAATACCATTTGCTATACATAAACCCAAAACTGAAAAGCATTTCATCGTCGAAGGAAAATAAATATATATTTATACAAAAACTTCTATAAAAGTTTTTTTAGGTGGGAAATCGTCGAACTTACAGACTTAAAATCACCTGTGCTCCTTTAGTTGCCCTTTACGTTCCAGGACCACAGTAACTCATTCAAAAAATTCCGTGGCTCATCCGGACATTGGTTCTGCTTTGTCCCTACGGTTTCATTGATATCTCTTTTGTGGCGCACGTGGAACACTAAGCACCGTCGAAAACTCGGGTTCGGTCCTCATCGGACAGCCGGACGGCAAACTTACCATTGCTCGGAACACAGGTTTCCTTTAATTTCCCTTCGCGTTCCAAAGCCGAGGTAACTCTTTTGAGCAATCTGAGAGCTCTAGTAGGATTTAAGGGGTAATTCTCGTATTTATAAGGAACGTTCATACACGCAGTCACAATCTTTCAAAAAACGCGTTTGACAAGTTGGGGCTGGCACAGCAAGACTGAATGGATTTCGATGAAACTTGATAAATGGTAGACCATGTCCTGGAATGGCACATGCACATAGAATACTTTTTATCCATGGAGTATATTCCCTTAGGATGCTTTTCTACAATCACGCAGGGGAAGTCGCTGCAGCGGGCAGTAGCTAGTAATAAAATATTTTTTAAATCAATAACCTGCATTTTCAGTTTCACTCAACCTCGCTATGACTAACAAAATACATATGTGAAAGTGTGTTAAATATTACATAACGTGTCGCCAACACTAAAAGGATATTCAACAGCTATGCACACAATAGATGAAGTCTAGGACATAATGGCGGCACTATTTATCTTAGGTCTTACGTGTGTTCACGCGAATACTATTCGAGAGTTTATATTTATCTTGTTAACCGGAATAGTGTGTAAAAGTAGGTAATAAAGTTTGACATATTTTTTTTTTAGAAGCTTTTGGGAAGGATTTCATGTGCTTTACTATGGTGTGCTAAAGTATCAGGCGTGTGAGCGAGAAAGAGGGATGGAACTGTTCATCCTAAATAGCTCCATCCCTTGACAGTTCAGTTTAGGTCGTCAAATGGATCGCGTTAAGAGCTGGTGGTAGGGCCTCAGAACGTAATTCGGTTTTGTCATTGTCAGCTAGTTTTTAATGACTTGGTTTTTCAGCATTTTCCACTACTTTCGCAAATAAAGCATATAACTAATTGACGCCGTTTGATATTTGGTCATTCGAGCGGGATTTTAGTTTTCCGTTAGTTTTCTTCAAACTTGTTATTATTGCAGTTTTGCTATTATTCTGAAAATGTCAACCTTTCTATCGACAGTCAGTAGAATCCCAATTTAATCCCAAGTATCACCATCTGTCTAATCTAACCGAATGCGGCAAAATACTAGTATTTTACACGTGGTGACTACTTGTGTGGCCTTCTCCATAACCCAGTTACTGGTTATCACAATATCGCTTGCAAAAATAAGTGTCGAATTTTCGCACTCTAAAATAAATTTCAGACATACAAGTTCAAAGTTGAGTTTTGCTTACAATACATACTAAATTACTTTGTATTTTGTTAAAGGTAAATCATGAGTCAGAAGGTGTCCCGCAAATCAGCAGCAGCGGCCAGCGAAGAAAAAGAAAAGGTAAACGATACTGCACAGTCGTAACAAAACATTTATTACTAAAACAACTCATAAACCGAATGTAGGTCCAAGCGAACCCCATTTATCGTACTGGGTAAAAGTTTTTTACTGAAGCCATTTGACTAACTAATCTTATTCCGTAGCCGTTAAATCCTATCCTCGTAAAGTAATCGCTTCCTCATCCGCTTTTGCAACTACACTCGCGTTTCAATCGAAATTTATCACGTAACTTCATACTATCGGTATAAAAAATATCATAATATCCTTATCCACTTCATGCTCCTGTACTTGTCCTGATTAAGTAAAATTTCAACATACAGAATCGCACATTTACAATATTAGTAGAATTTGAGTCAAGTATTAACATACATTGACTAATTTCCACAGAGGCAAACACAAAGTCCAGTAAAAGAGATGAAAAAGAAAATGGCAGCCAACGCAGAAAAAGAAAAACAGGCTGCCGAAAAAGCCTTAGACAAACACACAGAGAAAACAGTAGAAAAACCTACAGAGAAAACAGAGAAACCAGCTGACAAAGCAGCAGATAAGGCGGAGAAACAAGATAAGAATGAAAAGCCTGAAAAGGTAGATAAAAAGGCAGAAAAACTTGACAAGAGTGTTGACAAGAAATCTGAAAAGCAGGCGAAAGAAGAACAGAAGAAGCCTGACCCACAACCGGAGAAGAGTAAAGCAGACAAATCTGATAGCAGTAGAGAAGAAAAGAGTGGAAAGGTGAGTGTTTTTTAGACTTTGAATCATAGAAGAATAGACCAAGAATGCAAAAGAAAAAATAAGTCTAAAATAAGCAAAAATGTTTAATTGTTATATGCTCTGTAAAGTGTATTGAAAAAGTAAAATCATTTGTATCGTTGACATTTTTAACTTTGTACATACTTCATGACTTTTTGTATTCAACCCATTTTTACTTACGGCAGTGGCCATTAGTCATTACCATTATCATCCATCACTGAAAATAGGTCTAATCACTCCCCTCCTCCTTACCTTCTCCACTTATATACCTTCTCCACTTATAATACTCCTTTGTAAATACCAGACATCTGTGTCCGCTTCTTTGTTTAATTTCTCTTCTGTTCTTGTCATATATTATGCTGAGCTGCTTGTTTTGTTGGATGCATGGGTTACTTTTTCATAATGTTTGTAATCACTATTGTTCCCACTGCTATGTATATTCCTCCTTTATTTTTAGGTCCAATCCCTTTTTTAATGTCGTCAACCTGACTAAATCGACTTCTACCGTAGATTTCTCCTAATTGTATTGACGTGAATTATTTGCTGTTGTTCTACCGAGTTCTCCCAAAATTCATCAAAAAATCTTTGAAAATTCCAGCCATCGGAAAAACCAGACCCGAAAAAGGCAGAACCGTCAAAGGCAAAACAGAACGGGCGAGATCGCGTTCACAACGGTGTGTCAGACGTCACGCTCGGTACGAACGGGACCGATGACGTATTGAACGGAACGGTGAGTGCGGACTCGGAGGACGATGACGTCATGCTCGTGATCGACGACAACGACCAGGACGACTTGTTCCCGGAGCTGACGTACGAGGAGACCTCTGACGGCGATTGTTTCGAACTGCCGACGCCGGAGAATGGGCCCAGTAGGAGTCTCACGCGGCGATCGCAGGTACCTTTATTCGGTACCTGTTGTGCTTTTTTTCGTTCTCTGAATGTTGAATTAATCATTGATATTATTTGTTGTGGTTTTAGTCGATTTTATTCCGGTTAGTCGAGTCGATTATTAGAAATAGTTGATTTTGACCTGATTAGTCGAATCGATTATTTTATTAAACTATAGTCGATTATTATTTTGATTCTTTGAGACAATTAGAATTGTACTCTAATTCTAATCTGACTAGTCGAATCGATTCATAAGATATACTTGACTTCTATTCCGATCAGTCGACTAGATTATAAAATGATGAGATTGTCTTAACGATAAGTCGACATTGAAAGTTGAATTTAAAATCGATTAAATAGAACGTGTGATGTAACATTGATGTTTGGTGCAGGTTCGTTAATCTACTAAACCGATTCCTGTCGATATATGTGACAGTTGTCAGAGTGTCAAAAACAGACATGTGATCATCAATCATTCTGAGAAATAATCATATTCATTCAAGTCGGTGTAAGACTATTTTATTAAGACTTCGTCCTTTCTTTGGTTTGAGGTGATCATTATGTGTTTTGTGGTGTCATATTGTGTTACAATGTCTTACTGCTGAATACAACTTTTAAATTCTAAATTCTTAACACTCATCATCTTGGTGGATTTATTTTTGCATTACTTGAATGAAACATACACAACACCTAAAAAAGACCACCCTTTGACTCTAAAATTTATCACAACTGACAATGAGGTCAAAATACAAGCTGTATTTTTAATGATTCCTCTTCAAAGATCATAATTCAGCAGTAACACAGATTCCCTGCAGTGTTTGTACCCACCCCCTAACGAACTAATAGCGTTGTTGTGGTAAAGGTGAAAGCGACGCGCACGCCCGAGACGCCTCGCCCCGCGTCCGACAAACAGCCGGACAAAGATGCGGACGATGTAAGTCCGGCTTCAATTATGTCACGGAGGAGGTAGGGAATGGAGCGTTAATGTCCGCGTACTGGGTTGCAACTGAAAATGAGTTTAAGATATAGATAGAGTTTTAGATAGGTGTTAATCCTAAGTGGGTCGACCCTCTCGGCACAATCGTAGAATGTTATTAAAGATACATTCTGCGTTTTTAACGTAAATGTCTTTCATATTTGAATACATATTTGTGAAGATTTGCGATGATAGTCTAAATTGAGTTAGAATCGAGCTACTCGTTGCGAGGCACGAGCTTAGTGAAATTTCCTCCCTGAATTTGTTTTTGACTGCTGCAACGTTGGAGTCTTTAAGTCAAGATTAAGTTACTTTTAGATGATGAGATAGTAGTTAAGCATGAGCCTATTAAAAATAATAAAACATAACAATTTCATATTCATTATTGTACACACAAGTTTTATTTACACTAATATTATAAAGAGGTAAAGTTTGTTTTTTTGTTTGTAGGAGGTAATCTCTTGAAGTACTGGTCCGATTGCTGAAATTCTTTCACCGATAGAAAGCTGCTTTATTTCTAAGTGACATAGGCTATTTTTATAAACAGGCGAGCAATTTATTCGAAAGCTCTATTTGTTGTATTTATTCATGATGTTGTCAAAAATCTTTTGTGTAGGTACACAGCCACACCGTGTGGTTGATTGAAAGTTTAAATACCAATCATTTTTAGGACGCGATGCAACCTAACATAACCTAATCACTGAACAGTAAATCGTACGATGGCATTAACACTTCATTTGTTCGATTCTCCGTGTTGTTAAATAATAAAACTATTTTGCGAATTTGGAAAAAAATAGAAAGAAGTCCTTCAAACGATGATCTCAATCATTAAGATTTCATTCATACGTAACCTGAAGATCAGTGCTCATATTACCAGTTTCGCACCATATTAATCTAAATACACGTTAATTTTATCAGTTAAGTTTTCCACATTCGCAAAGCAGTATTTCTGCACATGTTTGCACAGCTAACAAGCCTCATTATTTCTGTTACTAATTTGCTCTTGTTGACTATACTAACACTACTGACCCAATTGTATTATACCGTGTATAATTATGATAAATTAGTTGTATTGTGCTGGTGGAGAGAGATTTTAGTTAAGAAGTTTTCGGTATAAGGCGAATAGAATTATTGTATAGCGTACATTCCGTTTAGTGGTTTATTTTAAGATAAAAAAAAAACCGCTCCGCACTAGGAATTAGTCCTGTATCGTGGACCGTGTGTTCACAAACATGTAAATTCACAGACACGTAGACCCGGAACAAGTTCCTGTAGGCCATGAGAAATATTTGGTCCATGCGGGAATTGAACCCGCCATACGTAACGCAGCAGTCAATCGCTCAATCACTGTGCCAAGTGTGCCTTCAAAACTGAGTAAAATTGTCACCTAATGCATAGGTGGACGTTTTGTGCGGGCTATTTTGATGCTTCAGCCCTTTGCAACACCAATAAATTTTGCTTAGCAAATACAGAAAGAACGAGATCAATATTTAAAGTCACTTTATTAAGATGTCATGTAATTTTTTTAACATCATCATTAAGTAGATACTACAATATTAACTAATTATTCCATACACATTTGAAATTGAAAATATTTCAGCCAAGCACAGTAATTACAGGTCACATTTAGTTTATTATTTTACATTCAACACTCACAATTATCTTCAGACCTCGCTAAAAATTGACAGAAAAATTTTCATTGTCACTTTAAAATAATTTCAGCCAAAAGACAAAGTACTAAAGCTGAAAGAAGACGCGCCCGCCGTAACAGACAGAAGACTCCGTTCATCAAACTCGCCTAAACCTCAGGAAGGAAAGAAGGTAAAAGTCGATTTTTAATATTTGTTACTAAAAAGATAAAGTTGCATTCTACTGGTGATTTTTTTTTAATCTAGTAGTTTTTGAGTTTATTCATTACAAACAAAAATATAAATCTTACGTCAATGCCAAGCCAGAATAATGGTTGATGATGTGTACATGAAGCGAAAACTGAAAGTACCGAGACAGTAAAACGAACTGCAGAAGCTACCAAAACGTATAGTTAAGGAAGCTAAAAGTTCTGAAATAATTATAGTAATTTAAGACACCGGGGGAAAACGAAATAAAGGAAATCCGATGACAAAGATCGACATTGACCAGTCTTTGATACGAACCACCATTTTTTGCACTAAGTGTAACATACGCGAACTTACCCCCTAGTGGGGGACTATCGTTACTAGCTGTTCCCAAAATAATAACTGTGGGTCGTGGCCACGACAGATAGTAGCAATCACTAAACATGATTTACCATCACGGTTCAGTTTTGACAAGTTTTTGTCGTTTTACGACTGTTGTGCTAACCGTTTCCACTGTCGTGACATCTGTTGTCAGTCAAAAGTTTTTATTTCACATAGGCCTACATGGGCACTTATAAAACGTCAGAAATTAGTGCACGGTTCCAAATTGGTCGTTTCCTATGGAGAAGAACTGACAAGAAACTCGATGGTTACTCTTTTAAAAAAGTGATTGTTTACAATATATTCATATTACAGTATTAATAGACATTATGTAAGAACAGTGTAGACCAGTCGATATTGTACCCAAAAGCACAATAAAAATAATCATATTAAAAAAAAAGTGTGTCGTAATAGGAAGTAACCTAAGAATTCGCGAAGTCCATAGTGTTCTCACATTCACATTAAAAAAAAAGAAGCTATTTAAAAAAAACGAACAATAAATAATTACAATTATCAATAAATGACATGTCAACAAAAAGAAAATTACTAACGAATTTATGGTGGTTGGCGTCTAATAATATAAAAAATATTGCAAAAGCAATGTGTAGGAAGAAAAGAAAAAAGAAAATGTATATATTACAACAAATGTGGAGCAGTTTATAGATAGATGTACACAATATTATGAGTTACCAGGGGGCCACATGTGCAGAAGCAGTCATTGCCAAACAAGCGTGTCTTCGACATAGTCTTTAACCTTGTAATACGCTTTTTTAGTTAGGACACGCTTAATATGGGTTTTAAACTTGCCCTCGCTAAGTTCAGTCACCGCCTTTGGTAGCTTGTTATAAAAGCGTATGCTTTTTACTAAAAATGACTTGCTGGTCTTAGCTAATCTCCATTTGGGTAATACAATTTCGTGTTTACTGCGCGTATTTATGTTATGAAAATAGTTTTTACGAACGTACAAAATACTTTCCAAGATATAAAGAGAAGGCAGAGTAAGTATATCGATTTCTTTTAATTTATTTCTAAGGGACTCGCGAGGACCCATTTTATAAATAGCCCGGATTGCTCTCTTTTGCAATAAGAACATTGAGTCTACATCAGCTGCAGATCCCCACAGTAAAATGCCATAAGATATAATACTGTGGAAATAAGCATAGTAAACTAACCTGTCACCGTAAAAATCGTCGTACACGACAGATAATGGTGTCGTCCTATATGTTAACACCTCCATTTAAATATATAAGCTACGACATTTAAAACTACACGATTATAATTATGTTGTGACGACAAAGTGGGAACGCGGCCTTACATAAAAACATGTTTTGTTTGTAAATTAAATTGCGAATGCAGTTTCTAATATGTCGAAGGCCTGAAGGCTAGCTTGTTAAGCTTGGCCTAGTGATTAGTGGCCTAGACTGCTATGCCGGGTTCGATTCCCACCTAAGACAAATGTTTGTAATACGCACGATTTACGAGGGTGGATTGAAAAGTTTGCGGCCTAACACATAAATGCTTAAACTATTTTAATGTAACTGACCTCATTCTATTAGTTTACTCTCTGGTTGATAAATTGTATAATTCTATCGCAATAGCATTAACTGTATTTAAATTAGACTGAATTTTGTGAGACATTGTGCAGCGTTTTTAAAGAATGGAGAAAATTGAGCAACGTGCGGTCATTAAATACCTGTTAAAAAAAAACTAACTCCAAAAGAGATTCACGAAGATATGTCAACAACATTGGGGGAATCTGCTCCGTCGTATACGACTGTAAAAAAGTGGGTTGCTGAATTTAAACGCGGACGAGAGAGTATTGAAGATGACCCTCGCTCTGGCCGGCCTATGACGTCTACGACTGAAGAAAACATCGGGAAAATTTGTGATCTGATATTGACAGATTGGAGATTGACCATCAGGGAGATTGCAGACACTATTGGCATCTTGTATGAATGAACACAAAACATCATAGTCAATGAACTTGGATTTTCTAAGGTTTCTGCACGGTGGGCAGATCCCAGATTGCTTTCAGTCGAACAAAAACGAATAAGCCTCACGATTTCTCGCGACTGTTTGGAAATGTTTGAGGCTGATCCACAAGATTTTATGGCCAGATTTATAACAATGGATGAAACTTGGGTACACCACTACACCCCAGAGTCAAAACAGCAATCCAAGCAGTGGAAAAAACCTGATGAACCGACTCCAAAAAAAGCCAAAACAATTTTGTCAGCTGGCAAGGTGAGTCAGTTTTTTGGGATGCTAAGGGTGTCATCATGGTGGACTACCTTGCAAAAGGTGAAACTATAAACAAGCTTATTACTGCACCCTCTTACGTCGCTTGCGTGAAACAACAAAGAGAAAAGGCCAGGATTACTCAGCAAGAAAGTGTTGTTCCATCAGGATAATGCACGCGTTCACACGTCCGTTGAATCTATGGCCCAAATTTGTGATTGTGGCTTTGAATTACTGCCCCATCCCGCCTATTCCCTTGATTTGGCACCTTCAGACTTTCATTTATTCCCAAACCTAAAAAAACACCTTGGAGGTCAAACATTTTCATCAAATGAGGAGGTCGAAGCTGCGGTGGGTGACTTTTTTTGAAGGCCTTGAAGAAACTTTTTTTATGACCGGCATACAGGCGTTGGAAACCAGATGGAAGAAGTGCATAGAGTTAAGTGGAGCTTACGTGGAAAAATAAAATTACTTTTGCTTATATTTTATATTGTTTTCTTGCTGAGGCCGCGATCTTTTCAATCCACCCTCGTATCTATAATATGTGTATGTATTTAAAAATATATTTGTAAGTAAATATACTTACATATATATATTTTCAGTTTTCTAGTACGCTAGCTCTGCTTAGTGGGACTAGATGGCGTCGTGTGAAGGTTATGGAAAAATAAATGTTTGTTTTTTTGTAAGTGTTACAAATAAACCAACACACAGAATTAATATTGTTTTAGGATAAACTTCTGGACTCGCCGAAGAAATCGGATTTGGAAAAGGTTGAAGAGAAAGATGAAGACGCCACCAAGAACGAGAAGAGTCAGGAGGTCGAAGTTGTACTGGTGGAGGCGGCTGCTAATGAGGGTAAGTTGTTTAGACATATGTACTTATACGCCTCTATATCGTGGGGGTTCGATAAAGCAGCAATAGGCACGGCCTTTAACCATGTATTTTTAAAATAGTTTAGTCATTTTAAATAAATGAGATTTTTTTATACCCAGGATCACTTATTACAAGCTTTTTTTTTAAGTTTTTTTTATTGGAAAAGCATTTTCAAGTGGAAACACGGACGTTTGACGGCATGGTTAACGCAGTAGTTGAGCGATTGCCTGCTGTGCTGCGTGTGGCGGGTTCGATTCCCGCACGGGACAAATATTTGTATGACCTACAAATAGGTGTTCCGAGTCTCTGGGTGTCTTGTCAATGTGAGTTTATATGTTTGTGAATACACTCACGATACAGAAGTTATTTATTATTAGTGTGGAGCAAAGTTTAAAAATAAAGAAACAACGGATCAAATAATAATCTGTGCGAGATTACAACTTGTTTAGCGTTACAAGGCTACAAGGTTCTTGTTACGTAGCCCAAATCGTAACTAACGCCACCATGTTTTTTTAATACACGTTCCTATGACAATATCACAAATGTTATAATCAACAACCTGTCAATGTCATTCAAGTCTCCGATAAATACTTGTAGCATTCTGGTAATAACTTTACTAAAGGGCCTATTACACTATGTGATATTCAGCACACGATATTCAGACTTCTTATTTTTTGTTCCGAGTAAGACCGGTCTAACCCTTATTACACTACGCGACATCGACTAAGACTGTCTGAATATCGAGTAGTGTAATAGGCCCTTTGGCAGAAATGAATAATAATAATTATTATTATTATTTGCTATAATTTCTTCTCAGTTCTTCAGAATTGCACATACATGTTTACCTAGGAGAATATTAATACAGTGAAGCATGGCTAAGTGGGTCCAGATAATTGTGTGATCATTACAATGAATTCCCGACACTCCTGCATTAAAATAGATAATAATAAATCTTATTTAACAATTTGTGTACATACACAATAAAATACAAGAAAAAGGACACAGAAAAATAGGCACAAAGAACATAATTATGTACCTGCAAAAGGAAAGTTGGAAAAAACTAGTTAGGAAACTGAAACTAGTTAGTTAGTTAGCAGGAAAAAAAAAAGAAAAGTGTAAACAAGTAATCTTAATAGTAGCCGAAATATAATATCACTTTTAGTTTTTTTTTTTATGTTTACCGTAATACTTGGGACTTTTTAGCTCAATAGCCTCGGTAAGTAAAACTAATTATTCATAATTTAGCATTTTGAACATTGTTTGCAAACATTCGAATTTCTTCACGGGGCCTTCTGTGAATGAGACTTTATTTTAACCTGGATAATTAGGAAGGCTGGTTAAAATAAAAAGCAACTTTAAGTGATAAAAAGTCCTATGTCACTTAAGCTCGAAGTTATCTGGGTGTCACTGTACTTCTACTCATCATCTCACTAAGTCACTAGCCTTTCATCATCTGTCTTATGATTGGCTTCCACTGTCTTACCGGGTACGGCTGAATCGGCTCCAGTATTTCACATGGAGCGACTGTCTTTTAGACCTCTACAACCCAGTAACTGGGCGACACTGTTATTTTACTCTAATTAAAAAAATCCAATATTTTCATATAGTAACACCGAACCTCATGTACTAAACCTCGGATACGGTAACGTTATGTGTAGTGTGACATACCATTACAGGCGAGGAGTCACAAGACAAGGAGAGATCCAAGACTGACACCAACTTCTCCAAGTCCAGGGTCAAGGTGTCTCCCTACAGACGCAGCATGAGGATCGCCGACCAGACCAACACGTCGCTGCAGGCTAACTATACTGGTATGTTCTTTCATCAGACCACGGTGTTTCGTCACCGGTACATGGTGGACATACAACCCACTCAAACGGGTGGAGTGGCCCGGAGGACACGGTGGAGATGTGCCCCGCTTGGGCGAAGCATCGGTTCTTTCATCAGACCACGATGTTTCGTCACTGGTACATGGTGGACATACAACCCACTCAAACGGGTGGAGTGGCCCGGAGGACACGGTGGAGCTTACGGTGGAGGTAGGCCCCGCTTGGGCGAAGCATCGCCGTGTCTTCGTGGGGACGATCGGGCCCTGGTACGAAAGGCAACGAAGGAACAGGAGTGGGTTTTTAGTCAGTAAAAGTCTGACACTATCTCCCGCTCCGCCCAAGAGCGCGGGATGTCATAAGATGATTTTCCCACCGAAAAAAAAAGCCAAATAATAAAATTTTCTTTCTTCTAACAGGAAACAACACTACAATGGAGATGGACATAACAGAAACCTCATCATTCATGGAGGACGCCCCTCTAGACGACAGTTCGTATCTACGCGGTCTCCGCAGCATCCGCGGCCGTTCATCTTACAAGCAGTTGAAGGAGATCACACTCCGGCACGTTGCTAACAAGAGTGCACGCTCTACGGCCAGTACTAGCAGTGAGTAAACGTTATGATGCTTGTTAAAGTTGTCAAAAAAATACAAGACCCGTTTTGACATCTGTCAAAACGAATACGTAAATACGCAAAAAGAATACTCGCAATATATTCCATCATATTATTTAACGCGCCAAAAAAATGAATGTATTTTTTTTAAACATTTTATGTAATTAATTATTATTTTATTGTTTCTTTCAGTTTCGTTCCAATTTTCATTCTAGGGTATTTCTTAAATGTCAAAACGGGCCTTTTATTTTTTAACGAGTTTACGTATAGTTCAAAGTTTGGAGCTTGTGCTTTGTGGGTCGGTACGAGCCTCACACCGCACCGCTCGGAGTGCGTCTCATTAAAGTTATTTGGTATTAATAACTTTCACAAAATAAAATAAACGTGAGATATACCAATTGTTGATATAATCTCTAAAACTCATTTCATCGAAAATCATTAGGTCTATCGTTTAAAATATATATCTATTTGTCGCAGCTGTATCGTATAACAGTATGCCTTATTACAAAGACAAGTTGGTACGCTTTATTGAAAAACGTTGCCGTAATGTAATGCGATTTCAATACGGCTGAAATAAAGTTTGCCGCTTTGTATGCGCACTTTGCGTTCGTCAAAGCTCGGCTTAGCAACGTTGAACCCGAATACAAACGGGCGCATTGTTAATAAGTTTCTTCTAAAAATTTAGTTCCAATAATTTCCATAACTGGCGTTGCATAGCCACAAAAATAACGTCACAAAAGAAAATTAGTGCAAGAGTGAGTGATGCAAGTTTAGAATTTTAGAGCACTCCGAAACCACATTTTATAGCTACTTACAAATAGTAGCCTTGCATGTCGAATTATTTGGCAGCTTGTGATCAGTTACTTAGCATATCTACTCAGGTTACTAATAATTTAAAATTATTTTTGTCCAAGGATTTATCATAATTTAATGTATGTTATGATTTAAAAAAATTGTTATTTGAAAATTATATCAATCGTTTATTATAATAATTGATCGTTATATCAAATAAAAGTATTGATTCAGTTGTTAGATCTTGTAAATGTTAGAGATTTTGTAATTATACCATGTATTATTTACCTAGATTTAGGTTTTTACCAGTTAACAACTTTTGAATATTGCCATTTTCGTCTTTTCCAGTAACATCTCTCGCGTCTGAGTCCCAGAGCCGCCCCACGGGCACGGTGGTGGGGCGCAAGCGCAAGCCGGAGTCGGACGACGTGGAGCTGGGCGTGGAGGCGGCGGAGGCAGAGCCCGCGCATGTCGGCGGCAAGCGCATGCGCGTGCTGGAGCGTCTCGCCGAGCCCTTCCGGAGGGTCGCCGCCGCTGCACATGTGCCTTCCGTGGCGAGGAGGAATGCTGAGGTACGTTCTGTTTTACAGTAATTTATTCAAATTGAAGTATTATTTCAAACAAGGAAGTTATGTAAAACCGTGACTATTGGATCAAAATAAAAAAAATATCCGGCTCGAAGGACCAAATGATGTTATTGTTATGTACATCTGTTGAAGAACGTTATGTAAATAAGTAGACAAATGATTCCTTTGATGGATTTAATACTACTTTATATACTTAAGTAATACTGTGTTGTGTGTGTGTGTTTGTATAATATATAAATTAACATAAAATTCAATATATAGTATATAGCTCTAGTTACATTATGCGACGCAGTACCTATAACAAAAATTTTATTGTTGTAATTGTAACAAAAATTTTGGATAAAAGTAATGTACAAATTACAACAAGTTTCTATTTGTTTACGCCTAATCAAAAAAATAATCTAGACTAAAATAAAATTGTTTTCTTTTTATTTTTATAATTTTAAAATTCTAATATTCGTAAACAAAATTAGTGAAAAATCCGAAGTAATTTCATGTTTGTAACCGTATCTGAAATCGGTATAATATTATTCCTACATTCTTATTTAGATTCTAAATCATAACGTCTCTAGTTATAACGTTACAAATAAATGCCTTTTTTGCGAGTTGACGATGTAAGGCCGCCCCCCAGATCGTGGGCATCAACACAGACCTGCCGCTGTCGGCGCCCGTGGCGGCGGCCGCCAGCTTCGACCCCGAGACGCTGAAGGCGGCGCCCGCGCTGCCCGACGCCGAGCCCATCGCCGTGCCGCTGCGAGACGACGGCGATAGCAAGAGGTGCGTCATCATGTAACTGCCGCACCTACGCCCGAGGGGGACGCACTCACCCCGCTGGACTTTACACGCGTTATTTAGGTACGTTTTTACGATTTAGTAAGAATTGAACGCACTTGTGAGGTTATGAAGTGACAAAATGTACATCTCTAAACCGATAATCGTATAGCAAAAAAAAAGACTCTCTAAACTTGCTCGTTCCATCGTGAACTAACTTCATTCATCGCCTACTATCAAGCTTGAATCAAAATCTAAGAATTTTTTAGAGTATTTTTTAAAATTTAAGTACAATCCACCTTATAAATAGTATTTGTAAAACCTGGTACAAGCACCAAAAACTATTCTCAATTCCATACCAAAAATAGATTATTCTCTCTTGCCATTTTGTCACCACATAACTATGTTATCACAAGTATTGTCTCAATATATTTTTGGCGTTGTTCGCTTCTGCAGCGAATCCAAACGCTGACGTCCGTATGTAAAGTATTGTATGTGAAGTGTGTTTTGTACTAAAATTTTGTCATTTGAAAATAAATTTACACTGCCAATATGTTTCTTGAAAATAAACGTAATAACCTTTCGAAATACCGTAATTAAAGACGCAATAAAAACACAATAAGAGAATGAACGCTCGCTTGGGTTTTAATAAATTAACGTCATATCATTGCATAAACATCTTATTCATAAAAGTCTTATCTCAACTGTTTAGCAACTGCCGTTTATGTTCTAAGTAGAATTTAACCCTTTATCCGCTTGCGTAGGATTGGTCAAACGAATGTTTTCGTGTCCTATTCCCCAGGGTCGTGTATTTGCGACTGGGTACTCCATCTCGTTTAGTTCTTCAATCCCCATAGATGAGAGAAGAGCTGACGAGATGGAGTATCTGGTCCTGGATGTGTGACCCTGACGGAATAAATGCGAGTGTTTGTCGATTTTTCCGACGTAGGCGGTTAAAAAGTTAAATAACAAATCCTAGAAATTTTATCAATAAATCTAATTATCGGGTACTTTTTTTTTTTCGGGTACTGGAAATGGTCTAGGAATTATTATAGACCCTAGCCATAGATACATAAAAAAATACAGGATTAAACCTATGGCTGAATGAAATAATATAATATAGAGTTTTTGGCGGGATTTCTTCAAATACATCAGAATTTGTACATCCGTATTCTAATGATAAACAAATTAACTATTCATACAAAGACATGGCTTAAAGGACCTAGCGTCCAAGCCAAAACAATAACAATATAATATTTTAATTGTTTATTGTACACCAAAACAAGTTAAAACATACAATGATATACATTGACCACATCATCGCCTACCATCAGGTGAGATGATGGTCAAACGCGAGCCTATCATTAATAAAAAATAAAAATAAAGAGAGATCACAATCCATACTATATAATATTAAAAATGTTTAAGTAACTCTGTCTGTTTGTTACGCTTTCACGATTAAACTACTGAATGATTTTGATGGATTTCGGTACAGAGTGCAGAAAGGAAGGACATAGGCTACTTATTATCTGGCTTTGACTTCGCGTCCGCAATAAGCAATATTCACGCAAACAAAGTCGCGGACAAAAGCTAGTGGAGAATATTGTGATTATGACGTTTCGCCTTCTTAAAATTGAAGTCCAAAACACACTTCATATAAAAACAAAGTATGATACATAAAAATGTAATATAGTAAATAGATATATTATGATGATTAGTTGTAAAAGACAAGTTTATATTCAGCATTGTGTTTGTACATAATATTATTATGTCTCGCGGTTTTACTCGCCGAATGATTTTTATCTATTGACTTTAAACTGGACATGTTGGGGACTACAAACTGTGTTAGAAAAAATAAAACTGTCAAGGCAAAGCAAAATAAGTTTTTTTAGGGAGGATGCAGAATAATTTCCTAAGAAGCAGTTTCTTATTGGTACGAATCCTTTCGTAAGCAAGACTGATTCGCCCTAAACCGACTTTGAAAATAGAATCGACTTTGTGGATTTTGCAAAGAATCTGCAAAATTCGTTTTATTTTCGTTTTATGTTAAAATGTAATATTTCGTATTGTTCTAGTCCTCAACATGTCCAACCCTGTTAGTATAATAGTTAGGTAATGAAACTTTGTTAACAGTTTCACGAATTTTATCTTTCAACATTGATCACTGTAAGTCCCAAAGAATGAACAAGAATTATGTTCTCAAACATATCTGTGCATTTTTTAATAAATTTAAATCATACAAGTATACAGGATTTTTTATTTCATAATCATTTGAAGTTACTAACAGATCATCCTATATTTAGTATTTTTTTTGTTTGTCGACGATGTAATGTTCTAATTTGCTGTTAATTCATAGAATCGCCTACATACTCAAATGATACACTTATGAAATTATCTAATAATTGTTTCCACTTGAATCATGGCTAATCTGTCACAATATTTAGACACCATAATTATTTTCACTAGATTTTCATTCATGACAATAAAAATTAGAACCACCGACTTACTGCCATACAAACATAAAAATCACTAGAAATCCACCAATTTTGTATGCATTTTGCTATAATGTGTTCATATAGACTTTAAACCTGTTTTTTTTTTACAAATTGAGATTATACAAGTAACTGCATCTAAATAGAAAATAAAGTTTATGGTACTAATAAAATATTTTTGTCAATAAACACAAAGTACACGAATCAAAAGCCAGCGAATGTAAACCATAGTTTTTTTTGTGCTGCACAAATTTTTGTTTTTGTATTAATGTGCAAATTATGTTTTGTTTTTTTTTCCTGTTCTTCAAATATTAACCGCTTATGTCGGATTGCTCCGACGAGAGTTTCAGTGACCTATTCGGGTCGTGTGTTTGCTACTGGATACTCGCATCTCGTGTAGCTCTTCAATCCCTATAGGTGACAGAAGAGCTGACGAGATGGAGTATTTGGTCGTGGATGTGCGGACCCTGGCGGAATAGACGCTATAGTGTTTGTCGGATAATATGGGCGGTTAAAAGTAAGTTAACAAATAAACTGATAGTACAGCACGGAAGAAATGACCACTCCGAACTTCGAACAATTGCAATTGCAAGGCTGCGCAGGAATCATATAGCGTAATTATGACATAATGATGCGTGTTTACAGTTCAGAACGTCTAACTTCAGAGTGGTCAACATATTTTGACCGTACTGTAGCAGTTTTGAGTTGTGTAAGAATTTTTGAGTGCTAAAAATAGAGCAAGCTGTATTCATTATACTGTCAAAAATATGACGATCTTTTTATTTACTAAGTGCAATCATATTTTTTGCGGTTAACGGATGAATCTATAGTAATAATAATAATAGTAAGAGGCAAAAAATTGTGTTTTCTATCGAGTTTGATTTTCAAATGTATACGTTTTTTTACGCATACAAAAGGTTGTATAAAACACGTGTTTTCGAATTCGATATTAATTATATTTTTATATTAAAAAAAAAAAAATGGAGAGTTAAATTAGAAACTAGTTTTGGTCAAAATGAGTATTACTTCAGATGTTTCAATTGTAAAGGAGGACCAGTCATTACTGAGTATTAATTAAATGTGGGGGGTTAAATGAATTAATTATTATATCGTCGAATATAAAGGTGGGTCTACACTAAAGGAACCGAGCACGAGCGACACTATACGAATTTGTGCTTCGCTCCCCTAGTGTAGACTTACCTTAAGAAATGTTCAGGTAAGCTCATAGAGTGAGTCTTCTAGACTAAGTGTAGAAGAATCTTAGAAAAATGTGTTTTAGATTTAGTGGGAAAGTATTCAAATAAATATATGGTTTTGACTGGCCCTTCAAGTCTGTGTTGAGTTTCAAACAATATATGAATAATATCTTTCAACTTTTGAGCGCCAACCTATACTGAACGCGATGTGTCTTCCAGCGCTAAGCTATAAATATGTATAGCAAGAACTACTATAATTTTACTTTTTTTTTTTAAATAAACAAAGCCCCTATTAAAGTAAAAATGTAAGAGGGTTTTAGGCAATAGTAAAATGCACACAAAACAAAGCATTTTTATGTACTTTGATAAAAATGTGGCGTGGAAGGCACGGAATCGTTCGTCTTCTATACAAGACCGTGGCGTTAACACATCAGTGTTACTAGATAGGTATTAGAACTAACGATTGATTTTTTTAAATCTGGACTTTAGAAGCAGTGTACTACTAGAAATAGCGTCTTATGACATCTTATGTTTGTAGTTTGTCAATCAGTTGTTTGAAACACAACTCACAAATAACTAAATCGATGCGTTTATTTTCGCGTAGTTAAGGTTAGTTTAGTTTAATAGAATTATATAAAATATAATTGTAATTAGAAATGGCGATTTTTGTTAAATAAATCATTGCAATCAATATTTAGTGTTTTTATTTCGGAAATGGGTTTACACATTTTCCCCAAACAAAAGGGCAGTCTGGAAATACTGCACCGATAGCGTTAACGTAAACGTTTTCTTATGTCCATTCGTATGGAAAAAGGGTTTACGATTATTGTTAACGCTATCAAGTACTTACCTTAAAAATTAAGAATGAATTCCACTCCACGGGTTATTCGCACTTAGTTCCATACAAGTACCAGGTAAAAGCAACAGCAGGTGCAAGTAGGTATTGTAAAAAAAACCCGTGATAAACTATTTACTAACTACAAATTTGTACGGAAACCTCGGTGCGCAAGTCTCGCATTTGACCGGTTTTTATAAATTCAGCCCACTTTGGTCCACAAACCTACCTCTTCCCTTACAAACTACTTGCATGGGACGAAGTGCGAATAACCCCACACCACCACCTGTGACCAACCAACCACTGATCACGAAACGTGTTGCATCATCATTATTTCAGCAGGAATACGTCCACTGCTGGGCATAAGCCTCCCCCAAGTCTCGTTAGGTGCGTTCCTGTGCGTCTCGCATCCTTATGGAAGGCCGCGCCAACGCACACGTTTTACGAGCCCTGAATCGGCGGTGAATGCGTTCCATAAAGCCATTGAAGAGGTCACTAAAGAAGACTGGTCCAACTGCTTTTTACTGTGGTTTCAGCGAATGCATAAATGCATTAATTGCGAGGGAATATACTATGAAAAATAATAGATGTATCGTAAATCTTATATCTAGTCTTATTTATCAGAATTCAGATACTTTTAGTATGCCCTAGTAAGTAATCTATAATAATAATAATAATTTATTTCAGATTTCTCCATATAAATTGTTAGTAACACGAAAATACTTAAGAGCTAATGTTAGTAAACAAAACAAATGACATAAAACAAAATAGACAATAAAACAGATTTTTGGGAGAATCCGACACCAGAACGCACACAACATGCTATTTCACTGCGTGCAGTCGTATCCAGCGCTCAAGCATCGGAGAATCCCACCGGTCCGTCAATACGCTCAAGATGCTGTTGGAACTAGTTCGCATGCGAGTGAAGGTCGAAGTCTTTTTTTTTTAAACTTTACCCTACACTGGGAATTATTCTGGCGTAGGTGCGCTCCTAAACATGCAAGACTCGCATACAAGACCGGGGTGTCTGGTGTATGTGGGTTTTGCCAGAAAAACAATCTGTAGGCCATACAAATATTCGTTCCGTGCGGGAATCGAACCCGTAATTCGCAGTGCAGCAGCCAATCGGTCAACCACTGTGGCTACGGCGTCATTCAGTTATGCTTACTAAACACAATGTTGAAAAATGTTAGTCTTGATAAGATATTAAACCTTTCAAGTATTACGTAACACTACAGGGGGGGGGGGGGGGTTCTTTGCTTTGCTTATTTTTGATGACATGGGGGATGGGAGGTGTCTAGATAGGGTACGTCAGGAGTAGAGTATATATTTTTTGTAGTTTTTTTAAGTGTCGATGTTCCAAAGTCGTAAGAAAATTAGTAGAAACGACACATCACTGAACAGCAAACATTCAATGTCATCGAAAATTTAGACTCATGGATTCGTGTATCATGGACTGATGCCTGTTAATTCGAATTAAAAACGTATATTTCAATTTCGATACTCAAGGGAATCAAAATTCATGCCACCGGGGTGGTGATTGACACTAATAGGAGGCTAAATAGGTACCATTGACCACCGGGGTGGTAAACGCTATTAGCCAACCAGCACCCCGGTGGCAACCTCAAAGGGGGCAGATGGGAATAAAGGCTGGATTAACTGTTTAGCAAACAACAATATCATTGTGTCGTTACTTTTTAGTTTTTATCCCGAAGCAATATACACGGAAGCTGTGGGTAAAAGTGAGCAGTCGTGAAAAAATACTACCTAGTTACCTAAATTTTTATGTCATCAGCATCACAGTATATAATCAAAAAATTCAGTAGATTTCAGTGAAGCACCGAAGCAGTTATTTACTCCTTCCGAATTTATTTAAAAACTTTTACAAAATAACAAATACTGAGATGTGTTGCACAAGGTGCGCGCTGTTACCCAACCGAACACAGTGCCATTTTCCTCTACAGAAGAGAAATGGTTCGTTTTTTTGTCCTCAACACATTATACCTAGGAATTAAATAACATTTTAATAGAATGGAGCTAATATTTCGACATAAGAATCACGTTTAGTGAGCGCTACAGAATAGGTTTATTGGTCGAGAAACTTAAGTTGAGCAATGTTCAATTTGTTTGGGTGTTTACGGTTCATTGATTAAATTGTTACTTTTAGAGCCTTGGGTTCATTAGAAACAGAATCCACACTAATATTATAAAGGCGAAAGTGTGTATGTATGTTACTACTTCACGCTCGAACGGCTGAATAGATTGAATGAAGTTTGGTACACGAGAAGATCATGTCCTGTATTAGCATTTTTTTTAGGTTGGAAATCATCCAATAACTTCTCTCGTTCTAGGGCGGAGCGGGAAGGCGTGTCAGACTTTTACTGACTAAAACGCATATGTTCCTTCTTTGCCTTCGTTCCGGAGCCCCGGGGTTTTCCTTTCGCTAAACCCATAGCCCCAGTGGGCTTCGACGTCCTAGAATAGCAAAAAGGAGACTTTTTAGCCCGTGAGTATGTACACGGTCGCCTCTAGAACCTTTCCTCAGCTTCAAAGGATAAAGCAATTCCTCGTTCATCGAGGGGGCAAACGCGCCGCGGGTCATCTCGTTTGCCGCTCGATGAACAGCATGGCTGGGTTCGCTCCCAGCCGAGCCCGGGGTTGCTCAAGGTGCTATTGACGCTTTCAATATGAAACAAGACTTTTATCTGTCAACCTTAATATTCAGGATCTCATCTAGATGAGATTTACACCTACCATAAGTGGTGAAGCAGGACACCATTTTTAGGGTTCCGTACCTCAAAAGGAAAAAACGGAACCGTTATAGGACTTTGTTGTCCGTCTGACTGTCTGTCTGTCAAGACCCTTTATCTCGGGAATGCGTGGAGGTATCGAGTGGAATTGAATTGAAAGATTAAAACCATATCGTCAGCTCTGCGATCCCGTCAATCTGTGAAAAAATCAAACTTCCGAGTTAACAAAAAAAAGATACGGCCGTTTATGTCCCTCAAAACGCACATTTCGACACTCTGAAGAGAATCAAAAAAATCAAAATTTAAGTTTTAAACAATTGCTTACTTCGGTTCCCGAACAATCAGGTCTATCAATCAATTACCTAATTATGTTGTTGCAACACTAATAAATCTTCTCGATTGATTGCTAGTCATACTATAAAATCAATATTTATGGTTTTCAGTGTGTTTTACATATTGCTCATGTGAACGCACCTTGTACGAACATTACGAATGAAGAACTACCTAAAGCGAATCGATCAATAGAAGCGTAGGTAGTAAATAAATTTAAAAATAATGACGACAGTGGTAGCTTTTGCTTATTAAGTGTCTGATCTATCTATGATACGAAAAACAATAATTTTTGTAACTCATAACATGATTAAAAAAAGAGTGTCCATGAAGTTTCTTGCACGTTCTTCTACACTTTGGAATGTGCAATTTAGCTAACTGACCGACATTTAAATAAATGTTTACGATTGATAATTCTGTTTTCATTACCCACCCCTCTCCATTTTAGTATATTAGAAATAGTGGAAGGAAAAAGCTAAAAAAAAATACGTCAAAACAGAATGATAGATGTCAGTATTTGAATGAATTAGCCTCGTTCCAAATTTAAATTTGAAAAGAAAAAATGAAATACTTTTTTAAGCGTAACAAATTTTATGGTCAGACTAGGTATATTGGGATCAAACTTAAACTTTAAGCCTTGATATTTACGATTTTGGCAAGCATTGTAACGTTAGCCAATATAGAAATAAATAATTGCGATGTTCACGGTCACATGTTATCGGAAAGCTCAATTATCGATAAGCGGTCGGTAATTATTGCCTGTGATTGCAAAATATCCTACGACATAATATGCTAGTACCAGTGACCCAAATATTGATGTTACGACGCGGGTCCGCGTCTCGCATCGTAGTTAAATATTTGTTGCATAGAATTTTTTCTGTAATTTTTTTTATTTGTTTTCAAAATCGCAGTACCTAAACATTATTTTTTATACTAAAAACCACAAAAGCCTTTACTGGCTTATATATGGTTAGTGAGTTCGGGTAAATTAAATTACAAATAGGTTAGGTTAGGTTAGTCACTTACTAGTGAAGTTGTAAGTTTTACATATTAAAGATATTATAAGTAAGTATGACTAAACTAATTAATTTAGTTGCAAAAAATGCTTTTTTTATTTTACATTTTGTTTTTTTAGGGTTGGGTTATTTTGTATGTCCACAGGAAGTTCGTTGATTATTTTTGGCTGTATGTACGTGTATGTTCTCATACCATACATGTTGTTCCATCTAGGCAAGGTAAAGGTGTTCATGTTCACTCTTAGTTTTGGATGACGTGTATTCTTATTTAAATTATTTATGTTAATTAAATCAGGTAATGATTATAACTTGCAGTTATGCTAACTACTAATACAAATATAACCATTATAGCTAACCACAGGTTCAACGACTGCTGGTACTGTAGTTGACGTTATGAGTTAAGATTTATTGTTTTTTCGTCAATAGGTACTTATAAAATTGGCCACCATGTAGCATAGGCATACAGTAGAGGTGTGCCCCGCTTGTGCGGAGCGCTGCCGTGTTCTAGTGGAGGTAATAGAACATTTATGACCTAAAACTCAAAATTAAAAAAATACAAAAGTTTTTATATCACATGGGCACTTATAAAACGTCAGAAGCTAGTGCACGGTTCCAAATTGGTCGTTTCCTATGGAGAAGAACCGGCAAGAAACTCCATGGTAACTCTTAAAAAAAAATGTTGTTCTATGTAAGTACATAGTTAGGTTTAGTATAAAAGTAGTAACTAGTAGTGTATATAGTTAATATTTAAGTCCTCACTGTTGTTATACAAATAAAAGTATATGAATTTACCAACAATATTTTTTTTTTCAAATCCATATATTAGGCGTTACCGAGGAGTAGGCTTCAGAAAGTCATTGTTTTATGGAATGACAAGCTTTGAACTCCCTTTTCGTCCCCTTGAGGGTGAATTTTGGAAAATCCTCTCTTAGTGCTCGCCTACGTTATGAAAGGAAGCCCTGTTCAAATTTCACGTTCCTAGTCCAAGTAGTTTCGGCTATGCGTTGATATGTCAGTCAGTCAGTTTTTTCTTTTATATATATAGATATGGGAGCAAGAGTCTTAATTCCCGAATCGAATCTCGAAGAACGGCCATACCTTTAGATTGTGTTGACTTAGAAGTTAGATTTTTTACTGCTGCTTGGTGTAGCAGATCTGATCTTGATATAATTATCAACTTCCTACCTCCATGAGTTCTTGAGAAAAAAGGTCTTGACAGACAGACATATGGACAACAAAGTAATCCTATAAGGGTTCCGTTTTTGCCGGCTTCGGTACGGAACCAAAAAAAAAATTGCTTTGAACTTTTTAAGTGGCATAAAAATGCTCGGTCTTTCTAACGACAAATAATTAGGTATAATATAAATTAAATAATCTTAATGTATCAATAGGTATGTAACTAGTTGTGGGCTTCAATTGTGTAGTATACGGTGGTCCCCAAACTAGGCAGCGCCTGTATCTTGGGGACCGGAGTTGAATATAGTAAAAATAAAATTGCCTTTTGCCACTGGAGAATATAACAAAATGTGCATAAAAATAATATAAAAGAATAAAATCTTATTCCTTTATATTATTTTTATGAATATATAATTATAATATATATAATTCCTTAGTTACTTACTAAGTAACTAAGGTATACTTAATTGTATTTCATCATTGTTTTGCCGTGACATCATATAACGTCTGTACCGATTCTGATGACTCAAACAGCGAAAATACTCGTATTAGCAACGATTGCCGAATCTGTTCCGGATTCAACGAGAACCTGTATCAGGTTCATCATTTATCTGTGTATAATAGGTAAGTACCTACTGCTTAGAGCGTTGTCGGTTATTTTATAGGTCATATTTCTAACTGCGAAAGTCAAATAGACTGTAGCTCCATGTAAAATACCTACTTTTTCCTAAATTATATAAACCAGTGCTTGACTGCAATGCTGTCTGATGGTAAGCAGTGATGCAATCGTTGATGGTGAATCGCGCTAATTTATTAAGAGTCAATTCACTGTAGCCTTGAAGAGACCTAAATTATAAGGGGACAGGAAGACCGCAGCAGGCAAATTGGCATATACTGGTAAAGACGTATCTCTTGAATTGGCTCAGCATCTTGTTGTAGGTAAAAAAGCCAATCAATAAAACTATCGGGATTATTCAAAAGAGTCACAGCGACTATACGCAAAGCGCTACTGAAGGAACACGTATGGATTTGGGACTGACAAGGGCCACCCTGAAACGCAAAGGGCAACTGAAGAAATTCGGGTTGGTTTTAGCAAGTAAAATACCGAAAGGGGAGATGAGTTATTTGTTGATTTCCCACCGCAAAAAGCCAATTAATAACTACATACACGACAAGGGTTCGAAACCAGTTCTCAAAAAAAACCTGGGCAAGTGCAAGTCGGACTTGCGCACTGAGGGTTCCGTAAAACAGTTCAATTCCCGAATTGAGTTACGAACATTTTTTCGAATCGTTTTTTTTTTTGTGACGTAACTACAAATTTACAGTTTTCAGATTATTTCCTATAATTTTGCTATGAGACCTTGCTTCATACCAAATTTCAGGATTCTAGGTCAACGGGAAGTACCCTATGAATTTTAAATCCCCTTGAGAGTGTCGAAATATACGTTTTTTGCGACGTTTGATTTTTTTCACAGCTTCAAGGGACCGCAGATCTGAGTAAATGGTTTTAATTTCAACTCGATACCTTCACGCGTTCCCGAGATAAAGGGTCTTGACAGACAGACAGTTGGACGGACAACAAAGTGATCCTATAAGGCTTCCGTTTTTTCCTTTTGAGGTACGGAACCCTAAAAACCATAAAACCGACAGCTACACAGTTGCCCCTCCTTCTGGGCGGGTTAAAAGTGCTACTCGATCATAGTTCAAAGAATGATGTCAGACTAATCAAGGTAGGTTGGGTTCCTTTTTTACGTTTCAGCAAAAAAGATAATACCGACTTCTTCTTCTTAGCGTATCGATGGCAAAACTAGTTAAATTCCTTGCCTGGCCCAGTATTCGGCCACTGCAATGCCGTCAGCTGATGCTGTCATTAGATCCCTACGTGAACAGGTACCAGGGAACGTGATGCAGGATCTATATATCTACTTACTACAACTATTTATATGTATAACTTACAAATTGTAAGGTTCAAAATAACAAACGATTGTTTAAATCAAATGTTTTTTTAATGGGTCTATTGTACATCTATCAAAACATTGATTTAAATTTACTAAGTAAAATAGTGCAATGGTGGATCAAACCTACGACTTCTCGCTGGCCAAACCACGACTCAACCTCGTAGGCCTCCGTTGCAACCTATTGTTGAGGTGTCAGCAAACCGTAGGGGCCAAGCTGCAGGGTCAAAGCCTACTGGGGCCATGGGTTGTGCGAAAGAGAACCCCGGGGCCTTGGAACGAAGGCATGAAAAGTACAGGAGTGGGTTATAGTCAGTAAAAGTCTGATACACTGTCCCGCTCCGCCCAAGAGTAGGAGAAGGCATTGGATGATTTGTCAGGTATAAAAATTAGGTTGGTACCTATTGTTAATTATGACCATGAGTCATGGCCAAACCCAGTGATTATTATAATAGTAATACACCTAGAAAAAAATATTCAATAATGTTACTTAGGTACCGCAAGAAGAAGCTAAAGTTGTCAAAAAATAAAAGGCCCGTTTTGACATTTGTTTTTGACTACCTAGCGGCTTTTCCGATGTAGTGTAGCTATTATTAAAATAGCTAAAATAGCTACTGCTACACCGGACCCCTAATTATTATTTTATTGTTTCTTTCAGTTTCGTTCCAAGTTACATTCTAGGGTTTTTCTCAAATGTCAAAATGGTCCTTTTATTTTTTAACGAGCTTAGAAGCTAGTGCTTCTGCCAGCGGTTTTGCCCGCGTGATATTAGGAAATCACCCTAAGGGAACCAACTCTCAGGATAAAAAGCCAAATCCTATATGCTATTTCAGTACATGGTCTACCCTTCTGCCAAATTTCATAGACATCCGTTCAGCCATTTGGGTGTGGAAAAAGTAACAAACATACACACACAAACTTTCACCTTTTAATATTTGTGCGATAAGGCGTTAAAATAATTAGATATAATTGTAAGTACTTATGTTATAATGTTTTACATAATATACGAGCTTGTAACAATAGTTAATTACATATGTAATTATACTATATATATGCATTTAATAGATTGTTATAAAAATATTTGTATAACAATAACTATTATACCTATAAACATAACTGCTACGTAACCTTTCGAATATCCGTTCGCTTGGGGTTTAATGAATTAAAGCTTCTAATATATGATATTACTATATTCGTGCTAATTTGTTGTACTCTAACAAGTTCATGTGTTCACTCTAGATATATATATTATGTGTATATTGTATACAATAAATAAATAATTAGTTCCTATGTTACTGTTGATTTTGGAAGCCTAAGTATAGTATATGTTAGAGCTAACTAAATTGGTAACGTAAACAGTAGGTATCGTGTCGTCTAGTTAGTGACGGCGACTGTAGTGGTCACCGGCGAGTGGCTGTCCATACTCCATACCGCCATACGTCACCGCTCAGTGAAACTTGACTGGCGATTATACTATACGACTACGCTACGACTTTTATTATTGACTTAAGAGTACGCGCTTTTTTTTTTGTTATTGAGTAACACGACGGAATGATTTTCAGCACAAAGTAATGTGAACAGCTTTTGCTATGGTATGGGAACCCTCCTACCTTCAAAATTGCGGAAAAAAAAATGTTCCCTGTCAAGTTACGCAACATTAATTTTCAACTATGCTTAGTTTTTGTAATACAGGAAACACTAAATGGTTTAACAGTTTAATTAACTCAATAATGACATTGATAAAATAATTTGACAAACCTTAATTTTTATTTTGTTGTTTTCAACAAAGAACAGGACACCGGTCCGGTGTCTTGTTCTGGGTATCCGGTGTCACCGGACACCCAAAGCAGCTCCTTGACTTTAAAAGGTCCGTAAAGGCTTCCATTGGCGTGTGTAATATTATTTTTCACGGGGCCTGGCTCTTTACCTGCCTGATTTTTGTGTGAACTTATCAATATTTTGGCGTCCATCACAGAGGTTTAAATCAGTAGCCCAACATTTTGGGTTGGACACTAATCTTTATTAGAGTTAGCGCGGCCCACCCCTATACATGCCTATGGGTAAAACCCCTAAGCATCTACTACGACTACGTCGACAGAATTACTCGTACTTCGGCAGGCGCCCAGTCAGCTGACAACGTAAAGTGTAGTGTATTGAGGGTCGGGCCGAAAGTGATCTACGTTGACTGCTCGCGGATGTCATCTCATCGACACAGTATTTTTTTTTTTGATGTGGGTAATCTAGGGTGAAGCGTGAGCGAGTGTCAGACTTTTACTGACTAAAACCACACCTGTGTCCTTAATTTGCCATTTGTGTCCAGGACCATGGTTTCCCTTTCAGAAATTCTGCGTTGTTCTAACGGGCATCGGCCACCTTACGCCCTACGGTTTACGCGCTGTCGAGGACTCGGTTCTACATCTAAGGAGGCCAGGGATCGCCCTGCGACTCCTGCCTGAGGCTTGAGCTGTCTCCTGTGATGGCGGTTGGGGCTTGAGGATATCCATTCCCTCAGGATTGCGGCCATCTCCTTGGCTAGCATTACTACTTCACAGATGGGGGCGACTGCATGCCATTCCCTCTCGCTCCTGACTTTGGCCTAAACCAGGGTCTGGCACGAGAGGTCGTCACCACCGAGACCCAGTGTAGCCTATAAGTGACGACCGACGATCGTATCGTAAGCTGTAAACGCGCTATGATAGTATCCCCACAGAGTATCGCCGGCGGGTCAGTCAGTCGCAGGCCGACTGCGGGACAGAACACTATATTGTGAGTACCTATTACATACCTACTCTATTATCGAGTCACTGTTCGAAATATAAAGCGAATGTTTTTGTTGATCGATTTTTTAAGTTTAATTTTTTTATTTGACGTTTTGAAACCGTTTTTTTTTTTGTAGTGTAAGTGTATTGTTATTTTTTATTATTAAGTTTGTTTGTTTGTGGTACTACTTTATATATCTTTTTAATTTGATTTTTTGTTATTTTGAGGGTGTTTTTAGTAGAAATGTTTTAGTTTAATTTATCAGTTTATTACTTGATCATTTATACTTCGATAGAATCATATCCAATAGTTTATTCGCATTTATAATATGATACATGGTGAGTACCTACATCAACGTTATATTACATATTAAAACAATAAGAATCATCATAATTCATTTCAATTTCAATTTAATTTAATTCAATTTCTGGGTTACAAAACTAAAATTAGTAGATAATTAAATGAAGGTAAATTGGACAATCTGTAAAGTGTTATTACAAAATATCAAATTTACAGGAAAACTTTTGAAATACTTTTTTTTTTACTTTCTAAATTATTGAGCTACTTCTAAAATATTAATAATAAATATTATAATTAACGCACACACATTACAACTTTTCAAATAGTAGTTTATGATAAGTACTGTCATATAACAGAGTTTAATAAAAAGAGAGGCGATGTTTATAATATTATAATAGATAAATAGATTTTTTTATTTGCGTAGAATGTAGGTAATTAATAGATACAATTTGGTGTTAGAATATTTTGGAATTCTTTTACATTCTACCTCATGGCATGGAAAATTTACTAACTTATAACTAGGTACTACAATAATTCTATTTAAAATTATTGTAGTACAAAGTACTTATTATTATAATACACGAATGTTTTAATACCTAATCATATTGTGCAATTCGTACGTTACCTTATCTTCTTTGAAATAATGTAAATATAATCACTCTGAAGTTACTGATTGAATTTATTCTATTTATTTTGAAATGCATGACGATATTGACCAGTTTTTTTTAAATTTTAATACAATGATAATTGTTGATTTATTTATTTCATTATTCTCTTTTTTTGCATTTTAATATCTTAATGTGTTTCGACTAAAGCACACCAGCTACGAACTAATATGTTGAGCCAAAAAATAGTTTGTAACACCTATTCTAGCATCTTATCATGTATTTAAAATCGACACATGTTTTTTGGAAAGAAATAAATCTGAATCTGAAAATCTATCAATTCTCCGCAGGGTTAAGGGCAATGCACACACTCTCGTTGGTACTTGACATTGCGACACAACCAAACTCTGAATTAGAAAAAAAAACAACCACTTTATGCTCTGGCCTTTACAGACAACATTAATTTATGCGGTGACCTAAGACGGCTAAGACTTACAAAAACAAGTTACTTTATAATATTATTTTGCTAGAAAAGTTTTTTTTTTTATGTAATAAAACGTGCCCCACATTAGGAATTACTCCTATATTGTGGGGGCGTTCATGAACATTTATACTCACATACACAAGACAGCTAGACCCGAAACATGTATCTGTAGGCCCGTAGAAATACTTGTTTGATGCGAGAATCGAACCCGCGACACGCAGCGTAAGCCAATCGCTCAACGATTACGCCAATCGTCCCGTCAAAGTACATTACCGAGAAATGTTAGACCCTGTGCACACTTGAGACAAGACCGTCTTAGACAGACTTGTTGTGACAGTTAGCTAGTGGAAAATCCACTAAGTTGGCAATACTGGCCGTACGCCACCGCTAGACTGTTTTGTCTTGATGGTGTGCGCCGTGTCGTAAAAAGTCTGTCTAAGACAGTCTTGTCTCAAGTGTGCGCAGGCCCTTAAATTTTGGCGCTATGCAGGGTGTAAGGTACAGGTTTCCGCAAACTTTAAGGGCTTGCTCAGTAGACGAAACGAAAAAAAAAATCGGCCTCTCCATACAAAATTATAAACTTGTTTGGTCAGTTTGTATGGAGAGGCCGATTTTTTTATCTTTAGTTTTCGGAGACCTGTCTTTTACACCCTGTATTTACAATATTTTGTATAACACTACACTTAATGAGGTACATATTAAAACATTCCTGTGATACTATTATAAGCTCACACTAATATTTTAATAAACTTTTTTTATGCGACAGTATCATAAAGTACTATAATTTAAGCTAGGTATCGATAAAGTTATCTTGGTGGTCTGAGAAGGAGTGTCAGACTTCTACTGACTAAAACCCACAGTATTCCTTCAATTGCCCTTTCTTGCGTGGGCTGTGGTAAAACCTTCAAACAATCCGTAGTCCTGGCAGGCGTCAGCACTAACTGGCCCCATCAATTTTGCTGACATCGAATAAATAAGACGCGTCTCAAACCTAGGTTTGGACCTTACTGTACGGTCACGGTGTGCAATGGGTGGCTTGCCGTCCGACCGTCCGGTAACCGTCCGGACCAAGACCAAGTTGTCAACGACGCGTGCTGTTCCACGCGCGCCTCAAGGAGATGTCAGCAACTGTAGGGGCCCAGCAGGGTCGAAGCCTACTGGGGCCAAGGGTCTGATTCTGAAAGGAAGACTCGGCCCTGGTACGAAAGGCAACGAAGGAACAGGAGTGGGTTTTTTGTCAGTAAAAGTCTGACACTATCTCCCGCCCCGCCCAAGAGCGGGGGATGTCATAAGATGATTTTCCCACCAAAAAAATAAAAAAAACTATACGGTCGGATGGCGAGCTACCCATGGCTCGCCGTCCGCTAGACCATGGCCGGTAGTCGTCCTGCGACTCCCGATGCTTGGGGCGTCTCTAGAGGGGTGCAGGGCATTAGGCTTGTCTCCGTCTCACTCCCATTAACAATTATATATTCCACAACTTTGGTCATCTAGTTCGTAACTAAGCCACATCCTACCATTTATAACGTTGCTATGCCCGACAGGGTCCATAATTGTTTCTATTTTTTATTATATGTCATCTGACATGTACATTATGGATTGCAATAAAGATTTGAGATTTGATTTTAAGCAGAGCTTGTGCTATGAGTACTAGATAACTGATAAACATACTTATATGTTTCTAAATACATATTCTAAATAAATTACATTCAGACACAGAACAAATGATCGTGCTCATCACACAAACATTGGTCTTGGGTGGGAATCGAACCCAAGACCTCCGGCATAGCAGTCAGGGCCACTAACTAGACCAATGACTATACAACCTAGACTAACAGGCCATTCCTGGATCGCGGTGACTTTCACCCAAAACCGCCAAAACTACATAGACTGCAATTGCTATAGCATGGTGCGGGTGACAGCTGTCAGATTCATACAATGTAGCTATCTATCCTTTTCTCTCATCTTATAGATGCATATTTTCGTCCTGCTGTCATCCTCTACCCATGCTATGTAATAAAGACCTTACCTAAAGATATCATGCCGGGCCTTGGTACAGGCCATGGTCCGGCGTGAGGAGGAGTGGCGGTCCTCACACCCCAACCGCCGCCGGGATTCCGATCCCGATTTCCGGCAACCTTAGGCGCGGGCTTGCGGACGGCGAGCGATGGGTAGCCCACCGTTCGACCGTCCGGTAAAAGAAAGAAAGAAAGAAAAATACTTTATTTGGCACACGTACACAGATACACACAATGTAGAAACAACATGTAAACACTTAAGATAAAAAAAAAGAAAAAAAAATAACTAACATTGTGTGTCTCGCGCCTGCACCAAATAGGTCCAGTTCAGCAAAAATGCCGACCGAGCCCAAGTCGTCGACGGCGCGTATTGTTCCACGCGCGCCTCAGGGAGATGTCAGCAAATCGTAGGGGCCCAGCAGGGTCGAAGCCTACTGAGGCCATGGGTAGTGTGAAAACTAAACCCGGGGCCCTGGGACGAAGGCAACGAAGGAACAGGAGTGGGTTTTTAGTCAGTAAAGTCTGACACTATGATTTTCCCACCTAAAAAAAAAACCTAAAGACATCATTAAAAAACAGTTAGATATCAACAATCAGTACAAGAGCTCCAAGTGAGGCGTGAAGCGGGACGATAACATTCAAAATGTGTACATTACCGGAACAAACTGATTGATTAGTTATTCTCGATAATGACTGATTTGACGTTAAACAAATATCTTAACGGTTCAATTTGAAGTTAATTTGTTTTGACGTAGTGATTGATTTTTTGTAAACGTCAATTTTAGTTACTGGTGTAAGCTTCGGTAGGAACTACCTGCTATATTAAATGGGTTTTTATATATACTTAAACTCTATGTACAGTAGTGGTACATAAGTGCAATAAAGCAATCTCTACCAGTCAAACTTTGGGTCAAAACCGGGCAAGTGTGATTCGGACTCGCGCATTGACGGTTCCGTACATACTTATCCATGTAAATAGTTCATTTTCCGAAACGAGTCTCAAAGATTTTTCTGAATCGCAAAAAACTTTATTTTTAAAGACATAGGGTATTTTTTATCTGGCTTTGACTTTGACTTTGCGTCCGCAATAGTCGATAGATGGACATCGGATAAAGCAGCGGGCAAAAGCTAGTAAGTTTATAACTTTTTAGGGTATGACTTTAAGGAGGACTACAGGAGAATATCGCGGGTTTTATTATGTGAATAAGTATATAGTCCACTGCAGTAAACAGAATCAGCAAAATATATGTTATTCTTTAGGATAAATGCTAGATAGATGTGTTCAAAACATAATTTAACTAATTTAGTACGATAGAAAAAATCACGAAGATGTCTCTAAAAAATAATTTTATCGATTAAAAACCGCAAAAAAACTAAGCAGACATTTTGATTCTTTGTCAGTTCATTCAACGTTTTATTGTTATAGTGTTTTAATTAAAATTAGATTCTTAGTAAATCGCTGAAATGCTATATATTTTGCAATCATTGTGTCTTTACGCATCTCTTTCTTTTGTATGCAGTTTGAGAGTGACCGCGCTTTAGGTCCTATACGGGGTTACCATGACGTTCAAAGTAAGATTGCTAAATTCTTATATCAGTGTGGGTAAGAGACAGAGCTATAAAGGTTGTCTAGCGCCATCTCTTACCCACACTGGAAATAAGAATGAAACAATCTTACTTTAAACGTCATGGTACAGGTCATAGTCCTCTTAACTTTCAGAGCGACATGACATCAGGGGGCCTAACCACAGTCACATTTTCATTAACTATAACGAATTTCGATGATGTTTTAAAATGTCAGTCGTGCGAGTGAGAAACAGGTATTTAGCTATACACGCTATATAGCTCCATCCCTTTAGCAGTTCAGTTTAGGTCGTCAAATCAATCGCGTTAAGAGCTCGCAGTAGCACTCGTAAAACAAAACACACTAGATCTTGTTCGACATTCGCTCGTAGCCTGAGGCTAATTAACCGATGATTTAACATTAGAAACTCCTACTGAGGACTAGCTCGCTGAGGAGCCACAAGGCAACAACCTCTTGTGCAACAGTTAGCTCACCAGTGATCTAATCCGACTGGTAGTAATGTAATGTAGGTAACTAGATATATTTATGGCATTGTTTGAAGGCAGATTAATCAACCAGCTGTCATATTATAAGTGGTTGATTTCCGGGGTAAGCCGTGTTGTTGCCATATTACTTAACATTTTGGCTAGTGTTGCCAGCTATAGTAAGTGCAATTTGCCAGCTGCAGTCTCCCCGTCCAATTATAATTTGGGTGTCTTCAAGGCTAGAGTGAATATAGGCTCTTAATAAACTATTACGCTTCACCATCAACGATTGCATCACTACTTACCATCAGGTGGGATCGCAGTCATACACTAGTTTATATCTATTAAAATAAAAACGGGATGAAAGACGAAAATAATCGGGCTTTTGGTACTTATTCAAATCGGGACAGCTGCTATAATGGCCACAAAAAAGAGAATAAATAGGCTATACCTATCAGGGAGTGGGGGAATTAAAATTAAATGAGGTCGCTTACTCAAAAATTTTTTAAAAATTCACTCCATCTCAGAAAGGTTCGGGCTTGCGGACGGCGAGCAATAATAATAATAATAATCATTTATTTGCAAACAAGTGACACTAATTACATGAATTCTCTGCCTCCTGAACTAGGTAGTGAACCTGTATCTCAGGAGACAGTTCCTTCCCTATACATATTACCGTCCGTTTACAAACAATGCCAATTGGTACTTATATCAAGATTCAAAAAAAATAAAAAAAAATGTAATGAAATGAGACACGTAATTTCAGTCGTAAACACGCAATGGGTAAGTCGCCGTCCGACCGTAATCGTGCGGACAGAGCCTAAGCCGTCGACGGCGCGTAGTGTTCCTCGCGCGCCTCAAGAAGATGTCACCAACCGCAGGGGCCCAGCACGGTCCAATGAGTGATGCGAAAGAGATCCTCGGGGCCCTGGAACAATGACAAAGTAGGAATAGGAGTGAGTTTTTAATCAGTAAGTCTGACACACCCTCACGGTCCGCCCAAGATGACGGGGATGTCATTAGATAGAAAAAACCTCAGAAAGGTTAAGATTTGTTTTCATGTTCCATACACATCTGTATACAAGAGTTGTAAGCATAAAAATATGATAGTCAAAAGCTGCTATGACGATGATGACGTTGTACCCGTGAAAATTAGCGATCTTAGAGCTCGTACACACGAGCGGCATGTTGCCAACGGCAGAGGTAAATGCAGCCTCGATATTTCAGGTCTACTTTGATTAGACTTTTTATTATCATAGAAATCCTACATCAATGAAAAGGCCAAACGAAGATCGACATACATCAAATGTTAACGTTTATATGATCTGGCCAGTTTTAGTTGGTCATATCATGAAGTGATCAATTTCTATCATCTAGCCACTTATATATAGATTATATTAAAGTCCAAAATCTATATATAAGTCCAAAATCCAAAATCCAAAATCTATAAATAAATAAAAGAAGAAACTGTTTGCCTGACATATTAACGCACAGCACACACATTTTATGACGTAAGCGAGCACTAAGAGAGGATTTTCCAAAATTTACTCCCCAAAGTGACGAAACGGGGTTCTAAAGTTTGTGTGAAGAGTTCCTACTTTCTCGCGGGCTAAGCCACTGGCAGAAGCTAGTCTTTTATAAACCACCCAAAAATTGGAGCGGACGAACTCCCTTCTTTGGTGATTATTGGTTCAAGGAGCCTTGACCATTATATTATGTTGTGTGTGTGTACCTTGTATATGTACATCTAGTCCAGCACGGCCGGCACGACTATACCCGGTTCACCATGGAGAGAGAGGTTCACGTCCACTCCACTTTCAGACCATCCCACTTTCTATATATGCGAACTAATCGGAAAACTTTAATTGCGAGATGCAGGATTTATTACAATAACACTTTAAAAATGACTTATTTGTCTAAAATATTACCATAGATATATTCGCTTTCTTTAGAAGAATCTCCTATGAAACGAAGGCAATTTTACGTGTTGTGATTAAAAAGAAATAAACAAAATAACTTAAACAAATCAATACTTAGTTTACAATTGATGTTTGCCATATTGTTTTTTAAAAGTGGGTAGTTTTGGCGTGGCATTCGGTCGAGATCGGGAGTATTCGTGAAATTCACAGGTGGTATTGTGAAGTGGCGGTGGATATATTTGTTTTGTTTTTTTTTTTATTAAGGTAAAGAAAGTAAGTGAGAGTGAAAGAAAAAAAAGAAACAGAAAGAAAGTAGGTAAGTGGAAAAATTAAAGATGGAATTTTTGTTTTGATCTAAAAAAGTTAATTCGATTTTCTGTAAGATTGCTTATGCCGATTTCTTATGGCGTTTCAGCGTTGCAATGGCAAAAGTCATGAAAAGTCTAATGAGACTTTTCATGACTTTTGATGACAAGCATTAGTCCAGTGGACGCAAACACAACTGTCTGAGCGTGGCGTCTTGTGTTTATCGGTGGTTATGTAAAGAGATTTTTTAAATTAAGTTTTTTTCATTCTCAGCAATCCGGAGTCTGGATTACTTCTCAGATATTGGCAATATTGTGTAATATGTATTTAAGTACATATTATATATATTATTATATTATTTGCATAATAATACCCCCTTTTGGTTTTTTGATTCTTTTCGTCTATTCTTAGACCAGTGCAGTGGTGACCCAGTGGTAACGGCCACGACTTAAGAGTTGTAGGTCGCGGGTTCAAACCCAGCCAGGCGCATTACTCTGTGTATTGTTTTCATCACCGATGCTTTCAAAACAGTAAAGGAAAAAATCGTGATATCCAATTGGCATGTCCTAGAACCAAAAATTCGAAGTCACCAATCCGCAATGGGCCTCCTGTTTTTGGCACATTCCCTCCTAGAGAGGAGGCCTGAGTCCCAGCAGGTAGAACATTAGGTATAAGGCTGATTATGCTATGCTATGCTATGCTATGCTCTGCTATGCTAAAGGTTGTCTAGATAGATTTCGCTGTCTATAGATAATTTGTGTTACTATTTTGGTGCACAATAAGGTTATAATAATAATATTTCACAACTATCACACAACGCCGTCTAGTCTCAAGCTAAGCTGAGCTTGTGTTATGAGTACTAGACAACTGATAAACATACTTATATATTTCGAAATACATACATATTATAGATAAATTACACTTAGACACAGAACAAATGATCGTGCTCATCACACAAACATTTGTCCTGGTTGGGAATCGAACCCACGACCTTCGGCATAGCATTAACCACTAGACTAACAGGCCAGTCAAAATAGTCAATTTGTTTCAAGTGTCTACCGCTACCTGCGTATCTCCCCCCTTCGGGACTGGTTCAGACTGCTATAAAACAATTTAGAATATATATTGGCCACACCGGACGAGCTCTTCCGACGGGTGACGTACGCACCCACGTAGGTGTGTAGTAGCGAGTAGAGTAGTTGTACGGTCAATCACAAACAGGAGCCACCAGGTGCAAACTGTAGTGAATGAATATAGGTATATATATTCATTCGCTACAGTTACAAATATAGGTATTACTACAAACCTACTGAAAACGATTGTTAAGTGTAGGGTCCTTTCTTGGGTTATGTAATGTCAATCAATTAAAACATTGCATTTCATTACACAAAAAATATTATGAATAGTCTCGTGTTTTAGGTACAATTATCTCACTTAGTGGTAAGCGATGAAGCACGCTTGCCTAAAGTAACCTATTCACTCTTGATTTAAAGACCCCTAGTTTGTAGCGTGTATGTAAAAACTTCTTGAAATGGTTTTTTTTTTCCGGTGGGAAAATCATCTTATGACATCCCCCGCTCTGGGCGAAGCGGGAGATAGTGTCAGACTTTTACTGACTAAAAACCCACTCCTGTTCCTTCGTTGCCTTTCGTACCAGGGCTGAGTCTCCCTTTCAGAATCAGACCGTTGGCCCCAGTAGGCTTCGACCCTGCTGGGCCCCTACAGTTGCTGACATCTCCTTGAGGCGCGCGTGAAACAGTACGCGCCGTCGACGACTTGGGCTCGGTCCGGATGGTTACCAGACGGTCGGACGGCGAACTACCCATTGCTCACCGTCCGCAAGCCCACGCCTACGGTGGCCGGAAATCGGGATCAGAATCCCGGCGGCGGTTGGGGCGTGAGGACCGTTGCCTCACGCGATCGGCCGCCTCCTTTGCTAGCATTACTGTTTCGCAGAAGGAGGCGACCGCCTGCCACTCGTCCTCGCTCCGGACCGGCGTTCTTCGGCACGGATCCGGTGCAGGAACCATCCGAACTTACCATGTCCGGTGAGGACCTGCGTCATGCGGAAAGTATGGACGCCGTGTTGCCTTTCCAGCCACTCCTCAAAGAGGGGACTTATCGCCATAATTATGGCGTGCCCATCTTGAAATGGGTAGGTTCCCCCTTCGTTCGCCTTCCCCAGATGAGGTTGCTACAGGTTACACTCAAGCAAGCACATTAAAATTGATTAATTTGTACCAATAATATTAAGGATGACCTTAATCCCCTTAATGTTACAAGTCTGTGTGTTTTTGGTAAAATATTGATATTTTACCGTAATAAAGTAATTATGCCCATAGCAAATAGACATTCGAAACGTTCATCCGGCCTTGAAATATAACAGTGGAACCACGTATTTGTGTAATTTGGTTAGTTTCTGTCATACATAGAATATAATACTCGACTGGCTTGTTGGTCTAGTGGTTAAAGGCCCTGAGTGCTATGCCGGAGGTCGTGGGTTCGATTCCCAACCAGGACAAATGTTTGTGTAATGAGCACGATCATTTGTTCTGTGTCTGGGTGTGATTTATCTATGATATGTATGTATTTAGAAACATTTATGTATGTTTATCAGTTGTTTAGTACACATAACACAAGCTCTGCTTAGCTTGGGACTAGATGGCATTGTTTGATAGTTGTGGATTATTATTATTTCGCACTGGGAGAGAATTTTAGGAATATAATATATAATTCGGCTTCTAGGAAAGAATAATTCGGAAGCCACGCCTCTGATTCCTTTGTTCTGACGTCATCTCAACGCTCAGTAACGTGAATCAGTCAAGTCAGAACAAAGGAATCGGAGGCGTGGCGTACTCGAGGCGTTCGACGCAAACGAAACGATCGTTACTTGGCTAGGGGGGCCTTAAAACATTGGTGGAAATCCAGTCTTCCCTGCCTCTATTACGTATCTGTAGTCAGTTTTCTGGGATCGATCCCTCATTCGTTAGAAATATAATGAAAAACCCTAAAAAAACATTATAGGTGTTTCTTCTAACTTCCCTGCTTAGAAGAAAAACCTACAAATGTTAAAACCTTTAACTGTTGTAGAAGTTTTGCAAGCATTTTTTGTTATGGATAGACTCGCGCTTCCCCACTATTTCAACTGATGCAAAGCGATGTGGTCAACGATGGAGCGCGCTTGGATACAACTAACCTCTTCATTCATGACTTTAAGACTTCCAGGATGTAACGATCAGGAAAATTAGACACCGGCACAGAATCCCACTCCTTAGCTGTACGCACAATGAATGTGTTTACAAAGTCCAATCTACAAAGCCTTGAGCACAGGCGTAGGGTGGCCAGCCTTTCGGTGTTTTACAGGATGCATTTTGGAGAGTGTGCGCAGGAATTGCATGACTTGATTCCACCATCTCATTTCTACCATCGGATAACCCGACAAACGGCGAGTATCCACCCTTACGTTGTTGAAAGCTCTACGGTCCGGACTAAGCGTTTCCTCTCGTCGTTCATACCGCGAACATCGAGGGACTGGAACAATTGCCTGCTTCGGTCTTCCCGTCCGATTATAATTTAGTTGTCTTCAAGGCTGGAATGAATAGGCTCTTAATAAACTAGTACACCTCACCATTAACGATTGCATCACTACTTACCATCAGGTTGGATCGCATTCAAGCACTAGATTATAACATTAAAAAAAAAAACCTTTTGTGCGTATGGGTGGGATGTCCACCATGTACCTACTACCAGTGGCGCAACACCGTATGCCTGGTGGTCGAATGATGACCGGACGTAGCGGAATGAAATTATGCAATTATTATTATTCTGACGTACAATCCCCTATTTTACCGGTTATAAAATCCACAAGACAAGTCAGTAGGAACCTCTAAACATAATAATTGAACTAAATCGCCGTGATCTCGAACTCGTTTAGGTAACCGCTATCATTTCCGAGTGTCGCCTTGACGCGGCGCGCCCGTCACCGTCGGAAGCAATCGATAAGCTTTCTCGCGATTATCGAGATATCTCGACGAAGTTATTTAATTACTGACACTTTGCTACACTAGCCGAGTTATAATTATTTGTGCTTGTTAATCGTTTGTTGGCCATTAACTTTAAAAGCAGGTGTTTCTCACAGCGAAGAACCTTTGATAAGCTTTAGAGGGGCCAAAGTTAACACGCAGAAGTTAACACCTTCGTGGAACATTCTACCAACCACCGATTATCCTTGTGCACGCTATGCTGGTGCACCCAAGAACAACCCCCAGTAGGTGGGAAACTTGCGACGTATGGAAAACAAAGGTGGGCTATGGTTTTGGGTGGTTTAAATGGACTAGTTAGAATGAACTACGTTAAGTTTATAATAATAATAATAATATTCCACAACTATCACACAACGCCGTCTAGTCCCAAGCTAAGCAGAGCTTGTGTTATGGGTACTAGACAACTGATAAACATACTTATATATTTCTAAATACATATATAGATAAGTTACACCCAGACACAGAACAAATGATCGTGCTCATCACACAAACATTTGTCCTGGGTGGGAATCGAACCCACGACCTCCGGCATAGCAGTCAGGGCCACTAACCACTAGACCATCAGACCAGTTTATGTAACCATACATCGATAAAAAAGGCAGTGCCTTACTTTTACTTGTGTACTCAATAAATGGGCCCTCAAAAACGGTCGCTACCATGAAGTAACGTAGCAACAAGAGGGCAACATCCAGGAGTCTAGCGTCAAGCCCTGTTGCTGGCGATGAGCTCACCTCTATTATATGATACTGCTTCTGCCAGCGGCTTCATCCACGTCAAAGTAGATTTATCCCCTTAGGGGGTGAATTTAGGAAAATCCTCTCTTATTAACCTCTTAACGAGATCCATTTGACGACTAACGGAACTGTTTAAGGGATGGAGCTACATAGGGTTTAGAGCTCCCCTCCCTCTCTCCCGCTCGCACGACTGACATTTTAACACGTCATTGTAAAGCCCCAGGTATTTGAATTTTAGTTCATTTATGGAGTTATAGATATAGCATAGCATAGTCGGCCTTATAATGTTCCCACTGTTGGGACTCAGGCCTCCTCTCTAGGAGAGGGAATGGGCTGTAAACCACCACGCGGGCCCAGTGCGGGTTGGTGGATGTCACATGTCTTCGAATTTTTGGTTCTAGGACATTTTTGAGAGCAGTGGTGATGAAATAAATTACACAAAGTAATGCGCCTGGCTGGGTTTGAACCCGCGACCTACAACTCGTAAGTCGGGGCCCTTAGCACTCGGCCACCACTGCTCTCAACTCTCTCTGTTATAGATATACTACATATTTACTACAAATTTATTTATTTATGTACAGTCAGCGGTTAAAAATGCAGTTACACGCTACCAATGCTAAAGAGACACCAATTTCTTTGTAGAAGACGTTCAATGGTCCACAACTAGTTTATTTAATACTTTAGATTCTATGCTACAAATTAAATTAGTCATGAACTATCGAACCTCTTCTACAAATAAATTCTAGACACTTTAGCATTGACACAGTGCAATTGCACTTTTGATCCCTGCCTGTACACACAAAAACATAAAAATTAAAAGAAGAAATACCCTGAACATAAATCCTTATCCTAAATATTAATTGGTAAGACTTAATATCCATTTAAAACCGTAACTGCGAGGGTTAGTTACTTATTAGACAACTTCCTTTGCGTAATTTTCGCGACAGAAGCAAGCACAGACAGCATTCGCTCTGGCCATTACAGGACTCTTAGATCTATTCAATGTCAATTACTTTCTAAATTATTCTTGGACAGCGCGTGTCAAAACTTGAACCGAAATCTTTAACTTAACATTACATCAAGCCAGTATTCTCTAAGAGGCTGCGGGGTTGCTAGAGAGAGTTGCTGGGCAACTGAGGGAACATAGGTGGCTTGTAGTCAGTAAGTAGGTACCTAAAACAGTCTGACTCGCCCTCTCGCTTCATCCAGAGCGGGAGAAGTTATGAAATGATTTCCTACCTCAAAAAAAGGGTGGAAAATGAGAAAAAAAAAATAATGCATCAATATTTCTTTAGTTTTATTTTCAGGAAGAAAGTCGCAAGCGACAATTTGCAGTTTTTGTAGGAATGAGTTTTCTCTTCTATAATTAAAAAGTATTTTGAAAATATGTCAATAGCTTAGAAAGATATTATTAAAAAACACTTTTTAATTAGGAAAGAAAAAACCTTATCCTACAAAAAGTGCACACTGTTGTTTACGAGGTTATTCCTACAAAAGATCAATTTAAGAAGAAATTCCATGAAATTGGAAACAACAACAACATTGCTTTGAAACGATCAAAACAAGTCCGCTAGGCTTAGGGCGGAATTCACCAATAAAACTAATCGCGATTATTTCAAACAAAACACAGTTTGAGCGTACAGCAGATTACAGCTTCATTTTGCGTTTCACCACTACCTATGAATTGAATCAAGTTTACGCTAAACTCAGTTATAATTGACTTTTCACACGTATGCTATTTGTACTTAGCGTTTGATGGGAACACTCACAGAAAAAGACAAGCCTTCTGTACGGAAATACCAGGGGCGTAGCTACCACCGTTTCAGCCGTATTAATGATACGGGGCCCCCGGGTTACAGGGGCCCCGACATTCGCAAACATTCATAACTTGGTATCTACAACAATCAATTCTCTTATTCAGACAGGAAGTTCCAAGTTCATAGTTCGCTTCGTTTGTTCTAGGTTTTTTTTAAAATAATATTCACACGTCCCAAGCTAAGCAGCAGAGCTTGTGTTATGAGTACTAGACAACTGATAAACATACTTAAATATTTCTAAATACATACATATTATAGATAAATTACACCCAGAAACAGAACAAATGATTGTGCTCATCACACAAACATTTGTCCTGGGTGGGAATCGAACCCACGACCTCCGACAAAGCAGTCAGGGCCACTAACCCCTAGAACAACAGGCCAGTCTAAGTTAGAAAATAGGATTACCTATTTTCGAGTCCGGTTTTATATGATGACAAAACAACATCTTCCTTCTATTTAGTCCGCACGTTTTACAGTCAGTAAAAAACGAAAGTAACGTATGCAGTTAGTCTAACTATCTCGTTCGTAGCCTATCGGACGGCTCCATCTAGCTGTCTCAAGACCCCAGTTCTATGCTAGTAGGGCCTATTAAATAAACAATAAAGAACTATCAAAAATTTTTGACACCGGGCCCCTGTACGACTATCTACGCTACTGTGAAATACATTTCTGTTCCATCAATTTCAAGCTTCTCTAAGTGTTATAAAAGTACCTCTATTACATATCTTTTTACGATTTAAGACGAGAATGCTAATATGAAGAATAAATATGAACGGAACAATGCTATTACTATTCAATCAATAAGCGTATCATTTTGTGGGATCGTGTATGTAAAACTCTTTATTTAGCTAGGTATTGTTGAAAGTTCATTGCCTGGTGAATGATGAGAATGCATGGTTGTTGTTTGTTGCTTTTTAGGGTTCCGTAACCAAAGGGTTTTTTTTAGGTGGGGAAATCATCTTATGACAAATCCCGCTCTTGGGCGGAGCGAGAAATAATGTCAGACTTTTACTGACTAAAAACCCACTCCCGTTCCTTCTTTGCCTTCGTCGAAGGGCCCCGGTTTTCACTTTCACACTACCCGTGGCCCCAGTAGGCTTCGACCCTGTTGGGCCCCTACGGGTAAAAACGGAACCCTATTGCTAAGACTCCGCTATCCGTCTGTCTGTCACTAGGCCGTTTATCACGAACCGTGATAGCTAGACAATTGAAATTTTCACACATGATGTATTTCTGTTGCCGCTATAACAACAAATACTAAAAACAGAACTAAATAAATATTTAAGTGGGGCTCTCATATAACAAACGTGATTTTTTTCCGTTGCTACAGACGGTACAGAACCCTTCGAGCGCGAGTCCGACTCGCAATTGACTGTCTTTTCTTTTCTTTTTTGTTTTGAGGTGGGAAATTATCTACTGACTTCTACCACTCTTGGATGAGATGAGTTAGATTTTTCCTAACTAAGACTACCCTTAAACTTTCTAGGACCACGGGTTTATTATTTAAAAATTCTCTGTGGACCTAGTGGAGTTTGGCCCTGCGGGACACCTACGGTTGTGCTGACTTGTTTCTCATCTTATGAAGTGGTGTAATTCGTTTCGAATTTATTACAGAATATAAATATTTAGAATTTGTTTTTGTTGTCATATTTCTTTTTTAATCGGTTGGCTTAACGTCGAACAAAATGTGAATAGATACGTTAGTTCATAACTCCTTTTATGTTTATTGCATGCCGTGGCAGCCTTTAATTAAGACTACACTATATAATGTAAGAATACTGAATTTTTAGCATGTGTAATGGTGTATGCTTTGTTGGTTGTCCTAAAAATAAATAAATAAATAAATTAGCTACTCTTTGATAGAAGCGAATAACTCGTGAGATACAGTACTAAAAGAAAGAAAAAGAAAGAAAAACTGTTTATTCGCGCGAAATGACGCAATCTTAAAACTAGCAAACAAACATTATCAATTAATAGGGAAGATATGCGTCACATCCGCGCAAAACGGCCGAACTACTACTACTACTGTTTAGCTAGCTCTTAATCTTACATTTGTGCAAACGTTTATGCTAGGAATAAAAACAATAATTTTCTAGCGATGAAAAACAGTTACCTAAGCAGATATACATATTAGGAAAAGGTCAATGTACTTTATGCAAATTTTTAAGGCGCCTATAAAAGAAAGATTTTTTTAAAAAAGAAAACGTGTTTCTAAAGGCAACTCTTTGATTCGTACGTACACATGCGATAAAGTAAATAAAACGTTCGAGTTAACTGTTAATTTGATATTTCCATTGTTGTATTGAGGTATTTTTACTATTATGGATATTTTTATTCTCTTCATATGAAACTACCTTTGCGATTGGACAACTAGATTATTTAAACTGTTAATATTGACATGCAATAGAGCCTTTTAATGGTCAAATTGAAAAAAATGGTTTTATTTAGGCCTTTTTCACGGTACCACAAACTATTTTATTTTATGACGAGCGACCAGCACGGGTGTTACAAATATTTAAAATTCTCGGTTTTTTCTACAATAATACGCATGTATTATAATACACTTAAACCTTCTTCATGAATCACTCTAACTATTAGTGAAAACTGCATATAAATCCGTTCAGTAGTTTTTAAGTTGATCACATTCATACAGACAGACACTCGCTGTGGGGGCCTTGGTTTTTATAAATAATGTATGAATGAATGTTTTTAATCTTGAATGGGGTCAGAAGAAATGGACTGTTTTGTTGTGCTCAAACTTTGACCTGTACTTACTCTGCCGCGGTTCAACAACAGGGACTTTACAATGACCTGCGTGCGAGCGAGAGAGAGGGATGGAACTATACTCCCTAAATAGCTCCATCCCTTTAGGCGTGGGCGAATCAGGCCCTCGCCCACGGGCTAGCACCCAAAGAGACATCGCAGAAGCGAGGGCTTCTTAAAGAGCCCTAGCCCGAGGGTTTTTTTATATTTGATACACGATGAGGTCGAACTTTAGGTTTTCGAATTTATGACAGAAAAAAGCCTCGCTGATGTGCTTTCGCCCACGTCTAAATCAGTCCACGCTACGTCTCTGCCTTTAACAGTTCAGTTTAGGTCGTCAAATGGAACGCGTTAAGAGCTCATGGCCTGCCTCAGGAAACTCTAATCAATTTGGGGATTTATTATTGTTCGGCATTACCCAAATCTCCAAAATAAAAACAATGAAAAGTATGAAGTTATCGTGTACGTAAATCTTTCTGGCCGACCTCGACTCTGCCCTAACCTTCGTGATACTGACCTTACGATTATATTTATACGCTGTACGTTTTCACAATGTTAAGTACACTGGACTTGACCTACGGCGAGTAAGGAAAAGACAGTTGTGATTCCATGTCTTCAAATTTTTATTGAACAAGGTGAAATTATATGTTTGTTTATATGTGTGTAAAGGGTTATCGTAGAACTTACTGGTTACGGATAAGACTATTTAGTTTTTTTAGATCGTATTATGTATGCTTGCTACTAAAGAACAAAATAAGAAAAAAGAAACGAAATACAGAAAATTAGGAACTCATTATATATATTATTATTATGTAAAAGGAGAAACTGACTGACTGACATATCAATGCACAGCCGAAACTACTGAAACTAGAACCTTATTTTGCATAAGGTTTCCTTTTAAGACGTAGGCGAGCACTAAGAGAGGATTTATCAAAATTCACCTAATGTGATGAAAGGGGGTCCCAAGTTTGTATGGAAAAAACCGATTCTCACGCAGGCGAAGCCGCTGGTAGGAGCCAGTTTGGAATAAATAGCATGTATTCTACAATCACAACTTTTTCGAATATAAAAGCTTCAATGATTTACGATAAAATTGTCTTGGTCTACATTAAAAAAACAAGAGGTCTACTATTGTCTACGGTTTTTGACAGATGTCAACCGTTACGTTTGAACCTTCGTAAGCTTTATCAATATTTATATCGAGAATATTATTTTGTATGTTAATTATATATTCTAAATAGCGAAATATAATACATTTTTGTTCTAAATATATAGTGCTATGACATGAGATCGCGCCTAGCGGGAAATCGTGAGGATTTGACATGGTTTTGTTAACTATACGAACATTTAATGTGTTTTAGGTATGTTTTGTTGCGATGTTAGTTTTATTTTTAAAACTTTGAAGAATTGATCAAGAGTTTAATGAAGAAATATGGTTAGTAGACCATCCTATACGTACCTACTTAGTATTGTAGTCTGATTTTAACAGAAATCGAACTAAGGGACAGGACTGAGACCTTAGTTCTAATTCTATATCAGATTCTATACAGATGGTTCTTTTAAGTTAGGAATGCTTGTAAATTTATTCCGTCCTTCAAATAGCTCGAGCTTCTACAGGTGAGTAGCCCTTTTCTATACAGACCATAGCCAGGCTTCAATAGCCAACGTGTAGGAAATGTGTGAGGAGGATATTCTCCCGTCTCCTAAAACTCGATTAACCAAACGAGAGTCACGCGAACGCCGGTGTTCGCACGTGACGTCATCGCGCCATTCGCGATCAAATCTTCTAAACGTCTTCTTCATTTATTGTCCTGTGTTGGGGTCGAATGCAGCAGAACCAGTAGTTACATGCTTATCTGACCTCCACAATCCAGTAACTGGGAAACATGGATTTTCCAACTTCTGAATACTCTTAGCAACTGGTGGAAATAGAGACGAGCCAATTTCCATTTTTAGCCGTACACGTTTATGAACTAATTTGATGATGTAATTTACTGGCGTGTGGTTGAAAACAGTAAGAAAAACGCTGCGCATAAACTTTTTAAACAATAAGCAATTAATAAACTTAAGTACCTATTACGGTAAGCCGACAAAACAGTTATAGTAGTCAATTAGTTATGTATTTTATAGTAATTGTACTGTCTGGGTGATTGATGAATAGTTCGCCGTTCGATAAGGCGATAAGGACGGCCCGCGTGCCTGCGCCGCGATGTCGGCATAAGTCACGTGACGGGGCCTATCGAAGCCGATGGCAGCCACTGTTTTTTTGAGGTAGCACATCATAAAATTACTTCTCCCGCTATAGGGTGGAATGAGAAGGTGTATCAGATTTTTACTGAGTCCTCTCCTGCGTCCTTTGGTTGCCCTTAGCGTTCCAGGACCTATGGTAACTTATTTCGAAAATTTTCGCGTCCCTGGCGGGTATCGGCCGTATTAGGCCTCTACGATTTTGCTGGTGGAATACTACTCGTCCCTGGCGGGTATCGGCCGTATTAGGCCTCTACGATTTTGCTGGTGGAATACTACTCGTCCCTGGCGGGTATCGGCTTTATTGGGCCTCTACGATTTTGCTGATGGAATACTACTCGTCCCTGGCGGGTATCGGCCGTATTGGGCCTCTACGATTTTGCTGGTGGAATACTACTCGTCCCTGGCGGGTATCGGCCGTATTAGGCCTCTACGATTTTGCTGGTGGAATACTACTCGTCCCTAGCGGGTATATACTATGAGCCGTGTTGTATGGCTCGTCATCTGCAAGTTTGTATATATGGTGTCCGTAAATCTCCCTGCGCCTTCCAACATCTGAGGCGTGTCCTTTAGCGGTAGCTGGTCTGTGAGGATGCCTTCACTCACGGTGCGGGATTGGGAAGGTTAAGTTATATGAACCGATGAATTTTATTGTTGGATATCAAACGCTTATAGCAGCGTAGCATAACATATTTCTGGTGGAAAAGCACCATAAAATTGATTTTTCGTTTGTTGTAACCAATTTATAGGGGCCTTACCCAAGACGTGTTCATATGTCAGTCGTGTGAGCGAGAAAGAGATATGGAGCTGTACACCCTATATAGCTCCATCCATTTAACAGTTCAGTTTAGGTCGTAAAATGGATCGCGTTGAGAGCTGGTGGTAGGGCCTCAGAAACGTAATAATAATATTATTAAAAAAAAAATAATACTTAAATACACACAACGCCATCTAGTATCAATCTAAGCAGAGCTTGTGCTATGAGTTCTAGACAACTGATAAATATACTTATTTAGTTCTAAATACATATATATAATATATAAATTACACCCATAGACAGGACAAATGATCGTGCTCATCACACAAACATTTGTCTTTGGTGGGAATCGAACCGAAGTCCTCCGGCATAGCTGTCAGGGTCACTAACCACTAGACCAACAGGCCAGTCACTGTTGGTCTTGTGGCACACATACACATACGGGTCATTTGTTGCATAGTCGAAATCGAAAGTAACTCCGTAGTATTATTGTCCAGAGAGCACCTTTCTACTCGCCTGGTATTGACTCGGTATCGGTATCGGTACGGGTATTGGTACCGATCGCTATGTGCGGTCTCGTTGTCGTGCATTTGTGATAGTTTAAATGGGCGCCACTCTCTTATACTTTCACCTGCAGTTTAAAGTTCATACGAGTACTTAAGTGTTATTGTAAGTGTCGTAATTATAGTAAGTACCTACCTATAATAAAGATATCAGTAATATAGTCTGTTTTTTTCGGAGAGCTTTAAGCACGGTTTCTTTTTTTTTGGCCATGAAATAAGATTTCCCGCTCTGACTTGTAGTGACTAAACCCTACTTGTGGTCCACGCGCACCTCAAACAGATGTCAGCAAACCGTAGGGGCCCGGCTGGGCCCATGCCCGATAGGGCCGCGGGGATTTTCTGAAAAGGAAACCCGTAGTCCTAGAAAGCAAAGGGCAACTAAAGGACACAGGTGTGGTTATAGTCAGTAAAAGTCTGTCACATTCAGTCATTGAATAATTTCCAGCTTAAAAATAGTGGGTTTTAGTTGATAAAAATCTGATACTTCTCGCTACACTTAGAGAAAGAAAAAGAAAGAAAATACGTTTATTTGGCACATAGGTACACACAATCAGATAACAATTATAATATAGAAACTTAAATACTAAAACTTAAAAAATACATCAACATTCTGTGTCTTACATCTCAGCCAAAGGAGAAGAGAAGAAGAAGAAGAGAGAAGTTATTAGTTAAATTCGTACCTCAAAAGAAGGGTTCCTAATGATAGGCTTCTACTTGGCCTTTAGCCTTTTCTGACGTGGAGCTACTTGTACCGGTGCAAAAAACTTAAAAACCTTATTATGGTGAACATTATACGTGTAGATAGTCAAGGTGTTCAATAAGATATCGGCAATAAAACTCAGTGTTTATAAAGAAGTAAAACGAGATATTTATGTAGCTATGTCATTTCACATTAGTATGCCATGTGTTCTGTATTTTATGGTGACTACATGGTAATAACTTGTTGTTCTGATGTATGACTTAATCAGAACAACAAGTCACGCGTACGGAACAAATGTTTAAATGGCCCACAGGGTTCTGGGTGTCTAGTGTATGTGAGTTTTGGTCGCGTTCCTATTTCCGAGTGGTTATAAAAAAAATAACCACGACTATATGCGAAGGTTAAGGTGGGAGCTCTGCTCCAGCCTTGAGCCTAGCTACATAGCTAGATTCATCCCAATTTATATTATTTATTTACAAGCACTTTTACAACGTTACGGAGGATGTTCAATGCGTTGTACAATAGAAACTTACAACTAAAAAAATACATTTAATAATAGTACCTAATAATAAAACATTTATTTCGGACGAGGTCCATGTTTTGTTAATAACATTATCTTAAAAACTAATATTAGTAGGCATTAACAACACGAAATACACAACTATACTTCGACATGAAGCCGCACACATATTTGCAGCATGCAATAAAGTGTTGGTGCTGCCACGAACGCGAGCGAGTAGGGAGGCACATCTCTTCCTGCGCCTCAGCAAACATGTCTGACGCACTGCAACGCCACGGCAGCCCCAACAGTACCCTGAGTGCATTGTTATAAAACAATAACAACCTAATAACAAATCCATACACATTGAAGAAAAAAAAAAGCTAACATATAATTTAGAAATAAAAAGAAAATTAATAAAATTATGTGAATTGCTTGTTAGCTATTTCATTCATTTATGCATAAGATCACAAAAACGAACACTATGAAATCGTGACTTGGCGCTGAGAGCATGCTTTCAAATTTTTGACGTGGCGGTCAAAGGGGTTGAAAAATCGGCCCTCTTGAAGGTGGGTCTACAAGGGTCTAGACGAGCCGAGAACGAGCCGAGCTCAAATTGGTGTAGTGTGGACTGACTCTAGAGGAGCCGAGCACAAGCGATACTACAGGAATAAACTCGGCTCGTGCTCCACTCCTATTGCGTAGACCTCACTTTGCCATCTAGGGCAGTCGGGTAGTAAGAACTTAAATTCCACCAACCACTACACAATAATTAAAATGCCGTCCTTGTATTAAAATGCATAGCAACTAATACATAGTTCTGATAGGTATGTGGGTACCTACATAATATTGATCTACGTTAAGTGGCAGCACATTAACCGAGTGTACCGCTGCGGGCGCCAATGTGAGCTGGTAGAACGCGGCCAAGGGCGTCAGTAAGGGCTGTTTGGATAATAAAATAAATTGTTTAGGTATGAATAAGTAGGTACTTACCTATTTATAGCTAAGGTTTTGATGTTCTCAGAGATTAATAATAATAATATTCCACAACTATCACACAACGCCGCCTAGTCCCAAGCTAGCTTGTGTTATGAGTCTAGATAACTGGTAAACATACTTATATATTTCTAAATATAATAGATAAATTACACGCAGACAGAAAAAAATATCGTACTCATCACACAAACATTTGTCCTGGGTGGGAATCGAACCCACGACCTTTGGCATAGTAGTCAGGGCCACTGACCACTAGACCAACAGGCCAGTCAACAGATTGGGAACAGCGGCCCTACCAGAAGCTAACGGAAAACTAAAATCCCGCTCGAATGACCAAATATCAAACGGTGTCAATTAGCTATGTTTTATTTGCGAAAGTAGTGGAAAATGCTGAAAAACCAAGTCATTAAAAACTAGCTGACAATGACAAAACCGAATTACGTTCTGAGGCCCTACCACCAGCTCTTAACGCGATCCATTTTACGACTTAAACTGAACTTTTAAAGGGATGGAGCTGTATAGGATGTTAACTCTATTCCTCTTTCTCCCTTACATTGTAACACACAAATAACATTTTTCACAAAATATACTTATAATTTGTTAGTCTTCAATTTGCGCCTTTTCCCGCCAAATAAAATGTTTTTCTTTCTTTCTTTCTAACACGTCACGGTTAGGTCCCTGGATTGAAACTGAAACGCAAGGGGCAACTAATGGAGCACGGGTTCCTTTAGTTGCCCTTTTTGTTTGAGGTTCGCGGTGACCCTTCCGAACCATCCCGCAGATCGCTTAGTCACTTACAGTGGTTTCTGAATTGAGAATTTGAAGTTGTTTGCTTGTCAAACTATATTTTAACACTAGCTTCTAAATTAGGTTTCTTCATACAAACTTTGGACCCCGTTTCATCCCATTAGGGGGTGAATTTTGGAAAATCCTCTCTTAGTACTCGCCTACATCATAAAAGGAAATCGTGTGTACAATTTCACTCTTCTAGTCCCAGTAGTTTTGGCTGTGCGTTGATATGTTAGTCAGTCAGTTTCTGCTTTTATATATAGACTAGCTTCTGCCAGCGGCTTCGCTCGCGTGAAAGTAGGTTTCTCCATACAAATTTTGAACACCTGTTTCACCCCCTTCAAAGTTGAATTTCTAAAAATCCCTTCTTAGTGCTCACCAACGTCATAAAAGGAAGCCTTGTGCAAAATTTCACGTTCCTAGTTCCAGTAGTTTCGGCTGTGCGTTGATATGTCAGTCAGTCAGTTTCTCCTTTAATATATGTATAGATAGATAAGTAAAACTTGTGTTTCCAATTCCTCATTTGTACGGTAAATAGTTTTGTTAGTAAAACGTTTATATCCTTGTATGAAATAAAACAGTTTTTAAAATACCTTTGCATGAAAAAACTATTTTCTTCTAGTGGCTTCAACCGCATGAAGTCGGGAATCATCCAAGGGAACATACTCTCTTTATATGCGTATATTGTGTGCTATTTTAGAACATGATCTACCCGTGTCCCAAATTTCATCCAAATCTGTTCAGCTATTTGAGCGTGAAGAAGTACGAACAAACAAACACAAAATTGAACCTTTAAAATACTAGTCTGATTAATTTACTTACTAAAATAATTTAGTGTTTTTAAGTGTTTCAGCTGGTTTTTAGAGCTTGACTATAATTTAATGTACAAAATTGCATCACAGCCTAAACAAAGCCTGATACGAGTACAAAAAAAACTGCTTTTAGTCTGTACAACGTGCAACGTATAGTTTCTCCTTAGTTAACTGAAAAATGTGACGTAACTGTTGGAAGGAATACCTTTCACGTTTCGAAGCGTTTCACAATGTCGCACTAGAAATCTAACACACTTCACGACGTAGTAGAAACCTATAGGTTTAACCTATAGTTATACATATTATATGTATATTTTATTAGGGCTCCGTACGTCAAAAGTAAAAAACGGAACCCTTATACGATAGGATCACTTTGTTATCTGTCTTTCAAGACCCTTTATCTCGGGAACGCGTGGAGGTATTAAGTTGAAATTAAAACCATATGCTCAGATCTACAGTCCCTTGAAGCTGTGAAAAAATCAAACATTTTAGTTAACGTAAAAAAAAGATACGGGCGTTTATGTCGCAAAAAACGCACACTTTTGTTGGCGTGTTTACGCGTTTTCTCCCGGCTGCGTTCCTTTACGCGTTTTCTCCCGGCTGCGACCACGAAGTATACTCGCATATCTTCTCAAGACCAGGTCGTTCACGTGTCTCTCCACGAATTTTTCGTGACATCGCCGGTACATTTTATACACCATATAAATGCCTCCAATACCCAGAAGCAGTGCGATAATTAGTAGTAGGTATTATGTTGGTGGTACCTACTTGCATGATACAGCAGTTGTTCCGTTTTAGCTGAATTTTGGCCGGATGCAGCTTGTGCGATCACTACTTCTTCTTTCGAGTTCCTTGGAGTGGTGCTGGTGCCCATATTTTACTAAGAAGATATTGCGCCAACGAACACGACATCACCGTGTTGTCTGTTATAATTATTCATATTGTACGAAAGTTTATTAATGACTAGCCATATAAAGTCATGGTATCAAATTCACACGCGCGAGGCTGACCGCTCTGGCAGGGTCGCCATATAATGTTAGGATTGAGAATAGAATAAAAAACAAGCTTATATGAAATGATACTAACTTTATTGTGGATAAACATTGATTATCTAGGTTACATCAATCAAACAATAATAAGTACATGCTTTTAAACTACAATAACCTAAAACGACAGTTTTCTTGACCGTTATGGGCCTAGTAAATGGGGGGTTAAAACTACCAGTTTTAGTGGAAAATCCACTAAGTTGGCAACACTGGTCGTACGCTGCTAGACTGTTTTGTCATGACACATGGTGTGCGCCATAGATATAAGAAAGGAGTTTTTTATATTTCTATGGTGTGCGCCGTGTCGTAGACAAAACAGTCTTGACGCAAACAAGTCTGCGACGTCGTACACAAGTCGGTCTAAGACAGTCTTGTCTCAAGTGTGCGCAGGCCCTAAAAGTGTTTATTAGTTTACAGGACTTCCTAGTTATTATATTCCAAACTATCTTTATTAAAATAACAAGGCTAAGCGTTTTGGTAAATGATTTTATTGATTCACAGTTTCTCATCTCTAGGTACCAACGATCCATCTTACTCAGCTCCTATCTCAAACCTAACCTTTCTGTTGGCAGGCACGATGCGTTGGCTCCTCACCGTAGCAGTAGCTAGTCTGCTGCACCTGGCGTCGCCCGCGGAGTACCTGCTGCCCGGCGACGTGCTCCCGAGGCACTACGACGTCAAGTACGCCTTCGACATCGACCCCGCCACTAACTTCAGTTTCTACGGAGTTGTCGAGATTTTGGTGAGTTCCTTTCCTTTACTAAAGAAGTTTTCTGTCTGCCTGTCAAGACCCTTTATCTCGGAAACGCGTAGAAGTATTGAGTTGAAATTAAAACCATATACTCAAGTCTGCGGTCCCTTGAAGCTGTGAAAAAATCAAACTTATGAGTTAATGAAAAAAAAGATGCGGCCGTTTATGTCGCAAAAAACGTTTATTTCGAGACTCTTAAGGGAACCAAAATTCATAGGGCACTTCCCGATGACCTAGAATCCTGAAATTAGGCATGAAGCAACATCTTATAGCACAAGTATAATCTTCGTAACTCAATTCGGGAATTGAACTGATTTTCATAGGTAAGTTTGTACGGAACCATCAGTGCGCGAGTCCAACTCGCACTTGCCCGGTTTTTTTTTTGTATTAAAATTTATTATTACAGTGCGTAGATTTATTTTAATTAAATAACTAAGTCCTCGCGTACGAAGACTCTGCACTCGAACAAAAATATGTATAAATAACAATCTACTCTATATTTAAAATATAGTGTAGTCTAGTTACACATGTAAATACTAGTTCTTATTTAAATCGTTTATTTACATATTGTGTCCTTATTAAAATTCTTGCAAATATAACATACCTGCATACGACTAAATTATAAGTAGGTACATACACTCAGCGCACTCAATTTATATTTACCTTTTACAATTCATATTATTGTAATATTTACCTTCTAAGTGACGATGAATCATACACAGTAAGGTTAACAACTTATGTCAATAAATTAAATTGGTTTAAGTAGTGCGAAAGGGCTATGCTCGGAGTTTCCTTGCGTGATCGCATAAAGAATGAAGATATCCGCAGGAGAACCAATGTCGCCGACATAGCCCGAAGAATCGTCAAACTAAAGTGGCAGTGGGCAGGGCAGATTGCTCGTAGAACGGATGGTGAATGGTTGGCCGAAAGGTTCTAGAGTGGTGATCGCGCACCGGCAAACGCAGCGTTGGAAGGCCTCCCACAAGGTGGACCGACGACGAGTCTCGGGAATGCGGTGGATCGGTCGTTGTGGAGACGCTTGGAGGAGGACTATGTCCAACAGTGGACGTCTTTCGGCTGAAATAATGATGATGATAAGTGCGAAGACTGCAGACGTCATGGATAAAAGAAAAATTGCATTGAAATCGGTCCTTTTGTATCCATGGGAGATGCGGTGCTACAGATAGCTACCTAGATACGTCGTAACAGTATGTATAGGTAACTTATCGCTATATTTGTGGTGGTTAAAATAACAGCCTGTAAAATTATTTTTTAGGAACCCCTGTAGGGTTACCATATCTCAGGATTTGTCCTGATATTTCAGGATTTTTGGACTCTTCTTAGATATGCGACTGGATTTAGCAAATCTCAGGATTTTCAGTATTCCCAACAAAATACCGCTTACTTAATAAAAAGTTAAACAAACTAAAATTAAACTTCCTATTTTGAAGGGGGACAGCGGCACCTACTCTACCCCGAATGCGATGTGCAACGCGTGAGCGAGATCCTCAGTGTATAAAATCGATAATATTACGATTTTTCAAAAATTCTCAAACTGTTAAAAGTCTCATTCATCGGATTTTTCAATCTCATTCATCGGAAATCAGGCCTTTTCTCCGGACTTTTGATTTTTCATCTGGTAACCCTAATCCCGTACCATAGTCAGCAAAAAAAAACAAGTCGTGATGTAGCTCTTTCCTCAAAAGGCCATCTCAGACTCCAATCTGCATTGTTCTCATGTGATTTGACCATTACCTACCTACATGTTTGCTATAAGGACTTTAAATAAGCTTTGACCCTTGAGTTAGTTTCGGTGTTTCTTCTCAGGGTAGTCAGCTAGGAAACACCGGCCAGATCTAGTTTAAATTAACGAAAACAATTGACGTGTAACAATGTTATTTATAATCTATTTGCAAAATAAACATCTTTTATCAATCATCAATAAATTCAATAGGTGCGGTGTACATAATAAAAAAAATGTTCGATATATTTATGGTATCTCACAAGAAACACAGGAGGTACATTGTACATGTACTTATATGAGACCTATTAGTTCATGCGCTGACCCAGAGCCCCAGCAGATATTGCGTCCCTGGACAAGATTTATAGTGTGTAACTAATTTCATTGGACAAGAACACAACAACAATTTATCAGAACGCTAATAAAAACAAACAAACTTCGGACCGAGTAAACGGGCTCGTAAATAAAAGGAGATACGTGTTAGTTTTTACCATTTTAGTTTATCTTGTAACAATTTTATTTCCAAGCGAATATTACTGGTCTGAAGTATTTAATAATAATAAAATAATAATTATATTCCACAACTATCACACAACGCCGTCTAGTCCCAAGCTAAGCAGAGCTTCTGTTATGGGTACTAGACAACTGATTAAACATACTTATATTTTTCTAAATACATACATATTATAGATAAATTACACCCAGACACAGAACAAATGATCGCGCTCATCACACAAACATTTGTCTTGGGTGGGAATCGAACCCACGACCTCCGGCAAAGCAGTCAGGGCCACTAACCACTGATCAACAGGCCAGTCAATTATTATTTTTTTCCAACAAGCGAAAATAGCGGTCTTAAGTATTTATAAAATCTTATATTCGACTAGCTTCTGCCAGTGGCTTCACCCGTTTCTCTATACAAACTTTGGACACTCGTTTCATATCATTAGGGGAAGAATTTTGTAAAATCCTCTCTTAGTGCTCGCCTACGTTATAAAAGGAAACCTTGTGCAAAATTTCATGTTCCTAGTCCCAGTAGTTTCGGCTGTGCGTTGATATGTCAGTCAGTCAGTTTCTCCTTTTATATTTATAGATAAACTAAAAATAAACTCAAGTAATAAACACTTTCTAGTTTTTACCGTAAGCCAAGTAAAAAACAAGTCGAAACAAAATAAAAAAATATTTATACATAGAGAATCCAAACATGCGCGACCTCATAAAATCTAGATCAATATCGTATGGTCTATAAAACTATAAAAATGTCCACATAATATCATAAACAAGTTTCTATCATAGAATTGTGCATATGTCGTGGTCAGAATTGATCGCTTCATGATATGGCCAAATAAAACTAGGCCAAACGAGGATTGACATATTTATTTAATTATTAAAACTTCATGCAGCACAAAAGTACAAAGGCGGACTTAATGCCTTAGGCATTATCTACCAGTCAACCTAGGGTAGTGAAGAGAAAATATGGCAGGTGCATAAAAATACAAAAAAAATATTAAGGTAAGAGTTAAAAAGTATACATATCATCAAACTGTAACGTTTAAAACAATCTGGCCAGTTTTAGTTGGCCATATCATGAAGTGATCAATTTCTAAGATCTGGCCACGACATATAAACAATGGATTGTATAAACCGTTATGACCGTTATGGCGGGAATTTGCATAAAAATAGTTTGATGTTTCTCTATCGACACGGTCGATAACCTATTTGAATTTTAAAAAGCTTTTCTGATTTATTTTGTTGACTCGATATGTTTTGACTTTGAATTTTCATATTCGTTGGTATTTTATTTTAAAACAAAATAGCCGCATTCAGTAAGGAGTCGGTGGAGGTATATAATAGGTAAACCCTATGAAAAATAGGTTGTCTTTTACACTTAACCGGGTATAAAATGATTTTGACTAGGTACACCTAACTTTAGATTGAAAGAAAGAAGAAAGAAAAAATGGCCCTCACACACACAACTTATCAAAACCAAATAAAAAAGTACTTAATAATTAAAAAAACAACAATAACAAGAAAGCAATTATAAAAACCTAATAAAAAATCGGCTTCTTCCATACTCATCCCCAGTCCTAACTCACCCGGTCCGTATAAATCAACCTATATTTAATATGTATACCTAGAAGGCCCAAAAGCATTGATGGTAAGAAAAGTACTTGCATGGTTTGTATTTATTTATTTTTATTCAGTCATCATTACTTAGTAATTACAACAATTAAGTTATGTACCTATGATCAGCGTCCAAAAGTAGCCCTTGCAGCTAAAAGGCATATAAAAAAGCGGGCGAGTTAGGACTGGGGATGAATATGCACTAGGCCCAAAAATCTGTGCAAGGCCAAAAAAGGCACCTCAGCATCTGCCACGATATTTAAACTATAAATCAGCACTATGCTGATGGTATAATAACCCAGAAATACCTGTACTTAGAAAGACTTAAGGTAGACACGTGGTCCACGTACGATGATCTGGGCTCGTCGGTCTCCATACAGTTTGAATGGCAACCCATTAGATCCACGCCACGCCACGCCACGCAATGCGCTGCTACGTACAAATCAGGCGTGGTCCACGTGTGCGTCGGTTTAGTGTAGTTCTCGCTACAATGAGTGTTACCGATGCGCACTGCAAATTGACGTCTAAAATCTACTGGAGCTAAACTATTTAAGAAGTTTACCAATAGAACATGAAGAAGGGAGTACTGATTTTACTTCCTGATATTACCTCGTACAGACAAACAAGTTGTAGGTAGGAATTACTAACTGTTACATGGGTATGTGATAATTGACTGGTCTTGTATGTAAATATCAAGTGGGTGTTCAACGACAATCGACAATCACAGCTCTGAGGTCAGAGACACGGCCTTTAGGCATAGCTAGATAAGTTACTAAGTGACAATTCTATTGTAAGACTCGTGCCATATGTGTGGTGGTTTATGATTGAAACCTGACACACTAGAGCCATTATTTAGCACGCGAGGGTGTGTAACACTTTAGTACGTAATATAAAGTTACTAAACACGCGCCTTGGTGTTTATGAGTCGACAAAATACTTAGATTTTTTATTATAAGTACTAGCGACCCGCCTCGCATGGGTTTTATAAATAATTTAAATTCACGGCTTTCCTCTACTGTAATATACATGTATTATATACACCTAAACTTTCCTCATGAATCACTTTGTGTTTTGGTAAAACTACATGAGAATCCATTCGTTAATTTTTGAATTTATTGTGTTCATACAAAGAGACAGACGCAGTGGGGTATTTTTTTATATTATGTAAGGATACAAATGCTTATTAAACTTTCAAATACAGACTTATAACAACTTACAGAATTTGAAAGACATAATATATGCAGCTCGCAACGGGTGAGAGAACGAATCCCTATTCTATTCTAGGAACTACTTCTACTAAACATGTTAACAAAGATGGGTACTACACGCATGTATAAACTGTCCAGAATACATTCTTTTACTGACAATAAAACCTTAGTTTAGGAGAACAACGGTACACCACGACAGTTTCATAAAGATGATGATCATTCAATCAACCAAAACGACGATGGCGAGAACATAATGTATGTAGTCCGTGATCTATTACCGACTTGTCCACTTATAAGCATTAAGAGGGTCCTTTTTTCAATCAATCAATCAATCAAAATATTTATTTGCTAGAATATGGTACATAAGGTGTTACAGTATATTTATTATTTCAGCATATCCATAACATGGCGTGCAAATATATTCACAGTCAGTGTTGTCACTTACTCGAACTTGTCGATTACAGATTCTATTGACTTGTCTTCTAAATAGTCCATATCGGTATAATATCTTTTAAACAATAACAGATTAAAAAGTATTTTTTTAAACATTGTCAGTGGTAACTCTATAAACTATTTGGTAAATGATTGTAAATAATAATCGACATGCAGGATACATTTTTCTTAAATAATTTTAGCCTTATTTGTGGCAGCCGAAGTCTGTCTTTATGCCGTGTTCGGCTATTTGGCCTGTCAGTGTTTGTCTCGAAAATATTGTAGTTTTCCACTCGCCTATCATCAACATCGAGCATGGTTTAAAATCTTGTTACTTCATCTAACGCAACGCGATGTTTGACAAAAAGTAAATGCGAAAAAAGAGAGATAACGCCTGAAAACTCTGTTAGCATTATTCGGTAATTCTGTGATTTACTCGAATATTTTACAAAACTTGTTCCAGAAAATCCGTGTTTTTTTTAAACCCATAAAAGTTTTTGAAAGATATTGTCGTCATTCAGAATCTTGATTAATTTTGCAAGGCTTCTATTGTTATACTTTGACTTTTTAAATTTTTGAGTAAATTATGAAGTGTCAAAGTTTATGCAAAACAGCAGATTTTCCGAGGTCTTTACTGGATTAGTTTTACACAAATTATATAATTTCAATAGAAGCCTAGACAATATCCACAAGATACTGTGTTTTACCAAAATATCCAATGAGAAATGTGTAATAACGTCATATTCGCGTAAGAGCGGTTGTATGAAAAACGGTGAAAATATATTATGTTGAATTGTATCCCCATAAGTAGCAATATTCTATGAACTCTGTTTAAACAGCTTGCTTATTTGAAATAAGCAAAAGCATGCTCTGGGCCAACACAAATAAGAAAAACAATACTTTCTTATAACATTTATTAGCGTTTAAGTCTGTCATGCAGTCGTGACTGTGGCGCACGGGACACATTTTCATAATCCACCTAATTACTAGGCAGCTACCGTAAAACTTACTTTTTTATATATGGTTATGCATAAGCATTAAGCATAGCATAAACAGCCTTTTAATGTTCCCACTGCTGTGACTCAGGCCTCCTCTTTCTAGGAGAGGGAATGGGCCGTAATCCACCACGCGGGCCCAGTGCGGATTGGTGAATGTCATATGTCTTTGAATTTTTGGTTCTAGGACATGCCGGTTTCCTCACGATGTTTTCCTTCACCGTTTTGAGAGCAGTGGTGATGAAATAAATTACACAAAGTAATGCGCTTGGCTACCACTGCTCTCTATGGTTATGGGAAATAATCAAATAACTTCACCAGCTCTGGATGGAGCGCGAGGAATTGTAACACTTTCACTGACTGAAACCCATCCATCCCTACTTATGTTCCCCTTTTACGGTCCAGGGCCGCAGTAACTCTTTTATGAAACCTGGAGTTCATATTTTCACGCAATCTTGAGAAAATTCGGAAAAAATACATTAGAATGAATGACTCATTTAAGTAAGTACGTGGGTTTATGAGTTAGTAAAGAAATACCAAAAAAGCAGATGTTAAATACGGTCTAACCTTTATTATGATACATAATACAAAAAGCGAATACGAAAACAAAATAGTAGGTATAGGTAATACCAGTAATTTAAAACCAACAACTTAAATGAAAAAGGAAAACATGAACGGGAAATTAATAACGTAATTATTAAATTGAAAGTGTTAGAGACAGAGGACACGAGCAACTTGTCTTCGCAACTAATTTGTTTCTCATATAGTTACGGGTTTGTATGAAAATGCGACAGAGATGGAAACAACCCCCTCCCTAAGGGAAGGAGCAACTTAGTAGCCCAAAAACAGTTTTGTCGCTGTCTCCTCGACGAGATTTGGAAGATACGCAGACGGGTGCGACAGCGACGTGGCTTTTTCGTAAAAGTTTATTACCAATAGACGGGAACAACTGCGTCGCCAGCCTGTTGCCGAACCCATATACAAAAAAGTCTCCAAGTTGTCGCGTCGTTACATGCGCACACTTTCATACATTCATTCCTGTAGACTTTATTTATGTGGGAAACAAATTAGTTGCGGAAACATTAGTTGCTCGTGTGCGCTATCCCTAAGGCGACCTACAGGAAAACAACAACTTAATTTAGTCACGGATGCACTTAAAAATTCGTATTAATCGGCTAAGCAGAAATTTTACATCCGCTGACTTTTTTCTTTTTACTATGTTTTTCACGACATAATTATGACGTAAACGAAATTCAAGAAGGGCTGGTTTGGTTCTTCTTAGCGTATGGCAAAACTAGTTAAATTCCTTGCCTGGCCCAGTATTCGGCCACGGCAATGCCGTCCGCTGATGCTGATGATGTATGGTCGTTGAAAAAGGATTAGGTACCAAATTTTTCAGCAAAAAACCTCTAGTCTCATCCAGTCCTGCCTCACACTGTTTCTCTTCATCGGCGTCATAGATTGCAAAGAACGTACACCATAAGAATCTAAAAAATCATCTTTGAACTTGTCCGAATTTGAACCCACAGCCGCGTACATTAACATTAACCACAGGACAATCAAGGCATAATTATTATAGTCCGTAACATAGGCTGGTCCAAAATTTTTTCGTGTCGTTGCACCCTGCTTATTAAATTGAGTGACCAAGGTCGGGGTTGGGTTTTTAAGGTGCGCTAAAAATATTTACGGTCCATTGTCACATGAAGGCTAAAAAAAGACTGTGGCTAAGGATGTAGAGGAGCGTTTATGTTTTTGATTTAATAGTCTTTGTCCTTGCCACGCGACATCACGTTTTTTTCGCTACTTTCACTATTAACTATTTTTTAAAATTTCGGTCAATGTTATTCAAACAACGTAGGTTCTACGTGGTTTGCATTTAAAATCAGTATTTTTTGTATAACTTTTAATGCATGGATGAGTACTGTAGGGATCGGAGATAATAAAAAACCGGCCAAGTGCGAGTCGGACTCACGCACTGATAGTTCCGTATAAACTTAAGTACCTATGAAAACTTCAATTCACGAATTGAGTTACGAAGATTTTTTCGAAGTTTTATTTTGTGACGCAACTACAAATTTAAGATTTTCAGATTTTTTCCTATACTTGTGCTATAAAACCTTGCTTCATGCCAAATTTCAAATTTCATTTTGATTCTCTTGAGATTGTCGAAATACACGTTTTTTACAACATAAACGGTCGTATCTTTTTTTCGTTAACTCAAAAATTTGATTTTTTCACAGCTTCATGGGACCGCAGACATGAGTATATGGTTTTAATATCAATTCGATACCTCCACGCATTCCCGAGATAAAGGGACTTGACAGACAGGTAGACAGACAGACGGACAACAAAGTGATACTATAAGTAAAAGTAACGCCAGTTCTGCTGTGATCGTATAAGGAGTTTCGTTCCATATCTTCGAAATTCATCATCAACAATATTTCTATGGGACCAATTTAGAAGTGTCTGATATTGATTAGATGAGATATTTTTCTGCGAAATGTTCTTCCTGTGCATTACCTTGTGTTGTTTCTCGTTTTGAGCCATCAGTTTCTTCATGTAACCGCAACACAAGCGGTTGGCACTAATTGCCATGCGCAATAGCACGCCTGCACGAGACAGGAATGACAAAATTATTCGAAGGTTTTCCTCTAGACGCTCTTGTATACCTAGTCTACCTTTTATTTTGAGTAGTATTTTACTGTTCCTCAATTTATTCCTGTTTTCTACTACAAAGTATGCCTTTGTTTCACAATAAATTCTAATTGAACTGACTGAAAATCAGCATCGTAGATTGCTGGATTTGCCCAGCGTCACGGTATAAGCTGTTCCACAATCTATTTTTGCCTAGACAACTTTGATTTATATACATATTGTATTTGTTTTTCTTATATTGTTGTTTATAATTACATGTTATATTAGTCTCTGTCGGTCCCGGCCAGGTGCAATAGACAATAGACAACCACAGACTAAGCTGTAGACATCAGACAACTGTGGTTTGTCTAGTTTCTATGGTGCAGCAAGTTATGCCCGCTTTACACATAGTCCGACAGATTGCTGTATTTTATTGTATGTCTATTTGGGCAGAATAAACATGTTTTCTTTTTTTCTTAATTGTGCACTAACTTCTGGATGGTTTAAAAAAAACCTGTCCGAGTCTGGGTGTCCCACGTCCCTTAATGCTTGTAAAAAGTCCATTAATATTTGGTGTAGTCTTATCCTTTACTAACTTTTGACGCACAGTTAAAAATATTTCTTTTATCTCTATATAAGTACGTACGTAGGTACGTATGCACGTACTCATATGTACCTACGTAGTTGTTTACAGACTACTTTTTTACACCCCTATTTTTTAATTAGTACAAAAAAATGGGGCTCTGTATGTATCCGTTACTGATTATATTTGTGTAGTCAAAAGTAAAAAAAAAACGAAGTCCCAAAATTGTCCATGAAAGTCATAGGTAATTGGTTATTGAGACTTTACTTAATATTATTTAAGTAAAGTAAACAAGACTAGTGGTGTATTAACTTATGCATCGAAGATAAGGTCAAGTGCGGGACCGTTTGAAAGAATTGCCGCGGCCCTAGAACGGAGAGCAAAGGAAAAGACATACGTGGGTTTTTTCGGTAAAAGTATGACACGTCCTTTCGCTCCTACAGCGGGAGTAGTCATTCACCTATGCTTAATCAGTCCCCAGCTGGGATTCAGGCCGCAACTCTAGAAGAGAGGGAACGGACGCGGGTCCAGTGTAGCTTGGTGGATGTCACATGTCTTCGATTTTTGGGTTCTACGATACATTTTCAACGTTTTGAGAGCAGTGGTGATAAAATTAATAACACAAAGTATAAAGTGCCTGCCTGGGTTTGAATTCGCGGCGTACGACTTGCGTCGGCCGTAACCACTGGACTATCACTGCTCTCAACTTACTCCTAATTGTTTTAAATTAATTAGAATTTCTTGATAATCGCACGAAATTAATCACATAAAGAACGCTTAAAGTCGTAAAATTTTGAAACGAATTGAAATGAGTGTCAAATTATCCATAATTCATGCTAATTTATGGCGTGTCATATCATGTGTCAAATTTTAACTGATCGAATCAAATCGAATTTGATACAAACTAGAAAATATGAAGAGCTTTTATGAGTCTAGTTACCTAATCCTATTAATGAAGATTAGATCATAATAATAATATAGAAAGCTTATTTATTAAAAAAACAATATCATCTCATTTATTTTACCGTCCACTTCATACTTAGTTGCCGTTGTATGCCGGGAACGCAGATCTACGCGGGACACAATGGCTTTTTAATTGTCTCTAATTACGGCATACGAAAGCTTAGTTGTTTAGTTGCCGTTGTATGCCGGGAACGCAGATCTACGCGGGACACAATGGCTTTTTAATTGTGTCTCTAATTACGGCATACGAAAGCTTAGTTGCTTAGTTGCCGTTGTATGCCGGGAACGCAGATCTACGCGGGACTCAATGGCTTTTTAATTGTCTCTAATTGCGGCATACGAAAGCTTTGTTGCTTAGTTGCCGTTGTATGCCGGGAACGCAGATCTACGCGGGACATAATGGCTTTTTAATTGTGTCTCTAATTGCGGCATACGAAAGCTTAGTTGCTTAGTTGCCGTTGTATGCCGGGAACGCAGATCTACGCGGGACACAATGGCTTTTTAATTGTGTCTCTAATTACGGCATACGAAAGCTTAGTTGCTTAGTTGCCGTTGTATGCCGGGAACGCAGATCTACGCGGGACTCAATGACTTTTTAATTGTCTCTAATTGCGGCATACGAAAGCTTTGTTGCTTAGTTGCCGTTGTATGCCGGGAACGCAGATCTACGCGGGACATAATGGCTTTTTAATTGTGTCTCTAATTGCGGCATACGAAAGCTTAGTTGCTTAGTTGCCGTTGTATGCCGGGAACGCAGATCTACGCGGGACACAATGGCTTTTTAATTGTATTTATAATTGCGGCATACGAAATCTTTGTTGCTTGATGTATAGTCAACAAAGGAGATAGTAACCAGGTCGTCTGATATCGCTGAAGTTTTAATGGTAACCGATGGATGGATATAAATGAATTTAAATTTTATTAATGAGTTGTTTATTTACAATGAATTTATTTATGTTCATTCATATCTGTCCATTGGTTTTTATGAAAACTTAAACTATATTTGACTACCATAGTTTTCATTTGTTAACTGTACGTAACTAAGATTTTTTTTTTATCTAGCCCTTACTGTCCCACAGCTGGGTAAAGGCCTCCCCCAAGGACTTCCAGACTTTCTTCTCCCGCGCCGTCTCAAACCAGTCCTTGCGGTACGCGTCCAGATCATCCCGCCACCTCTTTCTTGGCCTCGACGGCGCTTTCCCTCTACAAGAACCCATTGCATGGCGATGCGACGCTTGCTCAGCGGTCGCTGTGCATGCGGCTGGCGTGACCCACCCAATCCCTTTGCGCCAGGCGCTGTTTTTGCTCACATCTATTTCGCCAGTTTTGGAGCGCAGCGTGTCGTTCCGTATTCGGTTTGTTTTTTTTACACCCAGAATGTGCTCCATAGCTCTATGGCAAACACCTAGGCGAAACGTGGTTTTCTGTGCACTTTTACGGTTAAATAATTGCTAACAAATTAAAAGCTAGCTTCCCCTCATCCGGTGGTATATTGGATGACGTCATACGATTCATTAATCGTATGACGTCATCCAATATAAGTCCGTCACAGGGGATGTCCCATCCACTCTTATAACTATCAGTCATACATTTATTATGTATGGAAGTTGTTTCTATCGAGTAATGAATTTCTGATAACTCGCCGGGGTCGAGGATCAGGGGTTCATAGATAGAGTGGAATTGAGTTGGGACTAGGGGCTTTATCTGTTACAGAAACTTTCGTTATTACTTTGTTATAAAACTAGCTGCTGATAGCGGCTTCGTCCGCGTAAAAGTAAAAACCTATCTAAAGGAAGCATATTCCCGGGAAACAAATTGTCGCATGTGTTACGGATTAGGATGAAACTTGGCACATAGGTAGGCCATGACCTGGTCTACTTGTGTTTTTCAATTTCATCCAAATTGAGAAGCAGAGGAAGATGTGCTGGCCGAATAATATTAAAACAGCGGCTTCACCCACGTGATTGTAGAAAATTATCTCAAAGGAACATACTCAAGGGATATAAAGTGTCCTATGTGCTATTTCAAAACATGGTTTACCCGTATGCCAAGTTTCATCCATATTCGTTCAGCCATTCGAGCGTGAAGGAAAAAAAAATTACAAACACCCAAAGTCACAAGCAAAGTTGTAAGTAAACGATGCAAATTCTATTCATCTTTACAGTATTTTTTTCCGTGTGCATGAGGCATTGTGATTGTCCTTTACAGTTAAATGATTGCCATGAAGTTATGTATTTAATTTCTCAACTAACAGGCAAAATTGTAACAGGCGCCGCAAACTTCCCATACAAAAATACCGTTGTCTACTGTACGGTTGACCCAAATACATAAAAAAGATTATTTTTAAAAAAGAAATTGCTACGTAAGAGTAAAAATTACAAATGCAATGCTTTTTGGCAATGTCTCATTATTATTATTAATATTTGTGGTTTGTTTGAATATTATTTTACATTGTACACAAATAAGGTAGAAACGTATAGTGGTGGCTCATAAATGAAATTAATTATGCTTATCATAACCTTGTTACACTATTTAATCTATATAACTATTATATGTATGTATAAAAGGAGAAACTGACTGACTGGCATATCAACGCACAGCTGAAACAACTGGGCCTAGGAAAGTAAAATTTTGCACAATGTTTTCTTTTATAATGTAGGTGAGCTGAAAGGGTTTTTGAAAATTCAACTTTTAAGCGGAAGAAAAGGGGAAAATTCGTTTGTAAAAAAAATATTCCTTGGACCAATATACTTGAAACTTAGCACAAATATCTACTAATATAAATAAAAAAAAAAACATTTTTCGTTATTCAAAATTTTCCATCAACGGTTGAAAGGCTAATTGATCTAAACGACATTTTTTCCAATATTGAGTTATATACATATTCGGAATCAGCAAATTTTTATTATTTATTTATTTATTTATTACTTTATTGCACATCTCCGTAGTTTGAGTTAGGTTTCAATTTTTTTTTTATGTCGCTTAGATCAATTAGCCTTTCAACCGTCGCCATATAAAACGATTTAGGGGGTGTTAAAGGTTGTATACGTGAATCTTATTCCTTGGGTAAATAAACTTGAAACATAATATGAAGACACAAATATTTATCTAAATATTTGTGTCTTCAAAATGATTAGTCGTATGAAAAAATCATATGTTAATAATGTTATATATAAATCTATAATAAATATATATTTTTATATACACATCCATTACCGAGGCTTGAGGGCTGAGGAGATTTAGAAAATCACTGTTTTATTGCACTGCTCGAGAGCTAGGGCCTTAATTAGTTACCCATAAATAATCACCTAACACCGAAGTCACGTCGATCCTAAGGCGTGCCTTAAAATAAATTCAACGGACCCATAAAACCTACATACCGACATTTATATTTAGGCATTAACAGCCTTGACAAGGCCTAAATATTGACGTAATATACTTTCAAATAATAACAAAGGTGTCTATCATAAGGTAGCGTTATGAAAAAATAAACTAAATACTTAACGATCATTTGTATAACAATGACAAGAACAGATAATATAAAAACAAACTAGTTACTTATAATAATTTATATTTTTTATTGGTCATAGAGAAATCTAGTGGTCAAGGCACGGCTGTGTAAGTAAGGTTGTGTCACTGGTGACCTGTGCCTGTGTCTGCCATTCTAAACGATTAAATTAGTATTATAACGTCATTTGTGCAGCTATGATGATGGCCATCAAATATAGCCCGTACAAACGATAGGGAAAATTATTTTGCAGTCAGCCTAAAAGGTTGACAACACAGTTAGTATTCAAAATGTCATTACGATTTCTGGATCCGTCTTGGGTAGAGACAATTGCAATTTATTTATTTAAAAGTACCAACGTAACAACCAAGAGAACCAAGGTTGTCGACATAGCACGATGAATTGCCAAACTTAAGTGGCAATGGGCAGGGCACATTGCTCGCAGAACAGATGGCCGTTGTGGCCGAGTGGTTCTGGAGTGGCGACCGCGTACCGGAAGACGCAGTGTTAGAAGGTCCCCTACAAGGTGGACCGATGACCTAGTGAAGGTTGCGGGAATCTGATGGATGCCAGATGCACAGGACCGTTCATTGTGGCGACATTTGGGAGAGGCTTATGTCCAGCAGTGGACGTCTATCGGCTGAAATGATGATGATGACCAACATAACAGAGAAAATCCAAGGCATTGTACAGAGGAAAATTACAAAGTAAAAATTTACGTTTTAGTAAAACAATAATAAACTAAAAGCATGACATACCCACACACATTTGGGGCCATGGGTTAACTTCTGAAGAAGAAACCCATGGTCCTGTAAAGGGGCAACTGAACACGTCTTCCCGTTCCGCCCCAGAGCGCGAGAAGTCATTAGATGATTTTCTACATAAAAAAAAATCTACACACATTGAAAAAATAAAAACATAGAATTTACAAAAAAATAAATAAGATGTAGGACGATAGATGAGGTCAATGAAGATGTGCGCAACGCAGTCAAGTTGTTTCGCGCGATTTCACCCGTGTCTTTGGTTACAGCTTGCTCTGCTCCTATTGGTGTTAACGTTTGTTATATAGCTTATAGGCTATCCTACACTAACTTAATTTTTCTTCTAATATCTGTCGATGTGTCGACACCCTTGCGCCATCCCATCTTCTGAGTACGGCGGGCTGTGCTGGGGCGGCTGCTGCAGGTGCAGAAAATCTCAAACGGCGTAAATATAATAACCTCATCGGAGGTTATATATTTGAGCCGTTTGGGGTTGAAACACTAGGGCCATGGGGTCCGAGCGCTCATCGAGTTGTTCGGGATATCAGCAAACAGCTCGTCGACTCTTCGCGTGACCAGAGGGCTGGGCTTTTCTACGGTCAACGAATCAGCATTGCCATCCAGCGTGGCAATGCTGCCAGCGTTCTGACATAGATGTGGACGAATTTTTTGATGCCCTATGAATTTTATTTCTACCCGTTTGTATATATATTATTTTCAGTTTGTTCAAATATTTATTAAGTTATAATATTTAATAGTTAAGATGTATATAAAAGTAATCTAATATCTTAAATTTAAATTGAAAGTTTTTTGAGATTAACGCGTTCAACTAAACAAACAGTTTATTATTATTATTATGAGCCCGTTGTGTTCCACTGCAGGGCAAAGGCCTCCCTTCCGTTATTCCATTCCTTTCTGTCCTTAGCCACTTCTGGCCAATCCTTAAGGTAGGAGTCCAAATCATCACGCCATCTCCTTCTGGGCCTACCGCGTCGTCGGCTATAAAGCTAAACAAACAGTTTAGCTTTATAATATTTAGTAGATACTATATAACAAAGACTTTTAGTATCCACTACCACTTTCTCTGTACTTACTAAAATATTATTTTTTCTTCCCCAGCTCCACGTGAAACAAGCAACATCGAAGATCGTGCTCCATGCGAAAGACTTCACAATATCAGAAGACGATGTCACCGTCACGGGCCCTCAGACCTTCAAGGTGGCCGGGGCCAGGCTGAACGACACCTATAACTTGTTGACTGTAGCCCTGGATGCTGAGATGGAGCAGGGCCAGAACTACACCCTGACGATACCTTTCTATGGCAACCTGAAGCAGGGGCTGGACGGGGCGTATATTAGCACCTATGTTAATAAGCAAACGAAGGCTAAAGAGTGAGTATTTTTAAATAAGCTATTTACTTTAAAAACATCGAAGTGATCAGGTTATTCAGGTTATTTGTCATGGTGGACGCTAGCGATCGGCGGTAGTGACCTCTCGCGCCTGGCCCTGGTACAGTACATGGTCTGGAGTGAGAGAGAATAGGATGCGGTCGCCTCTTTCTGCGAAGCAGTAATGCCAGCGAAGGAGATGTCTGCAAACGTGAGGGAATTGACATCCTCACGCCCCAGCCGCGCATAACACCAGAGCCACAGTGGTGGGCTGAAGTGGCAAGGCGATCACTGGCCACCGAAGGCACGGGTTTGCGGACGACGAGCAATGGGTAGCTCGTCGTTCGCCCGGCCGGTAATTACTGAGCCCGAGTAGTTGCAGCCCGAGAAGGCACACGGGTACACCATGTCCTGAAATAGCACATAGGATATTTTTTACCCCAAGAGTGGGGAAATACTCCTGGGATAAATTATAATCAATTCTTTGATAAATTACAATCAATTCTTTGATAAATTATAATCAATTCTTTGATCAATTATAATCAATTCTTTGATAAATTATAATCAATTCTTTGATTAATCCTAATCAAAGGACCCTTTGGAATATTTTTTTCCTATCACGCGGGCAAAGCCGTTGCCAGCAGCTAGAAGTAACATCATGTATTTTTTGATGTGGCAACTTATTATAGTTAAACATTACCACACCTACAGGGGCAGTTGAATAGAAAGCAGACAGACTGAGACATACCTGCAATGACAGGGTCCTTTTGTCACTATTTGTGTCTCAACCAGTAATTTCATGGTCCTCGATAACCCAAGATATCAATGAATGCATTTATTTTCGTTATCTAAGACTTAAACGGTGCAATACCCTTTGGTTCATTAGGTATGTGTGTCTGAAGACCAAGGTGTCTTCTTGTCTGGCTTGCTGCCAACATTGGTCTTACAAGGATAAATGAATCCTGTGGTTCGCATACTAATTAGCTTTGAGCACTTCCTTCCTTTGTTTGTGTATTACTTCTAATCATGTGTCACTCACCCTTTTTTTTATTAATTGCTACTTTTTCTGACACATCCTTTAGTAGGTAACCTAGTACAGGCTTAATAAACAGGCATGACAAGTTAGGTTAGAAATCTAAGGCGGGAGCGAAGCGGTGTTTCCGCATTAACCTTACTGGTTTTTTTTTTTATAACCAATTTGTGGCTAATGACTATCGATATAAAATGGATGCCAAAAGACGATACTGACTGTGAATTTACTGCGATATGATGATTCTTCTTTTTAATTATTATTGCTACGAAATTTATGCCTAAAGATAATTCAGACTAACAAAATTATGTGTTTTGAATGTATGATAAATGAGTGTATGCCAAATGATTTTCTGCGAAATGAAGTTTATGCCATCCGCTGTTATGCAAAATAATAATAAGACCTAAATAGTTCTGCTGTAAAAGGTAGACCCAATACGACAACCGATTATCATAAAAATGATTCAATGGGTGACATATTCGTAAAATGAAATAAAGGATCGTTTTTCGGTAACTATATGTATAAAGAATCGTCGAGAGTCGCAGGGTGATATCCGGCCAACGAGCCGCACGGGCTTGCGGAGACGCGAGCTCGCTACGTGCGTCTCAAGAGAGGTCAGCAAAACTGAAGGGGATCAGTAGGGCCGATGCCAGGTAGAGCTGCGGCTAGGTTTGAAAGAGTGACCGTGACCCTAGAAGCCAAGGGACAACTGAAGGACACAGATGGGTTTTAGTCAGTAATAGTCTGACACGCGCTATCGTTGCACCCTAGAGCGGGAGAAGCCATTGGATGACTCCTCACCTCAAAAAGAATTATAAAGTTTTTTTTTTAGTTCCTATATTACACCGTTATCGCATCTAATCAGTACGAAGAGTTATAAATAATTTCCCTTCCCCAGATACCTGATAGCGACCCAATTCGAGGCGATATCAGCGCGCAAAGGCTTCCCGTGCTTCGACGAGCCCATGTACAAGGCCACGTTCACCATCACCATCGGCCACCACAAGGACTTCACCGCCATCTCCAACATGCCGCTCGTTAACGCTGTCTCCGAAAAGTGAGTATTATTTTTTGTTGTTGGTCTACGCTTTTCCACTCTTGGGCATAGGCCAACATTTTACATTGTGGAGGACAATTCTGTTATGTTCAGATGGCAAAATTTTGACGCGCATTTTCAAATTGCGCGTCTATACATCCTGGTGTTTACTTATAACCGATCACATGAGAAGGCTAGGGCAATGGAAAGGGCTATGCTCGGAGTTTCCTTGCGTGATCATATTAAGAATGAAGATATCCGCAGGAAAATCAAGATTATCGACACAGCTCGAAGAATCGCCAAAATTAGGTGGCAGTGGACAGGGCACATTGCTCGCAGAATAGATGGTCGATGGGGCCAAAAGGCTCTGTAGTGGCGACCTAGCACCGGAAGACGCAGCGTTGGCGCGGCCTACCACAAGGTGGATCGATGGCCTGTTGAGAGTTGCGGGAATCCAATGGATGCGAGACGCACAGGGCCGTTCGGTGTCGATGTTCGTTCGAGGCCTTTGTTCAACAGTGGACTTCTCTCGGTTGATGATGATCACATGAGTGCACGTTAACGCACCGTTCAGAGAAAAAGTCTCTGAACGCAGGTGAACGCGCGTTGTCGCACGTTTTGATATATCTAACGTTCATATACTGTTCAACCACCCTAGCCAAGTTACGATCGTTTCGTTTGCGTCGAACGCCTCGAGTAGGTCACGCCTCCGATTCCTTTGTTCTGACGTCATCTCTACGCTCAGTCACGTGGTCAGAACAAAGGAATCGGAGACGTGGCCTACTCGAGGCGTTCGACGCAAACGAAACGGTCGTAACTTGGCTAGGGGGGGCAGTTGAGCGTTCAATGAGATTGCAAAATAGTTTTCTGTAACTTATTTTTGTTTTCACATTCAGTTCGTAAAAATGAGAGAATCTCAAGATATCACCTCAACCTACTAAATGATGAGGTAGAAAAAATATTTATTTATTAATTTGACAGGCTCCACGTGTGTTACTATGATACTTTAATTTTCTGCTTATTTTTTCAGCGCCCTTGAAGAAACCTGGCCTTGGAGTCAAATCGAGGAAACGTTCAAGTAAGTACCTTCTCAACACTTCACACTTAACTTGTGCTTAACTGATTGAGCGTAATATTATGACAAAATAACGTTGTCTTTCAGAAAACCGAAAGCTGACTTCGTATGGGACACTTATGAGAAGTCGGTACCGATGTCGACGTACCTGGTGGCGTTCGTGGTGTCCAAGTTCTCGTACGTGCAGAGCCCGGCGGAACTTTCGGACACCAAATTCAGGATCTGGGCCCGGAGCGATGCTAGTGATCAGGTAAATTGGGGACAGCAGCTTCATAGTCTTATACCTGCGTGATTGTTAGAACCCTTAAACACAAAGTACAATTGAAGGTTGACACAGGTTGACTTTAGTCAATACAAGTCTGACGCTACCTCTCGCTCCATCCAGAGAGGGAAAAATTATTTTATGATTTACAACCCCAAAGCAAAAATCCTTATGTGTCTACAATGCGACAATTCGTTGCAGATCCAAAAACTTGCGGTATATAATTGCCTTTCTACGCAGTGTAAATAGTCTCCCTAAAAATATTAACTACTTAGGACACTATTTACATGCAGCTAAAATGGAGCAAAATATGGAGTTTTTATAATAAATAATATTCCACAACTTCAACTTTCTATTCGGCGTTGTGTGAGCTAAGCAGAGCTTGTGTTATGAGTACTTGACAACTGATAAACATACTTTTATATTTCTAAATACATACATATTATTAATAAATTACACTTAGACACATAACAAATGATTATGCTCATCTTTGCAAAACACATTGCAAAAAACTTAATTTTTTGGAGGTTGTTCAGAAGTGATTCTTTGGGTCCAGTCGAGAAGAAGGCCTTCCTAACGAATAACATTTGTCTATGTTTGACTTAATTATTTTTTTTCGACACTGAACATACACCTTTAAAATTATGATACTATCGGTGCAAAGACTCTTCAAATTACTTTAGAAGATTTTTCAGATAATTCTCATTTATCATAATGTAGCGACGTCTATGACGCCGCATAGGAACTTAAATTCAAAATCCTTCATCGCGGTATTAGTATTCTCCGCGCTAATGGAACACATATAACAGTCCAAAATCAATTATCGAGCAGTAGCCCAGACCAGACACAACACCCGTCTGTTGCTAATACTTTAAAAATAATTTTCCCACATATTCAATTAATTTCATCATCAAAGAAATCAGCTCTTATATTGTACTCCACAGACCGCTTACGCCGCCGTCACCGGCCCCAAAGCCCTGACATACTTCGAGCAGTGGTTCAACGTGTCGTACCCGCTGCCCAAGCAAGACATGATAGCCATCCCCGACTTCGCAGCTGGAGCCATGGAGAACTGGGGCCTCATCACTTACAGGGAGACGGAACTGCTATACGATGAGAAGCAGTCTTCCTTCTTGAACAAGGAGAGAGTCGCTGAGGTAAGAGTTAGACAGAACACATAGATAACTGGAGCCTCATCACCTACAGGGAGACGGAACTGCTGTACGATGAGAAGCAGTCCTCCTTCTTGAACAAGGAGAGAGTCGCTGAATTAAAGGTTTTGAGTGTCTATCGAGATGACCTGGTTATTTAGATGGCTCTTAGTTAACGGGCTTATTATGGTCTTAGGGGTAAGGAAATAGGAAAAGCCATTGAAATCCTGGGTGGGTGTGTGAAAGATGATAATATAGCTAGAAAGGCGGTGGCTGCGTTAGCCGTCTTCTTAAGGCTTATAGAGATGTAATGGGACAAGCATTATCACCATTTTAGCCGAAGGATGTTCAGTGCTAGACATACCTAAGCCTCCCTCGTGTATGGCCAGAACCACCGGTTCTGTGCGAAAAATACTGGGTCGACCCCATATTAATAAGGGTTAACTAATACAGTAGGATTGAAAGTTGAATGAGATGTTTGTCTTGGTATGATCATGTGAAGAGGAGAGATGAAACGTGTGTTACTTGTTATGCGTTGGCGCGGCCTCCCATAAGATGGACAGACGACCTGTTGGGGGTTGCACGAATCCGATGGATGCGAGACGCACAGGATCGGACGCTGTGGTGACAAGCGCGGGAATGCCGCCGTCCAGCTGTGGACGTCTTTTGGCTTAAATGATGATGATGGCTTTAGCGGCTCTTGAACTACCTTATAAGTGTTCAAATCCTATATAACACCTTACTTAATAAATAAGTTTATTCTCTCCAGGTAATAGCCCACGAGCTCGCCCACCAGTGGTTCGGCAACCTGGTGACCATGAAGTGGTGGTCGGACCTGTGGCTTAACGAGGGCTTCGCCACCTTTGCTGCCTCGGTTGCTGTGAACCAAGTGGAGCCGACTTGGAACGCCGACAAGAGCTATGCCGTTGATAATATGCTGTCTGTGCTGAACCTGGATGCTCTTGAGTCTTCGCATCCGGTGAGTTTATTTTGATATTGACTTTTGTTTTATCGGAATAGGTTTGTTTAAGGACTACAGACTATACGAGTAAGAAAATAGTGACGTCATCAGTGCTAGTGCAAAGTAAAGGTGTATTCATAATGGGGTACAAATTAAACCATATTAATGGTATACACAGTATTTTCAAATATAGGTATATATATACTCTTTATTGTACATCCGCCCCCTCTTTTTTGTCTTTACAGTTATTAAGTAATTATTTTTAAATTTACTCATAATCATCAGAATTTCCACTTTTATTTTTACGAAGAAGAAAAAAACCTTTTTCGAATTGACAAAAGACGCGACCGTAATCTTTGAAAGGCTTATTTCAACTGGTCAATGTGAACACAGCTTTCTAATTTAGTTTAATCTAATTGGTCAAGGGACGTGGCTGAGTGACAACGATGGGTCACTATTTTCTTAACGTGAATACAATATAAGTAGTTTTGAAGTCATGTTGAATAAATACTTTCTTTGTTTGGTCTTTTGTGGATATGGCGTCTCCTCTCAACATTGTGCACTAAGATCCTTCTCACAAGTGACACTATGAAACATTTTACCTACTGGCGAGTGTCATGTTGGTACGCTGTCTTTAGTTGTTACCTATACATGTAAAGATCCGGTCACTAATAGAGAATAGCAAGCTCACGAACGCTGGTTCGTTGCCGAACCTCTAGACGTTTTTTAGAATATATTTTGATAAAAAAACCCCTTTAATAACAATTTTACAATCATTCAAAGATGACAAAACTACGTTTCGTTCACCAACCTAAACAGAGTTCGAAGCTGACATGAATTTTTGTCAAGAAAAGAGCAGTATCAAAGAGAAAAATTTACAATTGCTATCAAATACTAACTAACCAAGAATAATTTTCCCAGGTGTCCGTCCCCATCGACGACCCGAAGCGCATCTCTGAGATCTTCGACGAGATCTCGTACAGGAAGGGCTCCACGCTCATCCGAATGATGACCATGTTCCTTGGAGACGAGGTCTTCAGAAAGGCTATTAACAAGTAAGTTTTTTGTTCACTACGAGGTTGATCTGCCAAGTTACCCGTGCTCTGGTACTTCTGCAACGTGATTACGACAGATGAGACTGAGAGAGTTATCTTCTTCACTTAAAGTTTAGCCTATTCTTGCTCGTACAACTTGAGTCTGTACGGAAAGAGAACCGTCATAAGATTTCAGAGCGATGCTGAGCATAAATAACGCTTTAGTTATGTTAAGAACACTGTCACGTCATTATAGTGCGACTATAAAATCTTGATATTTTAAAAATATGTTAGACTAGTTTCAGCCAGTGGCTCTGCCCATATGAAATATAAAATCCGCCGCCATATAAAAACCATGATGTTAGTTCCATTTTATGCCACAACGGTTCTCTTTTCGCACAGACTCTACCGAGAATTCTCTTAGCTTTTTAAACCTACCTACACCGACTACAATATTTTGCTAACAGAAACCAGAATAAACAATAATGTGCATTGATTTCATGTTTGAAAATTATAATATTTTTAAACAAAAAATAAATACTGCCAAAAGGCTTTTTACACTATAAAGGACTATGATGAGGACCAAAAGGCTTGGGATTGACCTGCTCCAGTACGCACTACAATACTGTTGTCTTATTATTTTTTTCTTTTGTTTTTATTTTCAATTGTGCTTTTTATTATTATTATTTATTACAATTTGATATTGTAGATTATTTTTGTTTTACAATTTAACTTTTTTTTCTATTAATTTTTGACATCTTTCATTTTTGTGAACGTGAGGACTATATTAATTGCTTTTTTTTTCCTTTTTCAGTAATTTTAACTTATGTCTGGCAATTTGAGTATTTTCTGCGGCCTACCCAAATGTCCTTTCTTTGATATTGTTCGTCAAGTCGTTGAGCTCCTTAGTAGTCCTGAGTTGAGCTTTACGAATGCTGACAAATGCTTGCACTGACTGGGCAGGTCCACTCAAATTTGTATGGTTATTTCTTCAAAAGACCATTTCAGAAAAATCTGCATGGTTCTCATGTGATTTGACCATTACATATTTACTGTATGGACTTTAAAAGAGACTTTGACAATGAGTTTGTTTCGGTGTTTCTTCTCAAGGTAGTCAGCTAAGAAACACCGGCCTCATCTAATTTAAAAATAACGAAAAAAAAATTGACGTGTAAAAGTGTTTTTTTTTAACCTATTTACAAAATAAATATCATTTATCATTTACTTAAAAATTTAATTTAAATGCGTTTAGTATATTTCCAAGAGAAAGCAAACTTTTTGATTTATTATTATGTGAATCATAGGATCGGTATCCAGAATAATATATATCTAATATATAATATCCAAAATCAAACTAACCGAATTCTGGAAACTATATTACTTGAAGCGTCGAGTTATACACACAACCCAATTACTGGGTTATGCTCCACGCGGTAAGATCGTCAGACATTCAGGCTTCTGTTCACCCGTAACGCCTGTTTAAGATCTACGGACATTACCAAGCAAAATACGGACAAGGTCCATCTACCTCTAAGGTCCGGACTAAGCGTTTCGTCTCGTTGTTTATGCCGCGTACAAAGAAGGACTGAAACAATTCACCTGCTCGCAGCGGTCTTTCCGTCCGATTACAATTTAGGTGTCTTCAAGGCTAGAGTGAATAGGCTCTTTCTTAATAGACTAGTGCGCTTCACCATCAACAAATACATTACTACTTGTCATCAGGTGGGATCGCAGTCAAGGACTAGACAGTATCATTAAAAACAAAAAAGAAACAAATTACTTCTATTTCATATTAATGCATTCATTTCTTATTAATCCATTAATTTCTTAATAATGCATTTGTTTCTTATTAATGCATTCATTTCATATTAATGCATTTATTTCTTATTAATGCATTCATTTCTTCCTATTTTTCATTGAATAGAATTCAATTGAATTTATCATCATATTCTCTTTCCACAGCTACCTGCACAAGTACTCGTATGCCAACGCCGAGCAGGACGACCTGTGGCGCGAGCTGACAGCCGTCAGCCAGGAGTACGGCGGCCTCACCAGGAACGTTACCGTCAAGGAGGTCATGGACACCTGGACCACGCAGACTGGCTACCCCATCCTCACTGTGAACAGGGATTATGAGGACAAGTCACTTACTATCACACAGGTGAGGATATAATCACTGTGTTTTCTGAAGAGAGTAGAAAGTTGCATCCATCCACATTTAGCCAGTTATGATTAAGGTAAACCAATATGCCCCGTGAAATTAAATTTTTCTTAAGTTTTTTTTTTTTTCATTTTCTATGTCAGTGTTAAGATGTATGTTATCAAATTATGATTAGAACCAGATGTGGTCACACCCTAAAGCCTGGTTTTCCTAAGCCCAATTTCTGACCAATAGTGAGCAACTGTACATTCTGCTGTCTCTACAGTACTGTCACTTTCCCGATGTGTTGTCAGTACTAGTTTTTTGTAGGAGACAACAGTACACAGCTATTGTGTTATTAATTTTGGCCTTGTGTTTCTGACTCATTGCGTTTTCACGAAGCCAGCAAAACGGTTGATCACTGCGATATAATTCGAAAAAATATACGAATATTGGCATTACTCCTTGGTGAACATTTGATGGAAATTCTCAAAAACTAGAACAGAAAAAAAACCCTTCCTGCAGTCGGGTAAAAATATTTACAAAAACCTGTCCAGGTGTTCTTCGGCACTGACTGGCTACTCTCTAGTTACGTTCATATGGAGTGACGACCCAGTAGCTGTCCTTGTGGGAGAGGGGGAAGGTCAGTAGATAGTAGAAACAGAAAAGTTTGAAGTAGCTGACCGACAGCAACTGACCGGCTAGTACTGGCTCAACTTTGTATTTACGGACCCAGTAGTTGTCAGTAACTCTCCTTCATTGACCGCCAGCTACTGGGCTTGTGGAAAATAGGCTTAGGGGTGTGAATGCAACGCTAGCGAGCTGCTCGTGCGCTGCATGCGTGCAGTTACTACAATTCTTTGGTGCGTCTTTCTAGCGCAACTCAGTTACGTTCTACGCGCGCACATGCCGTTCCGTTTGCTTTCGTCCTGTGTATCAATGGCGGGAGCAAGTAATGGATCATAATATACAGAAGTCCGAAATTAACTATCAGGCAGTTGTCCGAATCAGACACAACACTCGTCTGGTCGGAGGATCCTCCCTTTTCAATGGAGGTTTGCGGGACTTTACACTCTGTTAAGCATACCTATAAAAATCCGTTTTTTATTAAAGCTTTTACGGCCACTATTCAATAAAGACCTTTCTCTCCCCAGCGTCGCTACTTCTCCCTGGCCGCGAAGTCCCCCACGCGCTCCTCCTGGTGGGTGCCACTGAGCGTGCTGTGCGAGCCCGAACTGAGGGGCCCCGCCGCGCCGCTGCAGTGGCTGGCGGCCAGCGAGGGACTGGAGCAGATGCACAACTTCCAGCATGGCTCGGGGAGGGACGAGTGGGTGCTGTTTAACCATGATATGATTGGTAAGTGCCTTATTTTACTGAACTACATGCTCCACCTATAGCCTATTCACGTTAAGAATACGAGCAGGTGCGGGAGATTCACAGCTTCCAGCACGGCTTGGGGAGTGGTGAGTGGGAGCCGGTCAACCATGATTATGGATGGCAGGAGCCTATAAGTGAGCGATTAGAACCCTGTCGTCGGACAAAAGGCTTCGAGGTCTGTGATAGGGCAATTCGATCACACTGGAGCGGAGCAAGACACGCGGTGGTGTAAGGACCGAATTTAGGCCTAGGCTATAGGGCAAATGGAACTGGAATGTCCAAATAGGCCTGGGAAGTCGATATCATCAGTAAGGACTGCTGTCCACGGACGCGTAGCTTTATAGACGCCGGCAACGTGGTGCCGTCGTATCGTTGCCGCTTCGTCGACAGAGTTTCATAGTTATTTATATGTAAGTTTCACGCACGCGTACACCAAGCTCATAATGACGAATACGCGTCTATGAAACTACGCGTCCGTGGACAGTTGGCCTTAGTCCAACAGATAGGTACAACAGCTATAGTGGTCGACGTGTCGTAGCCTAGTCTATCTGTGGCTTTTACCTTTAAAATGAGGTTCTGCACAGGACACGTGTCACCTGCTATGCTGCCGATTCTGCACAACCACCTGCACTTTTCAGGATGTATACGAGGCAAATAAAAGAGTTGTGTAGGTTGCCAAATTCAGGCCAGAAAAAAAATTGTTCGAATAGGTACATCGACATGAAAAGAAGAAGAGCGGTCTTTATAATTTAGGTGTCTTCTTCAAGGCTAGAGTGAATAGGCTTTTAATATACTAGTGCACCTCACCATCGACGATTGCATCACTGCTTACCATCAGGTGGGATCGCAGTTAAGCACTGGTTTATATCAATTAAAAAGAAGACCTTCACAAAACCTTCGTGAAGATTCAGCAAGAACACAAACAATTTACCCCTTTATAATCTAAATATCCTCACAGCTCCGTACCGCGTGAACTACGACCCGCGCAACTGGCAGCTGCTCACCAATACCTTGAAGACTGGCGACTACTCGCAGATCCCCGTCATGGGCAGGGTGCAGCTGCTGTCTGATGCTTTCGCACTGGCGTGGACCAACCATCTGGATTACAATACTGCGCTCAGGTAACTCAAAATGGCTTAAAGATCTTGGCAGTACTTGGTGGTTATTTTAAATAATATGCTCTTTGCAAACGATGATAACACTGTGTACTAACTTTTCATAAACTTGATTTTAAATTTGACTTATCTTCCGTCAAAAATTTTTACGGTTTTCGAATTTTACCCATGAATACTATAAAGGATCTGGAATTTTGGAAACATGATAGTGTGTCAAGCCAAGTTCTTAAATGTAATCGAAACACAATTAACTTTGAGTGTTTAATCGACGCTGTTTAATCGTGCTTATCAAGGTACCTAGGTATCATACTGGGTCACAAATGGTTTCAATATGTAAAATATACTAGCTACTGCCAGCGCAAATATACAGCCTATGTCACTCAATGTTAAAGTAGCATTTTACAGGTGACAGAATTTTTAAAATCGGTCCAGTAGTTTATTCATTATGTATATAAAAATATTAAAACACAAATCTTTCCTCTATAAAATATTATACGTAGTACAGTCAATCGAAGCTGATTCATCTGTGATCGGTAAAAGATAACAGATTAAACAGCTATACAAAGCGAAGATAACTAAAATCGTCCCCACTCCAGTCTAGCAAGCTACCTGCAACGCGAAAAAGACTACTTGCCGCTGTCCACCGGCCTCAAGGCGCTGGCCAAGATCGAGAACGTGCTGAAGCGCACCCCCGACTACGGCGCCTTCCAGAAGTTCGTCAGGAAGCTCATCGGCGAGACCTACGAGCGTGCTGGCGGCCTCGCCACTAAGAGGATACTCAACGGAAAGGATCTGAACAGTGTTAAGATGCAGGTTAGAGTTTTCACTGTATTTTTTTTTAATAATAATATTCCACAACTTTCACACAGCGCCATCTAGTAAGCAGAGCTTGTACTATGAGTACTAGACAACTGATTAACGTACCTACTTATATTTCTAAACTCGTACATGCTCATCACAAACACATTTGTCTTGGGGGAAATCGAACCTACGATCTCTGGCGTAGCAGTGAGGGCCACTAACCATTAAACCAACAGACCAGTCAAATATATAAGTATTGAAAATGAAGTGAAATAAATAATAATAAACTTTGAATTGTTTTGTTGATCCATAAGTATCGATCGATTAATATAGTTTTTGCCATTGAATGATTGCATGACAGTGTATACAGCCAAGTTCGTGACTGTACTCGTTTTTTCTCTATAATATACTCTATATCATCGATGGCCAACTTACCGAATTCGAGCCAACATCTATTTGTTTATGGACTAGACTCTGTGTGACTTATCATAATACAAGCTCAATTGTTTTAACAGTCATAGTCACCAATAATACTCTTGGTCACCCTTGGTCTATACTAATATTTTGATAATCTGAATATTGATTTTTAACACGGGAAACATTATATATAAATTCAATCTTTCTTGGGTTTTTAGTTACAAACGAATCAATTGTTTCATCTTATAGGTGACGACAAGTGCGTGGGCGTGTCGTATGAAGGTGCCCGGCTGCGAGGAGAACGCCATGCAGCTGTTCCAGCAGTGGATGGACACCGAGAACCCGGACGAGAACAACCCGTGAGTAAACTTCAGATTATATAACAGTATTTTATTTTAGATTTAATTTCAGCTCTATTGTTTTTGAATCACATTATAATTCAAAAAAACTTTTCGTATTACTTTAAAAAAAAAAATTACAGCGCTTGTCAAACGAAGTGTCCCACGTTTTATACTTATGTGGAGAACGTTGTTTCTATCACACGTGTAAACTATTTTTAAGCCTTTCTTATGTAATTCCCTGTGTTATTGTTTGTTTTCTCCAATAAATAAAATAAAATTAAAATAAATAATTATAGTATACCTAGTAATAATATCATTTTATTTTTCAAGTTTTCACACAAATATATATATTGTTATATTGGATGCGCAGCGCACTATCAGCCCGGCGAGAGCAGCTCACCCACAGGCTGCTCGTGTAAAGCGACTGGCAATAAGCCTTGATCAATATGTCTTTTACATCACGCGAGCATCGAGCAAACCTGCGAGCAAACATGTTCAGTAGTGCAATGCCAAGTTCTGTTTTATAAATTGATGACTATTATAGCAATTTATTTATGAATATTGGGATATGAATTTCCAAGCAACAAAAATGCTAGAAAAAGCCAAATAGGTAACTGTATACCTATTTGGCTTTTTCTGGCATTTTTTTTTTCACTTATTTTAGTACATCTTCTGCAATGAGTTTTAACCTAAGGAAGCAATAAGTATTCTAATTGTGTAATTCCTGTGTGCATTCTGCTATCAGAGAGATGATTTGTTAAGCAATGTATTTTCTTCTATTGTCAAAATAAAACGATTGGCAACATTCCAGGTGTTTGCCAGAATCAGAAGCAACGTAGTTATTAGAATCAGAAGCAATGTGTTTCCAGCTTTACATGGGTTGATTAATTTGTTTTACTTATCAATCATTTATTTCCTGTAGCATCCCGCTGGATTTGCGTCGCACGGTGTACTGCGTTGGTGTATCCCGCGGCAGCGTGCTGCACTGGAGGTTCGCACTTGCACGGGAGCAGCGCGCCAACGTGGCAGCTGCCAGGGATGCGCTGCTGCAGGCGCTCACCTGCACCAAGGAGATCTGGATATTGGCGCAGTTAGTACTTTGACTATAAGCTCTTCTTGTCTCGATATAGGTCGACTTATGAGGGAAACTACACATCTTGGTAAAAAATTGTTAGGCCGTCATCTAGATGATAAAGAATTACCAATAACGACTGCCTTCAACCGCTTTATATTATCTAATGCAGTATTCTAAAAGTTAAAATGCTTTTAACTTTCAATGTTTTTTTGTAGCAGTAGGTACCCCACTTGTAAGACTTGATTGATCGACAAGGTTTTCTATCGATACCCGGTGTAGCAAGAAACAGTCTTATATTGATTTCGAATTACGCAGCGTCCTACGTGAGCAATTCAAAGCGAATGCGGGTACGAAGCGATCCGATGTGGTTTACGCAAATTTCGCAGTTTCTCCAAGGAACCACCGCGCGAGTTTGCGCGGAAATATCAAACCAACTAATCGCGTCGAATCCATTTCGCTTTGGTCGTCACCGCACCGCACCCACATGCGGTTGTTCAATACACAGAAAATGCAGTAGAGTGTCAATTATTTGTTACATTTGCGCCCCATCGCTTCACATTCGCGTTCAATCGCCTACATAGGAAAACGCGTTTCTGTTTGATGCTTGTTGCATCTTGTTGCGTATTATATTGACGCTGATGAATCTCGACAGATACCTAGAGTGGACGATCACGGAGGGCTCGGAGGTGCGGCGCCAGGACGCGGGCGCCGTCATCGCCAACATCGTGCGCTCGCCCGTCGGCTACTACGTCGCCAAGGACTTCATCTACGAGAGGATCGAGGATATCTACAATGCGTGAGTATTCACCTAATTTTAACCACCTATACAACTAATAACGTATTAGATTAGTAGTCAACATATACTGTAGGAATAAAAATCATGATTGTTTTTAACTGATCATCATGAAATTTTGTATATACCAATGTACATGTTACAGGCCAAACCCGAATTTAGGATGAACTAGCTTCACCTAGGCCAAACTAGTTCTCGCTACACGGTGAGGCTCCTATTGCTGAGTGGTTATAAAAAGAAATAACCACGAAGGCTAAGGCAGAAGCTACACACTGCTTGCTCCCGCCTTAGCCTTCTAACCTAACCTGTCTGGGTCGGGGTGCCCTAAAATTACAAGCTCGCTCTTGGACTAATCATGGGTTGGACCTAGGCAAAACTAATAAATCCTGAAACCGGGTTTAGCCGGTAACATATACAAAATCTCATGACCCTTGACAATTCAAGGGTACAGAAGATGACAAAATGCTGGGCCCGGAGTAGGTTAAACGGTTCTTAACTCGATTTTGCCTGAGAAGAGTAACATTTTCGGAGAAACTGTAGGTTCATGATTTCATCTTTTAATATTTTGGTTGCAGATTCAAGGGTCAAGGTCGTCGCGTGGGTCACATTATAAAAATTCTGCTGGATCAGTTCAGCACGCAGACGGAACTGGATAATGTAAGTTCTACAATTTCATTATAATAATGTCACAATTATCCTTTTTTTAAAAAGGCATGCCGCTAAATTACACTTTAGCTTGTTTTTAGGGTTCCGTACCTCAAAAGGTAAAAACGGAACCCTTATAGGATCACTTTGTTGTCCGTCTGTCTGTCTGTCTGTCTGTCTGTCTGTCAAGACCTTTTTTCTCAGGAACGCGTGGAGGTATCAAGCTGAAATTCATATCAAATACTCAAGTCTATGGTCTCTTGGAGCTGTGAAAAAATCAAACTTCTAAGTCAACGCGATCAAAAGATACTCCCGTTTATGCCGCAAATTTTCGACACTCGCAAGGGAATCAAAACCTACAGGGTACTTCCCGTGAACTCGGAATCTTGAAATTTGGTATGAAGCAACGTCTTATAGCAGAGATATAGGAAAAATTGCGAAAAGTATACATTTTTAGTTATATCATATAATAAAAATATTTTTAATAATTTTAAACTTACTACCCCTTTCCTCATGAACGCGTAGTGGTATTATATTGAAATTCATATCAAATACTCAAATCTATAATACCTTTAAGCTGTAACAAAATCAAACTTCTATGTCAACGCAATCAAAAGAAACAGGAATTAAAACCGCATATTTTGAAACTCGCCACTACTCGCAAGGGAATCAAAACCTACAGGGTACTTCCCGTGAACTCAGAATCTTGAAATTTGGTACGAAGCAACGTCTTATAACACAGATAAAGGAAAAATTGCGAAAAGCATAAATTTTTAGTTACATCATATAATAAAAATATTTTTAATAATTTTAAACTTATTACCCCTTTACTCATGAACGCGTAGTGGTATTATATTGAAATTCTTAACAAATACTCAAGTCTATAATATCTTTAAGCTGTAACAAAATCAAACTTCTACGTCAACGCAATCAAAAGATACAGCAATTAAAGCCGCATATTTTGAAACTCGCAACTACTCGCAAGGGAATCAAAACCTAAAGGATACTTCCAGACGACCTGGAATCTTGAAATTTGGCATGAAGCAACGTTATAAAGTACACATATAGGAAAAATTCCGAAAATCTTAAATTTTTAGTTACATCACATAGTATATTTTTTTTAATAATCATAAACTTACTAGCTGACCCAGCAAACGTTGTTCAGCGATTAAAAAAAAAAAACAGATGTTGGCCGATTCTCAGACCTACCCGATATGCACACAAAATTTCATGCAAATCGGTTCAGCCGTTTCGGAGGAGTTTGGAAACAAACACCGCAACACGAGAATTTTATATATTAGACTTGCTGACCCAGCAAACGTTGTTATGCGATTAACAAAAAAAAATAAAAAAATAGATTTTGGCCGATTCTCAGACCTACCCGATATGCACACAAAATTTCATGCAAATTGGTTCAGCCATTTCGGAGGAGTTTGGAAACAAACACCGCGACACGAGAATTTTGCTTCCCATTCCCTCTCGCTCCACACCATGGTCTGAACCAGGGGCCCGGCCCTACGAGAGGTCGCTGCCGCCGATCGCCTCCACGAGGACACGGCGATGCTCCGCCCAAGCAAACATTTACTCCAAAAAAAAAAAAAAATACGATTTAAAAAAAAAAAAACCATGTTTATAAAAATAAAAGGGAAAGCATCTCTTCCAAATATAAAATAAAAGAAAACTAATTAGTGGACCCAAGTGGCTGTGACTGTGGAGCAGGACCAGCATTAAGCCAAGCTTTTTTATCAAGGATATAATCCTCTAATTTATAATATGCTTGTCTACATAGTGTGCGTTTTATGCATGTTTTAAATTTTGTCTCGTTCAGTTGTAGAATCCGCAGTGGTATTTTATTATAAAAATTTACACAATTCCCCATAAAAGAATTTCGTACCTTAGCCAATCTAAACCGAGATTGATCCAAATTGTGCCTATTTCTAGTATTAAAATTATGTCTATCACTTCTCTTCTTAAAGAGATGAAGATTTTTCCGAACATACATAATGTTTTCATATATATATTGACAAGGTACCGTCAGGTTTCCACATTGTTATGTTATGGATTTCATTTAGCAATAAAAATACCATAACTTTTACTTATATACCTACAGGTTTGTACGGAACCCTCGGTGCGCGAGTCTGACTCGCACTTGGCCGGTTTTTTTTTCCATCCAACCGCCAATATTCAAATATTTTTTTTAATGATATTAACTAGTGCTTGACTGCGACAACACCTGATGGTAAGCTGTGATGTTTAGAGGCGTGCGAAACATAGTGTAAAGTCCCGCAAACTTCCGTTGAAAAGGGAGGATCCTCCGACCTGACGGGTGTTATGTCTGGTGGGCAACTGCCCGATAGATGATTTCGGGCTGTTCTATATGTGACGCCATACATGTCGCTACAGATGTAATCGTTGATTGTGAAGTGCAATCCATTCACTCTAGCCTTGAAGATACCTAAATTATAATCGGACGGGAAGACCGCAGCATTCAAATTGTTGGAGATGAAGGAATCAGATCATGCAATTCCCGCGTTCATTCTCCAAAAAAGCGCATGCTGTAAAATACCGAAAGGTTGGCTACGATACGCCTGTGCTCAACGCTTTGTAGATTGGACTTAACCAAATCCGGACACATTTTCACAATTCAAAAGTGCATGTACCTGAATGGTTTATTTGATATAAATGTTTTGGGTTTGATTTGAAATAGTGAAATCTAATAACTATTAACTTACCAAACAATTTTTTAACAGTTCCTATCGTGGCGTGAGAAGAACGCCAAGTTCCTGGCCGAGTCGAAGCTGAGTGTGGAGCAAGCCATCGAGAAGGCGAAGGTGAACATCGACTGGATCTCCAAGAACCGTCGCGCCGTCGTGGACAAGCTGCGCGAGTTCTCCACGTAAGGCTCCTGCCCACCACTACACTAGGGATTTGTCAGGGGAATATCATTTTCTGTACAAGTACTTTATTCCTGATAGTAAACGCAACCTTATTTTGAACTTACTAGATTTAGCAAGCGGCTTTGCCCACGTAAAAGTACGGTTTTTCCATACAAAACTTTGGACCCCCGTTTCACCCCTTTAGGGGGTGAATTTTAGAGAATCCTCTCATAGTGTTTGTCTACGTCATAAAAGGAAACCTTGTGCAAAATTTCACGCGCTGTGCGTTGATATGTTGTCAGTCAGTCAGTTTTTCCATTTATAGATAAGGTTTATATTCATATAATGACTAGCTTTGTTTAGCTAAGTCAAAGTTGTATAGCGGTCTTATAAAGAAATTAGACTGTAATCATTTCATATCAATCCATTTTGCTACAAATCTCATAATTTTGGCAATGCGTTTGAAAGCTAAAATATTGGGTAACAAAAATAGAAAATGCCAATTTCTTTAAAATAATTTCTACGTCTTTTGTAGCGAAGAGTTCATATGATCCTTGTCAGCCCGAAAATAAGTTTCGCGCGCTCTAAGCGCAAGATCAAGCGATTTTGAGCTTTAAGTTACGCAAATAATATTTAAATTCGTATCCAACGTGTCCCTTCATTTAAATGAAATTATGGAACACTCATGTATTCCCCTGACATATTTTATTAATCGGAAATTTAGTGAAAATTTTATCACGGAGCGGTTCACATTGGAGTATGAAATGCTTCGTATAGTAGTTCTAAGTAGTTAGCTAGTTTAAGTAGATGTTGTATTAATTTGTATGTACTTAATTTGGCTGCTTGTTGTCAAAAAAAAACGCGCTTATACGGGCAATTCCAGGACTTATTACGGCCTCTCGGCAACACCGAGCCATTTACTGTGATGTATTTTTTAGGGTCACAGTAACTTTGGTGCAATTCCGTACCCACTGTCATTCTAATCCTCAATTTATGGAATCAATAATTAATAATGAGTGACACTTCACTTCGCATCACTCTGCAGTTGCTTATATATAACTTATTTTACCTTTTGAGCGTCACGTCAAAAAAGCAAAATCGTGCTCTCAGCGCCAACGGGAAACTTTGCGATGTTATTCTATAATAGCACAAATATGAAAACTAATACTTTGTAATAAGATTTATCAGCGTTTAAGTCTGTCATGTAGTTATGACCGTGGCGTGTGGGACACATTTGTGGTAAAAGGTTAACCAATGACTCGCACGTTAATTTTTGTGAAAAAATGGGGTTTAAATAAATGGTTTAAGTTGCCCGTGCAAGCGCAGCTTACAGCTTTGTGAATTGCAGCATGATTTCGCTTTAGAAGATAATTCGACTCTCTAACTATAAGGCTAAATGCACTGAATTCAATATTTTTCCGATTTCTTACTGAGCAGGAAGTCAATTTTCAACAAATCATCAGATTTTCCAACGAAATTATCTTATTGTTATCGGTTATAATGTAAAATAATGTCGGTGAGGTTTTAGCTCTTGTTTTGTCTGCCTTGTCGTGCTATTCTTTTTGTCGTCAATTATGTATAAATAGAGCACTTGGATCTATTTTCTGTTTACCAGATATGCTAGCATGAACTCGTAGAAAGTACTTAACTCGTAGATCAAAGTAGTTAACCCTCAGATGGCTTTAGAATGTTTAGAACAAAAAGTAATTAGACGAAATGAGTTATACTGTGACTTTATGAGTTACTTGGCCAAACTTCAGACATGATACGGTGTCATCTGATCACTGAATGATAAAATATACACTTAAAATATGTTAAGTGTAGTAAATGACTAAGTTAAAAATAATAAAAAATTCTACCAGACAGCCTTTGGATGAAGTGAAAAATCGAAGTTGCGTATCTCCTTCATGGCAATAAAAAAAAGTTGTATTAGATTCTGACCCATCCATCCAGACCGTGAAGTTTCGCCAACTAACAAAACATAGGCCCCGTATAACATACACTTTATTTTTAGTCCGCGCCGACAGCCTGCTACTCCGTGGAAGGGGCGCCCTAACGTCATGTTACAAAACATATTCGCTATCCACAACATATCTAGTGAACGAATGAGGCCGTTTGCGTACTATGTGGGGAAATAAACTTAAATACTACCAGAATTGTGCTTTGAAGACTGTGATAATGTTTCACTTTTGTGAAAAGAGAGTTGTATAGCCTAAATGTCTTACAAAATCTCTCTCTCTCCAACATCGAAAGAATTTTCGAAATTCACCACAGCAAAAAACATTTATAAAAGCTTTTTAATAAACTCTATTGCCCTCTCAATTGATTGACAATACAAAGACAAGGACTGAGAGTATTTATAAAGCATTTATAGAATATTATTTTTAAGTTATGACAAGAACTTGGCTGTGCACTACCATGCATAATTTGTTTGTTTTTAACAAACTAAGTTTTTATAATCTATATTATCTTTACAAAGTACAAAGTCGCTTTCCGCGTGTCTATTTGTTCGGTAGTTCCTAAATCACGCAACATATTTTGATGCAGGTTTTTACCAATATTTAGAAAGAGCGATGGACGATATAATTTGCTCACACGCGGAGCTGGGGCACAAAAGAGATAAGTAGGCTATAAAAACTTAGTTCATCTTTGTTTAAGTATTTCCACAATTTCAGTTACCAGTGACCACATTATATTTTCTTTTATTTTACGCAAGCTGCCTCTGATATTTTTTTTAGTTTATAATTATTTACCTAATTTTGTATATATTCTATAAGTTTTAGATGAATCTTGATAGAAAAATCTAAATAATTATGTTTTGTTCCTACTTTTTTTTTATCTACTGTGTTGTGCAATGATGATTTTAATTCTATTTTCAAAAACTATATTAGAATGTTTAATTACTGTTGGCATATTTTTTTTGTAGTTATTTATTGTTAATAGTATAATAATTCCGTCCAGTACAAGTTAATAATGAATATGAGAACAATCGTTACTTAATTCTTAAAAATAGAATTAAAAAATAAATGTTTAATTATTTTATTGTTTTGTTTTATTTTTGTTTCTTCTTTATATTTTCCTAAAGTTTTTTTTTAACGCACGAGTGCATACATACTCCTGTAAGTGCCTGCATGCTTTTTTTCAATTAAGAAAAATATATGGATTGTATAGAAATTTATTGTTTAGGTAGGTAAAAATTAGGATAACATTTCTTAGTTAGAACTTCTGATTTATCATTTAGAAATATAGCCCCAAGAAACTTCGGTATACGACTTCTATCATAAAAAGAAAATAGCAAAAAAAAAAAAATCTCTGGCTGTACGTCAAATTGGAAGGGCCTTCGTTCAACAGTGGAGGAACCAGCTGATGATGACGATGAAGGTTAAAGTGAAACAGACAGTAATTCAAAAGGCAACTGGACCTATACGGCAAAGATCAGGGAGTGTTAGATATCTCACTGTAACCACTCCGGAACTCCCTTTGTGTGACATATTCAGGCAGAAAAAAGACCATTTTACAGTTTTCCGAGGTATGCTCGGGAAACTGTAAAATGGTCTTTTCTCTACCTCGCCTTCCTGGGATTACTCAATTGGCGGACAGAGTTGCTTGCGTTAAACTATGCACTCGCATTTTCAGCGTTTTAGGCGATGCGATGGGCGATTAAATTCATTTCAATCTTTATTGCGAATCACATGACTTTTTATAAGGTCTTGAAAATAAATCACAAATAGACATAGGAATTTTTTATACCTGAATAATGCAACATAAGGTGGCCTTCCCGACACCTCCGCATGGGAGCAGCCCTCACGAACCCGCTCGGTGACCTCCTGGATCACCACGGTCTCACCGGAAACCATTTCTCTCCAGTTATCAGTCTTTGTAGTGTAGCCCTCACTACTCCCCTCTTTTCAGCCAGGTTTCGAAGTGCAAAGTGCAAATAGTTCCGCCAACGCGCTTATTGAAAACTGCGACTGTTGTACTCATGTAGGCACGTTGTAGCTGCTCGAGCACGCATCGCTGCTCCCGCTGTCTCAGGCGTAGATACAGCGTTTCCTGGCAGGTTATTATCACTTTGAGGGATGTAGCGAATCCGGTAATAGACCCTGACTCGGTATCTAGGTACATCTAATACAGTTATCAAGTTTAGTCATTGCAAATTACGCGAGTCCTGTCAATTTATTACCATTGCCATAAGTTTTAAATTGCAATAAAATAGTTCGTCAAGCCCAGTCACCATTTCCACCATCAAACCATGATGTACATGGTGGATATTATCGCATACCAACGTTTTGAGAATACATCCATTGTGCGAAGGTATAGCTAAGGAGTCTCTGCCAGAGTCGGTGTTTCCTGATAGCAACAACCTAGGCGTTTATGTCGCAAAAAATGAATATTTCGACATTCTCAAGGGAATCAAAATTGATAGGGTAAGTACTTCCCGTTGCTCTAGAATCCTGAAATTTGGCATAGAGCAAGGTCTCATGTACATTTATAGTTACTTACGACACAAAAAAAAACCTATTTGTGATTCGGAAAAATCTTCGTAACTCAATCGGGGAATTGAACTGTTTTCATAGTAAGTTTGTAAGGAACCCTCAGTGCGCGAATCCGACTTGCACTTGCTCGATTTTTTTGTAATTATAATAATTACAGTATTTTCTTCAGGGCGTTTGAATATTTGTTAATAATAATAATAAGGTTTTTATAATTCTTTATCCCCGGTTCCAGGGAGTCCACGGAAGAGGAAAAGGAAGACAGGACGCTGCGACTAAGTCTGACACACAGCGCCGCCTCCACGACCAGCCTGCACGTAGTACTCGTTCTGCTGACCCCTCTGTATATTGTATGAGAAACTATTACTATTTATATCGTGATAACACAAGCGTTTTATTTCTTCCATATCTTAATACAACCAATGTGCATAGTGTCTGTTTTCAACTATTTAGGGTCATCGCACACGGGCCAGTAGCAGGAGCCACAAACGCCGATTCTCGACTACAATAGTATAGATTAGCAGTGAGCGTTTCAACAACGAACAGTTTTCAAAGACCGTTATAAGTTCAGCAACGGAACAACCGTTTTCCGTCCTGCAACCAGTCTTCGAATTCGAACTGTATGCGAATTGTTACCTTACACCTAAAGAAATAAGGTCGAGAATCCATTGATTCAACTATCATACCGTCGTTTCAAACCAGTTCTTGCAATGAAAAATGAACTTTATGACTATTAAATACAGCACAGCGCGTCCTCAAACTAGTGGCGACAACGAAGTTTTCTGCAACTACTTCATTCAACCATAGTTTTGTCTTCAAACCAGTCGCTATGAGGGCCGTTTTTAACAATCGTTTCTGTTGATTCAAGACCGGTTGCGTTTCGTCCGTCAAAACTTTGACAACGACCTACCACTAGAATAGACCTTTATTTGCACAGAAAGAAGGTACAGGTTACAGGTCTTTGTCAAGTTTGATGATCTATTATAATGCAAATACCTACTGTTAAAACAATGTTACCATAATATGCTTTATACTAAAACACGCACCAAAACAAACACATTCAAGTTTATATTTTATAATCAAATCAATATGATATGTCATAATGAAATAAATTAATTAAGTATGAGTCAACAAAACAAAAAAAAAAGTCAGATTAATTTAAATTATTATCCGTCAAAAATTCGCTAATTGAGTAATAACATTTATTCGTTAATACTTCAGTCTATTGAAACTGGAGCATCAGTTTACAGGTATGCGGAACAGGGAGTAAAGACTCGCAAGCCTCAGTTTCAGTTTCTTCTCAGGGACTACCCTGTGTTTCCTAATTACTTGACTACAGCTAGGACTACACTGGCCTAATCTAGTTTAAATTGAGAAAAAATTGACATAAGTGTTTTTAAAACCTATTTTTAGGGTTCCGTACTTCAAAAAGAAAAAACATAACCCTTATAGGATCACTGTTGTCCGTCCGTCTGTCTGTACCTTTATGTCAGGAACGCGTGGAGGTATCAAGTTGAAATAAAAACATATACTCGGGTCTGCGGTCCCTTAAAGCAGTGAAAATATAAAATTTCAGAGATAACGGGAAAAAATGATACGACCATTTATGTCGCAAAAACGTGTATTCCGACACTCTCAAGGGAATCAAAATTCATAGGGTAAGTACTTCCTGTTGACCTAGAATCCTGAAATTTGGCATGAAGCAGTCTCATAGCACAAGTATAGGAAAAAATCTGAAAACTGTAAATTGGTACTTACGTCACAATTTCGGAAAAATCTTCGTAACTCAATTCGGGAATTAAACTGTTTTCATAGGTAAGTTTGTACGGAACTCACACTTGACCAGTTTTTTTTTAATATTTATCAAATACTGTCATATATAGCTCTGGTAACCATGGCTTATTACTTGACACAAAAAGAAGGTGGTTATTTTTGAGAAAAAAAACATTATATAAGTATTTCAATATATCTGTATTGTATAATAAAAACTTCAGTGTATACTTAAGACTAAGTAAATAATACTTTACAAAATGCTTCAATTTCGACGACAACGCAATGGCACCGCGGGTAACTTTAATACATAATCAATTATATACTTGTACACGTCCAAATACATACAATAATGAATTAATAATCTGACCTTTCTTGTTAAACGGATTTCCTATTGCCTTATGGATATATGAGACATAACCCGAAGAATCGCCAAACTTAAGTGGCAGTGGGCAGGGCACATTGCTCGCAGAACAGATGGTCGATGGGGACGAAAGGTTCTGAAATGGCGACCACGTTCCGGAAGGCGCAGCGTTGGAAGGCCTTCCACAAGGTCGACCGATGACTTGGTGAGGGTCGCGGGAATCCGATGGATGCGAGACGCGCAGGACCGTTCATTGTGGCGACACTTGGGTTAGGCCTATGTCCAACAGTGGACGTCTTTCGGCTGAAATGATGTTTTGGATAAAATTATCTAAGTAGCAAATATTTAGGCACAATAGATTTTTAAAATGTGTTTAGACCTGTACAAGATGATGGAAGCAATTCACAGTAACTAAATAATAACATAAACTTTACAATATAATATTAACATTTAAATCTTAGAGTATTCAGATCATGACATTGTTAAGTAAAAACTAATAAGTCACAAAACTATCATAATTACACTTAAATTGTCATAATATTGTCTCGGTCAACTTAATATCTTGTTTCATTTTAACCTTTAAATCAGGTATCCGACAAACACTCGCGTTTATTCCGCCAAGTTCGCACATCCACGACCAAATACTCCATCTCGTCAGCTCTTCTGTCACCTATGGAGATTGAAGAGCTAAACGAGATGGAGTACCCAGTCGCGAACACACGACCCTGGCGAATGGGACACGAAAATACTCGTCGAGCCAATCCGAAGGGTTAATACAAATAATAATAAAGTAAATATAATCACTTTTATCGATCACGACCATTTTGTTAAAAACTATCGATTGTTCAAATATCGATAGTGTAATTTCGACTCGAGATCAGTCAGGGGAAAAACATTGCTTAAAAAGTCCAATTCAGTTTAAAAAGCATTAAAGCTGCATTGAAAAAAATAAATGCTTCACATGTCTTCACAATTCACAATCTAATTATGGAATAAAAAATACAAATTTTACTATAACAACATTGCTAACACACAACCTACTTCAATTTTAAAAATATTTTTAAATTTCTTCGATGCAAATATTATTCCTAAAATAATTCAAAAAAATGCGTCACAACAATCTTTCTATACTAGTCAACATTTAATATTTACGCTAATGGCAACACTGACAAAGATGGCGGATAATACAAATACAAATTGGCACTACTACACACATAAGGCACTTTTTGTGTACTTTACATTTTGTATAAAACGTCTTTTTCTCTGTAGATATGTAATAATATACCTCTTAGACGACATAGACTCCATTTGCAATAAGATTAGAAATTATATACACACAAGGCATAAGGATAGCATTAAAAGCAAGTATCCACCCTTACGTTGTTGAAACTTCAACGGTCCGGACTAAGCGTTTCGCTTCGTCGTTTATACCGCGTACATCGAGGGACTGGAACAATTTGCCTGCTGCGGTCTTCCCGTCCAAATATAATTTAGGTATCTTCAAGGCTAGAGTGAACAGGTTCTTAATAAACTAGTGCGCCTTACTATCAATGATTGCATCACTGCTTACCAACAGGTGGGATCGCAGTTAAGCACTGGTTTATATCAAATTTAAAAAAAAAGCAAAAAGTAGTAGTAATACCAACTACTTACTGCTGCCACCATGATCATACCACTAACGCAATAAAAGTCAAAATCGATTGAGCGGACAGTAGAAAATATTTGTTTAAATGTCTAATCTTATTGTGAGTGGAGTATACATAAAGTCATATTCTATTAGCGATAATGAATGTCTAAATATCAAAAATGTATGGCATGGATGAGTCTCATCGTAATGTGACGTGGGCTATAACACTTCACACTAACCAATATTATAAAAATGAAAGTTTGTACACATTATATGTGCGTATTTTTATTTGCACTCAAACGGCTAAGAGGATCTGGAAGAATTTGGCACATGGGTAGACCATGTCCTGGAATTGCACTAAGTATACCGGGAGTAAGATCCCTTAGGATCATTTTTCACTTTCATGCACGCGAAGTCGCTAGCAGAAAGATCTGAATAATATTGACTTTTGACATCTTTATCGCTGCTAGAAGGCACTGTATCTAGAGCCTTAGATTTCTTTTTTTATGTAATATTTTTTGGCTTGGATACTAAGTCCTTTAAGCCATGTCTTTGTATGAATAGTTAATTTGATTACCATTAGAATATGGATGTATACATAATATTTTTGTAATATTTGGCAGCAAATGTATCAAGTCAACCTTCTCGGCAAGTTTTGCTGAGGTAGTCAACACTATAATAAAATTCTCAGCTCCATTTTACCGAGGTCGCGGCTGTTTCAATGATTCCACATATTGTCTCGTTGCGCAGACAATTGAGATACAAAACTACACCAATTTTACATCACAATATCCACTAGGAATCAATTTGCGAATAATTAAAACAGCTACTGAACTTCACTCGAAAAAATCCCGCCAAAAACTCTTCTTTAGATTTCTTTATGACTTAACTCACAGACAGACAATTCCTGTGATTGGTTACACACGTAACATCCCCTGAAAAGTGTACTAGAGACAGACCTAGGTAAAGTACACGCACATTTCTTACATCCCATCAAATTACTTCAAATATGTTTGTCAGTCTAAGAGCTAAACTTCAGAAACCGGGTCTTTTAATTTTTTTATAATATCAATATTAAAATACTATCATAAATGTCTTACTGATTTCAAGTTCTTACAATAGTCAATTCCTATAGATATGTCTGTTATTTCATTATTTCCTACCTAACTTCGTATAACATTGTTTTTTTATTCTATTTTTATTAATAATAGAAACATATAAAACGTAATAATAGCACAAGTTATAGCTTTCTACTTACTGTATGATAAAGGACTTTCTTAAAACAAACTTAAACTATTTGGATTAGCCTGAAACAGTAAAGACGCTGTCAGACATAGCTTCAAATGCACAAAAACATACAATTAACCCTTTAACAGCTTACGTCGCATATGATGTGCATAAAATGGATCGGAAATACGTTTATTGTGCGTACTGGTAAGGGGTGGAATTGTTGCATGAGTCCACGCTAGAGTCTGCGTCAAGTGAGGTACTGTCGCTTACCATCAGGTGAGATTGACGTTTAGATATAATAATGATAAATACGAAACATTTACATACAGCTTATTATGATGAAATGATTATTTTAATGATCATAATTTATCTATCTACACATATAATAAATCTGTAGAAGTTTTTAGTTGTGCGTGCATCTCGTAAAATGTACGAAATTGATTTAGATAACTTTATACATTAAAATTGTGTGTAACTTGATATATTACCTAGGCTTTGTTTCATCGCAATCGGTTGACTATATCGAAAGATATACTACATTCAGTGACTGTTCGGCGGTACGAAATTAACTGGGATAGCTAAGTTAGGCGCCCGAAAAAATTTAATAACGGTCATTGACCCCCTACATTTTGTTGATACTCTTAATTTCAAAAACGGAAATCAAGACATAAAGCTATCTCATCCTTTACATTTTCTAGTAATGAAAAACAGTTCATTGTTTGTTTTTAGCGTACCTACGCAAAAATATATTAGGAAAAGGTCGATGTACTTTATTCCCCGTTTATTTGTCGCCTTGTATAGTTTTGTAAATAAATACGTGTTATCGCCACCAATCATATTTTTATCGTTCCACCTAAATATTGACTTTTTCTCTTATTTTGCATGCAACCGATATGTTGTACGCATGGCGTAACATAGCGTCCTATAAACCTAAGAACTGTATTCACTAGCTTTATTACGCAAATAAAAATGATCATGATATTTGAGGAGTGAAATCTTTGAAGCTGTGCCTGATGCCACCTTCACGTATAAGTAAGACCCCCGTGAGTCCCACCTGGTCCCCCGCTAGTCCCCATCTGCGACGAAGCCTGGCCTGGTGCTGGTGCGCCTCTTGCGCAGCGTGCCGAGGATGGCGAGCATCTCCTTGACGGCCTCGGGCTGTTCTTCCTTCGTCTTCTTCTCGGCGACAGAGCGGTCGGTGGACTTCAGGTGGAACTTGCCACCTTTTATCTGGTCTACTATTGCGTCTATTGCGCCACCTGCAATAAGAAATAGGACTTTAGGAGCCTAGACCTAGGAGTAGTACCTGTTGTGATTCGTGGATTTGACGGGGAGAGATGTGACATCGGTCGTCTCTTATAATTGTAAGGTGGTGGGTAGTTAATAGGATTTTATGAAATAAACCAGTCTGTCGTTGAACCACGTATTTTATTGACGTTACAGTAACATAAAAAAAAAAAAAAAATGTTTCTTTTTTTTTGAGAAGTATATTAATCAAATGGAAAAAACGAAACCCTTATAGCATCACTTTGTTGTTGTCTGTCTGTCTGTCAAGACCGTTTATCTCGGGTACGCGTAGAGCTATCGAGTTTTATTTGAGTTTTAGAAATTAAAACCCTAAACTAAGGGCTACGGACTTAAAACTATGAAAAAATCAAATTTCTGAGTTAAAGAAAAAAAAAGATATGGCCGTTTATGTCGTGTATTTCGACACTCTCAAGGGAATCAAAATTCATAGGGTACCGTTGACATAGAATCTTGAAATTTGGCACGAAGCAAGGTCTCATAGCACAAGTTAGTATTGGACAAAATCTGTGAACAGTATATTTGTAGATGTCACAAAAAAAATGCGATTCGGAGAAATCTTCGCAACTCAATTCGGGAATTGAATTACTGTTTTTATAGGTAAGTTTGTACGGAACCCCCAGTGCGCGAGTCCGGTTCGTTTTTCTGGTATCATGCCAGCACCGGTAGTACAACTTTCGGGCAGGACGATGTCTACTGAGACCGCTAGTACAACTTTCGGGCAGGACGACGTCTGCTGAGATCGCTAGTACAACTTTCGGGCAGGACGAGGTCTGCTGAGACCGCTAGTACAACTTTCGGGCAGGACGACGTCTGCTGAGACCGCTAGTACAACTTTCGGGCAGGACGACGTCTGCTGAGACCCCGCTAGTACAACTTTCGGGCAGGACGATGTCTACTGAGACCGCTAGTACAACTTTCGGGCAGGACGACGTCTGCTGAGACCGCTAGTACAACTTTCAGGCAGGACGAGGCCTGCTGAGACCGCTAGTACAACTTTCGGGCAGGACGACGCCTACTGAGACCGCTAGTAAAACTTTCGGGCAGGACGACGTCTGCTGAGACCGCTAGTACAACTTTCGGGCAGGACGAGGTCTGCTGAGACCGCTAGTACAACTTTCAGGCAGGACGAGGCCTGCTGAGACCGCTAGTACAACTTTCGGGCAGGACGACGTCTACTGAGACCGCTAGTACAACTTTCGGGCAGGACGACGTCTGCTGAGACCGCTAGTACAACTTTCGGGCAGGACGAGGTCTGCTGAGACCCCGCTAGTACAACTTTCGGGCAGGACGACGTCTGCTGAGACCCCGCTAGTACAACTTTCGGGCAGGACGACGTCTGCTGAGACCCCGCTAGTACAACTTTCGGGCAGGACGACGTCTGCTGAGATCCCGCTAGTACAACTTTCGGGCAGGACGACGTCTGCTGAGACCCCGCTAGTACAACTTTCGGGCAGGACGACGTCTGCTGAGACCCCGCTATCGGGCAGGACGACGTCTGCTGAGACCCCGCTAGTACAACTTTCGGGCAGGACGACGTCTGCTGAGACCCCGCTAGTACAACTTTCGGGTAGGACGACGTCTGCTGAGACCGCTAGTACAACTTTCGGGCAGGACGACGTCTGCTGAGACCCCGCTAGTACAACTTTCGAGCAGGACGACGTCTGCTGAGACCCCGCTAGTACAACTTTCGGGTAGGACGACGTCTGCTGAGACCGCTAGTACAACTTTCGGGCAGGACGACGTCTACTGAGACCCCGCTAGTACAACTTTCGGGTAGGACGACGTCTGCTGAGACCGCTAGTACAACTTTCGGGCAGGACGACGTCTGCTGAGACCCCGCTAGTACAACTTTCGGGTAGGACGACGTCTGCTGAGACCGCTAGTACAACTTTCGGGCAGGACGACGTCTACTGAGACCCCGCTAGTACAACTTTCGGGTAGGACGACGTCTGCTGAGACCGCTAGTACAACTTTCGGGCAGGACGACGTCTGCTGAGACCCCGCTAGTACAACTTTCGGGTAGGACGACGTCTGCTGAGACCGCTAGTACAACTTTCGGGCAGTATAACTCTGCTGAGACCGCTAATGCAACTATATTTTTTTTTGGGTATTTATTTATAAGCAGTAAAGGATTTGGTATGTAAATATATTCCACTTTCAATAATATCACATATATATTTCAAATCCCGTAGACGTCATGATTCCTACGCTCTAGACTGCAAACACTACGATATACTTCCCCTTGTAGATAGGCGTAAAATGTTAGACATGCTTTTTCTCTTTGATATCCTGCGAGGTCACTTGGACAGCAGTGATCTACTGTCATGTATAAATTTCGGTACCCCTAAAACACGTACCAGACATACCAAATTATTCAGTATCCCTGGCTGCCGCACAAAATATGGGAGAAACGCTGTTATGACCCGTCTGCCTCGCATATACCCTGAGTATTTTGAAAATGTCGATATATTTCTTTTATCCAAACAATCATATCGGAAACAAGTTAATTTATTTATTTTTAAAGAAAGGTTAATAACTATTATATTTTTTTACATAAGTAATGAAAATTGCTAATAACAAGCTTCCACATATATATATATATCTAGCTACAGATTGCGTTGACATCTTTTAGGTGTAAGATAAAGTTAAAAATGAATTTAAGTAGGTATAATAAGAATTGAATCGAATCAAGTGATAACAAAGATGAAGAAAAAGACTACATAGCGTTATCTTAAATTTAAACTAATTAAGTTATCTATGATTGTCTCCAAAAAATGCCTTGGTTAGGATCTTTTTTATATTTTGTACACTGGTGCAAAACAGATCGATTTCTAGGTGCGATAGTAAATTATTGAAGGCTAGAACACTACGTATGGAGAAGGCGTTGCGCCTGTACTTTGTCGATGTGCACGGTGCCTGTAATAGAGGCCGCTTACGTAGGTTGTTCTGATTAATAATCAGCAGATATTGTTTTGTAGACAAATTGTACCGTAACTCATTTCGCGGTAACTCTAATTTATTGAATGTTAATCGAATCGTACAGTTTAGATTTCACGATTTAATATTTTGTTCTTCACCTGATTAAATTGTAATAATATCCCTTAATGGCGTATTTTTACTCTTTCAATCTTTTTTTATTATTCTTTCCTTACACCACTTTCTAGTTAACCTAGTTTTATAAATGCCGTGAATCTCTGTAATTGGTTTAAGTGATAATTGTCATCATTTCCCTATCACTGTGAAGCGTGTGTAGACCTCACTTCTACATGATCTTTCACGCAGCTACATTGGGCTGTTCATTGATATTGGAGTGGGCCTTCTTAACCCACGTAACTTTATAAATAAGCTGTTGAGTTTCCTAAAATAAATAAATATAAATATGTTGAATTGATAACATCCTTATTTTTGAAGTGGGTTAAAAATAAAACTCGTAGCCACCTACTGGGCCCAAACTATTTAGAGAGTTAATCATCGACGCGAAAAGAACGAGAGAGATAACTCACCACATTCTGCCCCATTCTGTTTACTTTTCTTGAGCGTGCCACTTTTGTGGGCCAGCATATTGGCCATGTCTTCCACCTGACCCATTTCAAATGCCACCGGTGGTGGTGGTGGCGGAGGGGGCGGCGGCGGGGGAGGCAGCGCCGGCGGGGGAGGGGGAGGGGGCGCCACGGGAGCGGGGGGAGGAGGCGGCGGGGTCATGGCTCTGGGGGTGGGAGGGGGAGTACTTGCTGCTGGTGCTGGTTCTGGCTGGGGTACTTGGGGTGCTGCTTCTATTGGGGGGGCTGGAATACAAAATAATAATTAGCGAAACAAGAAGTAAATATAGTATGCTCTACTGACAATGTAGCACGCCAGAAACTAGTTCACAGTTACAATATTGGTGGTTTCCTATGTATGTAACTCAAGGTTATTTAATATGTATTTCCAATGATCAATAAAAAAAGTAATCTATGAATCACATTATAATAAATGGGCTATATAATAATATAAATAAGCCAATCAATAAATGAGATGACTATAATAATAAATCACTATAGAAATTAATGTAACTAAGGTCTAAATTATATAAAAAAAAACATTGCGAAAACAATTTCATAAAAAGAAAAAGATATATGTATACAATTTAATTATAACAAAGATGAAGCAATTAATAAATGTTTACATGATAATGCAGTTAATGAGCTATCAGAGAAGCCATAGGTGTAGAAGTAGTCGATGCCAAACAAGCGTGTCTTCAACGTAGTCTTTAACCTTGTAATACGCTTTCTTGATAAGGACATGCCTGGTGTGGGCTTTAGAGATCATTTGGTATGAACAAGCTATTTTAGACTAAACCAGGGCTCAGTTGTGGTAATGAATAAAGTGTAACATTTTAGCGACATCGACCGTTACTGCCTGGTCCTAATATCAGGAAAGATTCGTAAAGAAGAAGTACCTAAGCAGCGTAATCAGCGTATAACATCCCCTATAGCTGGGACAGCAAAGTTCTCTTCTTCTGTCTCAAAGTTTAACTAGTTGTTTGGTAATTAACTTACAACTGTTGTTTACGACTATCCACTAAAAATCGACCACATCTAACCCAAAATTATTTAAGTTTTTTTTTTATTGTTATTGTGATTTATGTATCTCAGGACCCTGAGGTCCTGGACCTTTGGAATGCGTACGAGGGGCCGAAACCAACTCGCAGAGGCCCTTTAGATAATTTTGATGGAACAGGATGCCAACCGACGATTATGGCCCCTGCCTGAACTTCTTCTTCCTGCCCTTATCCCATATTACTTGGGGTCGGCGCAACAAGCTTTTTGCTTCCATTCTGTCCTGTTACCCGTCACACTATCACTTACTCCATTTTTTTTCATATCACTCCTCACACAATTATAAACACTTTTGACATTTTTGGTGAACTTTTTTGCATGCGTTTCATCCCTCCTCTTCACATGACCATACCAAGACAAACGATTCCCCTTCAACTTTTCAGTCACTGGCGCCACTTTCAAACTTCCTCTAACATACTCATTTCTCACTTTATCCATTCTCGTCACATCACACATTCATCTCAGAACAATGTCATTAATGTCATCGATACATGCTAGTCTTATTATTATTATTGATAGGCAACAACAACAAACAACAACAATGTATGTATGTATGTTGTTGTTCTAGTCAACCATTTATTAACACTTTTGAATTGTCACGGACCAACTCCTTGACAATTCAGAAAATTAAAGCTATAATTATGCACATTTCAAAGCGTAGCCTTTCGTAGTCTTAAACACGAGAATAAATTTTCCACTCACCAACAACTTCAACAATCTCCTCCTTAACTTGTTCTATCTCCTTCTTCTCCCCTCCTTGCTCAAAGTAAGAGATCCTAGACATGAGGTTGGACTTCTTCTGCTTGGGCCGGCTCCTCTCGATCTCCTGCAGTCTCCTCTCGGCGCGCTCTGCTCGCTCCACCGCCTTCTGGGCATCTTCTTCTGCTAGTCTTATCTTTTCTTCCCAAAGAAGAATGTCTGTGTCTTCGTGTTTTTCTGCTAATTTTAACTGTGGGTAGGGAAATAGTTTATAATAAATGTTTCCTTTTTAATGCCTTGTTTTGGGTATCTCACAATAGTAAACAATTAATGGTTATCTCGATGGTAAAATAAATTTTGTGTGTAAAACTTAGCTGTATTTCGTGATTAATCATTGTGTGGTATTTCGCTTTTATATTGTATACTCGTAGATGCAATTTCATAAATCCCCGGAATTCAAACGTCATGTTTATGATTCTGGGATTTTAAACGAGGATTTTATTATTAACTCTATGTTACTTATTTCTTGCCTTTCTTCGAACTTTACGTAAATATATTATACCCATCCCGATCTCTGCACATAACACAGTTATGTGTTGACTGATCGACCTGATTTTTTGCATGTATATTGCCCTTCGACGTAGAAGGTACTAGAAACCCTTAATCACCTGTAGATCCTCAAGCTGGTCCCTGTGCCTGCTGCTCTGCTCCTCCAGCGCGTCCTTGAGGCTGTCCACCTCGCTCAGCAGCAGCATCAGCCGCTCGTCCAGGGCCAGCTCGCCCATGAGGAGAGAGCTCTGGTGCGTGAGGAGCTTCACGCGCTTCTTGGCGGCCCGAGCTTCGGTTTTGTAGCTGTGAAATAGAATATAACATATTAGTTGTACAGTTTTTTTTATTCCGACATATCATTTATTTCACATTTACTAAAATAAGAAAAATAAAAACACTATATATACACTAAAGACAATAAACTCCTAGTTAAAATATGGCGTCAAAGAATTCCTCCGCATCGCTGTCGACTGGAAGTGTGCCCAAAAGAGTGACAACATTGCCACGTTGTATGGCAATGCATATGCTTATGCAATCTCTGACCGAGGTAAAAGCCAGCCCTTGGGTCACGCGAAGTGACAACTAAGCATTTGGATAATTCTTTAAAAAGCGTATGAACACTCGGGGCCCACGGCCCAAGAGTTTCAACCCCAAACGATAGTACGATTTTATAAAAGGAAAATAAAACTAAGGTGGAGCAGTTAATAGATTTTCACATAACAGTAAAGTTATTAGTGGGTTTTACAGTCACTCTTTCGCGAATGAAACAGCGAAAGAGCACGCTTGCGGAAATATTGAAAGCGGACAAGCAAGAGCACTTGTTCAGCGCTCGTCACTCACAACCGTCGCGCGCGCAGTCGTATACGCTGTTGTGAACTAATTGCTGTGTAAAGAGGGCTATAGAGCTACCAGAGAAGCTACATAACGCGACGCAATTATTACCAAATGTAGTCTTTTATCGCGTGTCTTCAACGTAGTCTTTTATCTTGGTAAAACGCTTTGTTGATAAGAACACGCTTGATGTGGGTTTTGAACTTCCCATCCGTAAGTACCGTGACCGATTTTGGTAACGTACTGCAGTACTAAAGCATTTTATTTTTTTTTGTAATAAGACGTTTAGGCCGTAAATCCTCAATTTCGCATTTATTGTAGATGTGCCAATATTAGTGAGGGTCGCGGTAATTCGATGGATGAGAGACGCACAGAACCGATCGTTATGGCGACATTTAGTGGAGGCCTATGTCCAACAGTGGACGTCTTTCGGCTGAATTGATGATGATAATATGTTCGAGAACTCTAATTGCGAGATGCAGGATTTCGAACTTTTTAGTTCCTTTGTGTCACCACAGATAGCGCTAGTCAAGTACGTAATACTCACGTTTCAGCCATCTCCCGATCTTTATCCGCATTGTTCTTCAGCCCGGTCACCTCTTCCATCAGCAGCTTGGACACTCGGTTGTGTCTCTCTAACTGAATGCGAAGCTCTTGTAATTCCTTCTCTTGGGCGACTGATTTCTCTTTTTCAGCTTCTAATTCCTGGAGAATGGAAATCATAATTGTTATTGTTTTTGTTCCGTGGATGTGTGAGCAGCTTTTTTATTTACCCCCTTGTCTGTATAAGAGGGGTGTTATAAGTTGACCACCACGTGTGTGTGTCTATCTGTGGCACCGTAGCGCTTAAACGGAAGAACCAATTTTAATGCGGCATTTTTTTTATTTGAAAGTAGATTTTCAAGTTTATGGAGGGGGGGGGGAGGGTGATGGGTTTTTCAGAAAACCTAAGTCTTGTTCATCAGATTCAAAGTTTTCTGTATTACCATCGTGGTATGGTGTTACTCAGTATCTGGGCGGTCGAGGTCAGGTAGGCAGTCGATCCAATTTATTTTAATTAGAGGTAATGCCTCAATTATCACACGAATATTATGAAGGTGAAAGTTTTTGAGGGTGTGTGTATGTATGTTACATCTTCACACTCGAACGGCTGTACGGATTTGGGTAAAACTTGGTACACGGGTAGACCATGTCCTGGAATAGCACATAGGATACTTTTTATCCCGGGAGTATATGATGCAGCTGCTAGTAGCTGTAATGAGAAGAAAGGATGACCTGTGCAATAGCCACGTTGGCCTCTTGTGCTTCAAACTCCTGCAGCTTGGCGGCGTTGAGCTCCGTCTGCAGCGCGGCAATCTGCCGGCTCAGCTCCGACACCGTCTGCTTTAGGAACTCCACTTCTTCATTACTGCTTGTGTCTGAAGCTGGAACAGGAAATATTGATGACTTATAAGTATAAATAAAATAAGCATAATCGTCCTTGTGTTGCCTTCTCTTCTAAAGACCACTCTCTAGGAGAGACTGTTGCTAGTTCGAATTGAAAAATTATTTTAGTGTAAATAGGACCGAAGCAGTACCATAGGTGCGGGCTTGTAGATGGCGAGCAATGGGTAGCTCGCCGTCCGGTAAGAACCAAGACCGGGTAGACGGCATGTTGGGTTCCACGCGACCCTCAAAGAGATGTCAGCAAAACTGATGGGGTCCAGCAGGGCCGACGCCTGCTAGGACTGCAGTTTGAAAAGTGACTGTGGCCCTGGCACCCAAAGGGCAACTAAAGAACACAGGTGGGGTTTAGTCAATAAAAGTTGTAGACCGGGAGAAAACATTTGATGATTTCCCAGCTCAAAAAAGAACCTCATCTGTGTCCTTCGGTTGCCCTTTGCGTTCAAAGACCTCGGTCACTCTTTCACACGTTCCTGCGGCGCCAGTAGGTGGAACTAGATCCAGTCAAGTCAATGATTTTTTTTTTGGGTTTTAATGACCAGGTCACTTGGACCTTCAACTCAACTATGTATCACAGTAGAGTGCGGGTGCAACACATTCTAATGTTTTTGAAGTATTTGGCAGCAAATGTATCGAGTCAGCCTTCTCGGTAAACTTCGCTAAGGTAACCAAAACTACAATAAAATTCTCAGCTCCATCTTACCGAGATGATTCCACATATTGTCTCGTTGCGCAGACACTTGAGATACAAAACTACACCAATTTTACATCACAATATCCACTAGGAATTAATTTGCGAATAATTAAAACAGGCACTGAACTTCACTCGAAGAAATCCCGCCAAAAAACTCTCAAGTCAATGATTTTGGTCACTTACCAGTGTCAATAGAGTCTGTGAGATCAATTTCCACCGCCTTCGCGGGCAGGGCTTGCATGAGCACGGTGCTGCGCCGCTTCAGCTGTTTGTTCTGCTTGTACCACTCGCCTGCTTGCTGCATAACCCTGGAATTTAAAAGGTTGGAGTGACAATGTGACCAGAAAGTACTGCCTAAATATACACTACAAATTTTTAATCAGTACAAATACTTGAAAGGCTTATTAGAAAAGGTCTTGTTATTATTTAAGTAAAGTCTCAATAAATAATATTCATAAACAGCAAAGTTAATAACGTTAGGTTAGGTTAGGCTAGGCAGCATCGCATAGTGAATTTTACAAAAGTGAATGTTAAGAATTCCTCAGAAAAAAAACAATGCGGTTGAATTAATAATAGGTCAGTATATTAACTAATTATAAGCATTAATTAGTTAAGTTCCACATAACATAAGTAACATAACATGACCTACTAAGATAAGCTAATGTCGGAAACACATTTTAATTGTTCAACCTTTGTCAAGGAATTTGTTGAGATAAACCTCGTTTGTTAACGTTAAGTGCGTTCTTGACATAACTGGAGCCTAAAAAGGAATATGACTTATAGTACTTGCCAGCGCTAGTAATGAGCATCATGTCCTGTGTTCGAATCCCAGGTTAGACAGTGTTACTAGAATTTTTTCATCTAGGATTTCTCAGTAGCAGATAGACAAGACTAATCGCTCTTTATCCAGTCTTCCACTGTTGTTGTTTAAATTCAACATTAAACAGTGAATTGACGTTTTTCGTATTTTGATGGTTTGTTTTACTTAAGGCAACACAGAACAGGCCCTGCGCCGAGAAAGAGAAGATGATTTTGTAGCCATGTAATATTTTTTCAGATTTATCATCATAGGCATTTATCACCGCGCCCGGTCGCACTCGGACAGTTCGGCGCCACGCGCTGACCCTAGCGGGATCGCCGAGCGTAGGTAAGAAAAGTGAAGTACATACATGAGATTGACTTCTGTAGGTACCTATCTATTTTGTGACGATACGATGGGACGGCAATCCGATACGACAAGGTAGTGATCAAGCGTAAAACCTTTACGTGGTTTACGTCGTGGTTTAAGTCCATTGTTATAATTTTGTCTAAAGATAAAGCGGTAAAAGATATTTTATTTGTAAAACATAAGTATGTAGTATAAGTTTTATGTATGAGAGTGTTTACAATTGTCAATTAATTCAATTTATATTGTATTTAGGTACAATTGGAGTTTGTACCGTAAGATGATGTGTTTAAAATAATGGCCGACATGTTTTTTACTGGAGTACAAAATATGAAATAATATCTTTGTATACATCAGTAGTTGCCAAATATAGTTCGATATTATTTTAGTTAAATCTATAGTGCAAACTTCAGGCTACTACGTACTACATACTTAATAGCTATAGCTACAATTTGAGTATGCTCCTGTCTTTATTTCTGTAAAATAGTTTATAGTAAACAACAAATAATAGCAAAAGTTTCTAAGCAGCAATTAGCATTTCAAATATTGGAATGAAGAAGGCGTGGTGGATCTCGCTATCTCTGTCGTGCGCACGTAACCTAATGGCGGTTACGTCATATTTTAGTATATGCATCTTTATATTGTTATTTGACAGTTTCCCCTTCCATTAGATTTGTTAGGTGTCTACTTGATTAATATTGGACGAATTTGAAAATCTCTTTCTATTTGCTATTTTGTATAAAGTTACTTTTTGATACAAACAATAAAAAAATTGATTCAAGTACCCAATTCCTACTCACTTATGCATAACGCCGGCATCGACATCCCTCTGGTTCTTAAGCTGCTGATACTCGTTGAACAGCTTCTCGGAGACGGTCTTGAGCTTGCCGAGCTCGCGGGTCCTCTCGCGCAGCTCCCCGTCCAGGTGCTGGCGCTCCTCGAACAGGATGTTGTAGCGGCGCTGCAGGTCATCGTACTCACGCTTGGCTGGAATTGGGAGAAAGGAAATAAAGATGAGTTTTTATTTTTTAGACGTGAATTTGATTCTAGGAGGTAAGTGGCTATTACATTTTTTTTCGCGACCCTGTTATGTCTACATCGTGCTATTACTAAAGTTCCATTCCTGTTCTCTGATAGGTAGGCACTATGGGATAGAGGCCACAGAAGGCAGCTGGCAACTAATAATAATAATCATCATCATTTCAGCTGAAAGACGTCAACTGTTGGACATAGGCCGTCCCCCCAATTGCGTCTCGCTTCCATCGGATTCCCGCTACCGTTATCAGATCATCAGTCCACCTTGTAGGAGGCCATCCAACGCTGCGTCTGCCGGTACGCGGTCGCCACTCCAGAAACTTTCGGCCCTTTCAATTCAGAACTAACAATGATTTTAAAAAAAATGTAAGTAACATGTGTAAAGAATGAATAAAGGGAATGATAATAATATTTTTATTAGAAAAAATACTTTATGACATGTAAAATACACTACAAAGAACTATCACAGAATAGTCAAATAAAAAAGAGCCCTGACTCCTAAACTAGGAAAAACTTGTATCAACTGCACAGTACACCCATATTATAAGTTATATTTAGGTTGGTAGGTACATAAAAAGTCCCATTCAACAGGGAGCTATTGTATTTAACTGAGAATCGAACTCAATACCCCGTGCTTGCCTCAAAGAGATGTCAGCAAACGGACGAGGACTGTTATGGCCGATGCCTGACGGAGCTGCTGGGTAGTTCGAAAGAATTACCGTGGCCCTGGAACAAGGGCATTGAAGAGAAACACATCTAGAAATCACCAGCCCCTCTCGCTCTAATTGAAGCGAGAGGGACTAGTGATTTCTAGAAAAAAAAAGGGTGCTCAGCAGTCGTTCAGAGGTAGATCTACACTGTTTACTTTTCCGTATGGCGAATACGGCCCTAATGTTATGTTGAATGTATTTTTAAAATTACTAGTTCAATATAAACATTTATTTATTAGTAAAACAAACTATACCCATGTCCACCACTTCACTGGATAACCCCACTCATACCTACCCTCACACAATAAGGTAAAAATATGAATTCGTAATAAGAACCATTAACTTCACCACAGAGAATGAATTTAATTATCAATGTCAATAATGTGAGTCTGTAACTTGTAATAGTAAATAAGTATGAGTCAACTACGAAACAGTTGCCTACTGAAGTGTCTTTAGCCACAGAAAAGGTAATAGTCTTTAGCTTTAAATAATACCTATATACATAACTACACATACACATATACACATACATATATATAATTAACATTAAATTAATATTCCACAACTATCACACAACGCCGTCTAGTCCCAAGCTAAGCAGAGCTTGTGTTATGGGTACAAGACAACTGATAAACATACATAGATATTTCTAAATACATAAATATTATAGATAAATTACACCCAGACACAGAACAAATGATCGTGCTCATCACACAAACATTTGTCCTGGGTGGGAATCGAGCCCACGACCTCAGGCATAGCAGTCAGGGCCACTAACCACTAGACTAACAAGCCAGTCATTTATAATATCCACGTTCATCCCATATTCTCATTCACATGTCCTACTATGTATTACGTACTGGTATCTACTCCATTAATTTTCATTCCAGATATGATAAATCATTTTGCAGTTAGCGTTTTAAGAAACACTTTTGAACGTCAATTGTTTCGTCAGTTTGTACTAGATGAAGTTCATGTTTCCTAGCAGACTAGCCCAAGAAGAAACACAGAAACAAACTCAGGGAGTCAAAGTATATTTTAGAGTCCATACGTGAACATGTACCTACCTAATAGTCAATTAATTTAGATTAATTTATTTACTTTATTAGGTAATACGAATCATGGAGCGCAATATCGGGGTTCGAGTTCACAATCCTGCGCGCCAAAACTAAGAGCGGATTTCTGAATTGAGTATTTTGAGGTAAGAACGTCTCAAACCATACTTAACTGCCAAATTTTGGGCAAAGTAGAGTTTGAGTAATTCTCAACTTCGAATGCTTAAGACGGCCCTAGATTAATCGAAACAGATCATAATGGATGAATCTGAAGATAACATGAGTTCTGAGGATTTAAATCAGAAATCGGGAGTAAGATCACAGATGTTACCAGGAAAGCTACTTTCCGGTTAAAACAAGTCCTCACCGGACATGATAAGTTCAGGAGGTTTCTGCATCTAATTCAGGCGGAAGAAACACCCAGGTGTCACCATTGTGCGGACCGCCCTGAAGACACGGTGGAGGAATGCTCCGTTTGGGTGGATCACCGCCGGCCGTGTCCTCGTGGACGCACGGCGGCGGCGACCTCTCGCACCGGGTCTTGGTACATGGTCCGGACCTAGGGGAATGGGCAGCAGTCGCTTCCTTATGCTCCTCCTTAGTTAGCGAATGAGACGGCCGCACACGTGAGGGAACGGAAATCCTTACAACCAAGCCGCTGAGACCGCGACCCCGATTACCAGCCAACGTTGGCGCGGGCTTGCGGACGACGAGCAATGGGTAGCTCGCCATCCGGACCGAGCCCGAGTCGTCGACGCCGTGACGGCGTAAAAACCATAAGGGCCCAACAGGGCCGAAGCTACTGGGGCCATGGGTCGACTTCAGAAAGGGAAACCCGTGGTCCTAAAACGCAAAGGATAACTGAAGCAACATAGGTGTAGTTTTAGTTACACGCCCTCCCGCTCCGCCTCTAGGGCATTTGGAGAAGTCATTAGATGATTTCTCTTCTTAAAAAAAACCGGAAAGCTACTATTCAAAAGTGGGATTGGGCCGAACATGTTAGCAGCCAAATGTTACATGAGCTGTGCGACAAAAGTAGTGTTGCAACAGAACTCTGCTTTCGCTTCTGTTCCGCAAGCTTATTTATTCACTTCCGTTTCCGTTGATGGTTCCGCAAACTTTATAACAGAACTCATACAACGAGGAGCGCGGGGGTAGGGGGCCCGTAGACGACTGGACACGACGGAAAAGGCGTGGAGGGGGTGAGAGAAAAAACAAATCAAAGTCGCGCCCGCACCGCCAGTCTGATATACGAGACAACTAAATGGGTTAAAACTAATTCCATAATATTAGAATATCTCAAATTCTGTCCTTACCATTCATACCTTTCGCAAATCCATTTACTACCCAGACTGACCCAGACACTATTTGTTCACAGTATTTTTCCCGTGGTACTTTCTTTTTCACCCATTTAAACTTCAAAACCAATTTCTACACAGCCAATACAGGTCTTTACCCACATTAATTTTATTTCTACTGATATTAACACATTTTATCTTAAAGCCAACCAGTCAACTCTTTGTATGTTATAACAACCAACAAACATGTATAACTAGCGGTCCCGGCAGACGTTGTTCTGCCCAAAAGCGGGATTTAGTAAAAAAAAAAAATTTACCCTACTCGTTAAAAAGTACCCTATGTCCGTCTCCTGGTTCTAAGCTACCTCCCCACCAATTTTCAGCCAAATCGGTTCAGCCGTTCTTGAGTTATAAACAGTGTAACTAACACGACTTTCTTTTATATATATATAGATATGTTCAACTAACGATGCTCCAAATTAGTTACCAATACTTTCCTGATCGCGTATTTTATTTGAGGAAAGGTTTAATGATTGCTGTGCTCCATTACTGGTTTGTGGTTACCTAACCTACCATAAAATTGTGGACAATTTCTATTAAAAAATATTAGTAAATAACATTACCCATCAGGGCTTAGGGCAATCAAATTAAAACATTTATTTCAAACTAGCTGACCTGGCGAACTTCGACTTCGTACCGCCTAATAGTAAGGATAACGCCATCTACTGGCATAACCAGAACAGCAAAATTCATTTTATAGTTACATTTTATCTAGAGATGGCGTTGTATTTGGATTTTTTTTTTCGTTATTTTTTCCATTTTTAACCGACTTCAAAACAGAAGAGGTTCTATGTTCAGCTGAATGTATGTTTATTTTTTTTATGTATGTTCACCGATTTCTCGGTCAATTGTGGACCGATTTTGAATTATTATTTTTTTTTTATTGAAAGTTTATGCTTCCGTGTCGGTCCCATAGAAATATTGTTATGATCTGATCATGAACTTCGAAGATATGGAACAGACCTCCTCATAGGATCATAAAAAGTAAAATTGATTTTTTTATATGTGTAGTCGATGACTGACTGAAAGAAGGGGAATATATCGAACTGATCTGATGATGAAGCCTGAAGTTAGGCACCGGAACTCTTTAATAAATTAATGTAATCTAAGTGGTCTAAATAATCTCTAATTAATGTAGTCTAGTGGTGGTACCATAACTAAAAAGTATAAAATATTTTTTTTTACACTTAAAACAACCAATTTCAATGCAAAAAAAAAACACTGAAAATTGCAAAATAACTTCAATTTCGGAAGTCGGTGTTAAATAACGAAGAGACAAAACTGTTATAGAAACACCGACTTCCAAAATAAAATTTGTTTTTTTTTTACATTGAAGTTGATTGTATTTTTTTTGTAATTTATTTTTATTTCTCACTGTTTAAACCTTTGCAAGACTATCTTGAATATTTCTAGATCAAAATTAGCCAAATTGGTCCAGCCGTTTTTGAGTTTTAGCGAGACTAACAAACACCTTACAGGCACCTTTCAATTGTCAAAAAGTTAGTCAGTCAGAAAAGTAAAGCTAAATGTACATTCCAATGCGTAGATCCCTGTGGAGAACAAGTCATATCAAAAGTGAAATGCATGTCAGAGTAAAAATGACACAATGGTATGTTTGCAACAGTTAAATAACTGTTCATCATCATTAAATAATAATCATTATTAATAATAACCTGTCCCTAATCTATCGGGTATACACCAAAATGTTACTTTGATAATGGTTTACAGTTTCTAAAGTGTGAAGAACACACGGACAGGATGAAGGAATTTGCTGGTGGAGGAGTGAGAGTACAACTACAAATAAGGTTGTTAGTCAATTATTCCTGTGGGCTAAGCTACTGGCAAAAGCTAGTATATTCAATAATCTAGATATACACACCTTATATTAAGCAATGAATGTTATCATTTAAAACTGCAATACAGTATGTGCTCTATCTATCACCATTGCATGCATGCATTGTCCTCCCAAAGACAATGTAGAAAATTCCCAAAAATACCATAAACAAATCATTGTCTCTGTGAAAACCCCATCTATTTTAATCACACAGTTTATTGGAATACAATGGCACTAAGAATTGAAGGCAACTATACAATTTATAATCAAATACAATAAAATTATCAGTATTTGTACATACGGACTCATAGTAATATTATTTTGTGTCCCGTATGCTTAAATGGATGACCTAATGCTGCTTATATATTACACATTATGATTACATGTTCCATTTTATTTCTTAGTAAAATTTACAATATTTATTCTAAGTAAGCATTATGATTTAGCAGTAGGAAAAAAGTATGATAAATCAACTGACAAGTAAGCTTTGAATTATATTATGTATATTATTAATTGTGTTTGTGTACCTAGGACGAGAAGTAGGTATCCTATGAACTGATTCATAGAATACCTACTTCTCGGGTATAAGTGTATGTAGTCATGTTAAAAATTTCATCCAAATATGTTAGGTGTGATTGATTAATACCTAAATATCCAAACATTTTGCGGGAAAGGTATAATTACTTAAAAATATCAATATCAACCTTCTCAGGAAATAATTAATGGCAGTACTCAACTTAAATTAAATATACTATTGTAGTCTTAGATTAAATCAAAACAGCAATAATTTCATATATCAATGATTGTAGTCTCTTAGTGAAATAATACTACATAAAATGATTTAAACCAGACAACACGTCATGTTGCCATTTATTAATTGACATAATTTTCCTTAGCATTGAATAATAAGGTAATTAAATAATAAAAATTAAGGAAAAGGAACATTACATTAGATTTTAACCTAAAAGCAATAAGCAACAAGTTATCTTATCGATTTCGACATAATGATAATGTTTTTATCTACATTAACAAAAATTCTCGAGTGTGAAAATTAGTTTATTTTATTTTTAGGTACTGACATCTAACGAAATGTATAAGGTAAATATGATAATTTAAAATTTTTCTTCGCCATTACCTCAGATCAAGTAAGAAAAGGCCATTACATAGAAAAAATGAATTTGTCGCTAATTTACAACTACAAACCAAAAAAAAAACAAACAAATCAATCTAAACTTCAAATATTTACTTTTTACTATTTTGACATTTAATTTTGACATTTCGCTAGGAAAAAACGATAATAGTGTTGCGCAATAAAAAAGTCAATAATAATTATCTACAAAACGCTATACCGTTATTGAAAACGGTATTTATTAACTCTTTTATTCCATGTAAACGATTAGTCATTATTCCATACGTGTGATGCGTAATAAACAGATGTTATTCAAGTCTTTGTTAATCCTAACCTACAGTAACACCAATGTTTTGAATTTTGTTTTGCAAATAGAAGGTATTAAAAGTTTAGGTATTTCATATGAGCAAGGATTGGGGAAGATTACGAATTTAATGTCTAAGCAACAGGTTATTGTCTGACATAAACCAACAAATACGCGAATAGGATTTTCTACTTGGTTTTTCGTTTGCATACGACCCGGGAGATATTGTGACATGCGCAGTTACAACCGCAAAAAGTCGCAAAAACTAAAGATTTTCACCACAAAAAAATGGAAAGCACTTACCTTTTTCGGATTTTAGTAAATAAGCTTTGTGTTTTCGCTCAGCGTCTTCGTATCTATTTTTCCACTTTTCCACGTATGTGGAGATCGCGATGTTAGCCTCCTTGGTGTGTTGTTGCGCGTCGGGCGGCGTCATCCTGACGGCAGTGGCGCGCGGGATCCTCGTGGCCGCGCCGCCGCCGGGGCAGAGCGAGACGGCGCTCCGACCGCCTTGACACTGATTGTTGCTCGACGCGATCGCAAATACATTATCACCGTTCCTTTTAATCATTTTTGCATTCGATTTTTATTGCACGCGCGCGTCGAACGCTCGCATCCTCTTGTTTTCACGTATGCACAGACGCGACACGTGTTAGATCAACAGGCTGGTGCGTCGCTAGTTGGAAAGTGTTGAAATTAATTCGCGAAAGGACTTCTTTGTTCTCGCCTTTGAGGAAAAATACGTGTGATATTATACGCGGCACTTCTGAGTATGTCACGCGCGTTCACTTGTAAAGCAGCCTTGGTCGGTTAGAAGCTGCAACAAATAATTCGATATAAAATATAAAAAGCGCCTCAAGAAGACAAGAATGAGGGCCGAGTGTCAGATTTCAACTAAGGTTACTAAGTACGTGTGGCTGTGATATGATAATGAGGAGTTCGTCATTGTGAGTCATACGGCTTGGTGTTTACGCTTTTTGTTTACGTTTGACGTTGCCTCATAGTTAGCATTGTTATCGTTCGATCCTTCTTAGAATCTAGCCGGAATTTAGTCGGAAGCAATTCTGCATGGAGCGCTCGATAGGCTATCAATGAGATCAAACGACCGCAACATTATCGTTACGTATCAATTTAGTGCCTACTTCGTAGTTAACTAGTTAGTCATTGATTTGTCGTTTCTGATAGTATCCTCAATTGTGCGTAGATTGAATGTGTATTTTATTTTTTATTTTTCACTAGAGGTTTTCTTTTCATTAATTAAGATCATTAACCTATTTAGTGCTTGTTAGAATCATACTTAATGTTTAATATAAAAAATACATAAATTTTAGTTTTAGACTTAAGTGAATATGGGTGCAAAATTTTAATTACCTACCGCAAAAACCTCGAGAATAATATTAACAACAATTACCTATCATTTCGTATCTTGCAACTTATATATAGAAATTGGCATGGAATATAATGGTAAATTAGTATGACTGTTCCTAATTTTTACAGCAAAAAGTGAGAATCATGATTAGAATAAATTTAATTTAAAAATATAACTTAACGCGTATGGAAATCGCAGCTTGCAATAACAAATCTACTATTATATACAAAAGTCAAACAAAACAAACTGCTCTATCTCAACATGACGTTGGAGAAACCATTCCAATAAAGAAAGAAAAAAACTCACCAATAAAAACATAAATACACAAAAAGATCACTATCCCACATTAGTCACCGACAAATAAAATGCCACTGAATCGAAAAAATAAAACAAATTGGCGACACGCTACCACATTTCAAAATCCACAACTAAACGCAGTCAACGCATTATGTCCAAGTAGGGCTGAACGGAAATTCTAAAATTAAACCATTTCCAGTGAAACGGAGAGGCGAACCGTCTTGTCTATGTAAGAGACACACAACGTGTGGCTTGTGTGGGCCGCTCGAATTGTTAGACATCTCAAGTGATTTAATTGTCACGACCGAGATGCGAAGCATTAATCTCTTCTTGTTGCTAATGTCTTTTTGTTTATCTAAGTTTTATTGAACTCTTAATAGCCTGTTTTGAGTTTTAGAATTTTTGCATTAATTTTGTTTGATTAATTGATTTTGATAGATTCTTTTTTTCAAGTCGTGATCTGAGATCAAACGTGTACCTGTCATTCAATAAAATAGCAGTTCTTAACCATAATTATATATCAACCTCATAATACCTTATTTTCTTAAAGTAGAGACAAAATATTTACTTATATATAATATTCCATACACACACGAGCTTAGATTACACAAGTAGTTAAAAGATAAATGATGGTTCGATGTGGTAGTTATAGATAATATTATCATATTAAAAACTCACATTCTCATTCAATTCGGGGCCAACCCACTTGAATAAATAGAAGATCTAAGATGGATATTATCTCCGCTACTCGTGCCTGTCATAAAATAACAACTACTCCTTTAGGAATGCCTTGTTGTTATGTTCCGAGTATGCTAAGCACCTGCCTTGAGTTTGAGTCATGTCATCATGTCACAATCAAGTAAAATAGAGGTATTTATTAAGTTTACTAGCATTAGTACAGAGACATCGTTGAATTAGACTTCATCACATATACGTAGACCATTATTCATCATAAATGTTTGTCTGACAAAAAAAAACATACAAATTACAAATCAGTTACTTCATTAAACTATAGAGTTGTTTAATGATGCTGGGAGCTTATAGAAGCTCCCAGCATCATTCTGTTGCCCTTATAATGTAATTTAAATTGGTCTTTGAAAAATATATCATATCACTCACTTTCTAGATATGGCCTACTTCACATAATCCTACTCTTATAGTCATCCACACTTATACTTACAACTTTCTTTAAGTCCTTTCAAACCCTGAAATGAAGTAATAGAAAATTGCAATGTGGTACGTGTTGGTACAGCAAAACATTATTGTGACCCATTTATATCAATTCACTGTAACAACTACAAGCTCTGTTCCTTTTCTCTCGCCAATCCACATGGGAAGAATTACTCGTAGTAACTACCATTATCTTGCAAATTACCACTTCTATATTAATTGTTACAGTATAGCTTTCTTAGCTTAATGTACAATATCATTAAAGTTAAACGTGATTTTAATTTTATCGAAAATATATTTTAAGCTACACGTACAAAAATGAGAAAAGAACTCACAAAAATAAGTGAAAAACGCTCCAAAAATGAGATTATGTAATTGAATTAGGGTTCGCTGAATAATTTCAAGCATCCAAGGCACCGCTGCTAAATTAAAAGTTCGAGAATCCAATCAGAACAAACAAACTTGGAAACAGAAACCAGACGAGCCTTAAAGAACTTAACCATATTTAGGTAATGAGGTCGAAGTGAGGTTCACCTTTGTAAAGAGCTTCGCCAACATCGCTATCGGCAAGGCAATCCGATTACACCAACGATACCCAACTTCGTCAATGTATTCATTAAAGTCGACTTTCGATACTTCAAAGTGATTTGGCAATGATAGAAATATATTTATCAATAAAAAGCACGTCACTATTATTAACGACTTCGAGTGCTTCGACTTGATTTTAATAACACTTGTCGTAACCTTCTTGCTTGAAGAAAGTCCGTAAATTAAAACAGCTTCAATGCTTAATTGTTGTAATCAACAAGTAATCATACAAATTACCCTAATTTTGTGCGAATAATAAGGAAATAAAGGGCATTTGCGACTCGTTACCGTTTCCGCAATGAGGGGTGTTCGCATGAAAAAATAAAAGTTGACATTTTGCGAAATTTATGCGACGAGGACGGGCAGCAGAAAAGTGTGTGCCGCATGCCGTGACGCCGCCCACGAGCTGCTCATTATTACTTTCATCTTAAGACGCTAACTTTGATTTACTGTGAAATTAAATTTATAACGTGTTGCTTGTGTTCTCTTTGAAGCCGAGGGAAGGGAAAACTTTGCCGTTTTGGACAAAATGTTTAGAAACATTGTTAGTCCTAGCGTTGGGTAATCTATAAACGAGTGATGAAGGACCTGACTCAGGCTATGAATAACATTTTTGATCCTTAAGCCAAAGAAACTTCATTGTTTAATAGGTTACTTAACGACAGTTTTAGTAGGTAATGGTAGCGTGTACCACCATAATTATTCTCTGATATTGTGCAATCTATTCTTGGATATAAAATTGCTACTATCAACTGCAACAAGACAAGGTTCGAAACTGATTTATCTGACAAAATAATCTCGTTCAACTCAAACACCAGAAGAATATCCAACCACTAAAATCTCTGTCCACTTTTTATCAAAAACAGCGTGAACATAACCCACATTTCGAGGAAACACTCGCATCACTTCCTGCAGCGAGTAAATTCGGCAGATATTATTTTTATGAGCGAATAATAAACGGCTCAGCGACCATTCACCTCAGACCTATTTCTGGGCTCTTGTTAACCTCCGCTCGTAAAATCTCGCTACTGGCTGTAAGGAGAACGTAAAAGTGTTGCTTATACTGCTTACACCATGTCAATGGTGAACAGTCTTGTCGTGTTTATGGGTTAACTAAATAAAAAAAGAACAGTACAGTTTTCGGATGTTAATGGGAAATCATCGTTTTAAAAAACCTCACAACATTTGTATAGCGAGGGTTTTTAAAACTAACTTGGAATCCAACATTGAAAAACTCTGTATAAAAATGCGTATTGACTCTTAATCAACATTGTAATCATGTATCGCTATACCGCTTCAAAACACGAGCTGCTTCAAATGATGAAGCTCATGTTTTGCAGCGGTACTCTGAATGCCCAATAAACTCGGCGGGTGTTTTGCAAATCGACACCCAAACATCCTCCAAACAACAGCAAAAACAGGCAAAACAGTCCAATTTTAAGTCAACTAGTGTCAACTGGCCGCAATTATTTGATTCGATTAGCGTTTTTGCGATGTCGTGCAATTAGACGTTATAGTGGCAATCTATCCTGACTTCGAGCGACATTCCGCTCTCCCACATAAAATGTGTCACTTTAGTCTGTCCTTCGTTGAGGTGGCTATAAGCTCTGGTCCACAATAATTGCTTGAATACAATAAGCATCGTAGGAGTTGATGAGCTATACTAACAAATATCCGTCTATTCTGTTTGTTTTTATTAATTAAAGTTATCATTAGCATCGTTATCGGTTCCTGTCATATTATTTTCTCATAAGAATAGCTAATCTTAAGTAATAATTTGAAAGACTAGTAAGATCTCTACTTAACGTTTAAGACATGATATCTTCCGTGACATTTAAGTGATACATTTTTCTCAGCCAGAACCTTTACTAAATATTCTGTTAGTTCCAAGACTTATGTCCTCCGCATCGTGTAGGAGGAAACAGGATTGTGCCCGTGTTTATTGCAAAAGTTTTAACTGCAGTCGTGGGCTGCTATCTCATTTCGAACTGATACAAGCTAAATAAAATATTACTTTTATGTAAAGTCGTAAAATAGGGTTTTGTTTGCTAATTATAAAAAGAGTTTATTATATTGCCATGTACTGTAAATTTTAAGAGAAAAAATATATTGCTATGGACTATAAATACCTTTCACCTTGGTCCTCTCAATAAAAAAACTATCACCCACACCCTATGACAATAGCATTACACATTCAGGAAATATGTACGGATTTCTTTTCAATAGCCTAACGTAAAAAAATCTTGGTAGTGAAAGTCTTAGATAATATTTACATTTTAGTCAGCAAACATTACTAAACGACTAGAATTCGAAAAGTAAACAGTTTCCATACAAATTTATTTTTAACATTTTTTTACTAATTTCTCGATATTTTTTCTCGGTGATAACTGTAAACGACAAGCACTCTACATGATTAATATCGTTTAAATACCGTTATTTGAATAACCTTTTTAAATGCTATTTGTTATTTTCGCCATAGAGAAATGTCATTATTTTTAAATTAGCTAATGGATGGAGCATATCTAGCTTACACCATGTAATGCGTTATCCTGTTTTCTCATCAATCAATCACGAATTTTACCTTCTTAGTCTGATGACTGTGTCGATTTAATGTATTAAAGCTGATTAATCTATTAAGATAGAGATCGAACTAACGGGCAATCTGTTAATTCTGTAGTCAGCTCTATGACGCTATCAATATTTTGTCAACAATAATGTTGGTGATTCCCACTAATTCTATTGCTTCGATCACAAAATTCCCGCTTAAACTAGTAGACTGATTTCTAAACGCAATTTGTTCCCGGGTGTTTTTTGTTGTGGGATTGTTCGAAAGGTTCGGTAGGCATCGTCTCTATGAGGTGCGCGTGGAACGCAACCCGACGACCTAAACTTAGCTCTTATCGGACGGTGACATACCGCTCACTGTTCACCTTTCGCGAGCCCGCGAATCGTCATGGGACTCCAAATGCCTAGGACGTTTCCTGTGGTGGCTGGCGTGTCACACTTTCTGTCATCTCCTGCACTCGCATTACTGCTCCACAGGAGGTTATTCCATGGTCTGTAGGCACGACATGGTTGTGTACCAGCCGAATTCGATCGTTAAGATAGTAAACTAAAATTTACTTTGATTTAATTTAATTTGAAATTTTATTTCCTTAACATTTTATCAAGTTTTCTTATCCTTTGGTGTCTAATAATATCTTCCAACAAGTTATTAATTTCAGATGACCGCATATTTGTAAATACATGAGGATAATAATTATAACTACAATTATTAGGATACCTAGTAGTATCAAAAGTCAAGGCTCAAGGTCAACCTGTTTCACTTTAAATTTAATATGTTTGACCTTGGCCAAGAGTCAAACATAATCTAATATAGGTAGTTTATCATCTAATAGTACTCAGCAGCAGGTGCTGCTACATCGTTACCAATCATTATGCAGAAAATATATTTAAATTATCCTTGACACATTTATACAGGCATTAATTCCAGTGTACATAGGTATCTCTCAGGTTGGTACAGGCCAGTTGGTACAGGTTGGTACAGGCCATGGTCCGAAGCGAGGAGGACTGGCAGGTAGACGCTTCCTTCTGCGTAGCAGTAATGCTTAAAAAATCTAGTAGGTACCTACGTGTCTTGTTTCTAAGTGAATCTAGCTATCAGTACTTAGATATTGGAGTCCATTCTAGATTAATTCCGAGTTCCTTTGACTAGGATAGGATGAGATCAGATGCTATAACGTTCAAACTAGTCGTAGGAATTTTCAGAAGAATAAATTAAAAAACCATAAGAAAGGTCTACTTGAGAATGTACAGGGCCAAATTAAATTATCTAGCGAAACTACAGATGTTTGAGTATCGATAAATAATGATGATGAAACAATGAAAACTTCTCTATTTTCAACCTTAATACTTACTTTAAATACTGAGCAGCAGTTTTCAAATTTAAATTAACCATAGAACATTTTGAATTTGGAATTACATGTTTAGGCATTTTTTTTTATTCTGACTACGGAGTCAACGGCCGCTGGTAATGTAATATGCTGGGAATAAGTTTACAAAATATTTTTTGTTTTGTTTTTTCGTAATTATAGGTGGATATCACAAATCTTAGCTGTGTGGATGTCTTTGTGAATGTTTGTAATAACCAGTGACGGATTAAGACTTCTTGATGCCCTTAGCTATCTACGCCTGTGGGCCCCCCTATCCGTATGTCAACTAGAATCGGTCTCTAAACCTTTACCGCCTAAAAATATAAGGTTTTGTAAAATAAGGTGATGAGATGTAATGTACCTTAGAAGTGGAGTAGGTGCGACAACAATAAAAACCAAAGCATAATTTATTTATTAGGGGTTAAAGTATGAAATTGCCGATTTGTACTTAAAAATTGAAATTCGTTTTTTTTTTCATTTAACATATTTATTTAATCAAAATAATTACCATTATTATCTATACATAGCTGCCATCTAATTTATGAGGAAGGTCATTTATGCCTGTGTGAAACCATTTTGTACTGCTTCCTGAGAAGAAAACTTTTTATCAAGTAGAAAATTGTCCAGATCACGAAAAAAAGGGTAGTCTGTTAGAGCAAGGTCTGGCGAATACTGAGTGTGACGAATGGTTTCTAATTGCAGTTCAGTAGAATTAAAATGTTGTCTCTGCTGTATGAGGTCTTGCGTTATCATGGAGAAATAATGGTGAAGATTTATTCATGAGTCGGGGCTGTTTCACTGCTAGTTTTGCTATCATTTTTCAGAGTACGGAACTGTAGACTGCCGTTATTGGTTGACTAGATCGGAGAAAGCAGAAAAAATAACAATAATTTTGGAAGCCGGTGTTAAAAAAGAAGCAAAAAATACCGAGAAACACCGACTTTCGAAATTAAAATTATTTTGATTCTTTTAGTTTTTTTATTTAGTGTAGTCGGTTTTTTTTTGTTTTTTTTTTTTGTAAAAAGTTTTTTTTAAAAGAAGTACTGCATAGGGAGTAGAAGAACCTACTATGTGAAAAAAGTTTCACTCAAAAATCTCAAACCATTTTTTTGTTTAGTTTTATGTCAATTCGAAGTACCTGTTACAATAAAAAAAAGGCAATTCCGCTATTATTACGTATGCATATAAGCCGGCCGGCAAAATTATTCAAAAAACAAAACATTTGATTTATTTATTAAAATTTCATGCAACATAAAGGTACAAAGGCGGACTTAATGCCTTAGGCATTCTCTACCAGTCAACCAAGGGTAGTGAAGAGAACATATGGTAGGTGCATAAAAAAAAGCAAAGAATAATACGAAAACAAGGGGTGGTTTGTGATTGGCTGATCGCAATTCCGGTGCATTCGAATTGCCGAATGCACTAGCGGGCAGCGAGTGGGCAAGCGGGAGCCTAGGTCAGACTCTATGTCAAATTAAAAACCGCGAATTTTCAAATACATTTAAATCTAATAATATCGTAATTAAAACTAACTTACAAAATAAAAATAAAAGCCATGAAGTACTAAAAATTTTTAAATTATTAAAACTTTTTTGGTATGGTTTTTGGTGACATGAGAGTGAGACGTGATGCCCTAAGGACGGATTTTTTTGTGCTTCTTCTGGTGCCCCCCCAGATGTGATGCCCTAAGGACGGATTTTTTTGTGCTTCTTCTGGTGCCCCCCCAGACGTGATGCCCTAGGCAATTGCTTAATTTGATTAAGGGTTAATCCGTCACTGGTAATAACAGCCAGGCCACGATACAGGAGTAATTCCTAGTGTAGGGCAATGTTCTTAAATAAATAAAAGAACTGAATAAATATTCTATTGAGCTTAACGATAATAATGCTCAATTGCTGTTACTGCACGAGTACCAACACTATTCATTTAAATGTAAGCGTGCCATTTATTTTCTTGTATTGCCATACTATATTCTTATTGGGCAAGACCTAAGTACATAATTTATCTAACTAAGAGCTTTACATTCTAGGAAGTAAGTGCTCGTACACTACATTTAGTAATTAGGTAATTGGCTCATCATGTTAACTACGAGTTTTCGACACGAGAGTGATTGTCTTCCGAGAAACGAGTAGCGACTGAGGCGAGTACGATAAGATACGGTGAAATGTGAATGTCCGGTTTTATCACTGTTTTTTATTTGAATGGATAGAACAAGTCTATGACCTAATTTTATGACGTTTATTATGTGTGATTTTGAAGCATCGTTTTAAATAATGCTTGCTTTTTCTTCTTTTTTTGTTCTTACTTTTTGAGTTTTATTTAATTTTGGTGAACTGTTTTTTATTTATTGTGTTTATTGAGAAATATATACTGATTATTTTTAATTTGGTATTTTTATTTTATTTTCCTGTTGTTCTGTCTCTAGACTTTATAGCGATGAGTGTTTGTGAGCAAGTTAATTAGGTATGAATGAAAGGTTTTTCATGAAATCAAAAGCAAGCTCAGATGATTTTTCATGAGTAAGATCTTTTAGTGTCATAGAATCTTGTGGTACATACCTAACCATGATGACAATATGGAAAAAACAATGAGTCCTCTTTAAAATATGTAAGTTAACGTTTTTAACAAATAACTGTAAGTAATGGTTTACTCAGTAAGCGAGGTAAGTTCATGAATCATTTTCAGAAATATTCAATATTAGCTCCTTTCAAGGAAATTTCACGCCGACTGATCGACACAGCGTGACCAGAGGGCTGGCTCGTTCTTCGCCCAATGAATTAACATTGCCATTCATTCAATGTGGCAATGTTGCCAGCCTTCTTGGCATATTTCCGGATGACAGCAATGTGGAGGAGTAACTTCGACGCCTGAGTGCATTCATTTGTGTTTTTGTATTATATGTACATAGTTAGGTTTAGTGTAAAATTATTTATAGTTAATATTTAAGTTTGCTACGTAGGTTGCTTTGCTCCTTACTTGACTACTCCTTACTATTCTCGGTAATGTCATTTAAGCCTATTTTAAATAGTGTCGTGATAAGTAAAATTATGTACGGTTGGCTTCCAGTAAAGAAAACAGATCTCCCTAATAGTGATCCGGACTGCCAGTCAGCCAATTAGGTCTGTAGATAAAAATCTACGAAAACATAGTCCTTATAATTCTCATAAATGGCCGCTGCTGATAACTTGACATATTTTTATATATTTTTTTTGTATGCAAGATTTTGAGAGAAATTTAATCATTACTTTTGGTAAAGTGCAAATAAGTAGGTGGGGTACCTACTACCTACCTATATTTTTAAGTGAAAATTCATCAAATGGGTAACTTCTAGCAAGTGCGAGCTTCAGCCTTTTGTTACCCCCATTAATTATGTTGACCAGTGTAAATAGTCCGGTGCTGAATACAAATCTCCAAAACTAAAATACCTACTTACTTAACGAAAAACCTAAAGACTAAAAAAAAGGAAGTAAAAACAAGCAACATTACAGGAATTATCAGATTGTAGTACTTATCTATTAGCTATCAAAAGAAAAATAAAAAGGAATGCTAATAACGATGCTGATTTGATTGGGAATCTGGATTTCAAAGTAATTATTGACTAGCAAAGCAACGAAAAGGATTTCCTAATATCTTTGGAAGGAATTCTTTAGACATTCTCTAGGTCTAGTCTATTTATAGAAATGTCTCATGTAGGTGATTACTATACATTCCTTGAAGTTCACTACATGTAGTGCATAACTCAGCACGAGCAAGGGTGACATCGTACACAAGGCGAGCACTGTCCAATACTTCTGAAAATAAACTATGACCTAACTTATTTGCTACAAACAAGAACAGACCTTTTGACGACATATAGGTAGTAAGTGCTACGTAGATAAATACACTAATGTATAGTTTGCCTTACACAGAGGGGACCTGAATTGTTCAATGACAGAGGAAATAGAGAGCATCAGTACCTAGTTGTTATTTGTCATCGAAACCGTCAGAGGAATTTGCAAAACATTAATGAGTTACTAGCTTTTCCTGCGGCTTCGCTCCCTTGGTGTAATAAAGAACACCAAAATAATAAGTACGTAGGGTGTTCAATAAGTCTTATCGTGTGATCACATACATTTATATTTTTTCAAAATAAACTCCGTTACAATTTATGCATCTATTCATACGCTCAAATCACTAATTTATCCAACTCTCCTACTTTTCTTCAGGAATTGATTCAAGTTCTTCTTCAAACGTACCAAGTAACTGCCCTTCTGTCAGAAACTTCGGTTTTTCAAATACGGAACGAACCCGAAGTCACGCAACGCGAGATCAGGGCTGTAGGGCTGATGTTCAAGAACTTTGATACCGGATGCTCTCAGAAATGCATATCGTGGTGTAGGAACCATGAACTGAGTCCCGAGTTCGGTCTTCGATTTTTATATTAGATTCGCAATAATGTTGTGTAAGAGAGATATAATAAGAATGTTTAGAAGTTCTTCTAACTGACGATATGTAATTCGGTGATTTTCTCTAATAGCTTTTTCCACACGAGTTATATTTTCCGGCACTTGAATTTTCGCAGGTCTAACCGATCGTAAGTCGTCATCTATGTCAAAATCTCCACTCTTGAACTGTAAAAACCATCGTTCCACGGTCCTTATAGATGGGGACCTTGTACTATTACTTATTCTTGACCAAATATAGAATATATCTCATCAAAACATACATGGCCGTACCTTTTTTTCGTTAACTTAGAAGTTTGATATTTTCACAGCTTCAAGGAACCGCAGATCTGAGTACCTATATGGTTTTAAATTCAACTCGATATCTCTACGCATTCCCGAGATAAAGGCTCTTGACAGATAGACAGACAGGCAGACGGGCGGATAACAAAGTGATCCTATAAGGGTTCCGCTTTTTACTTTTAAGGTACGGAACCCTAAAAATTTGTGGCGTATAGGGTGTTTGGCTCCATCCCTCTTTTTCGCTCGCAAACCTGACATTATAACACGTCATGGTAAGGCGCCCTGACTGGCCTCAATAATTTTTGATACAGGGGCCCTTACGGGCTAGCTACGCCACTGAATATTAGTTTAGATTTACATAACCACATTCACCATACTTGGTCAGAACACTTAAGTTGGGCTTTTAGAAGATTGGTAAACACTAACTACTCAGCCGGGTATTTCGTGATAATTACCTACTGACGGTGTTGATAAGATACCCGTGTTACTGATTAGTGAATTTACCGACAGCTGATTATAAGACCATAGAAAACAATCCTACGCACGGTTGCCGAGTGTAAAGGGACTGAGCTATACATAGAAATACTATTAAGGAACTACAGCTGTATAACACTTTACAGTTACACCATTGCTTACAAACGATGAGTGACTAATGTGACGGTTACCGTTTATTGAGAGGCCCATGTTCGTACGTTTGTAGATAGATACCTACCTATATACTCGTACCTACTACGATAAAAATTAATGAACTTGGATACTCATGAATAAACAGGTATATGATGATGATTTATTGATAAGCTTGCCAACAGAAACTCAATTTCAGGCACACGAATGCGTTGTACAAACAGATACCATAATTTAAGGCCATGCCTCACTGGGCCACCATGGTGGCGTAGCCAGGTTAAGACGTCAAAAAAATGTATTTGACTGCGTGACTAACAATGGCCAGGTGAGGTAGCCACCATAAAGCTGCATGCATTTTCTTGACTGTGCTAACTGGCAGCACCGCCATGGTGTTCCAGTGAGGCACGGGCCTAATTGCCATCAGATTAGGATCAAGGGCCTTACTATGATGTGGTAACGTCAGACGTATGAGCGAAAAATAGAGATGGTGCTATACACTGTATACATATAGCTCCATCCTTTTAACAGTTCAGTTCAGGCCGTAAAATGGATCGCGTTGAGAGCTCGTGGTAGGGCCTCAGATTTTGTCGATATCAATCCAATCAGAAGAATGAAACTGGGTGAAATATCGGTCAGAAGTTAGAATACAACAGATTTTAAGAACTGAAGTGTGAAGCTGAATATATTTGTTTACCAATCGCCCAATTTTCATGTTCTCATTGCCACGATGACAAGTTATGAATCGGTCCAGTAGTTTCCAAGATGGCAGCACATAAAGAGACGATCTTTATTGAAGTTCAGATAGGCTGCAAGGCCTCCTTTGTTTGTAAATTTTATTATGCGTCGTTCGCATTGTAAAATGCATTTGCATGGCCTAAATATTTACTTGTAGATGCTATCTGTGGTCCAACCTTGTGTCAGAATGGTTTTAAAATAAGTATTTCTTTTTAATTCTGGTATATCCTGGAAACATCATTTTTTTATACAAAAGAGTTTCCGGTTTTATTTCCGGTTTGCTCTGCGGTCGCTGAATAGATCACTAACGGATCCCCGAAACGGTTAATTGCGATTGACAATATTTACGCGAATGACAATAAAAATGTACCTATTGACAATTATTTCAATCGTTTAAAGTAAACGATCAATTGGCGTCAATCACTTAGATGTTGTCAACAGCAAATTATCGTTTTGTTGACCCATAAAATGTAATGCATACTTACCTACCTACCTTCGTAAAACTCCTACGGATGGCGCAAAGAGGTGGTAAATACCTATAGGGGATGGTGTTACCGAACGAACCAAATCGCCACCGGGTGATTAGGTCAAATAAAACACGAACATGTGTGCTTATTTACCTACTGCCCTCGTATGCAAAGGATAGTCATTCTACCCATTTTAGGATTTATAAGCGATAATTAGGTGCAGTGAGCTGTCAACCACTTGGATTAGAAGTGACAGTTCACTTCACGCTCACATCACTAAAAATGAATTGATCTGTCAATTTGTCCAAAGCCAAGGTGGTACAGTTCAAGATCACTCTTCGTAAGTTTTCACGGTAAGATAATATTTACAGATTAGAAGACTAGGTTTATTTTTACAGACGTCTAAAAACTTTAATTTTCTGGAATAATACTGACGGTCTAGCTTGAATTGAAGTGTCATTCCAACTTTATTGGATGAATTGACAGCTTACCCTACTTCATGTTTACTTCACTTACATTTTGACGGTGTGATTGTAAGTGAAATACCACTGTACTGTATTGTATGTATTTGTACAAACATCAGCATCATCGTCAATTTACTAACATCAAGGCACGGTTAGCGCACGTAGTGACAGGTGACGTAGGCTCAAAAGGTTATAATTGACTGGATGACCATACAATAGTGGGAATTGCGGATATTTTCAGCAACATAATCAAATGAATGATGGGCATATTTCAACTGTGAATAACCTCGATTTTTCACGGAATAACTGACATCAATAATAAATAAATAATGGAATTGTTTTATTTTTGTAGAATAAATAGTTCAATGACGTTATTATTCTAGGTAAATACCTCTGTTACTCAATAATAAAATCTGTTTACAACATAAATAGAATAACTGCCATGACTTTGTGTTATGAGTTATAACTCAAATATTACTTAAAATTGTTAAAAGTAAAACAAATTATTACAAGCTAACCCCAGCATAATCTGACATTTCAGATTGGCGCTGCTTGCTAAGAAAACGAGAAACGAAACGTCAAATTCAGTAATTTTTGAGTAGTTACTTTTTTTGCCGTGGCTTTAAAAATATTGGTCATGCATTCGGAATTATGACGCATGATCTGAGTCAACTTGAGGACGCGACCCGCGTTTCGCAGACCGGAGATAACAATCGTCTGTTTCTTAATTTATTCTTTGCTGTACCTACCTACCTAGTAAGGGTGCTTTTCCACTAGAGATGTGTGCTACGTTGCTATGGATGCGTTTGATATCCACCAATCATATTCATAGGTGCACATAGCTTAGCACTAGTGGAAACGGATTCAACTAAGATATGTTCTTTATATGGAAGAATGCGTGCTATGGATGCGAATGCGACGATGCGTGCTAGATGGTCGCGAGTGGAGTATATCGCATAGCTGCGCATATTCCTCGCACAGTTACTTTGCGGCGGCGCATCTTCATAGCACATCTTACTTGCACCGCTACACAGCGTAGTATCAGTGGAAACGGTCATATATTTTCACAGCTTAGCTATTACATCCTTGCAACATAGCTGCGTAGCACTCTAGTGGAAAAGCAGCCTTATAACTGTATGCTATGCCAGTGCTGTGCCTTTTAACGTTAAAAACCGGTTTGAAACTAGTTTTTTTTAATAATACATGTCGCTTTGTTTAACAATTGTAATTAAACGAGCATGTCATGTTTTGCTTCAGGCAGGAAACGGTAACACACCGGCGAAATTGAATAGAAAATGTTTTTTAAAGTTTTTTTCTATTATTCCTTTGTTAGGTAGCATTTATTCCTTGATTTCCAACACACAATTCAATTGAATTTTCCTATAGGTACCTACATTTTATTACAAATAGGTTTATTTTTTTTAATGAATTCATTAAAAACATTAGAAGTTAATGTACACACGTCTACTATCTATTAGAAGGGCTCGTTCGAAATGTGTCAGGTTTTATCTGCATTTTTCTTTTTTCTCTTTGAAAACTGGTCCCATCTATCCTAGGCTTAGGCACATGGTTTAGCAAGTCACCAGCTGGACCTAACTACTTTTGCGCACCTTATCAACTTAGATACATTTTCAGGGTTCCGTACCCAAAGGGTAAAACAAGACCCTATTATTAAGACTCCACTGTCCGTCTGTCTGTCTGCCACCAGGCTCTATCTCATGAACCGTGATAGCTAGCTAGGTAGTTGAAATTTTCACTGATAGGCATTTTTTTTTTAGGTAGGAAAATCATCTAATAACAAATCCCGCTCTTGGGCGGAGCGGGAGATAGTGTCAGACTTTTACTAACTAAAAACCCACTCCTGTTCCTTCGTTGCCATCGTCCCAGGGCCCCGGGTTTCATTAGGATAGGCATTTGTCTGTATTTCTGTTGCCGCTCTATAAACAAATACTAAAAACAAAAAAGGTTCTAATATAGAGTCTACAATACCGTACTGATATTTAATGGTACGAAACCCCGTGCGCTGTCGCTAGACCGATTCGCACTTGGCCGGTTTTTTTTCTATTATGTTGTCCGCCACCACATGACCGAAACCCATTTTCTGATAATTACTGATTAAGTAGGTACCTATCTATAATCATATATTTTAATTTCCAAATAAATATTATAACGTCAGTATAATTATTACCTACTGTACCTCATCATAAAATTACTAGAAAAGAAAAAGTTAAATTTCCGTAGAACTACGCTGCATTAAAATAATACTTATTATCTAATCATTTGTTTCTAGTTTCCATAAACTAACATGACTCACTAACTATCGTAACATGAAAACTAAATTAGTCAGTTATCAATGACTGAATCGCATTTTATTACGCTGATTATAAGAACTAATAATTTGATAATTGATAACGCCAACACAGATTACTATGCATGTTTCAAGTTAATATTTATATTACAACGTTTTTTAAAGTCTAAAACAAGTACATAATGGTCATAAAACGTTCTTGCCGATCGAAAACCCCGCTTCGCGTAATAATAAAATGTTGAAACCTATTTTACTGCCGCAGCATTAGTAAACTAGTGACATCTATTGAAAATGAAGTGAACCAATTGTAAACTCATTCAAGTGGAGAACGGCAACTTATTGCGCTGCTTGATTAGTCATTTAGTTCCAAAGATTTCGCTAGATGGCGTTACCTGTATCGAAAGGGACTTCTTGATTGAGAAGATTGAATGGAAAACTCAATATCAGGAGGTTGTGAGTTATATCATTCATAATGTTGTAGGCAGTCTGTTTCTGTTTCTTATATTGTTGAACAAATGAAAATGCCGCTTTTAACATTATTTTTAAACAAAGAGAGATTTTAAATTTTGATACCATCATCAGAATGCTTCAAAACAGATTTTGCTTGTAACTTTTATTGGGGTAATCAGGTGAACATTCATCCCTTTTAGTAATATTTCTGTAGGTAAAACCTTTGATTACCAAAAATGTCGTCTATACCGCGTACATCGAAGGACTGGAACAATTTGCCTGCTGCGGTCTTCCCGTCCAATTATAATTTAGGTGTCTTCAAAGCTAGAGTGAATAGGCTAGAATAAACTAGTGCGCCTCTTCATGTTGAGGACATGAAGGATTGCATCACTGTTTAGCATCAGGGGGGATCGCAGTCTAACACTAGTTTATTTCAAATAAAAAAAATATTAATTGAGACGTTGATTATCATTATGTTTTTTTTTTATTGATATAAACTAGTGTTTGACTGTGATCCCACCTGATAGTAAGCAGTGATACAATCGTTGATGGTGATTATGTCACAGATTTACGCATTTTCCGTCACCCCTTTCTTTTATTCAACATCTTAATTCCCTGCCTCTAAAATCGGTTCTTAAGATTCGTCATGGGGAATCAAAATAGAATCAATTCTTCTCCATCCCCTTTGCACCGGGGTTAGTTTTCACCACTTAAGCGACGGCACAGGGGGTCGCTAAGACCTTTTTAGAGAGTAAAACCCGAGGGTAGCTCTTGTAAGGTGTATAAAGTAGTTCCCTATGGACCATTTTACTTTAGGATTTTTTTACCCATTTTTCTTGTATGAACTGAATGGTCAGGCAACAAATCTGGCCAAATGTGGAGCGGACTCGCGCACGAAGGGTTTCATATCGTCCGTAGCAAAAAACGGCAGAAAACATGAATATCATTTGTGAAAATATCAACTATCTAGCTAACACGGTTCATGAGATACAGCCTTGTGACAGACAGACGGACAGTGAAGTCTTAGTAATAGGGTCTCGTTTTTAGCGTTTAGGTACGGGACCCTAAAAAGTATTCGGAGAAATTAATCGCCAACTCGCTATCGGTGTCAATAAAGCTCTTGAGATAGAAATATGTACGTGCACACTGCATCTTCGGGTTTGCCTAGCAAGAAGTTATTTATTTTAAAGAAAAGAACATCGAAAGAAGATAAACATATTATTACAGCATGTTCTATCCCAGTGCAGCGCCGGCCTCCCTTCCTTCTTTCCATTTTCCCGGTTTTTGGGCAGTTGAGGTTCTCATAATGATAATATTGATTTGATAGGCGTTAAACACTTTCCATCATCTTCTCAAGAGTCTGCTGTCACGTCGTCGGCATTTTCGAGGACTCAGTTCGTTTTTGCTCTGTTTAGTAAGAAAGTTAGTTTATCTTCAATCGTATTCGGTTTCATTGTTACGTATATTAAAAACTGGCTACTGCTAGAAAATTATCACAAGAGAAAGGACCTGTGTGGTTAATTTCATCCCAATCCGGTCAGCCGTTCGAGCGTGAAGAAGAAACAAACATACAAACACTTTCACAAAGTTTCGCCTTTTTAAGGCCCTAACTCCCGAGCAACGTTTTAAAACAGTGACTTTTTTTACTTTTCTGCCTACTCCTCGGTAACGGCTAAGTCCAAAAGGTTTGAAAAAAAATATATGTTTATTATAGATGTACAACATTATCAACATATGATTTTTTTGTAAGGCTAATATTTTTGCCAAAAAAAAATATTTCAATTTGATATTTTTTCTCTTGTTTTTCCAACTCCTTTCAAACGGCTTTGATCTTTAGAAATACGTTTACAAAAAAAAAATCCTTGTTAAGTATTCTTCAGAATGTAAGTATATAGCATAATATGTAAATCAAGAAAAAAAATCGTTCGGAAAGAAAATCGATTAAATGTCAAGGGTTCCATCCGGGCGCACCTGGCCAGAATTAAATGTACAGATACTCGTACCGCCTGCGGCCAGTACGATTGTGTGTGCATTTAATTCTGGTCATATGTCCAGGGGACTATACGCCTTAATATCGGGGGGCACGGCAGTGCCCCCGCCAAGCCAAGCGCGAAGCAAACACTGCCGTACCATCCTTTACTGGAACCATTTCGCCGCATTTTGACCTGCACCTGGTTTTGTACCCTTGAAGGGTACACCTTCAACGGCCAAGTCACACAACATTAACTACAATAATAAAAAAATCGCAGATTAGAGAAAAATACCTTTGACTTGGCACGACTTTGTCTAGATTTCATTACTTTTTAGAGATAAACAAGCAGCTCCATCGAGACTTGGCTAGTTTTTTACAGAATGTTTTTTATGGGATTAGTGTGATTTTACCAACAACTGAAGAAAATCTTCTTGGACTTCACCTTTTTGTTATCTCTACCATAAAACTTAAATCATCTAAACAAATTAATCCTGGCTTTCCACAACGAGTCGAACCTCCCAGCAGCTTCCCAAAATACAATAACCGACGGTTTTCTAACCATGGGGGTGCTACCCTCGGATAATATTTACGACTCGCCCCCTGGGGTTGAACGGGGATGAATGGGGATGAATACAGGGGTGGAACGACGATTACCTTAATGCATGTTATATTGAGAAGCGGATAACTTGTCGCTGTACTTGCGAGATGTGATTGAGTTTTGGGCAAATTGTGCTGCGAATGTGCTGCAATTCTACGAGTTGATATCGGAAGACTAGCTTCTGCCAGCGGCGTCGCCCGCAGTAAGTTTTCCCATACAAAATTTAATAATAAGGTGAGTGGGGGAAGATCGAACGGTTTTTTGATGAGATGAGCAGTGTTGTATTTGAAGTCTTGTAGAACAGTTCATATTACCTTATGCAAGAACTTTATTTGTAGTTAGTAAGGAGTAAAGAGTATATTTTCTAATCATATTAACAACATCCTACTGTTAAATCTATTCCAAGGCAGAAAAAATAATTATAAAATATAATAAAATATCAATTAAAATAATCGAAAAATATTCAAATATATACACATATTACATAATATATTCATTTCTATTATTTGATTGATTTAATCACTAGAATGAAACAGTGGAAAGATAAAAGGGTGATGGGGTAAGACACTATAGATTCTAAAATCGTTCAAATTAATATCAGACGTTGTTGTTGGTCACTAGTCTATAGTTTATGGTACCTTGAATAGTCAGAATCGCATGTGGTGTCAAAATACCTACAGTGGACAAAGATAAACCCTTTTTTATTTTCCATATTTCAATCTTACCCCACTTGGCGAAAAGTGAAGTAGAGTTTCTTAAACTTTCCACTTTAACTGTTTAAGGTTATACTGAAAATGAAACATCACTGTCTATCACATGTTTATTTTTACTTTTCTTGTCTAAATACACAGGACATATTAGTTAACCAAATTGTAATTGTATTTGTTTGAATTTTTAATAAATGTTCTTCTTACCCCGTCAAATATCGATGGGTAAAGACGGAAAATTCTAATAAATCCAAAAATGTGAAAAAATTGCCACATTTTAGGTGTGATAACATTACTACGAATTAAGAATAATGAGTATTCCAATAAAATGCTAGTACCTGCCTCATAAGTAAAGTTATAAGATGCGGGGTAATTAAAACAGTCGATTAATTTGCGGAAAAGTCACTTTGCAGAAATGTTCATTTCACACGCATACACACTTAGAACAGCATACGCTTACTGAGGTATGTGACCTAACAAAATGGCGGTCTTAACAATGTTGTCATTACAGCAAAAACTGCACGAAATCTGTCGTTATGGATGGTTTTTATATTACCCCCTTTTTCGTTTTCCCCCCACTCACCTTAATAATAATAATATGTTCTAAATACATTTTACCGGCAATCTGTATCGGTATTCTATACAATGCATAGAAAACCTAAAACGTGTATACAATTAATAATACAATTTTATTTATTTTATACTTTTCCTAGGTACCTATTCTATACAATACCGAATGCGCAGCCGAATTGCTATTTACAACAGTTTGAACGGTACCCTCAGTGCGCGAGTCCGACTTGCATTTGCCCAGTTTTTTTATTTCAACATTACAGTCCATCATAAGGTTGTCTGCCAGAAAACAGACAGCGATATCGCTGTCAGCGATAAGACCGCCATTATACCCATAGAGTTAAGTTAGTGTAAATGTTATGTTACTATTTTGGTGTACAATAAAGTTTATTCTATTCTATAGATATGACTAACATTAAAAATAGACCAACTGAAGGACGCTTCTGTTCACATGAAAAAAATTTCAAACGGATTGTGGCAGGGCCTGTGTACCCGAGGATACTGCTGATAGATGGATCTTTTATTATAATTTTCAGCTTACCATAGTAAACTATGCAGCCTTGACAACATAAATACCACAATAAATATCGACATACATAACAGAAGTATAATAAACAAGATAGGAAGTTGCTTCGATGTCTCATATCCTACTTTTAACAGTCAGTAAATTCACGATTCCCGTTTCGTAATAACAATAATTTATAAGGAAAACGCTTCACAATCTTGAAATTATTTCGAATTTACGGAAACTCTTTTAACATACAAAGCTTACCTGGGTGGTACAGAGACGTAGCGTAGACTAATTTAGACGTGGGCGAATGCACATCGGCGAGGCCTTTTTCTTTCATTTTGAAAACGGCAGAACGACTGTCGCAACCCAGTGTTCAACTACATAGTCACTATTAATATTTTTTCACTGTTTATCTACATTGTGCTCACATAATAGAAGCGACAAAAAATGTGTAACCAAGATTTATAATATTATGTAACTCATAATATGATTTAAAAGAGTGTCCATGGAGTTTCTTGCCCGTTCTTCTCCATATATTCTCCTTTTACCTTTTTTGACTAACCGACATTTGACAATTCAAAAGTGCATGTAATTGGTCAGTGGTTAAACGCGAGCACATCAATTATGAAAAAAACCCTCTTTCTTAAAGGGCCTTTGCACTTGCACGAGGCTCCTTTCGGTGCAAGGCCGTGGGCGAGGGGCTGCTTCGCCCACACCTAGTTACGCGACTGGGGTGGTAGGTAGATACAGGTAAGCAGGTAGGTGCCTATGGGGCGGGAAAACGAAGGCCATATGACGAAAAATATGTCACTTATTTAAGGTTAAATATATATTTTTGAAGAAAAGCTGTTTAGAAGTAAATAGGATGATTTAATGAAACAACATATATATGTACTTAGGCACATATATATGTTGTTTCATATATGTTGTTGGAATAATGCACACCACCTTTGTAAATTAGAAAATTAAGTTGGAATCATGATCTAAGCACTGAAATTTTACATAAATGCACTTAGGAAGTTTTTTTTTTAAGAAATCAGTTATCTTAATAATTTTTTATTTTTGAGGTGGGTAATCGTCTTATAATTTGTCTCGCTCTTGGGCGGAACGAAAGGGCGACTCAGAGTTTTACTGACTAAAATCACACTCATGCTCCTTCAGTTGCCTTTTGCTTTCGTTGCGTTGCCCTATTATGGCATCGGGCTTACTGGGCCTCTACAGTTTTGCTCACTCGGGGCTTCTAATGCGTCCGCGGCTGAAGCGTGCGGATGTCCGTTCCCTCATGTTTGAGGCCATCTCCTTTGCTCGCATTGCTGCTTCGCAGAAGCAGGTAACCGCTTCTCACTTCCTCTCGCTTTGGATCATGGCCTGAATCAGAGCCAGACGCAAGAGATTGCTGCCACAACGCATCGGGAGTCGCAGGGTGATTCCTAGCTACCGTCGGCGTGGATTTGCGGACGTCGCTATTAACCAAACCCAGGTCGACGGCGCGTTGTGTTCCAGGCGCGCCTCAAAGAAATGTTAATAATATTGACGGGGCCGTTAGGGCTGAAGTCTGCTAGGGTTGCAGAATGGTTCAGAAAAGTTACCGTGGCTCTCGCAAAGAGTAACAGAAGGAACACAGATGTGTTTTTAGTCAGTAAAAGTAACACTACCTCTCCCTCTCTCTCCAACTAACACTCCCTCGCGCTCCACCCAGGCTGGGAGGAATCTTTTGATGATTTTCAATCTCTTGCTCTCGTCTCATTTTATTAGATTTGCTTCTTATACTAAGTACTGCGTACCTACTTGACCAAAATTCTACAAATTCACACCGAGACAGTAGATAATGCCCATCACAGACACACCATGATTGTCTTGTCAACTGAGCTGTGTTTAACATGGTACTACACTACCGCAGTACTACGCTAGTAATACCGGTGTATAGGGTGTCAACGCCTTCCTACTGACGGACGTGTAACCTCAATCGTTGAAGCCTGTGTGGCTGAAACAATGTAACTATTGTATGACGGAATGTGTGCATTGACCTATCATAGTACCAGAATGCTTGGTTATATTATATTCACTTGATATATTGAGTAATTATCATTTCAGCCGTCGCGAGGTTAGTCAGACTTTTACTAAATAAAACCCACTCCTATGTTCACATTTTTTTGCCTAGTATGCGGGTTTTCCTTTCAGAAGCGAACCCATGGCTTCAGTAGGTTTTTTACACTACGGTTTTGCTGTCATCTCCTTGAGGCGCGCGTGGGACAATTCGCCCCGTCGACGATTCGAGCTCGGTCCGGATGGTTATCGGACGGCTGGACGGCGAACTGATCGTAGATTGCGCTACGAGTATCTTATCAAAATTTTGCCTAATACAATATTATACGTTACGAGCTATTCTTTCTTTCTTTAATTTTTTACTCTACAAAAAAACATAACATAATATATGGAGATACAGACAGTTCATGTATAAAGGCGAGCTTAACTCAGCAATGAGTTTTTTGACTTTCCAGGAATATCATTATCATCTTTACAGTCGAAAAACGTCCACTGTTGGACATAGGCGGTCCTGTGCGTGTCGCATCCATCGCATTCCCGCGACTCTCACCAGGTCATCGGCCCACCTGGTGGGAGGTCGCGCCAAAGTTGCGTCGATTATCTAAATCTTATATAATTAATTTCTGCCATCGATTTCGCCCGCATCGTAAGTCGTAGGTTTTCCATATTTAAGGCGTATAGCCACTTGACCATCTGGTCGGAGTTAAATGCACACAAACTGATACTGCCGCCTGCGCCCGCATAGTACCCCGCTGACCTATAAAACTATTTTCTTTGCGAAACATTGACTGATTTACATATGCTATATACGTTCTGAAGAACACTTAACCGGCATATTTTTGTGTAAACATATTTCTAAAGAACAAAGCCGTTTGAAAGGAGTAGGGAAAACAAGCGAAAAAATATCATGTTGTTAAAATATATTTTTTTTGACAAAAGTTTTAGTCTGACGAAAAAATCATACTGTTGATAATGTGTAAATTTTGACTGGCCTGTTGGTCTAGTGGTTAGTGGCCGTGACTGCTATGCCGGAGGTCGTGGGTTCGATTCCCACCCAGGACAAATGTTTGTGTGATGAGCACGATCATTTGTTCTGTGTCTGGGTGTAATTTATCTATAATATATGTATTTATTTAGAAATATATAAGTATGTTTATCAGTTGTCTAGTAATCATAACACAAGCTCTGCTTAGCTTGGGACTAGATGGCGTTGTGTGATAGTTGTGGAATACTATTATTATATTATTTTATTTTTATTTATTTATTTATTTGTTTATTGGTTCACCAACAATTGTTTACACTGGTATTATGCTAAAGGTAACATGCAATAAAATAGAGTACAATAGTGTAACAATCACTGATAGGTAAACTCCGCATGCTTTAAGGATAGTCTTAGTTGCATAATGAGAGAGAACAAAAGAAGCCGACTTAACTAAACTAATCTAATCTAAAATTATTAGCGAAAACACGCGACATTTATGAGTGTCTAATCCAGATCGAGATGATATTTATAAATATTGGTTTTTAATTGGCTTAAAGAGTTAAAATGCAGATCAATTATGTCGCTACAACCATTAACCACCTTGCAAAATCTCGCGTAAGGAGAATTGGAGCCTAAAACCGTTCTTCTTTGCGGTGGACGCAGTGGTGTTATCTGGCTGCGAGGAATTCTTGAAGGTGCACGGAAATTGAAAGTGCTCAGTATTTGTGGACAGTCAATCTTATGAGCCATAACTTTGCACACAAAAGTCGCGTCATTTAGACATCGGCGCTTGTCTAGGGAAATCATTTTGAAATGTCTCAATCTATTGTAATAAGAACGTATCTTCTTAGCTAAGCCCCTAGAAAACGCCAGATGCCAGAGAAAACGCTTTTGAACACGTTCTAGACGCAACGAATGTGCAGCATAGTGCGGTCGCCAAACCACGCTACAATATTCCAACACGCTACGAACCAGACTATTATAGAGCATGATTTTTGTCTTACTACTTCTAAACTGTTTATTTAATGTAATTTTATCATTATAATGTTGTATATCATCATCTTCCTGCCCTTGTCCCGTGTTATTTGGGGTCGGCGCAACACGTTTTCTTCTTCCATTCTGCCCTGTCACTCGTCATACTATCACTAACTTCCTTTTCTTTTTATCACTAACTTTGATAATGTTGTACATGAATCTATAATAAACATATATTTTTTCAAACCTATTGAACTAGCCGTTACCGAGGAGTAGGCTTCAGAAAGAGACTGCCAGAAATTCTTTCAGCTGTTAAGAAGTGAAAGGATTATAAACAGATAAACAAAAGAGTTCTTTTCACATTTTAATACTAGTACATTGGATATTATAGATGGGTAGCCCAGTACTCCTGCAGCGCATATTACCTAGCTTGCGTCGTATTCCTCAATGTTGGATCGTGATCTCCCTGCTTCATCACTTGGTCTTGTACGATATTCCTCCAACTATTTCTATTTTTGGCAGTACCAAGTACATGCATATATATTTTTAATGAAAGTGGTTACGCTTTAGGAACATACATTAGAGTATACCTAAGAAGTTTATCAAAGTTTTTAGCATAGCATAGCATAATCACCTTTTCATGTTCCCACTGCTAGGACTCAGGCCTCCTCTCTAGGAGAAGGAATGGGCCGTAATCGACCACGCAGGCCCAGCCCAGACCCAGGGTTGGTGAGTGTCACATGTTTCCGAAATTTTTGTTTTTGGACGTGGCCGGTTGAGATGATTCACCGTTTTGAGAGCATTGGTGATGAAATAAATTACACAAAGTAATGCGCCTGCCTGGGTTTGAAGTTTGAACCTTCTTGAAGGGTTTTTTGTTTATTCGTAAGTCGGGCCTAAAGTTTTTAAGTTTTATTTTATAGGGAGCAAGTGTAAACTTCTACACTAAGCTACATTAGTACAGAAAATAAGAAAAGAAAAATCACCAAAAAAATATATATTTCAAACAATAATATTTACAACAAAATGACTGACAACTACAAAATATTATAATTGTCTGACGCTGGTTTTCAACTTAACGCACTGAAAACAACATCAATAAATAAACAAAGACTATTATTCTGAATTTGATTAATACCGCATTTGAGAACTTTATAATAATTAAGACAATATTTAAAATTTAGCGACTAGGTTCCAGACAAGGTGTACGCATACAACGAGTAGAAATACACGGATATCCCACTGCTGAAAAGCCTTATATATTATATAACCAGTGGGTTCATTGAACCGACCTACACATAACTTAGCTCGGTTGTCCAACGACTGCTATCTAACTTACCATTCGAATCACTACAGGTCAGAAACGATTTTGGTTCACTCGATAATAACTCAATGAAGCTACATAATAAACTATCAAAAAAGATCACCACTTGTCTTTTAAGGGACTAAATGACTCTGGTAAACGCTTCCTTTATCTTTTTAAATACTACAACAACTTCAGGTATAAAAATACACAATAATATTTAATTCTACTTTTAGAGACAGTCTACAAATAAAAAAAAACTTTTCCACAACAGTTTTATCCGTTCCTTGAACAAAGACACACATAAACTGTTATCAAGTTGATTGATAAAGACAACTCTGTCCCTCTCCTTCTCGCCAAGCCAGATTATTATTACAAAAACGCAATAATACGCCAGTATATATTATTATGTTTGGCGTAGCACCAAACTCTCGTAGCCGTGTAGCACAAAGTCTCGTAGCACCAGTCTCGTAGCGGGCGGGGTCTACGGCTACGAGGCGGCGTAGTAGGGTGAGTTGCCAGGATAGAAGTGGGAGTTCGACTTTTTTATTTAATAGTGACTTAAAAGTATACAGTGAAATAATTTAAAAACGATACGTAAATTCACAATAATGAAGCTACTTCTTTCTGTTCTAAAAGTCTCTTTGAACTCAAAGGTTCACTGTAGGAGAATGCTATGTTACAGATTTTCAAGTCCACCTATGTACCATTAGTGTATATGAACTTTATGTAAATGTATAATAAATAAATAAACAACTAACAACCTTAAAATCTTTCCCAAAAAAGCTGGTAAATCTCCCTCAAATTGTTTCCACCGCCAAAACTACTCAGTACAAAACCGGCCGCGCCGCGGCAAGCGCGTATTGCGCTCCACACGATCCTAGCAACACAAAGTAATCATCCCCCACTAAAACACACTAAAATCCGTTCCATCCATTCAAAAAAACCAAAATAATCGTTATAAATAAACTGGTGCGATCACTCGGTACTCATAATTCGATTTTTAATTTAAAACTGGCGACGTTCGATAAAATTGCCAGTAAAAAGAATTGATTTTCCGTGCGGTGCTCGCTGGTCGATTTTGAGATTTCAATTTTTAGGGTTAATTATATGAGTTTGGTTTGATCAAGTGTTGTGGAAAACTATAAATATTATAAACACCGGTTGTTGCGTTTACTATCCGGATTTCGGTAATTTTAATTGAGGACAATTTTTTATTTATTTCAACTTTATTAAATTAGTTTAGAATCGGTGTTGTTAATTTTAGATTTTCTTAGTGCAGCACAAAAAAAAACAAAACGTTATTTTAGACTAAACTTACCTTAAATTATTTATTATAATTTTTACGTACCTTTAATTTATTCTGATAGTGTAAATAAACACGACTAAATATTTTTCCACCAACAGATTCGGTATATGAAATCACGAGCACGGAAAACGAACTTTATGTTATTATTTTATTAATTCGAAAATATTTTTTAAACAGTTTATTTACAACCACATTTTATTGAATATTTGAGAAGAATAAATATTGAATTCTGGAATCTATATAGTTTTTATATAGTTATAGTGAAAAGGTTTCAGTTTACACATTTTACGCTAAATAGTAGCCAACATGGCGGTATATTGTAAGAATTCGGCCGCAAAGCTTTCAGAAGCACTGCATTTTACACTTAAAAAACAAAAATGTCTGAGAACTACTCCAATTTTCATAATCTGCAAGCAGATCCTAATATTTTACATTCTACCTTTACAAGACAGCAGTGATTTTTAGAAAAAATGTGATTCGAATGTCTATGTACTAAAATTTTGGATTTTAGCTACTTTTAGAAGACATTTATTAACCGGCTTCAAAAAGGAGGAGGTTCTATGTTCGGCTGAATGTATTTTTATTATTTTATCTATATATATAAAAGGAGAAACTGAGTGACATATCACCGCACAGCTGAAACTACTAGTCCTAGGTTAGTAGTTCGAAAAACCTCCTAGAGTGTGAAATTTTGCTCAAAGGTTCCTTTCATGACGTAGGCGAGTACTAAGTGAGGATTTTCTAAAATTTACCCCACACGGGGAAGAAATGTGGTTTCAAAATTTATATGTCGAAACCTACTTTGACGCGAGCGAAGCTGCAGGTAGAAGCTAGACTTAAGCGAGGTTATAAGTTATTAATGGACAGGCAAGAGAAGTGACAGGTTCTAGATCAATGAAAAGCTTTAGCCATTCAGTGTTGAAGTAAAATGCGTGGCTGATTATAATTATGATTGCAGCTTAACCTACATAACTCTTTAGTGCACCGCTACCCACCTATTTGTGTCGCCTGACTTATCTTTTTATAAAATTTTATCCTTACTAATGAAAATATTTAAACTGAAAAGAGAACATGTCATTGTCATTCTAAGTGCACAATTTATAGATATTAATTTTTTTTCGTTACAGTGTGTAGTCAATAGAGTAGAAGATGCGTTCTTATAAACTCTGATATATAAGATGTGAGATGGTGGTCAAACGCTAGCCTTTCATTAATAATAAAAAAAAAAAATAACATAATACAAATAAATAAAAAAAATGTACTTCGTTCAGCAAGTGCATTTTCGTATTTAATCAAAGTAAGGGTAAAGGGAAAAAAAAAGGAAAAGATTTTCAGGAAATCCGGGATAAATTAAAAGTGTTTTTTCATACGATTTTTGTATGAGTAGTGAGTGGAATTCCCTTCCGGAGTCCATGTTTCCTGATAGCTACCACTTTTTTTAAGTTAAGAGTGAATAGGTTACTTTTAGGCAAGCGTGCTCCATCGTCAGCCACATCACCGCTTAGCGTCATGTGAGATATTGGTCAAAGGCGAATATATCCATAAAAAAATTAGTAGCTTCTCAATCTAGACAAAAATAGTGCTTTAATTCTGAACTTTGTTTTTGTGTTTGCATTTCGGTTTCGTCTATTTTAAGTTCTTTTGACGCAGCTTAATATTATACTAAGGTAGTACTTACTTAGATGTGATCTAGTTATACGAAACACGATATTTCTCAAGACAACGGTCTGTTGACTAATTGTGTAGGTAGGTACTTACCCGAATCACGATTTGTTCGCCCGTGCATCGTCCGTTACCTTGATGCAACGATCATCAAAAAGTGAACGGGGCTTGTTAGTACAGTCAGTAACAAAAGTGTTTTAATTGTCATTTAACCAATGAAGGGACAATTTTTAAATATCTGATGACCTATAAACTTGATAAAAAATAGGTTGCTTTGATAGCTTTTTTATAAAATTATAAATAAAATTTATTTATTTCAGACTATGAATGTCTTTAATACTACGTTAGTGGCTGAACTGAAAACTACGTTAGTAAAATAAAAACAAAAATCTTAAAATTATGTTATTTAAACGAATTTTAAAAAATCATACCTAAGAAACTTTGGAAGATAGTTCCAATAAACGATTTGATTTGTTCCGAGTTAGGCCAATCATAATAATTATGCGGGGCCAAACGCGGTAGGTACGCCTATTTGCCCCATTTTATGCTCTATTTTAACCCTAAAAATATTTTTTCTTTCACTCGACTGACCGTATTCAATTAACACTATAAGATGCTATTAGAAGAACACGTAAAATACTATTGAGCGGCAATCAGTTGACAATCCATTCAACTGATTGTCGAGACTATCTATACGACTATCTTTGCGCGCTTTTATTTATCATCCATTTTCTCGTATGTGTCGAACAGTGGTAGTGATAACGGACATGAGGCCTTTTTCTCTTCTTCCTGCTTGTAGATAGAAAGAAAAATACTTTATTGGTGAGTCGCATAATATAAACAACAAAATAAAACATGTTTTTAATTATTCTTAAACTTGAATGACTCAACCAAAAAAAGTAAACATAATAAAAAAAAAACTGCCTATGCCAGGCTAAAAAGGCCCATCACAGTATATGCAGTAACATTAAAAAAAAAGTAAAAATAACGCAGCGCTGGTATTCAAGGCACTGACGGACACACTCCCGGAACACACATACTAAAGGTAATATAGACAAAAAAAAACTTTGACTAGATACTCTTCTCAGACCGAATACTAGGTTTTTATTTTAAAAAAAAAACCATTTTACCATGGACAGAGGATAAGCATTGTCATAGAGCGTGGCAATGCCTCCAGTCTTGACGACAGTAATGTGAAAGAGTTTTTGACGGCATATTTTAGTTTGTTTTTACTTAGTTATAATTAGTTTAGGGTTTTATTTCTATTTTTATTTTTTTATTGTATTGTAATTATAGTTAGTTAAGCGTTTCTTAAATGTTAATTATCTGTGTAAACAAATAAATCTAGCTTAAAAAAAATACAATCTAATATAGAATTTTTAAATGTTGCTTCCGATCTTGTAGTTTTCTTTTCTAACATCACAATACCAGTATCACTAAGTTTTCACGACCACCAAGAATCTCAGCTCAGTTTTAACTTTTGCTGCTATCTGTACCCAACTCAAGGTTATATCTTTTTCCTTAGAAACGTCTTTGTTAACAAGACGTAAAAAACTATGTTTATCTTACTGTTGTGTAATTAAAGGCAAATATTTTATACAAATAGTGAAATTGAGTATGGTTAAAACTAATAGTAATTAGCACCATAGCCTCATCGCAGAGCGCGGGCTTGTGGATGAAGAGCAATGGGTAACTCTTCGTCCGGCTGCCCTTTAAGGACTGAACCACGTGGTAGCGTTCGCATGGAAAAGAAATCAATAAAACTATAGAGGTTCAACAGGGCTGATGCCCGCTCAGGTCCAAGGGGAATTTCTAAAAAAGGGAACCGGTGGTCCTAGAACACAATAGACAACTGAAAGAAAATTATAAGTGGCTTTTAGTCAGTGAAAGTCTAACACGCCCTCTCGATCTACCCTAGAGTGGGAGAAGTAATTGTAAGCTAGTTTTACATTACATTTATAATAAAAAAAATCATACTCTTTCCCTTAGGTAATGCCAGTTTGAGTGTGGTCGATACGACATGTTCTAGGTACCTATACGAAAACAAATTTTAGGCTAGGTGCCTATTGAGGGATATAGAACAGTGCTGGCCGAGTTGTAACGGCCCCGACTTCGCAGGTTCAAACCCAGCCAGGCGCATTACTTTGTGTAATTAATTTCATCACCACTGCTCTCAAAAACATCGTGAGGATACCGGCATGTCCTAGAACCAAACATTCGAAGACATGTGACATCCACCAACCCACACTAGGCCCGCGTGGTGGATTACGGCCCATTCCCTCTCCTAGAGAGGAGGTCTGAGTCCCAGCAGTGGGAACATTATATGGCCGACTATGCTATGCCTATTGAGATAATTATTTTATTTGTATTATTGAAATTGTGTCCGGGATTCCACAATTCTACAAGGTTTAGAGTAAATAATATGGATAGTAATAGACATTCTACTAGTTCTTTGTTGAAATTTACTGAAAAACCACCAATGACATTTAAATTATTTCCTATTTATTTTCGTTTTTACGAAATACCGAAAAAAACAGGTGTCTTCAAGGCAAGAGTGAATTAGGCTCCAAATAGTTAAACTAGTAAAGGAGGCGGCCGATCGCGTGAGGCAACGGCAACGGTCCTCACGCCCCAATCGCCGCCGGGATTCCGATCCCGATTTCCGGCCGTCGTAGGCGCAGGCTTGCGGACGGTGAGCAATGGGTGGCTCGCCATCCGACCGTCCGGTAACCGTCCGGACCGAGCCCAAGTCGTCGACGGCGCGTGCTGTTCCACGCGCGCCTCAAGGAGATGTCAGCAACTGTAGGGGCCTAGCAGGGTCGAAGCCTACTGGGGCCAAGGGTCTGATTCTGAAAGGAAGACTCGGCCCTGGTACGAAAGGCAACGAAGGAACAGGAGTGGGTTTTTAATCGGTAATAGTCTGACACTATCTCCCGCCCCGCCCAAGGGCGGGGGATGTCATAAGATGATTTTCCCACCGAAAAAAAAAAAAGAATAGTTAAACTAGTGCGCCTCACCATCAGCGAATTATTGAGGATGACTTGATCGACTTTTTAAAACGTGTGTTTTGTACAAGTTTAATAGGTTTTAGGTCAGCCCATTGTAACCTTAGCTGTAAACACAAAAAAGATAATTAAAATTTTCATATTACACACAAAGGTCGCGTGCCGATATTTCATTTTTTTTTCAAAAAGTCATTTTTACACTATCCTACATAGTAATGAATTTCGTGGGCCGTAAGGTCAAAGGTCGCAACTGAAAAGTCCTTAGCTCAATATTTGAGCTCCCACGCGTATTTGGACCATAAACAAGTCGGGAGATAGTGACGCTCCAACTATTGCGTAATTAGTGACGTCAGAATACACAGGGAAAGTTAGATTTGAAAATGGAATGAGTTTAATATTTCCAATTGGGTAATTTTTTTAGTGAGCAGTGTTTTGTATGCCAGTTCTATAATATTTATTTTTATAATTGTGTTTTTTTTTCCATTTTATATATTTAATTTTGCGGTAATATTTTTTTCATATCTTACCATACCTAATATGTTGTGTAAGCTATACGTAAATTTAATAGGCATGCATGTCCAGATTTTTTTTTCAAAGTCAAAGATTTCTTTGCAGATAAATATGGTTAAAAAAGTTCTCACTATGGTGATATAATTATATAATAGTAGCCATATTTAATCATAACAAAATGCCATGCAAATTTTTGTTATAGGTTAAATTAATTAGATATTTTTTCAATTGTAGTACAAATAAATAAATAATTATTATTAATTAAATTTAAACTGGAGGAATTCTTGTATAGTATAAAAGGGATTCTCAATCCCTTTTGAAGCAGACGATTGGAAGTTTTTTTTTTATAAATTTTAATTCACATAGGGTAGCAACTTCGCCTATATAGTTCCGTTCTCATTTAAGGATTAATCAACCTATTAGGAAATCTAGTTCTGAACGTAATATTGTTTTGTATAATAAATAATCCTGTATGCAATGTTGTTGGTGTGCCACTAAATAAATAATATTATTTTAAATTCACCCGTTTCTTGTATTTATTACCTAGTTTTTTTCGATTCTACATTCAGTCTTATTCCCATCTTTTTTAACAGATAATGGTAAAGTTTTAGGTATGTTGGCTTATTTATTACGCTTAAGTAATGCCAGAAGTCTTTGAAATTCACTGTTAGTGTTTCGTAGAGCTGTAAGCGTGACTATTTGTAGGGCCTCAGTTATTAGATTAAAATGCCTATCAGCACTTTTTTCTAAATTTTGTAAAATATCAAGTTATTATGACTCTGATTACGTACTCTGACGTGTGGGTGGTTTTTAAAGAGCAGTGTAGACTTTATTGACAGTGCATGGGTGTTTTTGAGGATGAAATTACATTGAAAAGATTTTTTGTAGATTCTGAATTGTTTTTTTATCCAAAATGTGCAGGTGTGCTGGAAGAGATATAAGCATCACCTCTGTACGTATTTTTCTGTTTCCTTCTTCTAATCTTTAATTTTGTGTATGTACATAAATCGTTAAATAAATTAGTAATAAATAAAATGGAAGAGCTTTAACAAAATCATACTAGTCTATATTTAACCTAACCTTAACTTTGCTGCTAGCTGCATCAGAAAGTTTTGCAGCTAGAATACTGTCACAGTAACTTATATCTCTAATCTTACAATCTAATCTATTTCTAAATTCCTCGTAGCGGACACACTCGGTTAATACATTTATAACTCGTTTTATAATTGGAAAAGCTTTTAACAAAACGTAATACCAGCATTGTTTTGGCATCATGTTAAGTAAGTCATAATAATTTTATAAACGTAGAAAAAGTTATTCAAGGTTATTTTTAGTAAGGGAAAATGCACGACTCTTGTGTCCATGGAAACGAAACCATAAGAATAACTTGGATTAAGTACATAAAATAGGCCACATGAAGTATTGTGACATCACCAAAAGGGTTACCGTGGTCCTAGAACGCAAAGGGTAACTGAAGGACAGGTAAGTTTTAGTCACTAAAAGTCTGACACGCCTTCTCGCTCCTCCCTAGAGCGAGAGAAGTCATTGAATGACTTCCAGCCTCAAGAAAATAAAACAATAATTGTTAGTAAAAGTAAAAAAAATCTATTGCTAGTTCCGGAAATGTAATATAATAAATAATTGCAAGGATTTCTTGCCATCTCAGTGCTTTTATAAAGAAAAAATCTGGTTGTATAATTTTTCCTCATTATGCTGCTTTCCCACAATATCTGCGGCTACATTATTAGTTCTGGTGTAAGTTACGCAATGCTGTTTAACTTATGACACAATCAGTTACACGGTTTAGTTGGAACACATTAATTTCCTAGTACTGTGCTCCGATGCATGACTTGCTTCGTTTTGAATTGAGAATGAGTGTTGTATGTGCTTTAGTTAGTTATAAGTTTATGATTTATTTTGCATGTTGGTACACAGTTGTACACTGTATTAGTATTCATAAACAAGCCTGGCTGATGGGACTTCATATCAAATTGAAATTCGATCTGTCATATTTCCTACTGACAAACATTAGTACTAAAAGTGGATCTACGCTAGAGGAGCCAAGCACGAGCAGAGCACGAGCCGGGCATTCATGTAGTGAGGCTCGTGCTCGGTTCCTCTAGAGTCGGTCCACCTTTATAATAATAATAATTTATTAACTAGACAACATTTGGTCCACAATATATGTTAGTAATTCTTATATCTATGTTAGTTCATGATCAAATATAAATAATAATATACGAAAACAATAAAATAGACCAATAAAATGTTCAATGAATTAAAATGTCAAAATTAAAAAAAGTTAGTGAAATTTAAAAGTCTTAAATGAGAACAATAAAATAAATTACAATGGTCAATAAATTAAAATAACAAATTAAAATTTCAATTATGATAAAAACAATTAATTAAAATAAAATTATTATAACAAACAATGTCACCTGCCCCACGCCTGAATGACGGGTGCATGCAAGGCCTGCCAATGCTAAATAAAGGGCCCGTCCAACCTAGTGGCAATGACGGCAAGACTGTCTGACTTTATGATTGGCCAAAAGCTAGTATCATGGTTCCAATTGGAGGATTCCTTTAACTAAAGAAAAACTAACAAAAACTTTCTTATTTTAAAATATGTTGTGCTTTACGGTGTTTCCATATTACAGCGTCGCGTTGATGTTAGTTTATAACTTCGTAGGCGCCTTTTCCATAGGGATTTTTGTGCAGTTTTTTTTTTTTTTGGGGATTCAGCTTTACTTAGACGTAATTAACGAATATTTTAATTCTGGTCAAATATTCAGCTATTAAACAACATGATCCACCTCAATCAATGTATCTTGTTAATTTTAGAAAAAAGGTTACTTGAAAATAGATCATCAAAGTCAATCAAAAAAATAAAGCAACGATTTTATTCCAATTGACTTGATAACAGAAACGCTTAATTAATAAAAAAATGCCTGTTAGATGGGTTCATTACATTTATGGCGTTTTAACGGATAATCGCAGTCACGATTGTAGTTATTCTAAATTACGTTCTCGTGTAATAACGAGGCACAACTTTAAACATTATCTTTTGCGTCATGCTCGCTAGCCTGACGTACTTTTTTCGCTCATGCAACATTCTGAAGTCAATGACCGTCCTTCACAGATAAGAAGAGCTTTCGTGAATGAAAAAAACTTTTCCAGTAAAAGTAATGAGTTAAATGGCGGCGCACCAGTTTATTTGAAAAAAAGAGAAAAAACGAGCATTTTATAAATATTTCTTAGCTTCTGGATACTTTAGTACCTAATAAAGTACCTAAAAGCTAAATGTTATGTAATTACATAAGTAGTTCATTGAACTTTAACCTTTCCCAACAGTTTTAAGTTCCCATGTCGACCCATCACTCAGCCAATTCTAAACCAAGACTGTACAGCAACGCGACAATAAATAGTTCGTAAGTTAAACGAAAAAGTTAAACAATACTCTCGAATGTGACTGATTACAAGTGAAAGTAAACAAATGACGCAATCAGTGCTTGAAGCGCCAGTGAAAGTGTAGTTTGTGGCGTGCGGTGGCTGAGCGCGAACGTACCGGTGCGCGGTGAAAAAATCAAATCGTCAACGTCAAAATCCGCGGGAAAATAACTGTCAACTGTCATTTTTGCATCAAAGTGTGTTGTGTGAGTGTATTGTAAGAAGGTTTCGTGGGTAAAGGCTGTGTTGTCATAGCTAAACCGCCCCTATCGCTCGGCCAATGGCGGGTAGGGTCCCGCCCCCGCGCGGGTCGCCGCATGTCTGCTTCGCGGTTACTCTCCTGATACTCCTTGGCGGTAAGTCGATTTTCTTGTTGTTATATTTGAGTTTTCCTTTTTTTTGGTAAGTTAAGACGCAAAGTAACCTCTTTTGAGAAAAGTTACCAGTTATAATTAAACGTGGCGTAACGAGGTTTCGAAAGTTGTGTATCGTGTTACTTTAAATTTAAACTGGTGTATTAGTTTTTTATGTGTCCTTTTACCCGACTGTTGTGAAGGCCAGAAGAAGAGTAGTAACTATATTCTTTTCAGCTTATATGTACCCTTGTAGTGACTATAGAAGGACTTCAGTAAACAGTTTAATACTTTTTGATAAAGTATAAAGCTGCTTACTATCCTGCATAAAAAAAAAGGCTAAGTGCGAGTTGGACTCGCACATGAAGGGTTCCGTACCGTCCGTGGCAAAAAAGGCAAGAAAATCACGTTTGTTGTATGGGAGCCCTCATTAAATATTTATTTTATATGTTTTTTAGTATTTGATGTTATAACGGCAACAAAAATACATCATCTGTGAAAATTTCAAATGTCTAACTATTATGGTTTATGATATACAGCCTAAAAGAAAGAAACCCTAAAAATAAAAAAAGCTGGTCAGAAAACTAGGACCAGCTGGAAAACTACTCGGTGCACTGGAACTGTACCTGCTTACTGATATGAAATGTCAGTGTTCCAATTCTTCTAAAAAATAGTTTCAAATATTATAATTATCTAGATCCGGAAAGGATTTGGAAGTCCAAAGAGGTATTTAAACGGCTGATACAGTTAAAGGCACGGATCTTGAGCGCTCGGCGAAAGAGTGGGGATCGCATTGCGTACGCGTTTTTTTTTTAAATGTACACCTATTTTATTTTAGTTTTTCTATTACCTACTAGGTACCTACTAGGTAAAAGAGAAAATAAAATAAAATAGGTATATCTAAGTTTTTGTCACAACTTTTTTATTTTATTGGCAGGGATTGAATACTTCGATAGTTTCTTTATAAAACAAAATGTGGGATAAATGAGCTCCAATTCCCCTGATCGATAAATAATCGCTATGTAGGTACTTGGGGATGTTTCGAAAAGTCTTGGCGATAGGCTCTGATATAATCGTTTTCTACGACGGTAAATAGCCCATTTTTAATTTATAACCAGACGAAGTTCATTATAAATACAGCCTAGTAATCTAGTTGCTTAATAATTCTAGTTTCGTCTAACCAGTTTATAAATAGCCAATATAATAATATTACTCAACATCATTCAAAATTTCTCTTGTAACCTTACATAACGAAACATCACGCCTTTTTTCCACGAAAGGGCAGACAGCATAGCAAACATTAACTGACCCCCGCTCTTACAGCCGCGTCGTTGGTTACTGCTCCGCCCTCGTGGGTCATAGCGTTATGGTAGGTAATAACAATAATTCGTATTCTTCTCACTTTCACTCCACCCTGAGAAGAAGTTAGTTGAAGATTACACACGTGAAAAGACCCAATTTTTTGCCCCAGAACGTCTGTGTTCTAGCTACGCCACTGCGTCGACTACATCATCGCTTACAATTAGGTGAGATTCAAGGCTAGAGTGAATAGGCTCTTAATAAACTAGTGCGCCTCACCATCAATGATTGCATCACTGCTTACCATCGGGTGGGATCGCAGTCAAGCACTGGATTATATCAAATAAAAAAAAATAAAAAAAAATAAAACCTATCAATAATAAAAACACGGTCATTGCGAGTTGGACTCGCACACCATCCAAGGGTTGCGTTCAAACTTACCTGTATTCACGAATCGAGTCTCGAAGATATTTCTGAATCACAAAAAAAGTAATTATTTTGTGATGTAACTACAAAACGGTTTACAAACTTTTTCCTTTACTTGTGCTATGAGACGTTTTACAAAGTATTAGAAAACTAAAAAAGATAAAAGAAATTGGTAATGTCATTCTCAAAGTACCAGGGGAAATAAAGCTTATTTTTTAATATTTATCGATCTTTCATTTGTCCAAAAGCTCACTTTAGAAAATACATCACCATTTTGGTATTTTTTTAAATTTTGCAAACTGGCCACACAGAAAATATAATTTATAACTAAAACATAATTATGTACATATTGCGTTTTACAAACATAGGACTTTATTTATTTTGGTATGATTCCTGGTTAGAAGTGTTAACCCGAAAACAGTTTATAAACACAGGTGTGTTAAACTGTTTTCGGGCAACCAATTATATAATGATATCATGTATATTGATTTTGTTTTTATATAGAATTCTAGATTTCACCCTTTCGAGGAACACTTACAAGCTTGGCAAAATAATATTATAAATTGAGTTTGTTTGTAGGAAGTAATCTCTGGAACTACCCAACCAAGTTTGAAAATTCTTACACGAGTGGAAAGCTACATTATTCTTGGATTGTGTTTAATAATATTTTTATGCCAAAAATGTTCGGCGCTGAACGAAGTGATCGCGAACCAGCTAGCCATTTATAATCAGATTGAACATACCATTCCCACTGTTGGGACACTAGCCCACAGACCTTCTCTCTGCGAGACGGTGGGTCGTGATCCATCACGCGGGCTCAGTGTTAGTGGCTGTCACATGTCTTCGAATGTTAGGTTCTAGGTTATGCAGGTTTTTTACCTGACGAAGGAGGGTTATGTTTTTCGAGTTTAAGTATTATTTATTTATTTTATTCCAAAATGGTAAGTAAAATTATAAACTATATATAAGCCACACAAAACCGATGAAATGGTTTGACTGTGCATTTTTTTTTTCAACTATTTGCATTTTAGCTTGAAAAGTGTCGTTAGATTCGTTTTAGTTGTGAGTGTCACTGAGTAGGTACATTAAAATTATAAATAACTTTATGGCGCCAAATATTGTGTCCTACAATTATTTGATGACATTCTTATCATGTAAGGTATCAAAATACATACTCATTTATATTATGTGGAAAGTGTTGTTGTTTGTGCTTTTTTATATATATATTTTTTTAATGATAGGCTCGCGTTTGACCACTATTTCACCTGATGGTAAGCGACGATGCGGCTGAACACTGGGTTACGACAGTCGCTATCACGTATTCGAATTTATGAAGGCCACGCTTTTGCCCACGTCTAAATTAATCCACGTTACGCCTCTGGCGACGTTGTCTTACTTATATTATTGTTTAACTGCTCGATTATGTAAGCTCAGTATGTAAGTCAAGTTCAAGTGAACGAGGATTAAGTCCATTAAGTCTAGATTCTAGATCAGCTTCTATAACTATAACACTATACTTAATAACGTGTGTGCAACCTTCAGTAGGTAATGTGTAGGTATGTAGTTTGTCTTATTAAATTTTATTATAGTGCTATCGTACCTGACAATTGACCATGTACTAGTTTATAAATACTATGACATTTATAGTGGTCGCCCAGTGCTAACGGACTTACGAGTTGTAGATCGCGGGTGCAAACCCAACCCTGCATTACTTTGTTTAATTTATTTCATCACCATTGTTCTCAAAACGGAAGGAAACCGTCATGACTAAGAATCAAAAATTCGAAGCACTAGGCCCAGCGTGGTGGATTATGGTGCATTCCCTCTCCTAGAGAGAAGGCCTGAGTCCCAGCAGTGGAAACATTATACTCTCGAACTCGACTCGAAAAGCTTAGCGAAAATTACGTTAAAGAAATTACCCTGTGGATGAGAAGAAGAAATATAGGAATGATACATCCTCATATTATATGAAAAACTAGCTTCTGGCAGCGGCTTCGCTCGCGTGAAATTATTTCTCCATACAAAATTTAGACCCCATTTCATCCCTTTAGGGAGCGAATTTTGGAAAATTTTCCTATCCTTTTCATAAAAGGAAACTTTGTGCAAAATTTCACACTCCTCCTCCTAGTTAGTTTCGGCTGTACGTTGATATGCCAGTCAGTCAGTTTCTACTTTTATATATAGGTACAGATAACACTAACAAAATCATCGCACTAGTTAATATAAAAAAGGTGAAAGTATGATTGTATGATTTGGAATTTGTATGATATTTGGGACACCATAGTGCCTAGAATAGTTTTAAGCCCCAGAGTATGTTTCGTTGAGATATTTTTTTTACTTTCACACGGTCGCCCGTGTGAAAGTAAAAAAAAAGTCTCTAATCTATCATCATCAATATTTCAGCCAAAAGACGTCCACTGTTGGACATAGGTCTCCCCCAAGCGTCGCCACAACGACCTATCCTGTGCGTCTCGCATCCACCGCACTCCCGCGACTCTCACCAGGTCGTCGGTCCACCTTATGGGAGGCCTTTCAACGCTGCGTACCTATACTTTTATAATAAAATTATAAAAAAAGATTTACATTTTTGGATATTTGTAAAGTCGTTAAAAAATAAAAGGCCCGTTGTGACATTTGAGAAATACCCTACAATGTAACATGGAACGAAACTGAAAGAAACAATAAAATAATAATTAATTAGGACATAAACTGTTTTAAAAAAATACATAATTTTTTTTGGCGCGTTAATTAATTGATGGAACATATAGCGAGTATTTTATTTTGCGTGTCTAAGTATTCGTTTTGACAGATGTCAAAACGGGCCTTACATTTTTTGACAATTTTAAATTCTACTGGACCGATTTACAAATTGTTTCACCAATAGAATGCACTGAGTGACATAGGCTATGCATTTTCTACGATAATAAAATTCAATTGACAAAGTCTTCATTTACCCTTATAAGTTATAAGGATGCGTTTTCCTTGAACCGGAGCTGGGCAGAGTGGAGCGGAGAAGAGAAGTGAAATCAAAGTCAAAGTCAAAGTCAAAAATTTTTATTTCACATAGGCCTACATGGGCACTTATAAAACGTCAGAAGCTAGTGCACGGTTCCAAATTGGTCGTTTCCTATGGAGAAGAACCGGCAAGAAACTCCATGGTTACTCTTTTAAAAAAAATGATTGTTTACAATATTTTCATATTACAGTATTAATAGACATTATGTAAGAACAGTGTAGACCAGTCGATATTGTACCCAAAAGCACAATAAAAATAATAATATTTAAAAAAAAAAAAAAAAGTGAGTCGTAATAGGAAGTAACCTAAGAATTCGCGAAGTCCACGGTGTTCTCACATTCACATTTAAAAAAAAAGAAGCTATATAAAAAAAAAAAAAAAACGAACAATAAGTAATTACAATTATCAATAAATGACATGTCAACAAAAAGAAAATTACTAACGAATTTATGGTGGTTGGCGTCTACTAATATAAAAAATATTGCAAAAGCAATGTGTAGGAAGAAAAGAAAAAATGTATATATTACAACAAATGTGGAGCAGTTAATAGATAGATGTACACAATATTATGAGTTACCAGGGGGCCACATGTGCAGAAGCAGTCATTGCCAAACAAGCGCGTCTTCGACATAGTCTTTAACCTTGTAATACGCTTTTTTAGTTAGGACACGCTTAATATGGGTTTTGAACTTGCCCTCGCTAAGTTCAGTCACCGCCTTTGGTAGCTTGTTATAAAAGCGTATGCTGTTTACTAAAAATGACTTGCTGGTCTTAGCTAATCTCCATTTGGGTAATACTATTTCGTGTTTACTGCGCGTATTTATGTTATGAAAATCGCTTCTAATTTTGAAAAGTCCTAGGTTTTTACGAACGTACAAAATACTTTCCAAGATATAAAGAGAAGGCAGAGTAAGTATATCGATTTCTTTGAATTTATTTCTGAGGGACTCGCGAGGACCCATTTTATAAATAGCCCGGATTGCTCTCTTTTGCAATATGAAAATTGAGTCCACATCAGCTGCAGATCCCCACAGTAAAATGCCATAAGACATAATACTGTGGAAATAAGCATAGTAAACTAACCTAGCGGTGGCTACATCTGTCAATTGCCTTATTTTTCGTACCGCATATGCGGCTGAGCTTAATCTACCTGAAAGAGTTCTAATATGAGCGCCCCACTGCAGTTTAGAATCGATAGTTATACCTAAAAACACAGTTTCCGTAGTAACATCAAGTTTGTTGCCGTCTAGAATTAGATTAACGCCAACTTGAGGGACATTTGGTAATGAAAATTTCATACATTTAGTTTTATTCGCATTTAATAAGAGATTATTAGCTGCGAACCATTTCGAAAGAACAGTCAGACTTTCATTGACTTGCAAGACATCCGTATCTTTTCTATCCACTTTAAAAATAAGAGAAGTGTCATCAGCAAACAGAATTATATCGGATAAATTAGCCATCATATAAGGAAGGTCATTAATATAAACTAGAAAAAGAAAAGGGCCAAGAATTGAACCCTGGGGCACGCCCATCTTTATTAAAGACCCCGAAGACGTCGCCCCATTAATGGATACTTTTTGCTGCCTGTAAGATAAATAGGAAAAAACAAGATCAGCAGCTCGTCCACGAATTCCGTAATGATGTAATTTACGGATCAGAGTATTATGGTCAACACAGTCAAATGCTTTTGAGAGGTCACAGAATATGCCAATAGCATCCTGGGACTTCTCCCAGGAAATGTGGCAAGTGTTTCCATTAAATATAATAATATAATATTCCACAACTATCACACAACGCCGTCTAGTCTCAAGCTAAGCAGAGCTTGTGTTATGAGTACTAGACAACTGATAAACATACTTATATATTTCTAAATACTTACATATTATAGATAAATTACACCCAGACATAGAACAAATGATCGTGCTCATCACACAAACATTGTCCTGGGTAGGAATCGATACCACGACTCCCGGCATAGCAGTCAGGGCCACTAACTACTACACCAACAGGCCAGTCAACATTATTAAAGCAGAGCGGGACGGAGTTTTTTTTTTTTTTTTTTTTTTTTCCCGGAGTTGAGCTACCCTCCGCTTCGTGCTCTCCGCTCGGTAAATCCGTTCTGTATGGCACGAGGCCGCGTGTTCATTTGTTTTCCAATTCCGCTCAGCTTCACTCCGCTCCACTTAGGCTGCGTTTCCACCAGGGATGTGCGAGGATGCGTAGAGAGGGATGTGTTTGTAAGGAACCAATAGAATCGCTTCATTTACCTCGCCTCGATCAGCACAGCTCTGGTGGAAACACAGCCTTACACTGTTTCCACTAATACAAAGTGGAGATTTCAAGCACTGTGATTGACAAATTCACGATCCGCTCCGCTCCACTCCGAACAGTAACTAAATCAGTATTCCGAAATAGATACCGACGTCTAGAATGTTTTGATTATACCTAATATTCTATTTTCAACTCAATCTGTGATATAAATAGAATTTTGTTATCATTTAAACTTCCAATATCTACACAATTAAGGGCTAATGGATTATTCCACGATCGTGGACCGTAAAGGGCAACTGGAAAAACACTGTAAGTCAACAAAAGTCTGACACTCCCTCTCGCCCCACCCAGATCGGGAGATGATATTTAAAGATTTCCTACCAAAAAAAACAAAGTGTTTTTGTTTAAAATTTATCATTTCTAGGTAATGATTACGCTATCTTTGTGGTTTGAAATTTGAAATGAACACACACTAAGCATGTCAAGTGTGTGATCAATTTTTAAGTGTGTGTCTTTAGTTCGGTTGAAAATCTAGTTTTGGTAACACAGCGGATAAGGAAAAAGTTCTGCATTAATATCCTTACGTACTTAGTATAAAACAAAGTCAAGTGGAACAATTTGCCTGCTGCTGTCTTCCCGTCCGATTATAATTTAGGTATCTTTAAGGCCAGAGAATAAGCTCTTAATAAACTAGTGCCCTTCACCATCAATGATTACACTGCTTAAGCTGGGATGAGTCGCAAGTTCAAAATATAGTTACAAGATATTTCGTTTAGCTTTGTGTACCTATTTGAAGATAAGCGTTTGCATTTGCGTAGTTGTTTATAACTAAGCAAAAACTTTGGGCAATAAATCTATTTTTTTATCGCTCTTCATGTACCTCAAGTACATGAAGAATGACCATGGCTATGTGATGTGACCTTGATAATGTCACATCTAGTCATGTACCGGATCTTGATGACTGCCAGTCTAGCTAGATCATCGTTAAGACAATACTAGTTTTGGTTTATGTAGTCCGCTATTTAGATTCTTGGGTTATCCCACGCAAAACATAGAAGCTCTTAAAGCAATCCATTTGACCACCTAAACTGAACTGTTAAAGCGATATAGCTATATTATAGGGTGTATACTGTGTATTGTTCCATCTCTCTGTCCCGCTCGCACGACTGACATATTAATTTAACACGTCACTGTAATGGCCATAGACGTTGAACCGGTGTCTTCTATTTCGATGCCTTAGAGTGAAATCTCGAGTATGCAATTTTAGGTTACTTAATCTATCTAGATAAAAGAAAGTCGTATTAGTTACACTGTTTATAATTCAAGAACGGCTGAACCGATTTGGCTGAAAATTGGTGGGGAGGTAGCTTAGAACCAGGAGACGGACATAGGGTACTTTTTATCGAATAGGTTAAAGTGGGGTAGAGTAGGGTAGAGTAGGGTAGAGTAGGGTAGAGTAGGGTAGAGTAGGGTAGAGTAGGGTAGAGTAGGGTAGAGTAGGGTAGAGTAGGGTAGAGTAGGGTAGAGTAGTCAGTTGACGGGAGCGAAGCCGCGGGCAAAAGCTAGTTTAATTATATTTCTGGAAAGAAATGCTTGTCACTCACAATTTTATATCACGCAAATTGACCATGGCAGTGACCAGGGCACATGCTTGTAGAACAGATGGTCGATGGGACCGAAATGTTCTGGTGTGGCGACCGTGCACCGGATGACGAAGCGTTGGAAGGCCTCCCACAAGGTGGACCGACGACTTGGTGAGAGTCGCGGGAATGCGATAGATGCGAGGCGCACAGGAGCATTGGTTGTAGCGACACTTGGGGGAGGCCCATGTCTAGCAGTGGACGTTTTTCGGCTGAAGTGATGATGGTGATGAGGACTTGTAGCCCCATCTTCGATGTTGAATACCTTGTTCGAGTCAGTTTAGTGTGATAGCCTCGCGACGGCGCGTCAAAACTTGTCCAAAAAAAGAAATATTTGAAATAAATCAATATTTTTAAATATTTTAATTAAATAATATCAAAAGTCTAATTAGGTTTCTTGTGCTTCCTGAAAAGATACGTTAGGTAGGATTTCACTCACAGTTAAGCCACCGACTTCGAGGTTAGCTGGTTTGAAATCTTATGCTTTTTTCAGGTGATAAATCATCCAATGATTTTGTCCGCTTGGTTATCGCGGGGCGAGAGGGCGTGTCAGACTTTCACTGATTAAAACCCACGTGTGTTCTTCAATTGCCCTTTGCTTTCCAGGACCACGGTATCGCTAATTATATTAATTGATGTTTCTAATCTTAACCCCAATGAACAAAGTTAAAGAGCTTTGCCCAGATAAGGGACTAATTCCACAGCTTTCACACAACGCCATCTAGTCCCAAACTAACCTGAGCTTGTGCTATGAGTACTAGACAACTGAGAAACATACGTTAATATATTAGATAAATTACACCCAGACACAGAACAAATGATCGTGCTCATGACGCACTTTTTGTCTTGTGTGGGAATCGAACCCATGACCTCCGGCTTAGCAGTAAGAGCCACTAACCACTAGACCAACAGACCAGTCTAGTTGTGAATAAGAACGGTGCGTCCAATCCAAGTTCTTATTGTGTATCTATATGTCGACGGTGAAGTGCCAATACCTTCTAACTAACAAAATTACTTTTTAGCGCTTTTAATTCAAATGTGCGTTTCCGCATGTTTTTGTGAAATCTCTGAAGCGACTATTTAGTTGCAACTGCACCAAATTAAATTGTGGAAACATTTCCTAACTAAACCAACATGTCAATTTTTAGTATTATCTCCTAACGTTTATAAAACAATAATTTTTTGACTTTGTCAGTTAGGAGTTCTTGTCACTTCACCGTCGATGTGCTGAAAGGACATACACTATGTGACTTACAAAACGGAAGCCATTTTATATCGTGCAATATGCTCAAATCCTTTTGTTGGCAGAGCTTCCCTCTCAAACTCAAACGAACAACAAAGCCGCAAAAAAGTTGCATTTCAGAGTCCCTGGCCGAAATTAAAACCTTTTTACCCTCTTCAAAGGTCAAGGTATGTAAAATGGACCCTAAAAGTTAAGTTTGAATGAATAACCTAGCCTCGTCACGATATTCCCGACTCTACTGTTTATAAAACTTAAAGGAAAGTTAAACTTTACGTATATTGTATATTCTATGGTCATTAGTTGGCTATCATGTAAATAGAAGAATGCTATAATTTATCATCACATCGCACTAAAATTTCGTTTTTGCTTCACACTAAGTATAATTTTCTTTTTTAATTGAGTATTTTATGTCTATACGTTTTTTTTCCTTTCTTTTTTATTTTATTGGCGAAAGTTTGTAGGTACCTATATACTCGTATGTGTGAGTTTGTGTATTCGCACTAAAGTATATATGGATTTAGATGAAATTCGGTGCATGGATAGACCATGTCCTATTTCTATGTGGGATGTTATCAAATAACTTCTCACGCTCTGGAGGGAGCGAGAGCGAGGAGTGTCAGACTTTTATTGACGAAAACCCAGTGTTCCTTTAGTCACGTACCCCTTTTTTGCAAGGACTGCGGTAACTCCTTCAAACAATCTGCAGCCCTGGGAGTAAACCATGTCCTGGCTGTTAACCTTAAGGTAATTTTTTTTTGTGGGGGAAGGCGAAGCTGCTTGCAGAAGCTTCTTTTAAAAATTCTGGTATTTTCCTGTTATGCCAAAACCTGGAAACAACAGTCCCGATAAGTGTGAATGTTTTTTTTTCGTCTATATTCATGTACTACATTGTCTGGTGACATTACGTTATTTTAATCTATATATATAAAAGGAAAAACTGACTGACTGACATATCAACGCACAGCCAAAACTACTGGGACTAGGAGTTTGAAATTTTGCACAAGGCTTCCTTTTATGACGTAGGCGAGCACTAAGAAACGATTTTTCAAAATTCAGCCCCTAAGGGGATGAAACGGGGGTCTAAAATTTGTATGGAGAAGCCTACTTTCACGCGAGCGAAGCCGCTGGTAGAAGCTAGTAAGTGATATTTTACATTGAAATACCAGTTTAGCCATCTAAATACCAGTTTATCCATCTACATACTAGTTTATCCATCTAAATAAAAAGGTTTTAAATAAAGTATTTTATTAACAACCCATCATCTGCTCCCTAGCATTTTTCCAACTAGCCTGGAAGGACTACAGTCCTTCCGGCCCGTGTTTTACATGGAGCAACTGTCTATCAGACCTCCGTAACCCAGTTACTGGGCAAGACGACTGTTTTCACTTGCCATTTTCTTGTGAAGTAGTTAAAAAAAAAGAGAGTCTTTTCATCACGGAGTGGTGCGTGACGCCTCTGTGGTACCTCTGGTATTGCAGATGTCCATAGACGGTTGTGAACACTTACCATCATTTGGGCCGTATGCTAGTTACCCTATACATGGTATTAAAAAAGCCTTAGTCACAGTAAAAAACAACGATTTCTCTCAACAAGTCGTTTCTAATAGAGTTTGTCTCTTCATTGTGCATTGTTACAGTTGTTCATGTGAACCGCTTGCTCATGTTAAAGTTTCTCAAGAACGTCTTGTGATATTGACCAGGGTTGAATCCAATTTGCATTCAATACCACATTCACACCATTTCAGATTTTTTGGAATCAAGTTCAGCCTACTTATTTACTTAACACGTTGACTGCTAACCTACGAGTATACTCGTAGTACAAGATCTGGGCCCCACTGTCAACTACGAGTATTCTCGTAGTTGATTGTATGCGATTTCTAACGAATTCTAGACAAGTGGCAGTGAAAGGAGGGCGGGATTACAGTTTTTGGCATTTGAAGTAAAACATTATTTAATCAGAAAAAAAAGTTCAATAGAATTTTTTTTGGGTACATCACTATGAAATCATACCATTTTGTATGGTAGCAATGGGCATAAAAAAAAGTTACTACGAGTATACTCGTATGGCAGCCAACGTGTTAATACTCAGATATCTGCTGATGTCTTACGTTCAAACTTCTGCACGGATTTGGACGAAACTTGGTACACGGGTACACCATATCCTGAATTAGGACAAAGGAAATTTTTATTCCGGGAGTACCTACGTATGTTCCTTTGGGATAATTTTCTATTTTTACCCGGATGGACCCACTGGCAATAGCTAGAAGAACCCAAAGGTTGACTGGTACAGAATGCCTCGTTGCATTAAGTCCGCCTATGTACCACTACTACTGTACATGAAGTTTAAATAAATAATGTGCTAGGCCCAGAGAGAACACGAACCTCAGCATTGTGGAATACGACGCAAGGAGGCCCAAGTACGCCAACATTTGCCATCGTGTCCCATATATTATAGCATCTTAATAAACTAGTGCGCCTCACCATCAATGATTGCATCACTGCTTACCATCAGGTGGGATCGCAGTCAAGCACTGGTTTACAAAGAATAAAAAAAAGACTCTCAGACTTCAAGTGACTAAAACGGATTCTCAGACTTCAAGTGACCAAAACGGATTCCAGACTTCAACTGTCTAAAACGGATTCTAAGATTTCATCTGACTAAAACGGATTTTTAGACTTCAACTGACTAAAACCCAGCCGTGTTCCATCAGTAGTATAGTAGCCCTTAGCGTTCCAGGGCCACTAGAATATTTATAATACTACGTTGTTCGTTGTCGTCGTTGTCATTACTCACAAATGTAGAGAAACAGTTACAAAATCTTACCAATTAAACTTTCTGTCTCAAACATTATTGAAAACTTTAAGTAGCACATTCCATAAATCTGAAAGCCACATCTATTTAAAAGTAGATCGGTGCCCATAGAACCGTATGCAATATGCAGTAAATCAAAGAAACTTAGATTTGCTTTCACATAGCTACCTAACTACCACAGACCAAGGAAACGCCTCGCTGGAATGCTAGATACGCTATTATCACTTTCCTTACAAAGAAAAGGTGTCGTTGAGGGTCTCCGTTTATTCAAACTTCGGCCTCTTACTTGGACCAAAATAATGTTCCCACTGCTGGGATTCAAGTCTCTCTAGGAGATGGACTTTGGGCCTTGTGCGTGTTGCTAGATGTGATATGTTTTCGAATTTTTGGTTGTAGCCTCTAGAACATGCCGTATTGAAAGCAGTGGTAATGAAATTAGTAACACAAAGTCATGTGTCAACCTGAGTTTGAACCCAAGACGCACAACTCGCAAGTCGAGGCCGTTACCACTAGGCCACCACTCTGTTCTCTTATTGCACCAATTCAAAAAAATCGTCAGCCCCTGACAGTTAACTATGGCTATGGCAGCCGAGACTGTAGCTAAGCGCACATCGCGGGAATATATTTTTAGTAACTATAACTACTGTTTGTGGCAATACTAGCGTGAAACTTGATAATTATCGTGTGGGAACCAAAAATTCGAAGACATGTGGCATTCACCAATCCGCACTGGGCCCGCGTGGTGGATTACGGCCCATTCCCTCTCCTAGAGAGGAGGCCTGAGTCCCAACAGTGGCAACATTAAAAGGCTGATTATGCTATGCTATAAAGATAATGGCATCTATTGTCGTCAGTCTAAGCGATACCGAGCTCTGTGGTGCGTACCACTACCTACAGTAATACATTTCTTCTAACAATTTACTATTAAGAGAGTGAATTGTAGAGGGTAGGACCCACTTTCCAATATGTAGAGTTAGCATTATAATGCGACTTTCAAATAAAATGTGTTAAAAAGATTATACAGTCAGCGAAATTTTTCACTAGGTAGGTACGAACTAAATAATAGGTTTTTAGTTTTCTTTACTTATACTCAGAATCAGTTAGAAAGAAAGAAAAGAAGAAAATATTTTATTTAGCACACATGGATACACACACTGTAATATTCTGTCAATTGATCACACTGTTCAATTGATCTGTCTAGCCTATTTTTTGTTTTAAATATTGAGTTCTCCTTCCATTTAAACCAGATGTAGCTGATGAGCTGACTATCAGTGTTTTAGACGGAGCAACTGCATAATTAGCTACCTCAACCCAGTAGCTAGGTAACACGTAACCCTTAGCAAGACTGGTGGCAGATTATCTGGCTTCAGACTGTCGGTGACGACTGTTAGATGTCCACAAATGACAGTTCGGACCAACAGCTTAAAACGTGCTTTCCGAGGCGCGGAGGAAACTTGGTATGCATCAGATAGTCCCATCTATCATGGACCAAGAGACATGACAAATAAGCAAGTCTGCCTAATGATGGCTGTATCAGACACCGGTCTCTACCGAGAGGTATAAACTTTGTCCCTTTATGCGGGGTCGCGGCATACCATGAGACCACGAAGGAGATCGCGGGACGATTTAAATGTCTTCATTATAAATTGGCAAGAAGTGGCTCAGAGCCGGGAATAATGGAAAGAATGAAGAGAGGTCTTTGCCCAGGAGTGGGAAAATATAGGCTAGATATAATTTAATGACTGGCCTGTTGGTCTAGTAGTTAATGGCCCTGACTGCTATACGGGTTTGATTACCACCCAGGACAAATGTTATTGTGATGAGCATGATCATTTGTTCTGTCTAGGTGTAATTTATCTATATATGTATGTATTTAGAAATATGTAAGTATGTTTATCAGTTGTTGAGAAGCGGAGAGGTATTCCACGGCTATCAGGACAATCCCGGGAGTACGGTCAAGATCCCTACCAGCATCTTACTAGATTATACATCCTTCTCCCGAGCACGTTTGCTCTTACGAAACTCCACTCAAGCCAGCCAATAAAGGCAAGAGAGAGGTGGGAGCTCCGTTCCTCGTCAGTTTTCACTACGGCCGGCCGACAAAGGTAAGCCGTTATTATTTTATTATTATTATATTATAACTAGCTTTTGCCCGCGGCTTCGCTCCCGTCAACTGACTACTCTACCCTACTCTACCATACTCTACCCTACTCTACCCTACTCTACCCTACTCTACCCTACTCTACCCTACTCTACCCTACTCTACCCTACTCTACCCTACTCTACCCTACTCTACCCTACTCTACCCTACTCTACCCTACTCTACCCTACTCTACCCTACTCTACCCTACTCTACCCTACTCTACCCTACTCTACCCTACTCTACCCTACTCTACCCTACTCTACCCTACTCTACCCTACTCTACCCTACTCTACCCTACTCTACCCTACTCTACCCTACTCTACCCTACTCTACCCTACTCTACCCTACTCTACCCTACTCTACCCTACTCTACCCTACTCTACCCTACTCTACCCTACTCTACCCTACTCTACCCTACTCTACCCTACTCTACCCTACTCTACCCTACTCTACCCTACTCTACCCTACTCTACCCTACTCTACCCTACTCTACCCTACTCTACCCTACTCTACCCTACTCTACCCTACTCTACCCTACTCTACCCTACTCTACCCTACTCTACCCTACTCTACCCTACTCTACCCTACTCTACCCTACTCTACCCTACTCTACCCTACTCTACCCTACTCTACCCTACTCTACCCTACTCTACCCTACTATACCCTACTCTACCTTTTTTACGGCGAGAAAAAACCATCCTTGAACTTCAACGAACATTTTAAAAAAAGAATTGGCCAAATTGGTCCAGGCGTTGTTGAGTTATGCGCTTACCAACACATTTTGCGATTCATTTTTATATTATAGATAAATAAAATAAAAATCAATTATTTTTTCCCCACAAAGTAAACGATAATCACTAGCTTTGCAGTCATCAAAAAGAACACTATATTATATTTTATTCCATCAAATTATACAGTTATCAGACAAAGCCAACTGAACAATATCTCAAGTAAAAATCATCACCATCAGCTTATTACCGCTCATATCAGCCGCATCTTTGAGGGGTGTAAAGTGCAGCACAAACACAATACTGTCTAAACTGGGGGGCGGCCACCCACCCCTGCGCCCCGTATACCCCCAACACCCCCTGGATAAACATGCGCAGTCTGCTTATACGCGAGACTAGGATATTGAGGACGTTTACTGGTAACAGTCAAGGTTTTTACTTGACTTTTATTTTATTAGTGTTTATTTTTAGTGTTTTTTAGTCATTTCTAATGTATGCTGAAGGAAAACGTCTTGAAGAAACTGTATTTACATTATTTGTCGATCTAGATTCTAGATTTAATTTTTAGATTTATATGACGGCTAATGTTATAAGATGGCATTTTAAATTAAGCACATTTTGTGATATCTATCGTCTACAGTTCAGTTCGATAATCAAATAAATTATTTGAATCAGTGTGCGTCATCTTATACCACCCGACGTAATCTTCTATACATATATTTATTTATTAAAACCTTATGCAGTAAAAAAACACTGCACAAAGGCGGAGTTAATGCCTTTGGCATTTTTTTGCAGGTATATAAAATAGAAAGGCCGACTCACTCGCTGACTCATCTATGTCCTGCCTAAACCTTTAGACCTTAAACCAAATGTGGTTTTTAAGACAATTCATAAGAGGATAAAAAACGTTTTCTTGCGAGCTAAGTTGCGGGTTTAAGTTAGCATCGTATCAGTGGGAGAAAGTAGAGGATCAACTCAATTAGAGTTGAAAAACGAAATAAAATTAATCGATTTATGAGTTTAGGTGTTATGATGAATGATAAGAACTGTGAGATAAATCCATCAAATAATAAAAGTCGCCATCCGCTGAATGGTCCACTAAACTCAACCTAACAAAACCCACTAAACAACAACAAACCATCACGTAAGCCACATTCCTATTCCAACCAACACACAAAAAAGAAACGGCGAAAATAACGACAACACTCAAATGTATCGTCTTAATATTCAACAGTTAGGGTGACCAGCCTACACAGCAGCCGACTAGGGTGCATACAATTTACGGTCTCCCAGGGAATTTCGTTAGGAAACTGCTGATTTGATTGATACAAAGAGATCATGGGATAAATGGGGTAGGTTATAGATTTTCCACGGGACTATGGGGTGCTCAATCACCCCTTATAGCTGACGTGGTAGGTCAGAGGGTTAAGATTTTTATCCATATTTATTAAAAACGTATTTAGGGTTGATGTTTTGATGCATTTTGGTAAGTTTATTTCTCTTAAAGCTTTTAGTTATTTCTGAATTTATAAATAAAAAAAAATATTCCGGTTTCTGATTTGGGAATTTTGAGTTATGGAAATCTACATTAAGATGATGCTGATGATAGCCCTCAAAATTCAAATTTACTTTAACTCTCTCGGTTCAGCTAACCCGATTGAATGACTAGGCATTAAACAGGGTTAGATAAACTAAGAGGAATGAATTGATGATTTTAATGATTAGCATAGTCGGTTTTATAATGTTCCCACTGTTGGGACTCAGGCCTCCTCTCTAGGAGAGGGAATGGGCCATAATCGGGTTGGAGGATGTCACATGTCTTCGAATTTTTGGTTTAAGGACATGCCGGTTTCCCCACAATGTTTTCCTTCACCGTTTTGAGAGCAGTGGGGATGAAATAAATTACACTAAGTAATGCGCCTGACTGGGTTTGAACCCGCGACCTACAACTCGTAAGTCGGGGCTGTTACCACTGCTTTCTAATCCATTCCATTTTAATGATTATAATTCCATACATAAATACGTGTTACGAACGCTAATCATATTTTAATCAAGATATAATTTGATACTTATCTGCAAAATGCAATACACTCAAGAAAATTTGAATTTCGCAGGCTATCATCCTGTTGTTTTCACCAAAGTTTGACGGGTTTTCAAGCTAGAGTTCGAACCAGTCGTCTTCAAATTCTCATTACAAAGATCGCTCGAACATAATGCTGTTCTTTCGTGATGAGTCAGCTCATGCCCTCAATTTCACCTGATGGTAAGCAATGGATGAAGTCTGCGATGGAACGAGTGAGCCCAGAAAATGCCTGAGGCCTTACCACCAGCTCTTAACCTTATCCATTTTACGTCCTAAACTGAATTGTATATTGTAAATAAGCACCATAAATTCTTTAGTAATATATTTGTGTAATTTATATATTATGATAAGATAGTTTTTTTTTTTTATTCGATATAAACTAGTGCTTGACTGCGATCCCACTTGATGGTAAGCAGTGATGCAATCATTGATGGTGAGGCGCACTAGCTTATTAAGAGCATATTCACTCTAGCCTTAAAGGCACCAAAATTATAGTTGGACGGGAAGACCGCAGCAGGCAAAATGTTCCAGTCCCTCGATGTACGCGGTATAAACGACGAAGCAAATCGCTTAGTTCGGCCCGTTGGTGTTTTAACAACGTAAGGGTGGATACTCGCCGTACGTCGGGTTGTCCGATGGTAGAAAGGAGATGGCGGAATCAAGTCATGCAATTCCCGCGCACACTCTACAAAATGCAACCCGTAAAATACCGATAGGCTGGCTACCCTGCGCCTGTGCCAAATCTGGATCCCCAATTAGCCTCTTGGCACGCCTTTCTACTGAGTCCAAAGCTGCCAGATGGCATTTTGCAGCACCAGCCCATATGTGGCTGCAGTGCTCCACACACGATCGGACCTGTGCTTTGTATAACATTAGAAGCTGACCCGGTGTGAAGTACCGCCGGACCTTTGCAAGAACGCCTAGTTTTCTAGCAGCTACCTTGGCTTTGGACTCAATGAACCGCCCGAAATTGAGGTCAGAAGAAATTTCGACACCCAAGAGCTGAAGGCGGTCGGTGCACTCCAGGGATACATTCCGAAAAGCAGGAGCCAAGGTGAACGGACTCCTTTTGGCGGTGAACAGACATGCTTGTGCTTTTTAGTAATTTAGTATATTGTATAGTATTAGTTGTAATTTAGTATACTTGTTTTTCTATATATATCTTCTTTTTTATAATGTGAATGTGAGAACACTGTAGACTGCGAATTCTTAGATTACTTCTTAGTACGACTCACTTTTTATGATTATTTTTATTGTACTTTTAAGTACAATATTGACTGGTCTACACTGTCCTTACATAATATCTACTTATACTGTGATATGGAAATATTGTAAGAACAACATTTTTTTTTAAAAGAGTAACATTGAGTTTTTCTGCCGGTTCTTCTCCATAGGAAACGACCAATTTGGAACCGTGCACTAGCTTCTGACGTTTTATGAGTGCCCATGATGTAGGCCTATGTGAAATAAAATATTTTTTTTTAAGAGCCTTAAGGCTAGACTGAATAAGTCTAGCCTTGAAGACACCTAATTTATAACTTTTAGTCATTTATTTGAATACTGTTTTTAATATTAACTATTTTGACCAAGAATTTCCTTAAGGAAAATCTCCCACTTACGTGCACGTGTCTTGTTTGTAGACGAGACTCGAGACCTTGTCTATTTTTAATTCATCGATCCATAATAATGATAATCCAATATTTAATTAGGTAGTAAACATCTCTCGGCCTCTCGCTTTGGAAGCCAAAACTGACAGAACAAAATCATAATTAGAATATTTTACTTGAAACATAGGAAAAGTTACAATAGTCTGTAAGATATTTGATTTAGTGAATAAAGAAAAACGATCTCGGCACAAGCGCGGATCCAGCCTATAAAAAAAGAAGTGGGTACAGGTTACAGCCATCAAAAAATCGGCCAAGTTCGAGTCGGAATATGATTGTTACTCGTATAGTGCAATCCTACAAAAGAGATTTTTGCAAAATGCATGACGCCCTGATCAAGTGATTGTATAGTGTATAGTTCCACGTGGGTAAAGAGGTGAATACTAGTAAATTAAACCTATAAAATGTTAGTTAGTACGCTCATAAAAATTAAAAAAAAATGTAGCATCATCAGCATGGCCGTCAAATATGAAATCAAAAGCATATCAAAGTTGTGGGCATGCCTAGCATGCCCGCCCACAACGGTGGATCCGCGCTTGTTTTGTCATTATGTGTTGAAGATTTTTTTCTGTTTGAAGCTAGGACTACATTAGACCGACGCACACGTGGACTGTCTGATTTGCACATTTTGCACGTAGACCGACATCGCGTGGCGTGGAGCTAATGTGGCTCTACAAGTCAAGTTGCCTTATAAAATGTATGGAGACCGACACACCCAGATCGGCTTACGTGGCACACGTTTGTGCAGTGAAGGTCTAAATTCTTTATTTGAAAGATGCGTATGATAGTGGGTTTTTGAGTTTTACGATTATTCCACTGGCATTATGTAATGATGGGGTCGATGTTGAGCATATTTGGGTAGAAGTCATTCATTCATGTTTCAAAGCGCCACGTAATCCTGCCAGGGCAGCAAGTTTGTTCTAAGAAGTCACCGCAGCCCTGGAACGCAATGGCCAACTAAAGAAAAACAGGTGGGTTAGAATGTTTGGCACTCGAGGTCTATCTAGAGCGGAAGATGTAATTTGATGATATCCAACCCTCAAAAAAAGAAATAGGAATCCCACGTTACACACCGGTCACTGGCTAATTGTAAATTCTGATCATCGTCATCACCATTTCAGCTCAAAGACGTCCACTGTTGTACATAGGCCTTCAATGGCTACAACCACCGGTCCTATACGTCTCACATTCATCTGATAGCGGATTCCCGCGACCCTCATCAGGTTATCGGTCCACCTTGTGAGAGGCCTTCCGACGCTGCGTCTTCTAGTCGCCGCTACAGAAACATTCGGCCCCATCGACCATCTGTTCTGCGAGCAACGTGTCCTGCCCACTGTCCCTAGTTTGATGATTGCCAACCCTAAGAAATTCGGTTACTTTACAATAAATCTTGTAAAATTATGAACTCTTTTTTTCTCGGCTTTTTTTTTTAATTATCTATTTATTTAATCTTGTTAAACAATTTATTTATATAATTCAATAAAAACACTTAACTAATTAAAACTATATATACACTAAAGGCAAAAACTACTAGCTAAAATATGGCGTCTGTCGTCCGCCGCATCGCTGTCGACTGAAAAGAAAATTCTCGGTTCAACTATAGATTATGAATCTAACTTTGTTGGATTTTATTGTAGGTTTTCGAGATACCTTGCTTACAAAATATTAAGATTTCCATTATATCACAAAAATTACAATCTTACGTAATTAGTAAAGTATAGTAAAGTAAAAATTTATAAAGTAAAGTAGAAATTGTCATTGGCATTTGTAACCTAGTCGCTTAGTAAAAGAGACTTTACATAGATCCGAAAAAAATAGTCTACAAATCATTTAAGGCCCTAGTTCCCGAGCAGTGCCATAAAACAGTAAATTTCTGAAGCCGACTCCTCGGTAACGGCTACGTCAATAGGTTTGAAAAAATGTAAATGTTTATTATAGATTCATGTATAACATTAATAACATAATATGATTTTTTCGTACGACTAATATTTTTGCCAAAAAAAAAAAAAATATCTAAATGATATTTTTTCGCTTGTTTTCCCTACTCTTTTCAAACGATTTTGATCTTTAGAAATATGATTAAACAAAAAAAATGCATAGCATAGCTTATAAATGCATAGCATAGCTTATAAATGCATAGCATAGCTTATAAATCAATCAATATTTCGCAAAGAAAATGTTTTTAAAGGTCAGCAGGGCTCTATGCGTACGTAGGCGACAGTACTAGTAGGTATGTGTGCATTTAACTCCGCCCAGATGTTAAAGGGGCTATACGCCTTAAGAGGCGACAACTCCTGCTCAATGCTAAGTGCAAGGCGGGTGAGCTAGCACAAAGTTCAAGATCAACTGCAGACGTCACACATTCACTTATGACCTGGCGGTTATTTATAACACTCTTAGGTTACGCCATATTTATTATTATCTTGTAAGCGGTTAGACCATGCTGTTTTTAATATACCTAATTTAGTTCAAAATTATGATTAAGTTGTTGTTTCCGTAGGTCTTTGGACTGCCCGTAACAGTAACGATTGTATTACTGCGCAGGAGCCCACAATGATGATACAACCCGTAACAACGTTAGGGTAGTATAAATAAATTGAGAAACAAATTTATCTTCGTTTTTTAGGGTTCCGCACCTCAAAAGGAAAAAATGAAACCCTTATAGGATCACTTTGTAGTCCGTCCGTCCGTCTGTCTGTCTGTCAAGACCCTTTATCTCGGAAATGCGTGGAGGTATCGAGTTGAAATTAAAACCATATACTCAGGTCTGCAGTCCATTGAAGCTGTGAAAAAAATCAAAATTCTGAGAAAACGGAAAAGAAATTATGCAGTTTATGTCACAAAAAACGTGTATTTTGACACTCTCCAGGGAATCCTTACTACGTACTTCCCGTTGACCTAGAATCCTGAAATTTGGTATGACGCAAGATTTCAAGCACAAGTAAGTATAAGAAAAAAATTTAAAACTGTGAATTTGTAGTTACGTCACAAAAGAAAACTTTTTGTGATTGGGAAAAATGTTCGTAACTCAATTCGGGAATCGTACTGTTTTCATAGGTAAGTTTGTACGGAACCCTCAGTGCGCGAGTCCGACTTGTACTGGTCCGGCTTTTTTCTACAAAAATGCCTTTGATCCACCAAAAATACTAAATGTGCACAAAAAAAAAAATGTGTATTTCTAATCTAGTTTACCATTACGTGGTACCTACCATGTTACATTTCTGCACCACTCTATCGGTCGACTTATAGAAAGTGCCTAAGGCATTAAGTCCGCCTTTGTACAGTATTTCTTACTAGTTTTAATAAATAAATAAAATATGCTCTCATGGGTGGTTTTAACGGTTTTAACCACGAAGGGGTTGTCATCCCCTTCTAAGTTGGTGTGCTGCAGCTTCAGCGGTTAAAAAGTTAAATATACAATTTTCTAACACTTTACTTTTTTCCACCAACATTAAATCTCTATCGAGGATATATATACCAACGTGATAGATAAATCACCCAATCGTATGGCCTTCACACTACACCAAAAAACCTCAGTAGGTAAGTACAATACAAACCTATACATTGAAATTCGAAACACGCCTACTCAAAGCTCTTAAAATTTTACGTGAAGTACCGTTAACTCCAAAGCCTTAGCTTTTATTGACCTATTCATTTTTATTTGAATAGAAGGGTTACTGGGCGAATTCAAACTGTTAAATGTACTCCGAACAATTCTGGTCATGGGTTGAGTGTTCCTTGAGTATTCAGATCGGTGTTTAGGCTTGGAGGATTATGTTTTCTGGGTTTATTTTTATTTATTGGTACAATAATTTATAAATAAATAAAAGCGTAGGAAAAAAGAATAGCCAAACTTAAGTGGCAGCGGGCAGGGCACATTGCTCGTAGAACGGATGGTTGGTAGGTCCTAAACGCATCGTAAGAAGGTCTCCCACAAGATGGACCGATGACCCAGGTGAGTGTCGCGGGAACAGCTAAGTAGCGACCAAAGGCAATCTCACAAAGTATAAACTTGACTTTTAGTTCAACAAATAATAGACACTTGCGTCATCATTGTCGTCAACAACTGATTGTAGTTCATAATTTCATCATTCAAACTAGAGTCATGTTGGCCTAGTGATTTAGCATGTGCAGATAGATGCGTAAATCAATGAGCCGTGAGTTCAAATCTCACGTAGTACTCACACTTTTTGTAAGTTATGAATGACAAACTAAAGAAATCGGTAGGAATATTATATTATATCAAAGTTAACAAGTGGATATTTATTTGTAATATAATATTCAAGTGGGTAGTTACTCAGCAAGATGAAAAAAATGCTGGTAAACGGCTCATCAAACAAAAAAGCACTATTAAAAAAATAATATGTTTATTTCTTACAATTTCTTATTCAAATTTAACAATCACCGTTTATTAATCACCGAATAAGATTATAATATTATATATAATTTCTTATTGAGGCCATAACTTAAGTATTCGTTTCCAATATTGGAAAGAGGATTGAAGCTTATGTAACCTTAACAAAAACAAACAAAAGACCAGATAATTTTATCACAAAGATCAAAATGATTAAATGTAGGCTAAAAACTATAAAATTGCACAACAACATATCAAGTGTTCATAACTTTTTTAATGTATTAATTACGGATATTAAGTTAAACACACATAACAAGGTCTCCAGTTAATACAGAGAATAAGTACTGAGTGAATAATATTAAATCAGTATTATAATTATTTATTATCTTGTAGCCACAAACAAAACCGTCCGTGTTCACTGGACTAAAAGTTTTTTCATGAGTAAACATGATATTACTCTAATCAAAGTTTATGTGATCCAAAGCAAACTGCAATCTTGCCCTTTTATGGTTTTCTGTAAGCAAGCCTCCGACGGACAGTGCCAACGCTTGTGTCAAATAAACTAGCATAGTGGTTCGTCTACAGATGTCCGTTTTCTTCGTATACTCCCTTATCATGGTTTGACACTGCAATATGTTTATTAGTTTTAGTCTGCCAGCTTTTTGATGGTGTTTTAAAGAACCCTCTTCTTCAAATCGTCATATCCATAGAACAATTTTTTTTCTCTGCAACAATAAAACATAAATATATAATACCCAATAATGATTATTATATAGGAGTTTTTTGTTATTTAAAAGAGTTAAAAAAACTACTTACATTTACACTGGTCTCTCTGGCGTCTTCTGACAAGTTTTTACCTTGATTATGCTTAGCAATTATTGGAGCTCTTTTTACTAAATCTATATAACAATGCATATTTACTCATTTTGGTAAAATAAGTAGACAATACACCTGGTTAAAAAAAAAAAATTAACTTGGCAAACAAACAATTGAGCTTAGTCATAATTTTTTGGTCTAAATATCATTTATACTCCATACTACCTACTAGTTATTATTTATAAATCCTTATTCAACCTACCCTCTCAAGTTTGAAAACTAACACATAGTTAATCAAATATTTATAAATTTATATTCAATTTTAATATCTTCATCTCTTTAAAATAAATTATAAATTATTTCAATATTTAAAGAAACAAAAAGAAAGTACTACAATAATAAGCATTAATTAAGCACAGTGACGCCATCTATTAACAGTACAATGTAATGTTATCAATAGCAACAGTTCAATCTGGTTTTACGCTAGATGGCGTCATTTCTCGCTTCACACGATTTTATTTCTGTACTTACTATGGACTTTTGCTTCTTTAGTGTACGCATAATTTGAACAGGATCAGTTCAGTAGTTTTTGCGTCTACTGCAAACATTACATCGTCCACATTTTTACTGTTTTATTATATTCTTTATATAATAAATAATTCTTCTGTACGTGTGTTTGTCACTTAACTCCTCCTAAACGGCTTGACCGATTTGAATGATATTTTGAGTGCGTATTTTAGTGGGTCTCTGGATGGTTTGAAAATTCTATTCAACCCGGTAGGTGGCGTTGCTATCGAGTTTTCAATGTATCTTTCTGGTAAAAAGTCAGCTTGCTGGTAATACAACGTCTGTAGGGACCGCTAGTATGTACTCTTATATTGAATTAAAAGCTTAACCAAAAATTTAATTATTAAAAGTGAATCTAAGTTAGTCTCCAGTTCCATTGGATATTGAAAACATACTTAGGGCAATGTACAGATGCTGCAAGATTGTTCGAAAGAATCACAACTGAAGGAGGCCAAGTTGGTAAAAATCTGACACTTCCTCTTACACCGTAGAGTAAGAAAAGTTATTAGATGATATCGAAACAAAAAAGGCAATGCTCACATCTGACCAAGGCCATAAAAATCCTATAAAAACATGCAACATGTAAGATTTCCGCAACGTCCGCAGATTTCGGTACCTACTAATCATGGCCACGCTTGGCTGACGGGGTCAGTCGGGTGAGAGGGCTCGGCAAGCTACCTACACTAAGTACCAACCTAACGTGATGACTAGGTGCATAGCCTCTTTTATGAGACTGACAGATATTGAGGTTATTTACATGAGAAAGAGTAAAGAACAATAATAGGAACATTCGATGTTATTTTTTAACGAAATCATTGTCAAAAAGGCATATATTATTTAATATGCGTTTTAAACATTCAACATCCTACCTTTCACATGTGATAGTATCTTAAATAACGTCTTGGAAGACATCAAATGGAAACCTTAAGAGGAAACCCGCAGTGAAAATAGAGACAGTCTGCTAATTAATTTATGCGCATACTAGCTGTTGCCAGCGTCTTCGCTTGCATGATAGTAGAATTACGAATGGAACGTACTCCGGGGATAAAAAGTATTCTATGTGCTATTCCAGGACATAGTCCACTTGTGTATTAAGTTTCATCGAAACCCGTTGAGCAGTTCGGGCGTGAAGAAGTAACAAACACACATTCACAGACTGTCGCCTTTATAATGTAAGTGTGATGAAACACGGGCGGGTTCTAGTTAGTAAAATTCTGACACTCAATACAGCCAGAGCGAGATAAGTTATTTGATGATTTTATCTCCAGAAAAAGAAATAGACATTACACAAAACTAATCCGGGCCTTGGTCCGGAGCGAGGAGTGGCAGGCGGCCGCCTCCTTCTGCGAAGCAGTAATGCTAGCAAAGTAGGCGGCCGATCGCGTGAGGCAACGGTCCTCACGCCCTAACCGCCGCCAGGATTCCGATGCCGATTTCCGGCCACCGTACGCGCGGGCTTGCGGACGTCAAGCAATGGGTGGCTCGCCGTCCGACCGTCCGGAAACCGTCCGGACCGAGCAGTCGTCGACGGCGCGTATTGTTCCACGCGCGCCTCAGGGAGATGACAGCAAATCCTAGGGGCCCAGCAGGGTCGAAGTCTTCTGGGGCCATGGGTAGTGTAAAAACGAAACCCGGGGCCCTGGGACGAAGGCAACGAAGGAACAGGAGTCGGTTTTTAGTCAGTAAAAGTCTGACACTATCTCCCGCTCCACCCAAAATCGGGATTTGTCATTAGATGATTTTCCCATCTAAAAAAAAACTAATAACTGGGTAGTATCCTTTGTAGATATATTTTTGTACAATATTTTATACTGAACAACAAATCTTTTTTTTTTTGAAACCATGATCGAAACTGGTTATTAAATGAAGCTACAATTAGTATTTCAAATATTGATATACATCTCAGTAAGAGTGGGGGCGTGCTAAAGGTACATTTGTAAATGGTACAGTGTGTGCATCCTTATTCTGTTATTTGACAGTTTCCCTTTCCAGATATAACTAACTAACTTACTTGATATAGAACGGATTCGAAAAATTCTATCGGTTTGCGATTATTGACCGACTCCAGATAAATTTTTAAAAGGTATTTTAATAGACAGGTTTAGTAGTAAGTTACATAAAAAAATAGACACTCAAACACACCATTTTCATAAATGTACACCTACATGAAAAGCTGTCAGTGAGCATCATAATAAACTTCAGACGACAAACTGAAAGTTAAATAATGTGCAATCGATATGCACAACTTCAGCTGCCAATACCGAGACCGACGTAGACAACCTTCTCTACTCTCAGCTGGGTTTACTGTGAACGGTAAACATGACGTATGTACAATCACGGGCATAATACCTTACTCATACGCAGGTTCTGGCTCCTGCTTGATATGACGGGCAGTTGACATAATATAGTTTTATTATTCACAAGTTCCACATATTTTTAATCGACTAGGAGAGGTTATATTTTCGGCTGAATGTATTTTTTTTTTTAATTTATATTTACCGATTTCTTGGTCAATTGTGGACCGACTTGCTTCCAAGTTGGTCCCATAGAAATACTGTTGTGATCTGATGATCAACTTTGAAGATATGGAACGGAAGTCTTCATGGGATTACAGTAGAACTGTCGTAACAAGTAAAATTGATTTGTTTATACGTGTAGTTGATGACTAAATAAGGAGGAGGGTAGGATATATCGAACTGATCTGATGATGAAGCCGGAAGGCCTGGACTTGGCTTATTGCATTGTTTTAACGATTAAATTCTATAGGTACCTCCACTATTTAAGTTTGGCTGAGGTGTACTTTTTAGTTGTGGTACCATAACTAAAAAGTATAAAATGAAAAACTTATAAAACGCAAAATGCAAAATAACTTTTACTTTGAAGTCAGTTGTTTTTTTTTTTTGTTTAATGTTTTTTTAATAGTTACAAGGCTAAAATATTGTTCAGAAATAAGAAAAGTAGAAGACTAGAGAAGTATACAGCAGTATTGGTCTAGTGTGACAAAACCACACCGGAAAATGACGTGAGGAAACTGGCATGTCCTGGAATCGAAAATTCGAAGATGTGTCATTCAGCAAACTGTACTGTGTTCCACGTGGTGTATTACTGCCGACTTCCTGTTGCAGAGAGGATGCCTGTGTCCCAGCAGGACTGATTATGCTAGGCTATTACTATCAACTGATAAAAAGTCTCATTTGAGTACTAGGTAAACCTGCCGGAGGTGTGTCCAGCAGGGCCAAAACCTACTGGGGCCATGGGTAGACTTCTGAAAGGGTTACCCGTGGTCCTGGGACGCAAAGGGCAACTGTTGGAACATACTTAGGTGTGGTTTTAGTCAATGAAACTTAAGAAAAGATTAGCCCTTAAAACTTTCCTCTTCCCTACACTTATTTTCCAATTTATTGATTAGACAGTATCTTCTAGTTAGAAATAAAGCTATTTTTTATCAGTTTTATTGTCAGTGGATGTCTATTTTGGTGGCCATTTTGTTTACTTTGTACGTGGGCGTACCTAGTATCGACACCCACAGATTCCAATAGACTGTGGGTGTGGGTGGTATACTAAAATCCGTGAGTGATTAGGGATAATACAAGCTATAATGTCAAAGTGCAACGTATTCCTGACTGGTAATTAATAAGTAACTGCAATCACCAACACAGAATTCGCACATTTTTAGTTAATTATATGACACTATTGGTTTAAACCTACTGCATCGTTCGATTCCATATATCTGCACTAATATTATAAATAGGTAAAGTATGTTTTTTTTGTTTGTAGGAGGTAATCCCTGAAAGTGGTTCGATTGCGACAAATTTTTCACCGATATAAAACTGCTTTATTCCTGAGTGTCATAGGCTATATTTTATGAACGTGGGCGAAGCTGCGGGCAAAAGATAGTCTTACATAATACAAAATACTACGAAACTTTCGTGGTATTAGGACGCTTTTAAATTAGCCACAAAGTGCCGCGTAACGGCAGTGCTGCTGAAGCGCTGCCGCGGCGCTGCTCTGTTATTCCAAGTAAATTACAAAGTAGACTGCAGCACGGGTGTGGCGCAGCTATCGCCCTTAGAGTCTCAGCGCCAGATTAGCATAGAGAGATGACAGCCACCATGAAATCGCTCTCATTATAATAATAATAAAAAAACAACGGACGAGAAGACGGTCAGTCCAATGGCTGATTTTTCTAAGACAGATTGTAATGGTGCAGAAAAGAACAAATAAAAACATAATTTATGCGAAGATATGAAATTGACTCCCAAAATCCAAGACTTTTGAGCTAAGTCATCTTGGTCCTTTATAATCTTGAGCTGAGGAAAGTGTCCCAAACTTTGGGAGGCGCCTGAATATAGAATATATTAAGCCCGCAATAACATCAGTAATATTATAAAACCTGCTTATCATATCATATAATACATAGCGTGTGCCGAAAATTTACAGTTGGTTGATTACGCCCCCTCATGAGGGGAGCAGTCCATTGTGTTGTGTTTAGTTCTAATCTCTGCGTCTGTGGAGATAACGGAGATACGAATCGACTGACTATGCTACGAGTATTTTGTTTAGAATACATTTTCTTTTTTTATCGTTCTTCTAAATATGCAGCTTTACTTGCCGCCAGCTCGACATTGCTCTGTCCAACTAAGTTTATAGGTTATTTTTTTTTCCTTTCCTTCCTGATCACTTCATGAAATGCCCAACTAAAACTGGCCAGATCGTATAAACGTTAACATTTTGTAGTGGTAGTTTATAATAATAATAATTTCTATCCTATCGCCAATCCTTACATGGATCGAATGAATTCTGTTGCAAGACTGCCCGTTTATTGGGATAACATACCATTATATATGCGATTACAATAGTCTTAGAAGTACTTACTTAGGTAAACTACCACTACAATTTGATGATATGTCAATCCTCGTTTGGCCATATCATTGATGTAGGATTTCTATGATAATAAAAGGTCTAAATATAGTAGGCCAAAAGTGGATTGAAATATCATCAAACTTTAACGTTCAAAACGATCTGGCCAGATTTACTTGGCCATATCATGAAGTGATCAATTTGTAAGATCTGGCCACGAAATGTATAAAAGGCATAGTTCTGTTCGGTTAAATTTTACACAGAGGTTCCCTTCATGATGTAGATGTTACCAGCAATCTGTATAATTCAGTATTCTATGTACTACCTAGGTACCGCTGGCAGATGCTAGTTTTATTGTTAATAATAATGTGTCTTGCCTCTGGTTGTTGATCTTGCAACGCAGCTGCAACATAGTTGATGACAGTCGTGACTGGTACTCACACGCCAGAAAGTTTGACTATCAGTCTATTCCAGAAGTATCGTATTGCCCTGTAACTAGATTGTGAAGGACAGATAGGCAATTTTTTGTTTGTTTGTAGGAAGCTCTGAAAGTACTGGTCCGATTGCTAAAATTTTTAACCGATAGAAAGCTGCTGCTTTATGCCTGAGTGAATATAGGTTATATCTTATGTACGCGGGCAAAAGCTAGTTGTTAATAGACTCGTGCTTGACCGCTATCTCTCCTGATGGAGAGCGACGATGTGGTCTACAATCCATTGTCGCGCTTACCTAGAAGTAACCTATTCACTCTTGACTCAGAGATCCCCAGGTTGTAGCTATCAGGATGATGACTATCTCAGATGAATTCTTTCACAAGCAACTTTAATACTTACTACAATATTTTGCTTGTAAGTTCATATAAGTAATCTAATGTTTACCCTGCAGAAGAACCCCAAAAAACAGAACCATTTTCTCTAAAAGACACTTATAAGTAACGTAAGATGAAAAACGTATAGAGTCTTGTTCATACGCAAACGAGTGAGTATCGAAATGGCGAGACAAAACTGTATTAAGTGTACGTGTTAGGCGCGAGGGCGAACTCCACCCCCAGGGGCTGAAGTGGGGGTGTAGCGGGTATATTTTAATCGGTTATGTTTCGGCTTTGGGGACTCCTGTGCGACTTGCGAGGTTGTTGTGTGAGGACGATTGTCGTTGTGTGGGACTTAGCTGAGGAGGGCTTAGTGGACGGTTTCATTATTATTTTTTCTATAGAAAAAAAAAGGATGAAAGATCCGACTACAAAACGATATGAAATTCTTATTCCACAGACAACAAATGTATACCTACTATTTACTAGTAATTTTTTTAACAGAATTTGTCATAACTAAATTTTAAAAAATACTGGCAATTACACTCATACACTCGAAGTTGCATCCTGTTCAGATTTGGTTTTAAAAATACAAAAAAACAAATAAGGTAGGTGCTCTAAATGACATACTTGACAAGAGTAACATAATTGGTTACCCCATTACAAATAAATGATTTCAGTTATAATATATTAGCATAGCATAATCAACCTTTTAATGTTCCCACTGCTGGGACTCAGGCCTCCTCTCAAGGAGAGGGAATTATATCTATAATGAAGGGATATTATATTATTCTTATGTTATTATAAAAACGCTACCCTAAACTAAATAAAACTGAATAATAACAAAGTATAACATGGCGTCGAAAAACTCTTCCAAATCGCTCGTCGACTGGTAATGTGCCTAAAAGGCATTGCCACTCAATTAACGAAATAGAAGCCCGACCACGAACTCTTAACGCAATCCATTGACGACCTAAACTAAACTGTTAAAGGGGTGAGATATAGGGTGCATAGCTCCATCTCTCCTTCTCGCTCGCACGCCTGACACTTTAACTCGTCATGGTAGGTCCCCAAGTCACAACCACCTAAATTGTTATCACGCAATTTATATAAATTTTAATATTCAAAAAAATTAAATGCTCAGTAAATTATTACACATACGATGTACTTAGTAAAAATGGGATTTGCTATTATGTGATTGATCCTCATTGATGATAAGATCCATGAGGAAATTTCAAATATTATCGGCAACCATATAGTGCTTTTGGTATTTTCATCAAGAAGTCGAGCATCTGCACTCGACAGTCAAAAAGTATCTTTTGATGAAGTGGAAATGATGAAGAAGACCAAAATTGACACTCATTTGGTTTGCTGTAAGAAATCCCAGTTGTGGGTTAAGCTCGCCTATGTACATCAAGTGTCCTATTTATAATGTCTGTCTAAATTTGTGTGTACAATAAAGAATAAAGAAATTTCACACTCACATAGAAAACACAATTAAGTTAGTTAACAAAAAATAAAATACTAACGACACATCATTCTTACAAAAATCGCACAACTCAAGCTCAACCCTCCCTCGCTATGCAACAAATCTCGGGGGTTGAAGTATGTCAATCAAAATATTCTCTAATGGGGTGCCAGCTCCCCCCGCTTAGGATATTAGATAAATACAGACGAGGCACGGGTGATAATGATAATGCGCCTTAGGGAGTTGAATTGGAACGGGGAGTTTCTTTTGAAAATGAGTTATTGTGTAAAATTTTAGGGTTATTAATTGGAAAGATATGTTAAGAGCTTCCAACCCGACATACATTTTCACTGTTTTGTTTTTTTCATACAACCGCTCTGTCTCGTATATAACGTTATTACAAATTTTTCATTAGATATTTTGGAAACACGGATGTCTTGTAGATATTATCTAAGCTTCTATTGAAATGAAACTAATGCTGAAAAGTCAATATATCACCTAATACGCCTTACCTTTTTCACTTTACTTAGTTATCAAACTGGTACTAATATGTGTTTAAGTGAATTTATGTTTATGTACAAAAAAAATAATATGTATAATTCAAACGCGTCCTTCCAAAGTGGAGTTTATTGTACTTAATTTTACCTTAATATTACATTGTCGGCACTATAGGTCTATTGTAAAGAAACAATTATTTAAGAATTATATTTTTTGTATATGACTGTTTGATGCCAAAATAAAAAAAAAGAAAGAAATCAATTTATAAATTTGTGTAAAACTAATCCAGTAAAGATTTCGTCAAAATTTGCTATTTTGCTTGAACCCTTCATAATTTAAAAAATTAAAATTAAAAATGTAAAAAAATATATATAACAATAGAAGCATTGCTAAATTAATCAAGATTCTGAATGACAAAATTTATTTCCAAAAACTTTTACACTTTAAAAAAAAACACGTATTTCCAGGAACAAGTTTTGTGAAATATTGTGTATAGAGCTTTCTGGTATTATCTCTCTGTTTTCGCATTGCCTTTTTATTAAACATTGCGTTGGATGAACCGGCAAGCTTTTAAACCATGCTCAGGTTAACGATAGACGAGTGGGGAAAGCCTTTCTTAAGTTATAATAATTTTAAAAGTCTAATATATTTGATGTTTCATTTCCCACAGTTAAATTCAACTGTCAAATTGTGTACAGTTGTGGAAAGTAAAGCTTAAGCAATTTTGTAAATTATTTTTTTTGTTTTCGACCTGGTAATGGTTGTCTTAAATGGATATAACGTTTTTATTCTGCGAATATACAACTAGTTTCAAGGCTGAAGTTAGGTATCGATCTCCTGAATTATGAGGAAAAGGATATTATAAATATCGTGTTTATAACATAATATAAAATATAATGTTTTTTTTTTGTGGGAAATCATTCACTGACATCTCCCGCCCTCGGGCGGAGCGTGAGGGCGTGTCAGACTTTAAGTGCCCACCTTCACCTGTGTCCTTCAGTTGCCCTTTACGTTCTAGGACGAGGGGTTTCCTTCTTTATCCCGGAGAGAGAAGTCGAAACTCAAAAAAAAAAATACCTAGGTACCTATTAGTTACTACACATTTCCAAAAAAAACTACGCCACCAAAGTATTAAGCCACGAACACGAATATAGCGAACACAAACATCAAACTTGAACATTTGGTTTGTTCGTATGGACGGCATATTCGAACGCGAACGCCAACATAGTTCGAATCGAGTTCGCGCACAACCACAACAGTCCTGAACTCTCGTTGTAAGTGGTCGATTGTGAAGTAGCGAAAAGTTTTTTGGCGTTCGCATTGATTCATGAAGGACACCGTCCATACAGAACATACTAATAGGATCGCCACAAACATGTTTGACGAACAAAGTGTTCGATGTTCGTCAGTGGTACACACGTGCGAACCAAGTTGTTGCGTATCATGCAACGCAACAAATTTGTTCGGACGTGCGTACACGGCTTTAAATATTCATAAAAAAATATGCGTCGAACATTTCTCAGTGGAATTAATCCGGTTTTACCCACAGACATTCATTACTTCGTCGTAGGTATGAGGAATCTACCTTCGCATATATTCGAGTATTTTTCGCGAGTTGTACATCCCATGTCATTGGATGATTTAAAAAAAAAAAAAAAAATGGATGATTTTAAGTATGTGTATAGTTGTGGGTATTTACGTACCGGCAAATATCACCTTTTTTATAGGAATAAAATTTTGATTAGGAGTTTCTCTGGTATATATTTTCGATTTTTATTACGATATATACTTTGTTCTGAATTTCTGACTGACGGATCAATGCACAGCCTGAACCGCTGATCGTAAAGACTTAAAACCTGTAGGGTATGTTCTTTGTATGACGTAGACATCCAATAAGAAAGGATCTTACAAAATTCACCACTTAAAGGGATGAAGGGATGCCAACAGACCAACACCGATGAACCACCAAAACACCAACTTCGATCAACTACCAACATTATAAAGGCGAAAGATTGTGAGTGTGTGTTTGTATGTTTGTTACTTCTTCACGCTCAAACGGCAGAATGGATTTGGATGAAATTTAGCACATGGATAGACCATGTCCTAAAATAGCGCATACTTAGGATACTTTTTATCCCAAGAGTATGTTCTCGAAAATATTTTTAGAAGAAGAAGCAGAAGCTAGTAAATAATAAGTTAAAAAACTAATAAGCTTACTATTCTGATGAAAGAGAGTACGTTTCTTTAATTACCAGATAGTACCTTGGTAAAAGGTCAATTAACATTAAAGCCAGCCTCATAATAGAGTAGCGTTTTTCGCGGAGGCGTAAACATCGTCGTCGTTTATATAATTATTTCTTCAAAGTTGTCTACCAAGTGGGGAGATGCTGCATTTAGATATTATTATTAACATTCGCAGTAGTATGAGTACGGCTTCAAGTTCTAAGAGTCGCTACTCTACCTACTGTCATTCAACTAGGAGTATTAGTAGAAGTTTAACTTTTTTTTTAAAGTCCCTACCCTAGGAATAACTCCTTGGGCGGAGCACCGCCATGTCCGTGTAGCATATACTATGCGCTCTTTCAGGACTTGGTCTACTAGTATACCACGTTTCATCGAATTCCGTTCATACATACACATTCACAAACTTTCGCCTATATAATGTAAAATAGGTGCTGGTAGCTGGTTGCCAAAGATAACCACATTAAAAAAAATAAACCAATGAAATAATTATCACCCTGTATTGCACAATCGTTCACTTGTTTTGCTAAAGCAACCATGAAAACATATAATTTGGAGTCAAAAATACGCCATTTTATTTTTTATAATTATGATGTAGTTACCCAATGTTACTCTTCAACTAAGACGAATCTAACGACACTTTTTGAACTAAAATGCTACAATACACTCGAAAAATTTTGCTTCACCTGGCACAGTCGGCTAAAAAAATTCCCAAAAACAGTGTAAACAGTCGTTTTAATTTACAAGATTTACCCAAAAACCTTACCCGTAGCAGCCATGGTGACTTATCAAATCGAACATCCGTCTACTAATGGATTCGACTGACTATCCCCCCTAACTGATCGATCGCAGCTTTTAAGAATATTGCTTTGTGAAAAAACTTCATTTGTAATTCATTGCTCATTCTAATCTGTGCCTTATTCTGGTTGATTAGGTCTTAAATTGCAGCGGGGATGGTCTGGAGTTGTGACGATTTGTTAGGGAGGGTCGGTCCCTAAATTCGGATATTATTGTCAGTCCGTATTATACACGGTGTATTGTCAGCGTACATTGTCGGCCTGATGAAGTTGGGGAGTTAACGTGTATTGATGATCAGCTGAGCGGAGCTCGTTTTAGCGGATTTTGCTTTTTTATTGCATTCCTGGTAACAACTGATAAGGGTTTTGTTATAGTCAATCTTTCGCTTTGTTCTTTTTTTTGTATAAGTACATAGACAAATACAGAGCTCAATTAGAAATATTTTAGTTTTTTAGTGCCTAATAAGAACAAAATTTTTATTGTGCCAACTTTATAGAGAAACCGTTAGAGAACTGGTGTTCAAAGTACAGAAGAAATGTGTAAGGGCAATATGTGGCATTCAAAGTACAGACAGTTGTAACCCCACATTTCCAAAAGCTTCAGTTACTTACACTTCCTTTTCTCTACATATACGAAATAGCAATCTTTGTTAAGACAAATATCACATATACAATCGCCCAAAGAGTTTACGCCTCAAAAATAAAATACATACGACGAACGGCGAGTATCCACCCTTACGTTGTTGAAACCTCTACGGTCCGGACCAACCGTTTCGCCTCGTCGTTTATACCGCGTACATCGAGGGACTGAAATAATCTGCCTGCTACGGTTTTCCCGTCCGATTATAATTTAAGGCTAGAGTGAATAGGCTCTCAATAAATTAGTGCGCCTCACTATCAACGATTGCATTACTGCTTACCATCAGGTGGGATCGCAGTCAAGCAATAGTTTATATCAATAAAAAAAAAAAACATATGCAAAATCCCACATTTTCCAAAATTTCTTGTTATGGCACCCAAAATTTACAATAAATCTGAACACATAATTTAAATTAAAGATAATCCATATCTTTAATTTACAATATTTCTATAAATTGAGTGACATTTTGACAAACAAACGCTAATAACTTTGCTGTTTATGAATATTATTTATTGAGACTTTACTTAAATAATAACAAGACCTTTTCTAATAAGCCCTTTAAGTACCTATGTGTACTAATTAAAAATTAGTGGTGTATTAGGAAAAAAAGCAGTACTTTATGAATTATCAATTAACTATTTTTAACGTGTAATCTAACTGTAATACATTATTTTGAACTGAACTATATTGGTAGGTATTTCAATTGTTTTGACTTTTTTTTGTTTGTATTTTTTTTTTTGTTCTGACATTTAAATACTATTATATTTATTTTAAGTATAACTATGACTGACAAGGCTGTATATTTTTTTTTTTATCTTGAACTTACTTTTCATTATTTACATACCCTCCTTTTCCATGGTTAAACATGGAAAACTTTAATTTTTAATTTTACCCATGTTTACAAATAAACATATGTGATTTATTGATTTTATTTAATTGATCTAAAATCACGTGTTTCATTCAATTTCGTCATTATGCTGTGTCATTCTCGTACGAAACAGCACATATTTTTTTCTGGTATTTCAGAGCAATTCTCATAGTAAGAGTTATTCGTAGATATCCTCTAGATGTCTGAACCTTAGATCCTTCAGAACTTTTGGTTAACTTCTACGACTACTGACGTAACCCGCTACGATTCAGACCTGACCAGACCAGACCTTAGCAATAAACAGCCAAATCATCGGGAATTGGACTAACTGCGAATTGGACCAACTGCAAATAGGTAAATTGGACCAACTGCAAATAGGTAAATTGAACCAATTGCGAATTATACCAATCGTGCCTAAAGGGGCTCATCGGCTATGCCATCTAACTCACGCCACTGACACCCACGTTAACATAAGTTATTACAATAGAACATGGAACGTACCTGACATTTGACGTAACAGAACTAAGTTGACATTTGCACGAGTATTTCTGGAGATATTGAAACTTATGCGACTTGAATTTCTATAGGCTCTTTGTATGAATGACATTTCATACAAAGGTTTTCCAGTCGAGGTAAAATGTCCTTGAGTTATGCCGAGACAATATTCTTCGCGTAGGTGTAGGTGGAAATTTGTGCAGGACGCCCGCCCACACATGGACGTTGTGATTATGTGAACCTTGTAAAATGTGTATGTGAAGGACGTAGTGTAATTTTGGTGTTACTATAAGTATTTAGATAGTTCAAAGCAATTTGGTTAAGTACAATTTCATAAGTGATCATTTACTGTACCTATGTTAATTAAACATTTTAGATCTCATGTTTGCCCGACATATATATATTTGTAACATAGGAAAGATCTTTAGAATCAATATTGTAAATAATACTAACTTTGTTGTGTTCACACGACCAGGAACCGATCTCGGCAAGTCTTAACTTGTCGAAACCTGTCTGAGTCCGGTCTTAAAATAGACGTCTCTGATTGGTAGACCAAAATCGGGCTTCACCCGAGTTTTATCTGATTAGTGGAAAATTTATTAATAAAGATCAGCATAACCACTAGTGATGCAACGGAAGTGTCTTAACGGAAGCGGAAACGGAAACAGATGTCAAAAGTAAATCTTTGCGGATTTGGAAGTGAAAACGGAAGCGGAAGCGTTAATACTATGAAGAAAAAGCACAATTTTATATTTTTAAAACAACAGAAGGTTTACGTCATAATCATGACACGAGGCGCGGTGATGCGCAGAATAAAAAGTATGTTATTTGTTTAGATTTACCCACATTTTATCTTATTATTATTATTTTTTTTTTTCCTGACTATCTTGTTTTGTTATTTTACATACGTACTATCTATGCGCTCTAATTATTAATTTTAGTTTTAAATATTGTTTCTCAGTAAGTGAATTATGTAAGCAATTCTTTATGAGAAATAAAGCTGTTCTTAAACCTAATAAACCAAAAATATAATAATAATAAAACTCGTTGCGACACGTTTGTGTTCTCTAATTATGACGTAAACAAAACTCCGTTAAAACTCCGCATAAATTTTGCTGAGGCGGAAGCGGACGCGAAGATACGATTTCTTGCGGAACTTCCGCACAACCCTACTTTAAACTTATGATAAAATTGACATTATTTGACAGTTGTATAAAACGACTGTAACACGTCATCTTGATGTAGTGTGACATTATGCTTAACAATTAGTTCCGTCATTGTACGATTGTAGATTGATTACCATAGTTCCTTTGTGTGTTCAATGGCCTTAATGCATGATTTGTAACGTACTCGCACGCGTTAACTTAAATGTCAATTTGTATTCAGACTGATAATAATAAACACTGACTGGTGATAAAAACGGAAAACCTTTTTTCCCACATGATTTTACATAAAAAAACTTAACGTTTGCGTTAAGGTGGAAGCGCATGTAAGACCGCGAAATTCATTTGCATTTTGCGTGTCAGTTGTTAAGTCGTGAGTATGTTGATTAAAATATGTTTTGCGACCGTAACACATATTTATTTATGGAACTAAAATCATCACAACCCTCTCAATTCGTATTACCCTGTTGAATGACTTTTTCATAAAATAGTGTTAGACGAACTGAGGGGATCATACACACAAGCTTGTGTTGACTATTTTTAACCGACTTCAAAAAAAGGAGGAGGCTGTCAATTTCGTTGTATTTTTTTTGTTTGTTTGTGACCACAGAACTCCGTCGATTATGGACGGATATGCAAATTTTTTCCAGTACTGCGATGTCACAGAAAATAAAAAACACTAAGAAATCAATAAATACCTAATTTCGTAAAAAGAATAACGTACCTTTATTAAAGTTTATTTGAACTTATAATTCCAAGTCAATCCACTTCATAGCAACCCGTTTTATAAAACGGCAATTTTATAGGTAAAGACCTATTATTATTAATAGTGTAGATAATTTTAAATTAACACCATCATTTCATCTGTCTTCCCAACTTTGCCAAAGGCCTCTATGCCTTTCCGCTCTGTTCTGTTCAGCGCTTTCCTAGTTCAAGTTTTCCTTGCTTTTGCATTTATTTTGACGCACCTTTGAAACTGTCTCCCTCGTGTTCTTTTTCTATATCTTAGATACCAGAACACTATATTTATGTTCCAATTGTCGATATCTCTTACTGTATGACTGGTCTATTACCATTTAAGTTTATTTATTCTAGTTAATGAAGCATACTACGATGGAACAAAACACCATTCTTGGTATTTTTCATACTTTAGTGGTATGAAAAAGTCCCGCAAAAGAGTATGCCGGATTTTGTAAGGCCACTGTCCCCACGACATGGGATACCTGTCAGTTTATTCATTCCTATCCACAAAAGATACACAACAGCTAACAGCTGCTTTGGTTGTTAAAATATATGGGGTATTTATTTAATAAAAAAAAAAACTTGTAGAAATGTGTTTATTTTTCCATATAAACACATTTAGTCATCATAGACAATAGTCTATGATGACTAAATGTAATCTATTACAATATGATCAAGCATTTGTGCTGGTGCATTAAAGTGGTCCGTAACCCCATGTACCATACAGTGGATATTATGTGCACACAACTTAGGTTAGGTTTGGTTAGGTTAAAATATAATGTTTTATAAAACCTAAACCCCATACTTTTGAGATATGTCGCCTTAATAAAAATAACTCTATTCAACTAGACGCTTCGAATAATTTCTGTTTTAAATCTGTTGGTACCCACCAACAGATTTGAAACAGGTGTCATTTTTAGGGTTCCGTACCTCAAAAGGTAAAAACGGAACCCTTATAGGATCACTTTGTTGTCCGTCTGTCTGTCTGTCTGTCTGTCTGTCTGTCAAGACCTTTTTTCTCAGGAACGCGTGGAGGTATCAAGCTGAAATTGATATCAAATACTCAAGTCTATGGTCTCTTGGAGCTGTGAAAAAATCAAACTTCTAAGTCAACGCGATCAAAAGATACTCCCGTTTATGCCGCAAATTTTCGACACTCGCAAGGGAATCAAAACCTACAGGGTACTTCCCGTGAACTCAGAATCTTGAAATTTGATATGAAGCAACGTCTTATAGCAGAGATATAGGAAAAATTGCGAAAAGTATACATTTTTAGTTATATCATATAATAAAAATATTTTTAATAATTTTAAACTTACTACCCCTTACCTCATGAACGCGTAGTGGTATTATATTGAAATTCATATCAAATACTCAAATCTATAATACCTTTAAGCTGTAACAAAATCAAACTTCTATGTCAACGCAATCAAAAGAAACAGGAATTAAAACCGCATATTTTGAAACTCGCCACTACTCGCAAGGGAATCAAAACCTACAGGGTACTTCCCGTGAACTCAGAATCTTGAAATTTGGTACGAAGCAACGTCTTATAACACAGATAAAGGAAAAATTGCGAAAAGCATAAATTTTTAGTTACATCATATAATAAAAATATTTTTAATAATTTTAAACTTATTACCCCTTTACTCATGAACGCGTAGTGGTATTATATTGAAATTCTTAACAAATACTCAAGTCTATAATATCTTTAAGCTGTAACAAAATCAAACTTCTACGTCAACGCAATCAAAAGATACAGCAATTAAAGCCGCATATTTTGAAACTCGCAACTACTCGCAAGGGAATCAAAACCTAAAGGATACTTCCAGACGACCTGGAATCTTGAAATTTGGCATGAAGCAACGTTATAAAGTACACATATAGGAAAAATTCCGAAAATCTTAAATTTTTAGTTACATCACATAGTATATTTTTTTTAATAATCATAAACTTACTAGCTGACCCAGCAAACGTTGTTCAGCGATTAAAAAAAAAAACAGATGTTGGCCGATTCTCAGACCTACCCGATATGCACACAAAATTTCATGCAAATCGGTTCAGCCGTTTCGGAGGAGTTTGGAAACAAACACCGCAACACGAGAATTTTATATATTAGACTTGCTGACCCAGCAAACGTTGTTATGCGATTAACAAAAAAAAATAAAAAAATAGATTTTGGCCGATTCTCAGACCTACCCGATATGCACACAAAATTTCATGCAAATTGGTTCAGCCATTTCGGAGGAGTTTGGAAACAAACACCGCGACACGAGAATTTTGCTTCCCATTCCCTCTCGCTCCACACCATGGTCTGAACCAGGGGCCCGGCCCTACGAGAGGTCGCTGCCGCCGATCGCCTCCACGAGGACACGGCGATGCTCCACCCAAGCAAATATTTACTCCAAAAAAAAAAAAAAATACGATTTAAAAAAAAAAAAAAAAAAACATGTTTATAAAAATAAAAGGGAGAGCATCTCTTCCAAATATAAAATAAAAGAAAACTAATTAGTGGACCCAAGTGGCTGTGACTGTGGAGCAGGACCAGCATTAAGCCAAGCTTTTTTATCAAGGATATAATCCTCTAATTTATAATATGCTTGTCTACATAGTGTGCGTTTTATGCATGTTTTAAATTTTGTCTCGTTCAGTTGTAGAATCCGCAGTGGTATTTTATTATAAAATTTTACACAATTTCCCATAAAAGAATTTCGTACCTTAGCCAATCTAAACCGAGATTGATCCAAATTGTGCCTATTTCTAGTATTAAAATTATGTCTATCACTTCTCTTCTTAAAGAGATGAAGATTTTTCCGAACATACATAATGTTTTCATATATGTATTGACAAGGTACCGTCAGCTTTCCACATTGTTATGTTATGGATTTCATTTAGCAATAAAAATACCATAACTTTTACTTATATACCTACAGGTTTGTACGGAACCCTCGGTGCGCGAGTCTGACTCGCACTTGGCCGGTTTTTTTGGGGACAGTTTTACGCAATGCCCTTTGTCAAATATTTTCGTAGAATCGTACTATGTTATGATAGTAGTATATTTAAGGTCTAAAACACTTAGATTAGGTTAAAATATAATGTTTTATAAAACCTAAACCCCATACTTTTGAGATATGTCGCCATAATAAAACACTATTCAACCAGACGAGTCGAATGGCACCTGTTTCAAATCTATTGGTGGATGGGGACACTTTTACGCAATGCCCTTTCCGTTGAAAAGGGAGTATATATATATCCCCCGACCAGACGGGTGTTGTGTCTGATCCGGGCAATTGCCGATATTTGATTTCAAACTGTTGTATATGTTCTAATCTTGCTGATAACACTGATACCGCGATTCAGGATTTTGTAATTTACTTAGTTCTTAAGTGGCAACATAAATGTCGCTTATAATACGAGTATGTGTTCGGCACCGTATTCCATCGTTTCGACCTACAAAACATGACGGAAAGCTCTTCAAGTTTCAAATATTTTTTCTTTTCTCCAGGTTCAGTCACTGCTCGTCGTCCGGAGCCCTACTACGGCCGCCTGATCGGCCGCCTCACACAGTATGCGCACGGCATCCGAGGCACCGTGTACGCAGTGGACGAGAGTACAGTCTTCGTGCGGGGGTTCGCGTACGATGGAACTGGCCCTGACGCATATTTCTGGGTCGGTGACACGCCCCAACCGAGTCCTGAAGGGATCTTGGTGCCGTATCCAGAGGATTACACGACTAGGTAAGTGGTTTAAGCCTAGAACATCATCATATCACATCATCATCACCATTTCAGCCCGTCCAGTCATTTTGGTTCACTGTGCGCGTCCATCCTACATGGAAAAATGTACACTTTGCGGTGCACGCGACGATACGCCAGAGTTTATTAAATTAAATATGGATTTTTAATAAAATAGACTTTCTAAGAAAAAACCCTAGTTGAGTAAAGGTGTCATTAAGTCGAGACTAAAGAATCTGTTATTCGCGAAAGGCGACACTGCAACGGGTGTTTTGGTTGGAGACTCATTACTTATTATATAAGGAATGGGTCGCGGACTAGAATGACCCGCCGGATCCGCCATTGTCGAGAAATAGATTCCTTAAAGAGGAAAAAAATATATAAATATATATATACTATATATATGAGTATAATGTATAATACTCGTAATAACAATATATGTACATAAAAAAATCATAAATTAAGTATTAAGTTTATATATTATATTGTACACATCCTGAGACAGCAAAGCATATTTTTACTGTTTTATAATGTCATAAAAAAAATTTTGTATAACGAGCGTTTCTCGCCATCAAACTATAAAGTTTGGCGAGCTAAAAATATGTTAAACGATTGTTAAAAATGTATGATATAAATTTAAAAAAATAAATAAGTACTCACATAAAAAATTAAACACAGTAGTATCATTGAGACTCAAAAATATGGGTAATCTCAATAATACTTAGCTTAAATGTTGAAAAAACGACAATTATGTAAAAAGGCGAAAAATTCTCTGTTAGAGCATTAATTGCTATAATATTAATCAAATAAATGTGATTGAATAAAAAATATATAATATCTTTAATTATACAAATAAATTAAAAAATTGTCGGAAACAGACTTTCACGTTGCTATGCCCAGTAGTTTCGGCTGTGCGTCGATATATCGTCAGTTTCTCCGTTTATGTAATGTACTGATAACGACAGCCAATAAAAAAACATGGTATTGACACACGCTACCGTTTCATGCAGTGACTGTAACTTTCTCGGTCGAAATCTTTATCGACATCAATCACTCTTTCATATATGAAAGTTGTAGTAGTCTACATATAAAAAACTGGCAGAGTGCGATTTGGACTCGCACATACGGGTTCTGTACTACAATATTAAAATCGAGCAAAAACACGCTGACAATACAACGTTTGGGAACCCTCTTTCATTAAAAAAAAATACACATTCTGTGAATGATTCAACTTTACCTGTTACGGTTTATAGAATACAGCTAACTGACTGACAGACGGATGGAAGGACAGCGGAGAGTTAGTAATAGGGTCCCGTTAGCATCCTTCGGGTACAATTCCCAAAAAAAAACACCGCATTATAAGACCGTATAATATGATATAACAAGTCTTTAATGCGTTAAATCCGTACGCAAATTAATATGATATAGCAAGTCTTTAATGCGTCAAATCCGTACGCAAATTACCACGGATAAACAGTTTTCATCCGGCGCGAGATAGCTGTTGTTTGCGTCATCATTCCAGAGGACTTACCATGACGTATTAAAATGTCAGTCATGAGAGCTACAAAGAGAAATGAAACTATATACTCTTTATTACTCCATCCCTTTAACTGTTCAGTTTAGGTCACGTTAAGAGTTCTCACTGCAGATCTCGATATATTTTCTTGCACTTTCGACACGTGAACTTTACCCGATTTATTTTGGTCTCAACTCGACCCAGACAGAAGCCATATTATATCTATAATCAAAACAATAACGCCTTTAAAAAACTGGTAACTTCGGCCGTGGTCGACCAACTTTCTAATAGTCTAATTTATGAATCGGTTACACAACCAGCTCCTGGCTTAGCGACAAACAAGCATACAGAGACGGCAAACTTCTGCTTCATTGACGAAGTTTCTAACACACAATACGAAGGTCAGGGATTCGATCGACGTTGAACGGAGCTTTAATTGAGGACGAATCGGTTGTTGGCTGCCGTTTTAAGTAATAACTGGATCAGAAAATACAAGCTTCTGCCAGCGGCTTCGCCCACGTGATAGTAGGTTTCTCTATACAAACTTTAGACCCTTGTTTCATCAACTTAGGGTGTGAATTTTAAAAAACCCTCTCTTTGTGCTCGTCTACGTCAAAAAAGGAAACCTTGTGCTTAATTTCACGCTTTTAGGCCCTGTAGTTTCGGCTACGCGTTGATATATCAGTCAGTCAGTCAGTTTCTCCTTATATATATAGATAGACTCGCTTCTGCCAGCGGCGTCGCCCGCGGAAGGATTCTCCATACGAACTTTGAACCCCAGTTTCATCCCCTTAGGGTGTGAATTTTCGAAAATCCTTTCTTAGTGCTCGCCTACGTCATAAAAGGAAGCCTTGTGCAAAATTTGACACTCCTAGAACTAGTAGTTTTGGCTGTGCGTTGATATGTCAGTCAGTCAGTTTCTCCTTTTATATATATAGATAATAGCATAATCAACTTTATAATGTTCCCACTGCTGGGACTCAGGCCTCCTTTCTAGGAGAGGGAATGGGCCGTATTAAACCACGCGGGCTCATTGGTGGATGTGACATGTCTTCGAATTTTTGATTCTAGGGCACGTCGGTTTCCTGACGATGTTTTCCTTAAGACGTTTTTTACTATGTTTTTTTCTTTCTTTCTTTTCCTTCACCGACTCGAGAACAGTAGTGATGAAATTACACTAATACGCCTGGCTGTTTTTGAACCCGCGATTTACAATTCGTAAGTCGGCGCCGTAGGTACTCGTGGGGTCTATACCACTGCTCCTTTCCAGAAAATATATTTAAAAAACTGCATATAATGTGATCCCAAACTTCTTCACCATCATGCAATAGATATGGCTGAGACGCTGGAGGACCTCAATAAAATACTCAATGATCTCAGTAGAGATCTCCTGAAGGAGTGGGTCTTAAAATTAACAAGAAGGTAGGTATATATTTTACACTGAGCGAAACCTCAGTGTAAAATAGGTATGATATCATTATTACTTTTTTATACCCCATCGGTTTAGGTACTTAACTAAACGTAAACAATCTTATTATGTATTTTTATTAAAAAAAAAACGTATAAAAGACATACAAAGATTATTTAAATTTAGTTAGTTACCAAACATCGGTATAGGTAAATAACAAATTGTAAACATTTATAAATAAAAAATATAGACAAATTTTAGGTGTATGACATGTCAAGATTGTTTACCTTTAGTTAATTACCTAAATAGATGGAGTATAGAGGTATAATGTAGACCTAGGGGTAAAGTCCCTCACACCTCCGTTGAAAAGGGAGGATCCAATTTGACGGATGTTGTGTCTGGTACGGGCAACTGTCTGGTAGTTGATTCCAGGCTATTCTATGTGTTAATCGTACGGAGAACTCAAATACTACGATGCAAGATTTTGAATTTTAGTTTCTATGTGACGTCATAGGATGTCGAATGATGATGATATCACACCTGTATTAATAATACCATGAGCCACGGGGAATTTCTGAAAAAATAAACCCGTGGTCCTAGAAAGCAAAGGCAACTGAAGGACACAGTTGTGGTTTTAGTTAGTAAAAGTCTGATACGCCCTCCCGCTCCACCCCAAAGAGGGAGAAAGTTACTAGATGATTACCCCAAATCAAAAAAAAAACCTTGATTAATAAAACTTGTATGATCTTTCAGTTGCCCTCTGCGTTCAGGGCCATGGTAACTCTCTCAAACGTTTCCGTAGCCCTAGCGGCTGACACAAGCCCTGAGGCCTTACCACGCGATCCATTTGACGACCTACACTGAACTGTTAAAGGCATTTATTTATTTATTATATTAGGTTCACCAACGATTGTCATATAGGGTGCTATATAAGGTGTGTGTGTGTACATAAGACACCCAGACCCTGGAACAGCTCTCTGTAGGCCATACAAATATTTGTTCCGTGCGGGAATCGAACTCGCGATCCGTAGCGCAGCAGCCAATCGCTCAACCACTGCGCCAACCGTTGCAACATGATAAAACAATAATTGCAATTGCTTGTAATATTACCACAAAATATTCTTTTAATATCCACCCCAAAGATTAAATTCAAAATTATGAAACACCCATTCAAATTCCATTTTTAAATTACATCCTGCATCATCCTCCCCCATCCTTCGTTATTCATCCAAATGAGGATCACATTCGTCACGACTCGTTTCTGCGAAGTCGCTCCCCCGAAGTCGTCCAACGAAGTCGAACTTAGTATTCATGGGACGAAGTCAAAACGAAATAAATTCGTCCTGCGATCAATGAGGGCTTTCCTTGTAGAGCTCCTTAAATTTTCGGACGTAATTCAGAGAGCTTTTTTTATTTAAATTACTTACATAAAATTTCATTTTAGTAAGTGTTTTCTTTTTCCGCAATGCGTAAGCTCATGTTGAAATTACTTTGAAAATATCCTTTTTAAACCTTGTCACTTACATATACACTACTACATACTAGCTTTTGCCGGCAGCTTCGCACGCGTTTCCTCACTCTTTTGGACCCCCGTTTCATCCCTTTAGGGGTATGAATTTTGGAAAATCCTCTCTTAGTGCTCGCCTACATCATGGAGGGACGCGTATCATAAAAATCATTCCAAATGCGTATCTTTTTTCATATTCAATTAACATTTAACTTAAATGTGTATAGCTATTTTATAACCTCAAGTAATTCATTTTGTTGTTAGTATTGTATTTATAGCTGTAATCTGGGACCGCAGTCCCGGTCTCAAATGCCTCTCGACCCGTATAAGTATCTTAAAAACTATTAACTTTACATAAAAATTAACTCACTAATGATAAAGAGCGTGAATCTTACCGGTAAAAAAACATCACATGACGTATTTCATTTGGTTTAAATGTCACACGATGTCAAATACGCAATTTCAAGCGCATGGAGTATTTTTTACGTCTCCTGTAAAGTTGACAAAGAAAGAAAAATATTTCATTTCACACGCATATACAGGGTGTCTTTGACATCGACGCACAAGCGAATACCACGGATCCAGTATATGATTCTGGACCTCCGAGGTTGAATTTGTCGTCGGCTTTTTCCTAATTAGAAAAAAAAGTGTACTTTTAGGGTCCTGTGCCTCAAAAGGAAGAAACGGAACCCTTATAATATCACTTTGTTGTCCGTCCATCTGTCTGTCTGTTTGTGTGTCTGTCTGTCAAGACCCTTTATCTCGGGAACGTGTGGAGGTATCGAGTTGAAATTAAAACTATATAGTAAAGTCTGCGGTCTCTTGATGAAAAAAAAATCAATTTTCTAAGTCAATGAAAAAAAAAGATACGGTAATTTATATCGCAAAAAACGTATTTTTCGACACTCTCAATAAAATCAAAATTCATTATAAGGTAGTTCCCGTTGACCCAAAATCCTGAAATTTGGCATAAAGCAAGGTCTTATAGTACATATATAGGAATCAATTTAAAAACAGTAAATTTGTTGTTAAGTCACAAAAAAAAAATATTTTGTGAGTCGAAAAGTCTTTGAAACTCCATTCAGGAATTGAACTGTTTACATAGATAGATTTGTACGGAACCCTCAGCGCGCGAGTCCGACTCGCACTTGCCCAGATTTTTACAAAGTAGACACTTTAGCATTAGTAGAATGCAACACAACACAATTTTGATTGACAATGGACAATTTCCCACCTAAAAAAATTACTATCACGTTGTGTCCTAGTGAAGCTATAAACTAGCAATTACAGCCGGAACGATTCTAAAATCAATAGAATCGTGTCAAAGCTATGTTGTCACCCGACAATGTGCTACTTATTAATCGTTTGTTACGACAGTTATACCTAAATACATATGTATGTGTTTGTGTAAGAAATAACCTAGTTAGCTAGATATTTGTAAGCCTAACTTAGGGCCATGACCCTACCATTTACCCCAGATTATCTTTTGTGTGGAAAATAACTGGTAGTTTTGTTATCCTATCCAAAGCCTTGAGTATCGACGCTGAGTTGCTAGCTTGCTGGTTTTCTATCTGTACATTTTGGGGAGTGAGCATCGGAATTCCGCCACCGGTAGGTACGTACATAGTGTATCCCACACATCTTGCTTACAGCTAAGGAGAGGAATTTCTTGCTTAAATCTGTTTCCTAAAAGCTAAAACCTGGTGGTCTTGAAGTCAAGAGTGAATAGGTTATTTCTAGGTAAATACACTCCATCGCTTACCATCAAGTGAGATAGTGGTCAAACGCGAGCTTATCAATAATAAAATAAAAATATGTTTCTTAAAAATGTAAAAAATCAGTTAGACTACCACTGAGAATAAACTTCATAGAGAAATCGAATATCACATGTTCTGATATAGGAATCGCACCCAGGATTTAACGCTCAGCAGTCGCCCTTGTAATAAATACACCAATATTACGGAAAACAAAAGGGCATCCAAGAAAAAAATTGGCTAAAATGTAAAAGTAAACGAAAAGTAAAATCGACGATACAAAAAGACTATGCAAATACAGATAATACCCACCCCATTAAAACATCCTAAATATATCTCAGGGGTGGACACGCAAAACGATCGTAATTTAGGGACATAAATATATGAATAACACAATAGTAAAATTGTTTGGTAATTAAATAAAGATAATTATGAGGGAGACGTAATGGCCCTCAGTCTCTCGGAGGGTGAGACGCGACGACTGTCGCTAAGGAAATTGAAGATTTTCTTTATTCCTTTTTTCGTTTTATGGTTGTTAACACATTTAGGTTGTCTCTTTTTATTTTATTAAAAGTAATATTATCAAGGCGTTAAAGTGTTTGTTTGTTTAGATCAGTGTTTTTTTTTCATTGGGTGGGAAAATCATCTTATGACAAATCTCGCTCTTGGGCGGAACGAGAGATTTTACTGAATTTGGCTTACTAGACCATGGCCTGTACCAGGGCCCGGCGCGAGAGATTACTGCCGACGATCGCCCCCACGAGGACACGGCGTTGCTCTGCCCAAGCGGGGCACACCTCCACCGTGTGCTCCACCGTGTCCTCGATTCACACAGTGGCGACACCCGGGCGTGTCTTCCGCACGAATACAGTGCAGGAATTTCTCGAACTTACCGTGTTCGGTGAGAACCTGCGTCATGCGGAAGGTGAGAACGCCGGGAGATCTTTCCAACCACGCCTCAAAGAGGGGACTTACTATAACTGTGGCGTGCCCAGCCTTTTAGAGGTGGAGTGGTAAAATTATATTTTGAGGAAGCGGCCTTTGTTAGACGGCTTAGTCCGTGTATTGTTTTTTTTTTTTATTATGGCAATTATCGCAGCTGTCCCGATTTGTATACAAAAACCCCGATTATTTTCATCTTTCATCCCGAATTTTCACTTAATGCACCTGGCAACACTAGCTGTGGTGTCTTCCGCCCGAGCAAGGCTGAAAGCAAGGATCTATACTGTGGCAAGGGTGATGTTTCACCGGTAACCACATGAATATTTGCCCTCAGGGTATCAAATAGGTACCCATCCGGTCTGAACGTGATATGGGATTGGTCACATATATATAATTCACGGTAACAATCAGTCAGTCGGTCAGTTTCCAGTTTTAATTAGTCAAACAAAGTAAATATAAGAAAGTTCGTGTAATCTATAGATTGTACACACACGGCATTTCAATAAAAATAAATTCTCATATGTATTTCAGTCACGTGTGGACCTACTTGCGACTTATGCATGACTCTAATTCTTACTCATCCGGATCCCGAAGATCGTCTCTCTTTGTCGGTGTATTCTTCTTCTTGTACAATCTTAGTATTATCATCGTCATCTTCATACCCTTGTCCCATGTTACTTGGAAATTCTATGGGGTGGAGCGAGAGGGCGTGTCAGGCTTTTCCTGACTAAAACCACACCTGTATCCTTCAGTTGCCCTTTGCGTTCAAGGACCACGGGTTTCTTTTCAAAAATTCCCCGTGGAACCTAGTTCCACGGGGAATTATGCCGCTACGGCATCGGCCCTACTGGGCCCCGACGGTGTTGCTGAAATCTCTTTGAGGAGCGCGTGGAACACTACACAGCGTCGACGACTGGGCTCGGCCAGACAGACGTCGACTTACCTATAAACAAGCCCGCACCTACACAACAGCCGGGGCGTCTACTGTAGCGATGGGTAGGGCGTGAGGATGGCCGTTCACGCATGTTTGCAGCCATCTCCTTCACAAAGGAGGCAACCGCATCCCATTCTCTCTCGCCCCGGACCATGGCCTAAGGGCCTGGCGTGAGATTTCGCCGCCACCGATCGCCTCCACTGCTTGTGGCCGGTGAGGTGGTTTCTTCTTCCATTGCGTTCTGCAAATCGTCACGCTATCACTGTCTCCTTTTCTTTCATAACAATCCCCATATAGTCATCTTGTGTACCTAATCGTAGCAATAAAAATATAAAAGCATCCTCCAGCTTGCGTCTGCAAAGCGTGCGCGTCGTAACATAACAAAGGTCGCTTGTTAAAAAATGGACGCTCGCATGTACCAACCTACCCCTGTTTAGGTATACAAACCCACTGTAGTACATAGTCCTTGTGTACAATGCTCTAACAAGAGAAATAAGATCTCGTTTATTTCTACTACATAAGGTCATACAATTCCTTTCCCGCTCAAAACGATGTAGTGAGTTTTATTTTGTACCTACTGATCTGTTAGGTATTATATTTTTGTGGGAATTTCGTAAAGCATAATATGAACTAATGCAGTAAGGGTAGTCAAAAGTTTAGTTGCATTCTACTGCTAAAGTGTCTACTTTGTAAAAAACTGGGCAAGTGCGAGTCGGACTCGCGCACTGAGGGTTCCATACAAACTTACCTTTGAAAACAGCTGAATTCCCGAATCGAGTTACGAAGACTTTTCCGAATCGAAAAAAAAAAAGTTTTTTTTTTTGTGTCGTAACTACGAATTTACAATTTTCAGATTTTTTTTCCAATACTTGTGCTATTAGACCTTGCTTCATGCCAAATTTCAGAATTCTAGGACAATGGGAGTACCCTATGAATTTTGATTCCCTTGAGAGTATCGAAATATACGTTTTTTGCGACATAAACGGCCGTATCTTTTTTTTCGTTAACTTAGAAGTTTGATACACATTGAGTCTTTGTTAAATAAATAACAATAGAAGTAAATTGCTAACATTTTGAACCGCAAACTGGCAGTACAATTGGGAACGACTATAAGCCATACAAATATTTGTTCCTTGCGAGAATAGAACCCGCGACATGCAGCGCAGCAATAGCTCAACCACTGCGCCAACCGAGCCATCGATCGAAATGATATTGACGATTACCTAAATCACTAGATGATTAACAGTCCACTGTCTTTTATTCCAGGGACCCTCCTATTTTGTCAGCGCACACCAATACAGACATCCTGCTGCGACTCCCGGGGGGCAAGCGACTGAGAGACATTAAGTGGATCAGCGTGTGGTGCCGGAGGTTTACCGTAAGTGATTATTATATATCTTCTAGTTCTTCTCTTTCGTGTTGATTGTACCTGTGTACAGTCAACGAAGGAGATAAGTAACCTGACCCAGGTTACTTATCTCCGTCAGATATAATTGAAATTTCCATGGAAACCGATAGATGAATAATGAACATAATCAGCCTTATAATGTTCCCACTGCTGGGACTCAGGCCTCCTCTCTAGGTAAAGGAATGGGCCGTAATCCACCACGGGCCCATTACGCGTTGGTGGATGTCACATGTCTTCGAATTTTTGGTTCCAGGACATGCCTGTTTCCTCACGATGATGCGACCTGCCTGGCCACCACTGCTGGGGATGGATAATGAATGAAACATAATTAAATTCAAATATGAATTTAATTATGTTTCATTCCAGCTACTGCTAAAAAAATGCTAATTGCACATTCCAAAGCTCCAAATCTCTATTATGAGAAGAATGTGCAAGAAACTCCGTGGCCACCCTTTTCAATCATAATTATGTATTACAAATATCTCGGTTACATATTTCTTGTCGCTACTATTTTTTGAGAATAATGTAAATAAAGAAAAAAAAATGTTACAGACGTCATTACAAAGAATATTTAATTACTTAGATTGTAATTAAATATTCTTTGTAATGACGTCTTTCACTCTTGTTTGTCCCGATCTTAATACGTGTCGCTGTTGTCAATATATGCAGAATGCGTGTATCTCTGATGGTCATTTGTCAATAGGTGTTGAATTGATCGAAATCCTGCAGTGACATTTGGACGAAGGACATAGAAATAAATTAGAGATTGAAACAAAATTAAATAGACATTCCAGTTAAGTAGGCTGGTACTTGCATGTATATTGTCTATATAATTTCTGTTAAAGTGTTTAGTATAAATGTAATTTTTTAGGTTTCTTAAAATATTTTCGCCTAAAATCTATAGGTATAATATTTCCGTACAGTTTACATACTTACTCCAAATTCTTGCCGCCTAATATACGCAAAAACGGCTACACCCGCAAGTAACAACCGAAACAAAATATCGATTACTTTTGGTGCGCATGCTTACAACTTTCGCGCCAAAATGTGACGTTTAGCGGCCATTGCCGGCATTCGGCGGGCTGCTATTGGTCGCGTTCAGCGTCAATGGATGCGATCGCTTGATGTTAATGGGACAAGAATGAGGTTTTATATTTGAAGTGTCAGAGCAATTTGCAATTTTGGAGGTAAATTGATAGATTGATTTTCTTCTTCTTGCAGCAGTTTTTTTGAATCTTTATGGAATAAAATGTCGATAAGGTTACCACAATGGTTGTTGATAAAATTTGTAGTCATCGAATTATTATTATTGTGTTTTGTAATTTAATTATTATTCGTCATTACACGAATGTTTATTAAGGGCAGGTATTTCCTGGTATATTCCTAGAACTGTCTCGAGGGTACGTTTGCTTCGTCTGGCGTATCTCCCCCCACGCAAGTTGGAACCGTACGCTAATGTGTTTATAGTAGGTTATTTCTACGAATGCAATGCCGTAAATACCTATGTATCATTACTTTTTATCTTTTTTCATAGAGTATATCTAAGTTCTATAGGAATTTAATTATTTATTCCTTTTCGCCCTTCAGTCGGGCAAAAAGGCGAGTAAGTTAAATATTATAGACTATTAAAATTTATTACGAAACTAGCTTTTGCGACTTCGTCCGCGCAGAAGTCGAAAATGTTTCTATTAGGTTTTTGATTGATTTTTTATTTTTATAATAATACCTCTTGTCCGCGACTTCGTTCGCGTAGAATTTGGAAATACCTACATATTTGTAAAGTCTTATGAAGCTGTTTTGCTACATCACGCCATTACAAGTAAAAATGTAATTAAGTACCTACTGGGTCTTATAATATTAGATCTTTATCTATGGAATTGTCGTTTTTAAAACGGGGGACCCGTTTTAAAACCGTTGTATTGTGTTATTTTCGGATTGACTTGGAAATATAAATTCAAATAATCTTTATACAGTAAAAAGAAAGTTTATTATATTTGCTTAGCCAACTGCGTGAACGCATCGAATCAGAGAGGCGTGGGCGGTATGCCAGTTAGCGTGGCTCATACGAACAAATCACGCCTGGATAAGTCTCTATCACGTCGCTATGGAAAGTTTCTCAGAAACGGAGAGCGCGCTTTGTATGCTTGAATTTTACAAAAACAATGATTCAGCTTCTGTAGTGCGTAGAAGATTCTGTAGTATTCAAGGCTTTCGTCACGTAAATGATGCACCAAGCATCCCTCGCATTCGAAAATGGGTCAAGAATTTTAAAGAGACCGGTTCAACCCTAGAAAAAGCAAAATCTGGGCGGTCAAGATCATTAAGAACGGCAGAAAACGCGGACAGTGTAGACCATTCTGTTCATGAGCATCCGAATCTTTCAATTCGGAAACGTGAAAGTGCTTTGAATGTGCAATTGTGCACAGATCATCATTATACCGCATTTTGTGCAGCAGGACGGTACAACTTGGCCCACATTCAATACGTCTCTGTCAAGAATAAGCGAACTTTTCCCCGGCAAGTTGATCTTGAGAAGTGGTGACATAAACTGGCCTCCATGCAGTCCTGATTTAACCCTCATGGACTTTTTTCTGTCTTTTTTCAGTTATCTTAAATCTAAGGTTTACAACAATAAACCAACTTTTTTGGCGCAATTAAAAGAAAATATTCGCAACGAAATCGCAAACATCAGAGTCGACCTGTCGAGCCGTCATTGGTAATTTTGTGGTTTGAGTAAATGAGAGCCGTGAATGCGATGGATGATATCTGGATGATGTTATTTTTAAGGAATAAATTCCCAAAGAGTGTACGTTAATAATTAGTAAACATATTTTTTATAGTCATATTATGTTTTATTTTATCGACTCACAAAATACAAACTTTCTTTTATGCACGTTATTCTTTTTTAACCGACTTCAAAAAGGAGGAGGTTCTATGTTCAGTTGAACATAATTATTTTTGTTTCAATAGCTTTCACTTGGGAAATTTTATCTCACGAATAACTTTTCTTCTCTGGGCAGCTAAAGGACAACGAAACGAAAGCAAATAAACCAATAACACAGAGTTCGCTTGTTTGAAGAAAGTCTTATGTAGGTACACATACACGCCATTGATATTGCTTGCACTTTAAATTGCAAAGTTTTCAAGTGGGAACTCTTATTAAGAAAAAAACACTTCTTTTATTAGATTTCATGGTTATTTACTGCGATATCAAAGAAAATGCAAAACACAAAGAAACCAATAAATAATCATTTCATTGATGTCACTTGTTATTTTTAAGGAAACAAGGCATATGCCATGAACTTATCCATCAGCAAAAATTTTAAACTTCTTTAAAACTTTCATCTCCTTTTTTTTCTTTTTTTTATGTTGGTAATCATCAAATGAGTTTTCTCCACTCTAGGATGGCGCGAGAGGGCGTGTCAGACTTTTACCTACTGAAACCCACCTGTGTCCTTCAACTGTCCTTTGCGTTCTAGAGCCACGATCACTCAAAACGTTCCTAACGTTCCCGTAACCCTAGCAAGCATCTGCCTGCTAGGCCCCTTCAGTTTTGCTGAAATCCCTTTGAGGCGCACATGAGTCACTACGCGCCATCGATCGGGCTTGCTCCTTACTGGACGGCAGGACGGTAGCTTTCATGACCTACTAAACCCTTTACGAATTTAATTTTCATAATCCTTTTGTTCTCACCTTGATGGATATTAATATTTTATACTGTGGTTGTTTGTAAATGAATATAAGATTTTAAAGCAGGAAAAACGTTTATTCGTGCTTCACACATTCGTATAAATTAGCTAAATTTAAAACGATAAATAACACAGTTTTGGTATTCTGTTAGGGCTCGCTGTAATGTCACACACACACGCCATGCCGAACTGGACAAAGTAGGTTCTTTACAACTCTGTCTAGTCTTTCTCAGTATCCAGGGAGATTTGATGTTTTGATGACGTGACCCCAGTATCGAGTATTTTGATTAACGGGCATACTAAACGCTGCCGCTGTTAAGCATATTATTTACAGCACCTTGCACGGCAAACGCATTTATTCTTCACTCTTCTCTCCCCAGGTAAACTTCGGCGACGTGTTCATCCCTCCCGGTCTCGACCCTCCCCGGCCTCGCGTACTCCCCGAGTTCAAGCGCCTCGCCCACGGCCTCCGGTCTGGCAACATCAGCGTGCTGGACGCTAAGACCTTCTATATACCCAACCTGCACTATGACGGAGCGGGCCCTGACGCCTACTTCTGGGTCGGGAATGGATCCGAGCCGAATCCGTTTGGGACTAAGGTAAGTGCGACTGCTTAACATAGGATCCTGAATTCGATATCAACATGATTATGAAACCAGTGTGTGGCTAAAGCATACGTTGTCGACGTGTCTGAAACTGAAGTCATCGATACGGTGAAGAAAAGGGTAGCCAGGCAATGTTCACGGGGTTTTTTCCTATTTGGTTTTTCTGAGTGTTAGACTTTGTACATGCTTATTGGTAATAGTTTTGCCCCACACTAAGAGTATCCGTCCTGTATAGTGGGTGTGTTCACAAACTTATAAGCTCGCATACGCAACTATCTGTAGGCCATTCAAAAATTTGTTCCGTATGGGAAACAACCCGCGAGTCCACGATACGCAGCGAAGTAGCCAGTCGCTTAAACACTGCGTCAATCGAAATTAGGCTCTATACAACTCTGTCTATCCTTTCAGAGAATGCTGGCGTGATTGAATATTATAATTACATCAATTCTCAATATTGGGTAGTTGACAACCCTAGTATCAGGTATTAAACTCACAGGCAGTTTCCAAACACAAACTAATCATAAGTTTCAAACGGCAAGAGTAAATATTTACTCCCTATATTCCCATTAACTGTTAGTTACTTGACACCCTCGCATTTCATTCATGTTAGTTCGGGATATTTATGTGTTCAATCAGTTCCGAAATACAGATATTTTTTAATATAAATTTGATTGGAATGTGTATTTTGTTTATTATTATTTTTTAATGATATAAACCAGTGCTTGACTGCGATCCCACCTGATGGTAAGCAGTGATGCAATCGCTGATGGTGAAGCGCGCTAGTTTATTAAGAGCCTATTCACTCTGGCTTTGAAGACTCCTAAGACATTATTATGGAACAGTTCGAGTTCAAAAACGCTTACAGAAAGCAACACCATTAAGCAAAACATTAAAAACGAAAATAAAAGGTACATGCAATTAACTAATTATAAATTAAATGTCAAAAAATAATTATTAAAATAAAAATAAGTATAAGTAACAATAACAGAAACGCACAAAATAAAACAAATAAAGTAAAAAAAAGAAAGAAAGAGAAATTTACATAACATACGTCTATTGGTCAGGTTCCACTTATTTTGAACTTCTTTAAATTAACAAATATAAAAGAGAACACAATGAAAAATTTTTTGATTAAAATTGACTATAAGACCAACCGCCGGGCAAAAATCATACATGATATAAATTAGTTGTGTCGATAACAAAAAAATCGACAATCTTACCCTAATTTACGATTTCAAACGTAATCTCGTAGATATACAACCTACGAGATTACGTCACGGAAATATAAAAAAGGGCCTCGCAAAAACAAAAATCTCAAATAGTTATTGTTTTTTTTATAAAAATAAAACCGCTGTTACGGGGCCGCGAAATCGACATAGTCCCGGGCGGAGTTCATACAAAATACTCAGTGACTACAACTCTTAATTTGAATTAAGGGCCGTCTTAATTCAAATTAAATAAAAATTACATTTCATTAATATCGTTTTCGCTGTTATCGCAAGTTCTCATTACTTTTTTGAAGTTTCTCAAAATTATCGAAATGTTTCGATTTTCAGACAGAATAACTGAAAGCCATAGCCTGCCACATATGTTTTACTGTACCCACATCATCATCATCTTCCTGTCCTTATTTCAATTTATTTGGATGTTTATATTTAATATTATAAAATTAATCTCAGTAGGCGCTTTCTTTCTAGCTCTTTCATCTTTCAGACGACGCACATTCCTACCTGCTTAATCAACATCAAAATGAAGCGTGTTAACTTAGTTCCTCATTTTCATATCTTTGACTTCCTGACTTTACAGAAAGCTTAATTTTCTACGTCCTAATGATATAAGTTTTTTTCCCCCTGCCATCCATAGTGAATCATACAAATAAACCAACATACAAAAGAAGGCCCATTCCCGTAAAATAGAATAGAATACAATAGAATTTATTTTACTCCAAAATATTAACAAATTTACAGAAACTATGTGTATAATGGCGGTCTTATCACTGACAGCGATATAGTTTTTTTATATTTAAAATTGATGTACGTAATAAATGTACGTATTAATAAAAAAAAACGTTCACAAAATGTGCAATCATATATCAGCGAAAATCAATCTCAAAAACATACGAGAAAAGCACCCCAGACTTTCCAATATGAGCCTGTTCGAAACAGGCATCGCGGCCCTGGAAGGCAAAGAGCACCTGAAGGAACACGGGTAGTGGAGTGCCATAGCGGCCCTAGAGCAACAAAAACTGCTCCATCCAAAGCAGGCTTTATCTTACTAAAACGAGTTTAACTAACTACTAAAGGCTTTAACTTACCAAAGCGGGAGCAGTCATATGGTGAATTCCACCCCAAAAAAAATGTTAACTATACTAACTAAACATTCCCTCAATTTTCCAGGTCCCCAACGAGATGGGTTCCCTCCACCCTTTGCGCGGCTACCAAGGCGAGGACATAGAGATCCAGCTGCCCGGCAAGCTGACGGCCTACGACATCGACTGGCTCGCGGTGTGGTGCGTGGAGTACCGCCATAACTTCGGCCACGTCTACATACCGAAGGACCTGGACGTGCCTCCTGCGCTGGGCCAGACGAAGATTACTGTGAGTTGTTGGGAGATTTTGCAAAGGTTGAAGGATATTGGGCGCGAAAAGTTGAAAGGAAGAGTTTGTCTTGGTATGGTCATGTGAAGAGGAGGGATGAAATGCATGTTACTAAACGAGCCATGAGTATATATGTGATGGATTGAGAGGGAGAGAGACACAAAAAAAAATGGATAGGTTGTGTGAGGAGAGATATGGAAGAAAAGGGAGTCAGTGATAGCGTGACGGTTGACAGGAAAGAATTGAAGAAAAAAACGTGTTTAGCCGACCACAAGTAAGAGGGGACAAGGACAGGAAGTTGGGCGTGTGATGCAGATGAATGAGAAAGACTGAAGATAATGAATGGGTTGTGTGAAAGATTTTGAGTAGAGAGTAAAATTATAATTAGATACTCTTTGCTAAGATACAGATATTTTTTTCTGTCTAGTTTAGGAAGTAGTAGACCCATTTTATATTTATTTTTTCTGGTTTTTCTTTCTTTCTTACATTTAAGAGTGGCATAGGCCATATGCAATGTAAAAACTAAAGTTGTCAAAAAGTATAAGGCCCGTTTTGGCGAATGTCAAAACGGGCCTTATTAGCCAAAGAAATACGAGTAGTAATTAATTATTTATACTATTTCTTTTTTTTTTTTAAAGAAAATGAATTTATTTCGTCACAACGCAAGGCACACAAACACTATTTCTTTGGCTAATATTCGTAATATTCCAAGTTACATTCCTAGGGTATTTTCTCAAATGTCAAAACGGCCCTTTTATTTTTTAACGAGTATACTTATTGAAGAAAAATGTATCAGCAGATTTATAGTAATACTATAAATCTGCTGACAATGACGGCTAATGACGAAGTGCTCTAGAAGATTTCACCAACGTGAGTTTGGTTTGTCTAAGTATAGTTGAATGAAGTCGGTATGGTCTAATTTATACTGTAAACATTCATGTCAGGCTTCTATGATTGAGTCTTATTTTCGACTTCGTATAAAAAGTAATATACTCGTAGACTATGTACTATCGTAGTATATTTTGATTTAGACGAAAAATTAAAAATTGCTGTCGGAAAAAGAAATATAGTTTTCACCGGGACACCATGGCGGAGCGACCAGTCGCCGCTGCCAACAAAATATATACAGCACTAAAGAGAGTGACTCACCTAGTGTCCGTTTGGTTGCGCAACCAATTTGGTGGCGCGACCAGCTCGAACGCTAGTCCGGCCGCCAGTGACGTCCCCACCAAAGAGTATGTTTGGGCTATATTTCACTGGGACACCATGGCGGCGCAACTAGTCGCACCGCCATTGTGTCCCAATGTAACAGTAAGAAAGAGAAAGTTACAATTGAAAGATATAGGATTTTATGCGGTATTGAATGTCCGCCCTTATTCCATATTACTTGTGGTCGAAGAAACACGTTTCCCATTCCAACCCCCCCCCCCCCCCTGTATGCCTATGATTATTACAAGTATTTTCTTAAAAGTGTGTTACTACCAATTAGTGTATGTATTATGTAAACCATTAATTAATATTTTATTAATCTTATCATTTTACTAACAGCTTGCCCGGATATCTAACACCACATTTCTCACAGAAACTATATTTTCATATACCTATATATTTTATTCCCAATCTTTCCAGGGGAAACGCAAGCCATCCAAAGGACGCAATACCACTAAATCACAGAAACTAACTAAATCTACACCTAGTGTTAAACCGAAATGGTTCTCATTTGATTGGTTCTCTGGATTTTGAACCGGGTGTATACGAATCAGGATCAAGAGTATTCTAGGTTGTGGAGGTCAGATAGGCATTCGGTCCATGTAAAATACTGCTAGAGGGCTATTACTACTACAACACAGGTCGCTATCTATACTCCATTAGCAGTAAGATGACACATTTAAACATAAATTGTTTACTGTCCGTTCAACCAATTTTGACCTCTATTCCGAAAACATAAGGATAGCATTAAAAGCAAAAAAGTGGTTCCAATACCAACTATTTACTGCAGCCGCGATTAGTCATGCCACCAATGCAATAAAAGTCAAAATCGATTGAACGGACAGTAAAAAAGGTTTGTTTAAATGTCTAATCTTATTGCGAATGGAGTATAGCATTTTCTCAGCATTGGCGTCTTGACAACATTACGTCGCGAACGCAAAACGACACTGTTCAAACGTTCGATAAACGCGAACGCTTGGAAAACGCTAGTGGGATAGTCATGTATACATGACAAAACAAAATGTGTCCCGCACGCCTCGGTCACGACTACAAAACAGACTTAAACGCTAATGAATCTTATAAGAATGTATTGTTTTTCATATTTGTGTTGTTAAAGGATGAAATCGCCAAGTTGCTCGTTGGCCCTGAGATTTCGTGTTTGCTTTTTTGATGTGTCGATCATAAGGAAGGCATAATCAAGAGTGTTCTTTACCCAAATACCGTTATTATTAATTCATTAAAGTTTTCCAATATTTAGATGTGAACCCTCTTAATCCTTAAGATTATTTGTACTTTTTTAAAAGTTAACCTTCCAAATACCGTTATTAGAAACACAATAGAAAGACAATGAGAGAGCGAACGCTTTCGCTTGGGGTTTAATGAATTAAATTACATAGTATACTACAGCGTCGACGTCGACGCGGGGGGTGTCTTCTGTCGCTGCGGTTGGGCGTCAGAATGTACGTTCTCGCACTCAAAAGATGAGTCACTATTTTATTAACGCGAATACTATATAGTAATTATTTTGATGGGCTATCGTAAAATACTTTAAAAAATATAACTGTCTTAATGTGCCTCTATCTGGAAAACTACTATCTTCATCAATATATTAATTTAATTTATCTAACAACTTTAACATCAATTTGATCCTGGTTCGTAAACCTTTATAAGACTGAATCATAAAATGTTGTTAAATAATCGTTATGTACTTAATAAACATTTGTTATTAACTAAACCATCACATCATGTGTTTGTTTCCTCTCTGCTTACCCTGGGATTCGGATGTCGTTGTTTACAGCCTGCTTGGTGGTATAATCCTGTAAGTATTTATTTATATCATATAATTATTATATTAAAAGTATTTTTATCAAACTTTTGTTTGTTATTCGGGTGCATGATTATTTGTATGGTAAACCAGGCATACATGCCCCAGTCGGTAATGTGTCCCACTTGCAAAGCTAAGACACGTATTTTTTCTGTGTAATTGATTACTGATTATATATTATAGTCAGTAACTAATTACGCTAAAAACAATTAAGTATTATTTAACTATTTTTAGAAAATAAATAATTCACAACAAAACATTTTTTTCTTTTGTATCCTGGGACAGATTTTGGAGCGCTTCAGTTTACTGATTGGTGTTGGCATGAGGAACATAATGCACTAGGTGTGCATTCTGGGCAGCACTTGGTCCAACTCCCATACAAAGATTAACAATGTCCTCTAATGCTTATTTGTGCCGATCTGGTTAGTCTTAGTTTTGCAAGTGGGGCACGTTACCAACTGGGGCACGTACGCCTGGTTCACCCTTCGTATTTTAATTTTAATTCTAAACATTTCTCAATAATATAACTTGTGTTCATCTATGGGAAAAGTAACAGGTAACTTAAAACTAATATAAATGTGTAGCGACATCTATAACGCCACATACGTAATCAAAATCCTGCACAGAGTTCTCCGTACGATTAGAACATATACAACAGTTTGAAATCAATTACCGGTCAGTTGCTCGGATCAGACACAACACCAGCCTGGTCGGAGGATCCTTTTTCAACCGAGGTTTGCGGGACTTTACATTCTGTTCCGCATACCTCTAAATATGTGTAAGAATCTCTATACACACTGTTCGAGATCAAGGCCTTGCAAGCACCGGTTTTTTTGATAATTTAGTAATTGCTGTAACCTATAAACTTTAAAACAAACTACATATTATGGATCTCTTTTTGAGGTAGGGAATCATCAAATAACTCACCTTCTCTAGGTTGGAGCGAGCGGAAGAGTTAGACTGTTACTGACTGAAACCCACCCGTGTGCCTCAAGGGACACGGTAACTTTTTCGAACTCACCGCAGGAAACTACCCGGGCGTAGAGAGTCGCAGGACGATTCTCGGCCACCGTAAGCGAGATTTACGGACGGTGAGCAATAGGTAGCTCACTGTCCGATCAGGATCAAGCCCTATTTGATGATTCCCCACCACATAAGAAGCTGCCTTCTTGGGTGTACTACCGATTTACTGCTTTCCATATGAGCCACATCATTCCTAACACCACTAAATGTTACAGACCAGCTCGACGACCTCACAGTCGCCCTACAGCGCCACCAATAACTGCAAGGAGATCCTCGATAAGAGATTACAAGTACGCTGGGAGATACAGGTGATTGTCGCAAATTTAGATTTAAAAAAATTTACTTGTTCATTCTTTAATAAACAACATTAGTTTTAGTATATGCGAAACCCGCACGTGTATAGTATTTTTATTTAAAGAATCTATGTACAAAATTTCATAACTATATCATGAAAAATCACCAAGTTACATGTTTGTTATGTTACCTGATTGTCCGCACAAATACATGGTCATCGGGCCATCCGGGCGATTGAGGGGTTGACACGTTGTCACACGGTGTCCAACTTGTGACCTTTTTAAATCTGGTTTTGCATATATTAAAAATAATGTTGGATATATACTTTAGCCTAGTTTTGGGACTCTCGCCGTTTCCAGTTATTTTACGTAAAGGCTTATTTTTGGTTTTTTGGTAGTGTTTTGTTTTCGCCATAATGGTAAAGGGTCGTTTGACGACACACACTGGAGTGCGAGAGTCGCATAACTTTTTGATTCGATGAGATATTTTAATGATTCTTTCATATTTTGCTTAAATTTTTCATAATTATTTCATTTATAAAAATGGAAACTTTTTCATTGATTAAACGAATTTTCAATAACCAACCGCGTCATTCCGCTTTTAAATTGTTAAGCGTAATATTTGTTTCTAGAAACTACTTAAGACTGATTGTTATAAACTTGACAATAAAAAACGCTGAGTTTTATGTTCGCGTTGCGGTGACTCATAATCACTGTTCAACCAGAATAGTTTTTTCGGTTATAGTAGAATAAGTAGAAATATTATATGGATTTAGTGAACACACAATTGAATTCGCAATGTTATTTTGAAGCACCGCATGCAAACGGAAAACGAATATGTAAAACGCATTCAACTTTCAATAAAAATTTTGTAGGCATTTTGTTCAACAGATATTTCTTTGATTCTAAACAATTTCTTTTATTGCAGTAACAGGTAAGGTAAACTTATAGGTACCTACATTATGTCAAGTTTTTTCTTTACGTTAATGATGAACATTGATTTCATTAACTTTACAGTAATTATCTGCCTTAAGAGGACTATAAAGGCCCAACCACAAACTTTTATTCCAAACTATTTGACGACCTAAACTGAACTGTTAAAGGGATAGAGCTATATAGAGTGTTTAGCTTTACATTCTGCTTTCTCGTTCGCAAGCTTATATCATGGCTTACATCACGTCATGGTAAGGTGGGTTACCATGACGTTCAAAGTAAGATTGTTTCATTCTTATTTCAGTGTGGGTAAGAGACAGAGCTATACAGGTTGTCTAGCGCCATCCCTTACTTACAATGGAATAAGAATAAAACAATCTTACTTTGAACGTCATGGTAACCCACAAGGCCTCAGGACTTAACGCGCGGTCACTTCCGCATACACTGCATACAAAAGAGAGAGATGCGCAGACACAATGCTTGCAAAATATAAAGCATTTTAGCGATTTAATAAAAATCTTTAATTTTGATTATAAAATTAATACACTAAAATGGTAAAACGTTGCTTGTAGAATAATCTAATAGTCCGGTGTTTAATCGATAAAAGTAATTTTTTTTATTCATCTTCGTGACTTTTTGCTGTCGTACTAAAATTTGTAAGACAGCAAAGAATCACGAATATAATAATAACATAATACGGGTAACTTACCTATCTATCTAGCATTTATCCTAAAGAATAACATACATTTTTCCGATTCGGTTTACTGCAGTGTATCATATTATACATTTGAGCATTATAAAATTCGCGATTAGTTCCTGTAGTCCTCTTAAGAATGTTGGGCATAATCAATTTACTATACTCTTTGGGCATAATTCAGGGTCCATGACTTGTTGACCTTTCTACTTTATTGCCGCTCAGGATGGTAGGTGTATTAATGGACCTTGAATTGTATCTTACGTTTGTACCGTTAGCAAAAAACTTGACAAAACTTGGCAAGACTTTCATGTTAACCATTACTTTGTATGAAGGCAGGAATATAAGAATCGATTTTGTCATTTAAAAGTAAAATTAAGATACGGTTTTCAATATAAGGTGAAGTCTTGCGATTGAGAGTTCATAATATCTAAGCCATTATTTAATGTTATTATCTATAATAATATAATCTTAGCCACAATAATTAGTTCGTTACTGTTTTCATTCAAGCGGGTATCCAGAGAATATCTAAGGTAAAATATCACTGTCCAAATTATACTCATAAATAAATGTAAACTAGTCAGTATCATTACTCAATAATTTTACTGAAATTACGGGGACATCCATAAAAAAAAAAAAAATATTTTGAGTAATGACATTGGCTGAATCGACCCCCCTTTACTCCCCCCTCTACTTTTGATCACCTAAAGATGGTACAGTCTCTGATTTTATCTGGTGCACTTGCTATAGTTTTCTCAGTTTGATATCACCTTCTGGTTGACATAATTAATCTAACAACTTCAAATTACGGATACCAGCTACAAACATAGTAGAATATTTTTGGCATTCAAGGCACGGGCCAATTTTCTCCTAATCCTTCGCCCTTACTTTGCTAAAACCCTTCATTATGTTTCCAGGGCGACCAGGTCCAGATCACACTGTCAGCTCGTTTGCGCAAGGAACAGTACATGGCGTTCGGCATCTCCGGGGCTGAAGGTAGACCTGCCATGCTGGGCGCTGACGTCGTGGTGGCTTACTGGGATACCAGGTTAGAGGAGACAGAACTTTGATACTGATCTTCAGGGACCGTACCCAGCGACCGATGTGAATGACGCTGACAATTCAAATTCCTTCGGGGAAGAGTGTTTTTGTTATGTGTAACTCAGTATCTCTCTCAGACTGACATTATACAGCTAAATGGAATTCTCTTACGGAGTCTTTTTTTTTAGTTGGGTAATCATCCAATGTTTTATCCCGCTCTAGGGCAGGTCGGGAGGGCGTGTCAGACTTTTACTGACTAAACTCCTGTTCTTTCTTTGTCTTCGTCTCAGGACCTCGGGATTTTTTTCGCACAACCCATTGCCCTAGGCTTCGACCCTGCTGGGCCGCCGTGTTGTTTTTCCATCCATTCTTCAAAGAGGAGACATACCACCATAATTATGGTGTGCCCAGCACTGGGTTGCGATAGTTGCGATAGTCGCATTTCACCATGAGATACTGCCGGAACACTGTCCGCCATGCCGCTACGAGTTTCGCCCCGGCGTTCTCGCATTCCTATCAATAATATTAAAATAAAACTGTAACACGTCATGGTATGGTCCCTGATCATAACATCTTCAGGTAGAGCGAAAGGCGGCTTCTTGGTGAGCATGCATCATCATTGCTTACCAGCAAGTGCATTGTGACCAAATGGTTTTTTGGTAGATATTCCAAGATTAATTAAATAACAATAATGTACCTACTCAAGACCATTTCGAAGCATAGGAAAACATGTAGTTGTATTTTATGGCAACAACTGACAAGATACTGCTAGGTACCAAATATATAACGGCTTGACCTACGAGTTGTAGGTCCCGGATTCAAACCTAGCCAGATGCATTACCTTGTGTAATTCATATCATCACCACTGCTCTCAAAACGGTGAAGGAATACATCATGAGGAAACCGGCATGTCCTAAAACCAAAAATTCGAAGATATCTAACATCCAGCAATTTCCACTGAGTTCGCGCGGTGGATTACGGCCCACTCCTTTAGTAGGAGGCCTGAGTCCCAGCTGTGGGAACATTATAAGGCTAATTAAGGTATGCTATTATACTATACGCCTTCTGTGTGATGTAACTTTTTTCTCAACTGTTGTCTATGATAACCAGTTTTCCAAATAACTGAACACAATGATAGCAAGTATTTTCGTGTTTTTTGTTCCAGGGTGAACCAGCCCCGCGTATCAGACTATTCGATCAGCCACCTGGCGCAGTGCGACGGCGAGCGAGGAGTCTGTCCCGACCAGAGGATCGGCGGCACCAACGACGCACAACTTGGTAACAAAATAAGATGACGATAGATGATAGATAGATGCTTCTAGATTACCACAATAAAAAGTAATTATTGTGAACAAAACAAGTTATGTTTTAGTAGCCATCTAACATACTAGGGCTTAGTGGAAATCGTAGGGGATAATTGAAGTTCGATGTATTGTTACACGGAAAAAAATGCAACGTTATGACTATCTTAGCTCGTGAGTTAGTGCTGCAAGATTGATGACTATGGAAAGAGCAGTCATCGGCAGTATTAAAAACCTTGTTCTATAGCAGACTAGCTTTTTGACTCCTAGGGAACTAAGACTTCATTAAACCCATGTTATACCCACAGTTTCCGGAAACCAAAAGAACGGTATCACCACCATCACGTACCGGCGGCCGCTGGCAGCTCGGGAGTCCACCAAGGACAAGGAGATCCTCACGTCGCGCTCGCAGTCCGTCATCGCCGCCTTCGGGCCGCTCAACTCTCGCTACGAGGCCAACGCGCACTCCTTCATGGACACCACCAGGACAGACGTGCAGCTGGACTTTGGGGCTCAGGTAATTAAAGGGTTTCTTATTTTCGCTCATCGCAGTTAACTTTGGCAGTTTGTCAAGTTCAAAGCCCAGGTAGCTGCTAGGAAACTCCTTGTAAAGGTGCGGTGGTACTTCACACCGGGACAGATTCTACTAATGCTATACAAAGCACAGGTCCGATCGTGTGTGGAGTACTTCAGCTACATATGGGCTGGTGCTGCAAAATGCCATCTAGCAACTTTAAACTCAATGGAGAGGCGTGTGAAGAAGCAATTGGTGACCCAGATCAATTGGTCAAGTCCAATTTACCAAGCTTGGGGAGCACAGGCATAGGGTAACCAGCCTTACGGTATTTTTCACCATAACGCTGGCTACCTAATGCCAATGTAGACTGCCATAAGATCTCTACAAACCTGTTATCTGCCTTCAAGTCCAAAGAATTCGTTCTTCAATTTGAGGAATATGTACGTCATGATATATCAGTCATATCTCCTCGTACAGAACGAGAACACCTGCATCGGTCTAGCAGAGACGGACTCGTCGGGGCCGCTGCCGTGGGCCCCGCGCGTCATCTCCGGCGTCACCAACTTCACGGCGCGTATCGGGCCCGCTGGCGGGGCCCGGGGATACACGCCTATTACTGGTAACTGCTTTTATAACATAGTTTTCTCAACTATAGTGTATAAGCGTTAAGAAAATAGTGACTCATCGTTGTCACTCAGTTTAGCCACGCCCCTTAACCTATTAGATTATAGTTAATTAGAAAGCTGTGTACGTACGCGTCTTTTCTCGCTTATAAGATGACGACTACCTTTGCCAAACGTGGTTATGTTCTTGCTATGATGGCGCTGACCTCAGTATTTTTAGTTTATTTTCTTTTTAGTGTATAGGAGCATTATTAAGCGAAGTAAATTTTGACACCTCTTGGTTTATACCGGGTACATTGAATGATTGAAAAAATTTGCCTGCTGCGATCTTCCCGTCCGATTATAATTTAGGTGTCATCAAGGCTAAAATTAATAGGTTCTAATAAACTAATGCGTCTCACCATCAACGATTTATCACTGCTTACCATCAGGTGGGATTGTAGTCAAGCCCTAGTTTACGCCATCAAAAAAATATATATTTGCTCTAAAAAAAAAAACAAGTCCACCTAATTCCATCTGTAACCAGTGTGTGTGTACAGCGCTACTAACACACTATGGTTAAAGATATAAACCGTTAGAATTAGGTGGATTTTGAGGCAATTTTGATATAGTACACTAAGTAGAATGGCCGATTTGAGCAAAAAGAAGCTCTTACATATGATAAATAAGCACATTTGAGGAAGTTTGAAAGTGGCGCCAGTGACTGAAAGGTTGAAAGGGAATCGTTCATCTTAATATGATCATGTGAAGGGAAGGGATGAAACGTATGTTACTAAAAGAGTTATGAATATACATATGGTTGGATGCAGAGGGAAGCCAAAAAAGGTGGATGGATTGTGTGAGAAGTGATAATGATAGCAAAGTGAGTGATAGCGTGACGGGTGACAGGACAGAATGTAAGAAAAAAACGTGTTGCGGCGACCCCAAGTATTATTTGGGCAGGAAGATGATGATAAATAATGCTCCTATATACTAAAAATAAAGTAAACTAAAACTGTTGAGTTCAGTGCCATCTCGCGAGAATTTGGCCACGCTTGGGCCTCTATCGTTCATCTTTGAGAGTCGGTGGCAAGTCCCAAAAGAAATACTCGTCTTTTGGGTTCTTATTCGTGGCATTTGTATTCTGGACATTATGTTATGCTTAACATTATTCTGTTTCATGCAGACAATGATATTAGTAACGGATTCCTTCCATATGGTAAGTCTTTTCAATTTTTCCTTTAAATCTACGTGTTTTTCTGTAATATTCTCCAAGTATATGCCAATTTCAACTTTTGAACTGGAAGAAATGTCTTGTAAATCTTTTTCCGCCCCTGATTTGTTGTTCCTCACATTCAGGTCATCCATCCTGGGGCATCGCCTGGTACATCAACGACCAGCTGATCCCGGAGATCTACGTGGAGCGCGGGAAGACCTACACCTTTATGGTGGAGGGAGGAGATGACAGGACCAACCCAGCCAAGTAAGTTCCTACACCTTTCATAGTTATAAAACATCCAGTCCACTACCTGGTCCAGTTAGGTAAGTCTTAACTTCGGGAACAACCAGCACTACAGCTAATAATTTGAAATCATACAGAATCATACCATGATGTCTGGAGTCTCAAGTTAGTAACAACCCCCCACAAAATCACTTAATAAATCTTCCTCAACCTTGTCCAGGTTCCACCCATTCTACATCAGCGACTCATCCGAGGGAGGCTTCGGTCAGAAAAAGGAAGAGGACCAGAGGAAGCAGCGTGTGTTCGCCGGAGTGGCCTATGACAACGAGGGCTACCCGTATCCCACTGCTGGTGAGTGCACACTACACCTCATACGAACTATGACAACGAGGGTTACCCGTATCCCGCTGCTAGTGAGTGCAAACTACACCTCATACGAACTATGACAACGAGGGCTACCCGTATCCCACTGCTGGTGATTGCACACTACACCTCATACGAACTATGACAACGAGGGCTACCCGTATCCCACTGCTGGTGAGTGCACACTACACCTCATACGAACTATGACGACGAGGGCTACCCATATCCCGCTGCTGGTGAGTGCACACTATACCTCATACGAACTATGACAACGAGGGTTACCCGTATCCCACTGCTGGTGAGTGCACACTACACCTCATACGGACTATGACAACGAGGGTTACCCGTATCCCGCTGCTAGTGAGTGCAAACTACACCTCATACGAACTATGACAACGAGGGCTACCCGTATCCCACTGCTGGTGATTGCACACTACACCTCATACGAACCATGACAACGAGGGCTACCCGTATCCCACTGCTGGTGAGTGCACACTACACCTCATACGAACTATGACAACGAGGGTTACCCGTATCCCGCTGCTAGTGAGTGCAAACTACACCTCATACGAACTATGACAACGAGGGCTACCCGTATCCCACTGCTGGTGATTGCACACTACACCTCATACGAACTATGACAACGAGGGCTACCCGTATCCCACTGCTGGTGAGTGCACACTACACCTCATACGAACTATGACAACGAGGGCTACCCGTATCTCACTGCTGGTGAGTGCACACTACACCTCATACGAACTATGACAACGAGGGCTACCCGTATCCAACTGCTGGTGAGTGCACACTATACTTCATACGAACTATGACAACGAGGGTTACCCGTATCCCACTGCTGGTGAGTGAAAACTACACCTCATACGAACTAAGACAACGAGGGCTACCCGTATCCAACTGCTGGTGAGTGCACACTACACTTCATACGAACTATGACAGCGAGGGTTACCCGTATCCCACTGCTGGTGGGTGAAAACTACACCTCAAACGAACTAAGATAACGAGGGCTACCCGTATCCCACTCCTGGTGAGTGCACACTACACCTCATACGAACTGTGATTACGAGGGCTACCCATATCCCACTGCTAGTGAGTGTACACTACACCTCATACGAGCAATTAATTTATTTTGATAGTAAATTTTGACATAGCACCACCACTTTGTATGCCTTTCGGCGGAACATAGGATGGACCAAATACTATGTATGTAAGATCATTGTATCCTGTGTTCACAAAATTAATAAATGAACTGAGGACATAGTATAAGGTCTACCTCGAATTCTCTGTCTATTACAAAATCTCTAATCAATTGAAAACCAAGAATTGTAGTACTTTTGTAGCCACATCATCACATAGGAAGATTTATAGGAACTAAACTACGAAATCCTGCCTCGCTCAATTAGAGTTCTCCACGCGATTTGAACATAATATACCACAGCCCAAAATCATCTATCGGGCAGTTGTCTAGATCAGACAAAAACACCCATCTGGTCGTAGGATCCTGCGACGGAGGAATTTGGGACTATACCACCTGTTCCGCATACCTCTAAACTTTTTAGATAGGTATCGTATTTTTTTTTGGTGGTAAATCATCCTACATTTCTCCCTCTCTAGGGTAGAGCGTCAGAGTGTGTCAAGCTTTTACTAACTAAAACCATACCTGTGTTCTTCAGTTGCCCTTTGCATTCTAGGATCACGGGTTTTCTTTCCAGAAATTCCTCGTAGTCCTAGCGAGCATCGGCCGTACTGGCCCCTACGGTTTACTGACTACTAGTTTCTCTTTGAGAAGCATGTGGAACAGTATGCGCTGTCGACGGTGGTGAGCTACCTATTGCTCATCGTCAGCTTGCCCGTATTTACGGTGTCCGCCCGTAACGAGATATCGTATGTGATCCTACTTGACTCCAAGACTAATATTCTCCTGTCTGTTCCAGTGGGCCGCTACTGCGAGTGGACGCACAAGACGATCGACCAGGCGGCCACGTCGGAGACCTTCGAGGACTACATGAAGACTGTTCAGCTCGAGTGTAATGAAGGAGAGCCAGCCATGCTGAACTGGACCGTAGCACATGAGACTCCTGACCTGCTGTATTATCAGGTAACTTCTAAGCGTCTTCTTCTTCTGGCTAGACCTTAGGCCAGTGGTGTAGCTAGATGACTAACAGCACTAGGGAAAAAAAAATCTGGGTCGCCTATTTTTATGTCGGAAATTATCAAACAACTTCTTTTGATCTTGGTTGGAGCTATGTATAGGTATGTATGTATGTATGTCCCGGTTTACAATGACCAGCCTCGTAACAAAGTAACTCCACCTCGGAGAGATGCGACCTCAGGCAGGGGAAGTTTAAACCTCCTTATAATTTTATCGAGCCGTCGGAGAGCCTCTCTCCTGGACACGAGTTGCCATGGCCAACCTGGAAAACTCTAAACAGAATCCACACCCAAGTTAGGCGCAGCAAAAACAATCTCCACAGATGGGGGTTCTCGGACAGTTCCGATCTTCAGTGTTTGAGCGGTGTCTCTCCGCAGGCCATGTCCCACCTTCCATCCTGCATCATGTGCCCTGTCACCTGTTCACGTAGGGATCTAATGACAGCACCAGCTGACAACATTGCCGTGGCCGACTACTGGGCCAGACAAGGAATTTAACTAGTTTTGCCATCGATACGCTAAGAAGAAGAACGACCAGCCGCAAGTGTGGGGACCGCTGGTTGACCACGCGCCGTAACCGGCGAATCGTTTAGGTACATTACGATTCTGATTAGTTAGCTTTTCAGTAGCGACTTTCATGCAAAAAATATTAAACGGCTGGAATTAATACGGTTATGATACGTTTCAGAATTAATATAAGAGAGTGAAATTTCACAGAACCAATTCGTTTTTATGTCTAATCGTGGTACAATAGATTCCATTTTCGCTATACGCCAGCAATGCGAGAAATACAGAGGTGCGCATAAAAACTTGCACATGGTATTCGTTGACCTCGAAAAGGCATACGACCGTGTACCTCGTGAGGTTCTGTGGTGGGCCCTTGAGAAGAGAGGTGTGCCTGGGAAGAATGTGCAGAGTGGTGGCGGTGGTTGCCGAGAGTGGCCTAGAGGTCCAGAACAGATTGGACATGTGGTGGCACTGACTGGAGAGTGTTGGTCTGAAATTTAATAGAACCAAAACAGAGTACTTGTTCTGCGATTTCGGTGGTCTCTCCAATCCAGTGACTTTAGCTCTCGTCGGAACGCCCATACCAATCTGTTCCGACTTTCGGTACCTCAGGTCGCTCGTCCAAGGGGTTGGTGACGTAGACCGAGATGTAACACATCGGATCAACGCAGGATAGAGGAAATGACGATAGGTCAGGGAACAACATGTGACTCACGGATGTCCATCAAGTTGAAAAGGGTAAAATTTACAATTCGTTGATAATACCCGTCATACTGTATGGATCAGAATGTTAGGCTGTGAAAAAAATGGATGAATAAAGATTGCATGTAGTGGAGATGAGAATGTTGAGATGATTGTGTACTGTGACGAGAATGTATAAAGTGAGAAATTAGTAGGTATATTAGAGGAAGTTTGAAAGAGTGACTGAAAAGTTGAAAAAGGCAATCGTTTGTCTTGGTATGGTCATGTGAAGAGGAGGGATGAAACGCATGTTCCTAAAAAAGTTCTGAGTATACATTTAGACGGATGAAGATGGAGATCAGGCCAAAGAAAAGATATGAAAGAAAAGGGCAGGGGAGAAGGGGGAAAAGGATAGTGTGACGGGTGATAGGACAGAATGGAAGAAAAAAAACGTGTTGCGCTGATCCCAAGTAATATGGGATAAGGGCAGGAAGAAGACGATACGCGCTATAACCTGGCTATATATATTATTAACTGGCTATTGAATACCAAAGACTGTTTTTTTATTGGGCCGTCTGATACAGTTACCATAGAGAGCTATAGAGCCAAGGAGCACGTTTAACTGTTGGGTTGTTTCAGTGTTACACGCACAACAATCTCGGATGGAAGATCCACGTGGTGGAGCCGGGCACGCCGGTGCCGGTGGCGGGTGAGAAGCACGCGCGCATGAACGCGGCCGACGCGCGCGGCGGCGGCGCGGCGCTGGCGCTGGCGCTGGCCGCCGTGCGCCACCTCGCCAACACCATCAGGTAATCAGGGAGCGCACGGGGGACGTCGACGCGAGGATACATACTGGATTTTCTACATTTTTTTATGCATAGCATTCATTCAATGCTGCTGTGAACTTTTTAGAGTAGGGAAAAAAAAGATCTTCAAAAAGTAACGAAGACAATAATTTTGAATCTGTATTCTTAAGTCATAGACAATAAACATTATTGAGTCTGTACGCAACGTCTGTCAAATAATGACAATAATGTAGGGTAAGCAGAAAACTATACTGTATATTTTACACTTTTAAAATTGTTTAAAAAATAAAAGCATGTATTTAGAAGTATACAACGTATTTATATTGTTGGTTGTTTTTTATATAGAACAAACTGTAATTATATACATTTTAAATTGGTCTAATACTATATTTATATTATACAATTTTAATACACATTCAAAAATGTAGCATTCGTTCAACCTTATCCGTGTTAATTTATTGAAATGTAATTGAAAGACAATAATAACATCGTGTATTATATTCGCGTCGATTTGTCCAAGTTAAGATTGTGATATTGTTGGACGAATTTAGAATGTAAAGAGTATGGAATTCGTCAGTTTGTACAGGTATTTATAAAGAAAATGGGTAAATAATGTCAATCTACGTACATAATATCAATTTCATATCAGATGTGAAGCGCGAAAGCGCATTTTTACAACTTAGGATTTTGACGATATCTAGTAGCCCTTGTATTTAAGATCCCCTTTAACTTTGAACTCTTTAAGTCCGTTCAAAGTATCATATCTGCCTACATAAGTACCTAAGTACGAAATCTACTCGCATAATGTATAACTACGTACTAAGATACGACGCGCTGTATAACGGAAACATTGTGGTTTAACCAACTGACAATTCAATACTATCGATTAAATTAATTTGTTGAACTAAAAACTTGTGCTCTAGCCTGGCCGACAGGAAACCTGCACCTCAATTATGTAACAGACTTTCTACAACAAACTGAAGAAGTTTCTAAACTATTGCTTCAAATGTTGGAAAAGGTCGTCTGCACGACAGTAATGGATATTAGTGAATGAATTGTCAAAATAAAAAGCATTGCCTTTGAACAGTCACACAGGTGTTACACAATTACAACGCCGAAAATTAATAATAAACCACTGTTTTCAGCAACAACGCAAATTGCTTATTGCAAAACTATCAATAAATTCAAGATTTTCCTTATGGAAAACCATTTATTACTAATACATATTGTATTTATATGTTATTAAAAATCATCTTTATGATATTGTATATGTATACTGTTAAAATTGAGATAATACACGAAGTATTTTCTCCGATCACTGACAATATAAAAATAATAAATTTGCCCAAGTTTGTGGAAATAATGAACATATTTAGTGGTTCTCAGACCTAATACATCATGTAAACTTACCCAAAAGAGTACCACTGATCTAAGTAATTAAATATTACTATTATACATAATAGTAATAGTTATAATATAAATTGTATGTACGGAATTGAAATCCGACTTTAGGAGACAGTTTTTAATTCGGTAAAAAAATGACTTAACTGAACTAAATTAAAAAAAAATGCTAGCAATGAAAATATTGACCATAAAAACTAATTATTACTAAGAATTATTTATTTATTAGCATTTGTCGTGTGCTTGACAATAACAAATATTTATAATAAGTCCTTTTATATAAAATACAAGTTACTTAGTGTAATCTTCTTCCTTAGACTATGAAATTTGAAATGTCGGACAGCAAAACTTCTTCGAAACTAAATTTAGTATGTATATTTATATATTCACTCGCTTTCTGAATGGACTTCGTTAATTGACAATAAATAGTTATTAACTTTTTGGGCTGTTTACATTATATAAAGTATAAGTAGAGTAATGTTTATCAGAATAACGAATGACATGAATTTTGTCTAACTATGTTATGGTTGCTGTCAGATGGGATTCACACTAAAGGCTATACAAACATCAAAATCGCACTTTCAAGCTTACCTTTTACGGTTTAATTTAATAATAGTAAAGATATTGATCATTTATTTATTCAAATATGTGTAGCATGATCACAGAGCGTGATACATAGATCCGCACATTAAAATGGAGATGCGATTGATACAGTTCAACATGTTTTGCTGTATCTAATCCGCGTACAAAATTATTTAAAATACTTAATTGGAAAATATTCCAAATAATTACAGTCAATACAGAAAATAAATAAAAATTTGACTATCATCACACCTATCAACATTCTAATTTACCTACGTTGTCAATGAAATGAATGATGAAGTAATCTGTCACTCTCTCGATAGCCATTTTTTGTGAGTTTTACCTGACCGCAACGAAATAAGTAAATTTAAATATAAGTAGTTTTGTATTTTATTGTTTTAACGGCAGGGTAAAAGGCTTTTGCCTAAACCATATTTCATAATCACATAAAGCATTCTTAAGTTTAAAGTTAACATTCACATTTATTTGTTTTGTTTCTGTCTTGAGCGCTGTCACACCACATTGTGAACACACCACATTATGAAATGTAAAAAGTTATCTTCCTAATATTAAGTAGGCAATACATTTATAATATTGTATAAGTATATAATATCTTCGGTTTTATAAAAAAAAAATCAGCAGCATTTTAATATATATTTTATAAATACTTAGCTCAAAATGTTATTTAAAGTATTATATACTTAGCGCCTTCAGGGTTGTTTTTATATACCAAAACATTATATGTATTTAATAATGTCTAAAACATACCCGTAGATATCACAATCATAATGTAGATAGTTGATTTAAATAAATACTTATTATTTCCAAAAACCTAAATGCATTTTTATGCTGTCCGTATTTTTCATTAATTTCTTAGTAGAATTACAGGCAAGGTTGCCACAAGATAAAATAATCGATTGGTAGATTTTGCGAATAAAGGTATTTATTTGTTCTATGATTAATTTCATTCCTTGAGGTATTTTCTACATTTATATAGTATTATTATTGAGCCTACAAGGCATCTTGTTATATTCACGTGCATTTGTGATCAATATTTATGTATTACAAAGGTAGCGACTAATTTTTTGCGGCTGTAATATTTTAAATAACACTCATTCATTTTGAAATTTAGATAAATCATATTTGAAAAATATATTATCTACTCGTATTGTGTTAGGTAAAAATATTAGTAAGTAATTTTAAAAAATCATTTTACACTTTGTAGTTGTAGATGTTGATGCACAAATTTCTGTTATACTTAAGAATTTTATTGATAGTTAATTATTGTAATAATATATAGATAAACTTATACAAATTTATACAGTGCAATTAATGATAAAAGCCTGCTATGTTGTGTGTATGATAATAACTTAACTATTAAACTCTTTTGATGATAGACATAATTAGTGACTTCCAAGTAACTTATTTTGTTTTACACATTTACAAATCAATTGATATGAAAATATACGCAATTATTTTTTGTTAAAGAAATAGGTACGTTACCATGATGGAGTTATCTTAAATGACTACTTTTTAAATATAATAGATTTAAAGTTTGACTTAAAAAAAAACATTTATGTTGGTTTTGCTGAATACATTGAAGTAACTATTTTAAAGATAAAATTGTCAAACAGAAATTACAAATAAAAGTCAAAGTCAAAGTCAAATTTTTTTTATTTCACATAGGCCTACATGGGCACTTATAAAACGTCAGAAGCTAGTGCACGGTTCCAAATTGGTCGTTTCCTATGGAGAAGAACCGGCAAGAAACTCCATGGTTACTCTTTTAAAAAAAATACTAAAAATACTTGCCTATTCAATGAGATTTCTCAGCTTGCCTATGATTCTGCACTTATTATGTAATAATGACAAAAGTAGTTTCCTAGATACTTTTGATAGATATTACAATGTTTACAGCGTTGACTTACTAGCTGTTAACAATGAGTTACCTACTTCAATTACTATCAAAATAACAAAAAAATGCGCAGCTTATTAAAATAAATGGTTCTGTGACAAACATTCCGTTACAAGTTTCATGTTTTGTTTGATAGAAATCATAACAATAATAAATGTAAATAATTTTATTGTACATTATTTGATAATTTACTGAAAAATAGAAATTTATTTAAAAATAAGTAGTTATTTGTGTAATTTTTACACTGATTGCACAATTTTTTCAGCTTAAACATAACATAGAGTTTTAAAGCTTTTTACAGACATTATCATTGTATATACTTATACATCTCATATGTCAATCTCAAATTTGTAAACTAAAGTTACAGATTATTATTGACTAACATTGCCGTTAATATTGTGTAATTTATAATAAACTTTGACAATAAAGACCTTTTCCTAAAGTATAAAGGTTTTTTCGTTTAATAACCAGTACCTACCAAGTTGTTTTATTTTCAACTGAGAAGTGGAGATATCCGCAGGAGAACTAAGGTTACCGACGTAACCCGAAGAATCGCCAAACTTATGTGGCAGTGGGTAGGGCACAATACTCCCAGAACAAGTGCTTCTGGAGTGGCGACCACGTACCGGAGGATGCCTGGTGAGGGTCGCGGAAAATCGATGGATACGGGACGCACAGAAACGGTCGTTATGGCGTCACATGGGGGAGGCATATGTCCAACAGTAGACGTCTTGAACATTTGACAATGCTCAAGGATAAATCGTTATTATGTTAGGATCAATTGAAGTTTAAAGTAAACACTTATAAATAAGAGGAATAAATATGCGTGTATAATCGTCGCGCCAAATCGTTAATGCTGTGTTCTAAAGGACGGAGGAAGTACACCTATCAAAAACATCTAATGTCGTCTAAATTAGCGGTCGGTATCAGGGTTTTACGGTTGAAGTAGTATAAGCCGCAGACTTATGCACTCTATTTCTTTGACAATGTTTAATTCTATTGGCCGAGTTTGATAGACGAGGTACTAGGATAGTTTGACTAGTGCCAGCTTAGGTAAGGATGTGATTAGAGGATTAGTGTCCGAATAAAACAGGACTTTTTATCGAAACTGAAACCGAATGCGTATGTCTTAATTTCAGCCAAAATCGAAACTTTGAAAAAAAATTTTTTATTGAAATTTGGCTTACTTTTACACTAATACAGACATTTAACACATCTCAAATGAAAAAAAAAAAATTGACGAATAATAAATTATTATTTTACTGCAACAAAACAAAAATTATAAACGCAGTACAGAATCACGCAAAGGTTCAGTGCGGCCAAAGGTTTGGCAATTTTTTTGCTGAAACCGAAACCTTCGATTGGTTACTTTAGAAATTTTAAAATAAACAAAGTTCAAGTGTGACAAATTCTCACTTCTCGATACCATGATCGTGATCTTAGACCAACCAATATTAGATAACCAACTCGGAGAGAGCTTTCGAGGAAACGATCAAACAGTGATAGACCATGGCTATTGAGTTGCTGAGGTCTGCAACACATGGGGTGTTGCAGACCTCAGCAACTCGAATTGTACATTGGCAAAGCATTTCATTGTTTCTGTGGCATGATAGTCACATCGTGTCCTATCTAAAATCGAATGACGTTTGGCCAATTATACTTGAAAATAAAAAATAGTTTAAATGGTCATACAGATATATGAAATGGTTTTTTGAGTCATTAGTTATATTTACACAATGATACATTATTGTGCTCTTAGTTCGTCAGGTTCAAGTACAGTCGAGCAAAATTTTTCATGCTTTCTATTTTATTTTTTAATAGCTATTACCCAGGCGCATGTAGCTCCAACCCTGACCCCCGTCTTCCAGATATTCTGACAATCCACCCTTAAGAAATAATTTCCATACATGATTACCCATTTAAAGTGTTTTATGGGTTGCCTCTATTTTTTTTTACCTCCCCTGTTTTAAAGCGAATAAAACAGAAAGAAAATTATTCAAATCAATCGAGCCGTTCTTAGGTTTTAGGAAGACTTGCGAACTGCAATTGATTTTTATGTATAAGAAGATAGACGAGGCAACTTTTGACCTTGATATTCAAGCATCTCGAAATCAAACATCAACATCAATTGATTTTGGGTAGAACAATATATTGGTACTTAGGGCATACCTACTGAAAGTGTCTGGATTCTGATAAATAGGACTAGATATAAAACTTACCGATACATGTATTGTTTTTCAAAGTATTATTATTTTCTTAATATAATTTAACATTTCATTTACATTAACATTTTTAATAATTTGATTTATTTATAAATTCAATAATTTTAACATTCACATAAAATTCTTTATTTCTTTAATTAACATGTTGTTGAAATTCCTACAAATAAATATTAAATTAAATTTCAAACATTTATTATGAATTAATGAGTCATGCATATTTAATAGTTAACTAAAATTTATTTAATACTATTTTTTATTTATTTTAAACCTTATTATTAACTAGCTTTTGCGAAACCGAAAGAAACAATAAAGTAATAATTAATTTCATAAAATGTTTAAAAAAAATACATTAATTTATTTGGCGCGTTGAATAATATTAAGTATTGCGAGTATTATTTTTGCGTATATAAATATTCGTTTTGACAGATGTTAAAACGGGCCTTTTATTTTTTGTCAACTTTAAAGCGTCTAATACTTTCTTTGTTTTCCTTATATCATAATTTGTTATCCTGTCTTTTCTTTTTAGATTTAATATACTACGTTCCATTGACCTATGGCATACTTGTATTTTTTTTGTGCAGAAATATCCAAGTTTGGCATGCATGGGTTGGCACGGCACTATACAGAAATCCAGTACTCTTTTCTTCAGATTTAAGTATTTCCTTATTGCTCCAGAATTTATTCCATGTAGCGTTGATTCGTCTGTGTAGTTCATCATGATGTCTGGTCGTAGCAAACGATATTTGTTACCACTTTTCAAAGCAGTTGTTGGACCAGTTTTCTTTAGTGACCTCTTCAATGGCTTTATGGAGCGCATTCAAAGAAGAGAAGAAAAGAAGCAACCATTTTTGACCAACACTTCGACTTTTTTTAACTTTCGTCGGCAAATCTTCAAAAGGAAAGACCCACTCTGCCGATTGGCTTTTTCTTTCGAGTTCAAGCCAATACACCCAGGTTTCGTCACCTATTTTAGACCTTTTTATCATTTTACGGCACCTCTGTACACGCAGTCGTTTCTGGTCGTCCATTAAGTCATGTGGTGTCCATTTAGTTCAAAGCTTCCGAATCTTCTGTTGCACATGTAAAATGTTTTGCACTTGGCTCATTTCAATGCCTAACAAAGAACGAATTTGCTGGCAAGTATTTTTTTGTCAGTTTCAATAATTTATCGTACGGTGTCAATATTCGAGTCTGTAACCACAGTCGACGGCCGACCTGCACTTACCTCGTCATAGAGATGATCACGTCCACGTCTAATTTTTTCAAACCACGAATACACAGCTGCGACATGGTGCTTTATCACCAAATGCCAATTGAAGGCTCTGGCAATTTAACTCTCTCGTTGATTAAGTCAGCTAAGTTAGTAACGCTAAGTTAAGGGATTTAAAAAGTATACTACACCTGATACCGCAAGACTGGCATGATTTCTATGTGAAACTTGTAGGAAATGATAATATAGAAGATGATCTTGAAGGTTTTTCAGGTCAACTGGATTTTGGGGGGCGGACACGATAATCTTACAATCTGGTAACCTGCTCTATTTTCGGGAGGGGGACCAGCAGTCCCAGGGTGGTGTCGGGTTTGTCATCCACAAGTCCCTTGTGAACAATGTGGTGAGGATCGAGAGCGTGTCGACCAGGGTGGCGTACCTTACTCGGAATATCATCAAGATATTAACTGAAGGTCATACAAGTTTACGCTCCGACCTCGACACACCCCGATGACGAAGTAACGAAGTAGAGACCATGTATGAGGATGTATCCAGAGCCATGCATGGTTATAAGACTCACTTCACCGTGGTCATGGGGTACTTTAATGCGAAACTGGGCAAACGAGACGGTGACGAGCTGCGAGTGGGGCAATTTGGATTTAGACGTAGGAACCACCGGGGACACCTACGGGCCAGCTTTATGAAGAAGGAGGGCCTCTACATGATGAACTCCTTCTTCAGAAAGCGTGAGCATAGAAAGTGGACCTAGCAAAGCCCTGATGGTGTAACAAAAAATGAAAATGACTTAATCATGTCGACGAAGAAGCAAATATTCAATTATGTCTCTGTGATCAATGCGGTGAAAACCGGAAGTGATCACCGCATGGTAAGAGGCACATTGAATATCAATGTCAACCTTGAAAGATCTCGACTGATAAAGTCTACGCTCCGTCCTGCACAAATCCAGATACAAAACTCCGAGAGCTTTCAGCTTGAACTTCAAAATCGTTTCGAATACCCAGGAAGCTCTGTGGACGAATACAACGATGGGTTCGTGGAAACTGTCCATACGGTCGGGTCTAAATTCTATATGACTCGTACAGATAAGAGCAAGAGGCTCACAGATCGAACTCTCCAGGTTATGAAGGAAAGGCGTGATATGACTCTGCAGTCTTCAGACGATGCGTGCACATATCAGCAGCTCAATAAACGGATCTCTAAGTCCTTGAAACGTCTCCGTCACTTTAATACCGGAAAAATTAAAGACGCGATTGAGCGAAATAAGGGCTCTAAGGTGTTTGCAAGAGATCTGTCTATTGGGCAGAGCCAGCTCACGAAACTTAAGACCGAAGATGGCAGTCATATCCGCCAAATCGGAGCTTCTGGGAGAGATTGAGGCTTTTTATGGACGTACACGTCAATCACAAAACCCACTACGAATAGAATAGCAAACGACCCAAGAGCTAGGTTGACCCGACACTATACCGAAGATATTCGGAACGACAGCCTATACGAGATTAGGATGGCTCTGAATCAGCTTAATAACAACAAGGCAACGGGTGATGACAGAATTACAGCCGAACTCCTGAAGGCAGGTGGGAAACCGATCCTTAAGGCCCTTCAGAAGCTGTTTAATTCCGTCATATTCGAGGGAGAAATACCACAGGCATGAAGCGGAGGTATGGTGGTACTCTTCTTTAAGAAGGGCGACAAGGCCCTGCTCAAGAATTATAGGCCCATCTCACTTCTGAGCCATGTCTACAAGCTGTTCCAGAGTCATCACGACCCCTCTCGCGCGCAGGTTCGACGATTTCCAGCCTCCCGAACAAGCCGGATTCCGAAAAGGCTTCAGCACCATATACCACATACACACGCTACGGTAGGTTATACAGAAGACCGAGGAGTATAATCTACCTCTCTGCTTAGCGTTTGTGGACTCCAAGAAAGCCTTTGATTCGATCGAGACTTGGGCTGTGCTGCAGTCTCTCCAACGGTGCCAGATTGACTATCGGTACATCGAGGTGCTGAAGTGTTTGTACGAAAACGCCACTATGTCAGTCAGACTGCAGGACCAGACCTCGAAACCTATCCTCATGCAGCGGGGTGTGAGGCAGGGAGACATCATTTCTCCGAAACTGTTCACGGCCACAATGGAGGATGTCTTCAAGGTTCTGGACTGGAGTGGATTGGGCATTAATGTCAATGGCGAGTACATCACTCATTTTCGGTTTGCCGACGACATAGTAGTCATGGCTGAGACTACGGAAGAGCTGAGCACAGTGCTTAATGACCTCCAGTAGAGCTTCCGAAAGAGCGGATCTTAAAATGAACATGGACAAAACTAAAGTCATGATAAACAACCATGTAGCACCCACTTCTATCAAGATTGAAGACTCTATACTCGAACTACGTCTACCTTGGACAGACAGTCCAGCTGGATAGATCTAATTTCGAGAAAGAGGTCAACCGTCGAATCCGACTCGGCTGGGCAGCGTTCGGGAAGTTGCGCGGTATCTTCTCCTCCAATATAGCACAGTGTCTCAAGACGAAAGACCAGTGCGTGTTGCCAGTGATGACATATGGTTCCAAAACGTGGTCGCTCACAATGGGCCTTGTTAGAAGGCTCAAATGCAATGGAAAGGTCTATGCTCGGAGTTTCCTTGCGTGATCGAATCAGAAATGAAGATATCCGAAGGAGAACCAAGGTTGCCGACATAGCACGAAGAATCGCCAAACTTAAGTGGCAATGGGCAGGGCACATTGCTCGCAGAACGGATGGCCGTTGGGGCCGAAAGGTTCTGGAGTGGCGACCGCGTACCGGAAGACGCAGTGTTGGAAGGCCCCCTACAAGGTGGACCGATGACCTGGTGAAGATTGCGGGAATCCGATGGATGCGAGACGCACAGGACCATTCGTTGTGGCGACATTTGGGGGAGGCCTATGTCCAGCAGTGGACGTCTATCGGCTGAAATGATGATGATGATGATGATGATGACGTTTAAAAGAAATATGGTATTTTTAATTTTTAACCTATAAATTCATGGTATGATGATAAATTGACAAAGAACCACCACACACGCAGATCGTTTTGCAAAAAGGAACCAACGAGTTTTTTTTTTCAATTATTATTAAAAATATTAATGATTTTCATAAATATTATTACAAACAATTTTACTGTGAACATCAGAATGACGACTGAACGTCAAAAAACAGTAATTCTATACACATGAAAGCAATGTTCTAGCAATGTGTTTTTATAAAATAAAACTCAGAATGACGGGTGTATTTTTAATCTAATGAAACCCTTACAGGGTGCGATATTCGAAACAATTTCATTCACAAAAGGGTAATATAAATCTACTTTGTACCAATTTTCAAAGTACGTACGGTAGTAAAATTTTCCTCAGCGTGGTAGAAATTAAAATTTTGACGCAGTCGGAACTGATGCGGTCAGTGACTCACGCTTCTTTGACGTATATTTTTATTTTATTTTCAAATAATTCAGTATTATTCACGTAATAAATAAGTGTAAAGTATTATTTGTGTTTATATTATAATGTTTGTTTTGTGATATTAAAAGTTTCTTGTTTCGCAACAGAAACTGATAGTTGTGCGTGTTTATTTTGCGTAAGGAACAAAACAAAAGGTTACGATGTCCGAAAAGGTAAGTTTTTACTGCATTTTACTGCCACTAAGGAAGCCATAACCTCCCACACAAACGTTTTATTGAATAAAGTCTCTCGTTCTTCAATAATAATACAAATAAAATTGATTAAAGTACAAATTGAGTAAAAAACGACATTAAAGTGAGACACACTGTTTTTTTTTTTACTTAGAAGATTGGCATCGAACCTCTTTGCAGCTGTTTGTGAGTAGTACTAAAACAAAAAAATACACCTGTCTTGTCTGTGGCACGCGTTGGTTTTCATTTTGGCATGTAACGCGAAATTCTAAGTGTGTTTTTCTCAAGTAATTAACAAAAAAATAATCTAAATTCTGTAAATTGTATGTGTAATTAAATTTTGAGAAATTGTGGTGAAATCTTGCTTATCAGAACAAACAATGATGCTTACTAAACTCCAGGTAATAGTCTTGATACAAGACAGTAACTGACATTGCAAAATTTTGTGAAAAAATTTACCTAAGTGTGTAGACCACAGACTTATTTGTTTACATGAGTCTCATTAGGAATCATATTGTTTACCATCAATGTATTATTACAATAATTAACCATTCAAATCCTATTCATCTAGACGATCCAAGAAAACCCTCTACCGGAAGGCCAACCAGAAACAATAGATAAGCTAAAAGACGCAGTACCAAAACCAGTGCCAGATAAAACAACATCAACACCAATGTTAGCACTACCAGAGACCAAGACCACAACAACAGTTCCGTTGCCAGTGATTACAACACCCGTAGTCTCGCCTCGGCCGTCGGTGCCCCTGTTCACAAAGACCTCGCCAAATGATATGTACAGGAGGCTGCTGCCAGCAATGCTGTTTGTGTTGACATTTGTCACTGTGATGACTATGCTGCTGATTTATATGGATACTGTTGGTGAGTTGTATCTTATAATGTAATAAATTGTATTTTAACTTTTCAATAGGGGAAAGTTTCTGAGTAGCAGACGCTGGCATCTGCTTGGTATATAATGAGTAGAACCTTTTGAGTACCTTAATTAGAGACACAATAGAAAGACAATGAGCGAGCGAATCCCGGCATTCACTTGAGGTTTAATGAATTAAAGGAAGTCTTTGGAAATGTTATCCTAATACAAAAATTCTTTCCCTACTATAATCTACTCTATAGTGATAGATTAGAAAAGAATGGGTCAAACTACTTGAATGTCAAATTTTTACAGGTTTTTAGGCTAGAGTTTGAAAAACACTCAACTTCGAATGCTTGAAGCTAATCAGAAATTGGGGGAAGACTCAGCCAGTCAGTAAAGTATAATAGGCTATCTTATCTTATAATATCTTCAAAAAATGGTTCTTTTGTCACATGAAAGTCTGATACTGCATACAGATAAACTTATTTTTGAAAGGAAGAAATGCATTAAAAAATTAGTGGAGACAAATACAATAATAATTTATTTAATTAATAATGTTATAATATTTTAATGATAAATTAAAAGATGTGATGTAGAGAGATCTCACATGTGAGAAGCACAGGGTTGATTGAAGTAGGTCCATAACCAGCGGAAGATTTCATTCAGCTGAAAACATTGATGTTGACACATCAAATGAGTTATGAATACTCTTAAGTACAATGACCCCAGCCTGCAGTCATGAATTTATCATAATCAGCCTTGTAATGCTCCCACTGCTGGGACTTATGTCTTCTCTCTAGGAAAGAGGATGGTACACCACTATGCGGTGGGTCTGCGAGGATTGGTGGATGTCACATAAATTTTTGGTTCTAGGACATGCCAGTTTCCTCATAATGTTTTCTGTCACGATTTTGAGAGCAGGGGTGACGAAAAAAATGCGCAAAGTAAAGCCTGTTACCAATGCGAGATGCGTACCGATTTTAGTCATAGACCAAATCTGACTCGGCGCACACTTGAGACCTAAGTATTGGCACCAGACGCATGGCGCCGTAGTGATGAACTAAATCACGCAAAGTAATGCACCTGGCTGGCGCAAAGTGGGTAAAAACAACCAAGATAAAAAACGCCAACATGACATACCAATCAGTTCTATATTCTTTGTTATCAAAAAGGCAGTAATAACATAAAAATGTTTTCATTGTACCTCAAGTTAAACAGGGAAAGGAACACCTGACATAACTTAAAACAAGTGACTGTCTCATGTCAAGCTTTGTTTCATGCTTTGGTGATCATTGTGTACTTGCGTCATGTGCCTTTTTTTGGCGACTATATATTTAACAAAACTTCTAAAAGGCATTATGCAGATTTGGTCAATGACCTTAACATTTGGCATCCCACTTAGACTATATCTAATTTAAAAAAATTAAAATGAGGTAAAATGTTTCTTTGTTAGAATTGCGAAAAATCGTTCACTGATGCAAAGCAACATGCTATTGCTCATTGATATAGATTCTTCCTGTTCCCTGATAAATGCTCGATTTCCCTGCGTTACTCTACAAAGGAAGCCGTGGAGCCGAAAGAGCTAGTACCTACTTGGAAAAATATGTCTTTATTATCATCATTTTAACTGTAAAACGTTCACAGCTGGACTGTTGGCCTTGACACATTGGCCTGTCCTAAAGGTCGCCATCCTTATGTAGACATAAATGTATTCTCATCATCTCACTAGCCTTTTCCCAACTAGCTTACGGTCGGCTTCCAGTTTAGCCAGTTGCGGCTGAATACCTGTGTTTTACATGGAGCGACTGCCTATCAGACTTCCACAACCCAGTAACTGGGCAATATGATACTCCTTGGATATACTGATGGTCAGGTCCGGAGTTAAATGCCCCGTTGACCTTCAAAACCATTTTCTTTGCGAAATATTGATTGATTTACTTAAGCTTTGTACATTTTGAAGAAAACTTGACCATCAATTTTTTTTGTAAGTTACATGTTTCTATGTAATCCGTATCCGTCCGTATGGTGTTCGGACGTAAAGAATGGCACCATCCCATCTCTTCCCATAGGTGTCGTAAGAGGCGACCAAGGGACATACAAGAGAATAAGAGAATGGGTAGCAGCATTCTCTGTGCATTACATCAACCACACTGCGATCGCCAACCCGCCTGCCAAGGGTGGCGTTTAACCCCCCAAATGGTAAGCAAAACAAAGAAATGGCTCCTAGTGCCCGGCAGCCCGTCTACCTTTAACTCGGTAGCGGTCAAGGCTACGGCGAGGCAAAGGGTGCTAAGAATCACGGGATGGGATCCAGCTACCCCTTTAAAAAACAACGACTGCCCCTGGCAACATATAACACGCGTACACTGAGGACCGAAGAAAAGATTTGAGGTACTTCGATCTTCCGAACTTGAGGAGGAATTGAGCAGGTTACGATGGAGTATTATTGGATTATCTGAAGTCCGGAGACGGAGAAGGACACGATAATTCTTTTAATCCGGTAACCTATTCTATTTTCGGGAGGGAGACCAGCAGTCCCAGGGTGATGTTGGGTTTTTCGTCCACAAGTCCCTTGTGAACAATGTGGTGAAGATCGAGAGTGTGTCGACCAGGGTGACGTATCTTATACTCAGAATATCATCAAGATATTCAGGATTACGCCCCGATCTCGACGCACCCCGACGACGAAGTAACGAAGTAGAGACCATGTATGAGGTATCCAGAGCCATGCATGGTTTTAAGACTCACTTCACCGATTGAGATGACTTTGCAGTCTTCAGATGATGCGTGCACATACCGGCTGCTCAATAGACGGATCTCGAAGTATCTGAAACGCGACCTTCGCCGATTTAATATCGAGAGGATTAAGGACGTGATTTAGCGGAATAAGGGCTCCGAAGTATTTGCACGAGATCTGAGTCATATCCGCCAAATCGGAGCTTCTGGGAGAGATCGAGGCATTTTATGGACATTTGTACACGTCAATTTCCAAACCTGCTGCAAATCTGGCAAACGACCCATGTGCTAAATTGACTCGACACTACCGGACGTCAGCCTGTACGAGATTAGGATGGCTCTAAAGCAGTTAAAGAACAACAAAGCGTTGGGTAAGGACGGAATTACGGCGGAGCTCCACAAGGCGGGTAAAAAACCGGTCCTAAAGGCCCTTCAGGAGTTGTTAGATTCCGTCATACTCGAGGGAAAAACGCCACAGGCATGGAGCAGAGGTGTGTTGGTACTCTTCTTTAAGAAGGGTGACAATCAAGAATTACAGACCCATCTCACTTCTGAGCCATATCTACAAGCTGTTTTCTAGAGTCATCACAAACCGTCTTGCGTGCAGGTTCGACGACTTACAGCCTCCTGAGCAAGCCGGATTCCGAAAAGGCTTCAGCACCATGGACCGCATAAAAACGCTGCGGCAGGTTATACAGAAGACTGAGGAGTACCTATAATCAGCCCCTCTGCTTAGCGTTTGTGGACTACGAGAAAGCCTTTGATTCGATTGAGACTTGGGCTGTACAGCAGTCTCTCCAACGGTGCTAGATTGACTATGTACATCGAAGTGCTGAAGTGTTTATACAAAAACGCCATCATGTCAGTAAGACTTCAGGAACAGACCTCGAAACCTATCTTCTTGCAGCGGGGCAGGGAAACGTCATTTCTCCGAAACTGTTCACGACCGCAATGGAGTATGTCTTCAAGGTTCTAGAATGGAGAGGGCTAGGCATTAATGTCAATGGCGAGTACATCACTCACCTTCGGTTCGCCGACGACATGGTAGTCATGGCTGAGACTACGGAGGAGCTCAGTACAATGCTCGGTGACCTCAGTAGAGCTTCTGAAAGAGTGGGACTTAAAATGAACATGGACAAAACCAAAGTTATGGTAACATCCATGTAGCACCCACTCCTATCAAGATCGGAGACTCTACACTCGAAGTTGTGGACGACTACGTTTACCTGGGGCAGACGGTCCAGTTGAGTAGGTCTAACTTCGAGAAAGAGGTTAATCGTCGAATCCGACTTGGCTGGGCAGTGTTCGGAAAGCTGCGCGGTGTATTTTCGTCCAATATACCACAGTGTCTCAAGACGAAAGTCTATGACCAGTGCGTGTTGGCAGTGATGACATATGGCTCCGAAACGTAGTCGCTTACCGCTGTATGACCTCATCAAAGGTTTAAAGTCACTCAAAGGGCAATGAAAAGGGCTATGTTCAGAGTCTTTGTGTGATCATATTAGAGGTGAAGATATCCTCAGGAGAACCATAGCTACAGACAGCCCAAAGAATCGCCAAACATAAGTGGCAGTGGGCAGGGCGCATTGCTCGCAGAACAGATGGTCGATGGGGACGAAAGTTTCTGGAATGGCGACCACGTACCGAAAGATGCAGCGTTGGAAGGTCACCCACAAGGTGGACCGATGACCTTGTGAGGGTTGCGGAAATCCGATGGATGCGAGACATACAGAGCCAGTCATTATGGCGGCACATGGGGAAGCTGTATGTCCAACATTGGACGTCTTTCGGCTGGAATGATGACAAATGATAATGACATATTTCTAAAGATCAAAGCCGTTTGAAAGGAGTAGGGAAAACAAGCGAGGAAATATTATGTTAAAGTTATTATTTTTTAGCAAAAGTATTAATAATGCGAAAAATTCATACGTTGATAATTTTTTACATGAATCTATAATAAACATATATTTTTTTCAAACCTAGCCTTTACCGAGGAGTAGGCTTTAGAAAGTCACTGTTTTATGGCATTGCTCGGGAATTAGGGCCTTAACCACTGAACTATCACGACACAAATTTTATAAATATATTCAACTAACAACAATTACTCTATCTAGCCCTCGGTGCCCAGAAGTTCCGTGCGAACATGTCTCGCGACTACGAGCTGGCGAGCATCGCGCAGGGCTCCGCGGCGCTGGTGGCGTTCGTGCAGCAGCTGCACCTGGCGCCGCGCCACGCCGCGCCGCCCAGCCAGCCGCCGCCCGAGCCCACGCCGCAGATACACGTCATGGACAAGCTCTACGGAGAGATTGTGAGTATCAATTACTTTAATACGCCACGTCGAGTGGCTAGCCTGTCGGTTTTCTATCGTTTACATTTCGGGAACACTGCACTGGAATTGCATAATTTTATTCCGCCAAGACCGTTCCATCATCAGACCACTAGACGTGTGGCGTTGCGCCAACGGTACATGGTGATTGGTGTATACGTAAAAAAAGTTTTGGGAACACATTTATTGTACGTACAGCTAAGGAGTGGAATTCATTGTCGGAGTCTGTGTTTCCTGATAGCTACAACCCAGGGGTCTTTAAGTCAAAAGTGAATAGGTTACTTCAAGGCAAGCGTGCTTCATCGTAGACCACATCATCACTTACCATCCGATGAGATAGTCAAACATAAGACTATCAATAATAATAAAAAAACGTCGCTCAGACATACCAGCAAGTATGCATAATCAGTTTAAAAGGTTTCCATAGCTGGGACACAGGCCTCCTGTCTGTGAGAGGAACTGGGCTTAACCCACCACGCAAGCTTAGTGCGTGTTGATAGATGTAACATGTCTTCGAATTTTTAGTTCTAGGACATGCCAGTTTCCAAACGATGTTTTTCGTCGCCGTTTTCAGATGCTGATGAAATAAATTGCACAAAGCAAAGCTCCTGTTTTGGTTTGAACTTTAAATTGTAAGTCAGGGCCGTGACCACTGCGAGATGCGTACCGACTTTAGTCATAGACCAAATCTGACTCGGCGTGGGATAAGTCATCAACATCACACACTTGTGACCACGTATTGGCGCCAGATGCGTGGCGCCGTGATGGTCGTCATCCCATTTTACGGACGAACGTGTTTGAAACACAAATAAATCAACTCAACCTTGAGTTACTGCCTACCAGTCTACTGCCGAACATAGGGTGGGCTCTCGTTGTACCACAACACCCAGCCATCTAGTTGGGAGGCGTTACTCTAGCCAACGTATACGGTTAAACATATTACTTAATTCAACTAGCTGTGGAGCATACCCATTGAGAAATAGATTTCAGTTACTGAGTCATTGCTGCGCGGCATTCTGCGTGTTTACCAGTGACGACATATGGCTTTGTTACACATAGCTCGCAAAACAGATGGTCGATGGGGATTAAAAGTTCTGGAGTGGCGAAGACGCAGCGTTGAAAGGCCTCTCACAATGTGGACCGTTGACCTAGCAAGGGTCGCGGGAATCCGAGAGAGCCGGTCGTTATGGCGACACTTGGGGGAGGCCTATGTCCAACAGTAGATATCCGGCTGAAATGATGAGCTAACAGTCTTAGAAACTGAGTTATAATAATATTATGATATCGAGTGCGAGAGCGTTGCTCTTGACCTGACTGCTCTCTTACTAGAGTGCCCAAAGTGTCCTTACGCCACTGACGACGCTATAAACGTGGCCACCGATTGGGCACAAATACTTTGAGGAGAAGGAAACCTGGATGGCACATAAAAGAAACGAATTAGAAATTAAAAAGTGAGGAACATTTATGTTCGCAAATGCACTTGCATGAGCATGCGGCCCTGTGTTTGATTCTCGGGTCGACCAAATTGTTATCTAGATTCTATCCAGAATTTCTCAGTAGCTTACTGGAACATTGCTTGAAAACGTCACCGCAGCCCTGTAACGGAAAGGGCAACTGAAAGAACACAAATGGATTTCAGTCAGTACAAGTCGTAACTTCACTCGCTCCAATCAGAGCGAGAGAAGTTACTTAATCATTTCACACCTAAAAATAAGCTCTTGCTTGATTACAAAAGTGGGGCAAGGCAAAATAAACATGGGATTGAAAAATAGCCGAAGTGTCGTTGTACTATGGGTTCCCACGCAAAGCTGCGATGTGATTTGGTGCGGTAAAGCAACGATTCAGATGACCATACATTGTACGATGCGAATCAATTCGCAATTCTTGCGATGCGTCGCGCGAGCTCGTAGATTTGTGATGACGATGCGACGTCGCATCACAGTTTTGTGTTTGGGCCCTATAGTTGCTCCTCTACCTAGCCCTTCAGGAAATTCTGGCTTTTATTTTTTGAGCTGGAATATCATCAAATTACTTCTCCTGCTCTAGAGTGCAATTTAGCTTAACTTGTATTTTTTTTTTGACTGACCGACATTTTGACCATTCAAAAGTGCCTGTAATTGGTTTATTTGAAATAAACGTTTCTGATTTCTGAGTGGAACGAGAGGACCGCGTCAGACTTTTTCTCACCATTTTGAGCGTTTCATTCGCCTAAATCCGAAACAGGAACCTCCCGAACTGGCCCGGCTAGGTACTTCCTCAGGCAAAAGGTGAGGACGCCATGGCGCCTTCCTTAGACACTCCTCGAAGAGGGAACTTTGTACTGCGATAGTACGGCGCGTAGTAATCCACGCGCGCCTCAAGGAGATGTTAGCAAAACCTAACTAAGTAGGCTTCGCCCCGCTAGGCCCCTACTAGCGGGGCGAAGCCTACTTAATTTTACTATATTTTAATTCTAATGTTGTTGTGTTGTTCTGTTTTTTTTTTTTTTTCATTTTACTGTATGTGTGAGGAACGAGTAAACTTTTTTCTTGCTTTCTTTCTTTCCTTTTACTACCATGGCCATGGATTTGCTTCTGAAAGGAAAAAGCAAAGAAGGAACATAGGGGTGGGTATTAGTCAGTAAAAGTCTGACACGCCCTTGCGCCTCCTAAAGCGGGAGAAGTCATTGCATGATTTACCACCTAAAAAAAACCACTGCGACAGTGGCGTGTCCAAATACTTGCGTGATGTTATGTGTACTGTCAGAAACAAAAAGTAATACGTGTTTAATTTAAAAAAAAATGAAAACAGTTGTAGGTAGCCTTTGTTATACATGTTTTAAGAATGATATTGATTTGCAATTCTCACGCCAGCTTTAATAATACATTCCTTGACCTTTTGTTTCACCGATTTGTTTCTATGTGCCGCTCATTATACGGTCGGCTAAGTATAAGCTTATAAAACTTGGCTTTTATGGCGTCATTTTTTGAGCGGCCCATGTCAAATTGTATCAGCAATTCGCTCGGCAGGTACTTACCTAAACAAACTATGTGGTCTGTTTTTGGAAAAGAATTGCGTTGTTTGTTTTATATTTTCGGCTGAACTAAGCAACTGATGTGTGTTTAGTTCAAAAACCTAAAAACTGTTTAATTACTTTGGCAAACGGTTGCATTCGCCATAAAGGTGCTACGCTAGAGGAACCCAGCACAAGCTAAGCATGCGCCGAGCTGCTCTACTCGCGATGTCAAATGTGGACGTACAACGAGCCTCCAACGATCACTGTCCTCGAACGTGATACAAAACCTCAAATATGTTCGTCACAAATCCGACAGTAGGCGGAGCACAATTCAAGGTTTGTAAGTCGGTCTGCACTACACTAGTTTGTGCTCGGCTTGGCATTGTTTCCTAGCGTAGACCCACCTTATAGATTTTCATAGTTTTAATAATCCCACCACTAGTCCCATCACAAAAATATTCTTAAACTCTTCAAAAACCATCATCATCTTCCTGCTCTTTTTTATAGGTGGAAAATCATCTAATGACATATTCCGCCCTTGGGCGGAGCGTGAGAACGTGTCAGAGTTTTACTGACTGAAACCCACTCCTGTTCCTTCTTTGCCTTCGTTTCAGGGCCCCGAGGTCCACTTTCTCTTCACCCATGGATCTTCCTGCTCTTATTGTCCCATGTTGGGGTCGTCACAATACGTTTACTTTAAAAACCCAATGTCTCATTCTTTACCGCATCCAAAGACTGGCTGGAGGTAACTGTACACACACGTAAATAAATTAAGTACTAATTACACTCACCATGAAAATTAGCACATTTGTCGTCACGGTTAGCGCAGTGGTTAAACGATTGGCTGTTGAACTGCGTGTCGCGTGATCGATTCCCGCACCGAACAAATATTTGTAAGGGCTACAGATAGTTGTCTAAAGTCTGGGTGTCTTGTGTATGTGACTTTATATGTTTGTGAAAACATTCACGATACTGGCTAGTCATTGCTAGTATGGGGCAACTAAAAAAAATCTTTGATAATAAATGTTTTTTGGGTTACGGAACCCAAAAAACATTTATTCTCAAAAGGAAAAAACGGAACCCTTATAGAATCACTTTGTTGTCCGTCTGTCTGTCTGTTTGTCTGTCTGTCAAGACTCTCTCGGGAACATGTGCAGGTATCGAGTTGAACTTAAAACCATATAGGTACTCAGGTCTGCGATCCCTTGAATCTGTGAAAAATCAAACTTTTAAGTTAACGAAAAAAACGATACGGCCGTCTACGTCGCAAAAAACGTATATTTCTCAAAGGAATCAAAATTCATAGGGTACTTCCCGTTGACCCAGAATCCTGAAATTTTCCATAAAGCAAGGTCTTTATAGCACAGGTATAGGAATAAATCTGAAAACAGTAAATTTGATGTTATGTCACAAACAAAAACTTTTTTTGAGATTTGTCCAGTTTTTAATTTTATTTTTCTAATATCTTTATTGTTGTCAGCAGTGGTGGCTGAGTGGTAACGGCCCCGGCTGACGAATTCAAACCCAGCCAGGCGCATTACTTTGTGTAATTTATTTCATCACCACTGCTCTCAAAACGGTGAAGGAAAACATTGTGATAATACGGCATGTCCTAGAACCAAAAATTCGAAGACATGTGACATTCACCAACCCGCACTGGGCTCGCGTGGTGGATTACGGCCCATTCCCTCTCCTAGAGAGAAGGCCTGAGTCCCAACAGCGGCAACATTATAAGGCTGATTATGCTATGCTATATGTTTGTTCCAATTCGGCAGTACAACGGCACGTTCATCGAGTTCGTTCCCCGCGGACCTCGCTCCACAACGTCTGCCTACCTGGAGAGGGCGCGCGACTGGGACGGCGTGTTGGTGCGGGCGGCTGCGAGGGACTACCTCGCCATCAGAGGGGCGGCGAGGGCGCTGCACGCTTGTCTGAGCCCTACGGCGCATCCTAGAGAGGTAAGTGCTAAGAAGAATTCAAGGTTTAAGATTATTCAAGGTGTAATCTTCTAGAAAACATTATTGTTCATAATCAAGTTATTGTGCTTTAAGTTTTTTTTTTTTAATTATTTTCAAAATTGGTCTAGTAATTTATGAGTTTAATCATTACAAGCAAACATACAAATCTGTATACTTTATAATCACAATTATTATAAAGGTGAAAGTTTGTGAGTGTGCGTGTGTGTTTGTTTGTTACTTCTTCACGCTTGAACTGCTGAACGGATTACGATGAAACTTGATACACGGCTAGACCATGACCTGGAATAACACATAGGATACTTTTAATCTCGAAGTATGTTTCCTTTGAATATTTTTCTACTAAGCCAATAGCAACAGCTAGTATTAGTATAAAATTGGTAATTTGTGTGTGGTCAAGTTTACGTTACTGTGTCTAAAACTAAGTTACAATGTATTCTAGGCCAGTTATTACACACAATTATATCTTGTATTCAGGTGCTGGTTTCAATTCCCAAGATAATTACTTACTAGTTACTATGTCTACACAAATGTGAGTGTACTACAGGTACAACTGTGTTATCCCTTCAAAAAAATACAAGTTTAAACTCTCCTTTTCCAGGTAACCTATCAAGAAACAGAGAGCCAAGAGAGCGTGTTCAGTTCCCGCGTGCTGTGCCTGCCCCTGTTCACGGTGCTGCTGGCCGCGGACGCCACTCGCGCGCACTACGTGCTGCTGGGCGGGAGCAACGCCCTGCCCGCGCTCACGTACCTGCCCTTCAATGATGAGCGGCTGCATTTACAGGTGAGCAGTGATCAGCATCATCATTTCAGCCGAAAGACCTCTATTGCCCACCTGAGACACCGACCAGTCCTGTGCGTCTCGTATCTCGCAGATTCACCAGGAGCACCGTCTCTGAGATACGGATTCACCACTCTAGAAACTTTCGACACATCGACCATCTGTTCTACGAGCCCTACCCTCTGACCCACTGAGTTTGGCGTTTTTTTAGGCTATGTCGGTAACGGTGGTTCTCCTGCGGAAATCCTCGTTTCTGATTCCCTCCACTGCTCTTTGTAGTCTTATCTATAGAGAATATCGACTTCCTGCCGAGACACAGCTAAGAAACTTCAGTCCCCGCGTGCTCTGCTCACTCTCCTCACAGTATGTTCTATAAACTGCGGACTCGGCTCGGCATTTACATTTCAGTACGTAGTATTCCAATATTATTTGCCGTGAATTCGTGAAGAATGGTTACTAAAAGCGTCATGGTCGTCTTGTCAACCGTCACGCTCCCACTCACTCCCTTTGATTTTCAATGTCATCACAAAATCCATACATCTATTCTTTATTTTCCCTTTTCCTCCACACATTAGAGTGAAAAAGGCCTTAATAAACTAGTTCGCCTCACCATCAACAATGGCATCACTGCTTACCATCAGGTGGAATCGTAGTCAAGCACTAGTATATATTATTAAAAAAAAAAAACATTCCTGTGGTCGACTGAGAGAAACTGCCTAAGGCGTTAAGTCCGCCTATGTACTAGGACAAACCCGCAGCCCAGGCAGGTATCAGCCCCGTCAATTATGAATTGTACATCTTACACCAAAACAAATTTAAGTAGTACTGTTTAAATTTTGACTTCCGACCAGCTTGTGTATTCAATTTTAATGTTTACTGTGCTCGTTTTTAATAAATAATTATTTAAATCTCTGCTGCAGATGATAGAAGTACAGTTCACCAACGAAGTAATTCGCAACATGACAACTCGTTACCTCCTCACAAAGAACTACACTGTCGCCGCTTCGTTCGACACGAGCGTCATGTTCGCGCTCTCCGGACACGTGTGATCGTGGCCGCAGGTGGGCCACGCGTGGGCCACGCGGTGGGCCACGCGGGCGGCAGGTGGGCGACGGTGGACGCAGGTGGCGCTACTGGCAGGTGAGCCAGGGTGGCGGCAGGTGGCGCTAGTGTATGGGTAGTTTTGTCATAAATTTATGGGTTTTTTTGTATGCGAGAGGTTTTCTATTCCTTTATGGAAAATAGGAAAATTAAAAAAAAATACTAATTGATGTTTCTATGAGTATATTGAACTAATAAGTTTTTTTTTTCTAAATCTATGTAGGAATATTAAAAAAAAATCGTTTGTTAAGGTGATTATAATCGCAAATTTAACAAAAAATAAGCATGATTTGTTCTCATGATTCGAGCAATAAAATTCTTTAATAAAAACATACTTATATTTGTATTGTAATAGTAATTGAGTGGAAGATAATCGAATATAAATTAAATTAAATTATTAATCGTTGTAACACTCATAGAACACTAGCGCCATCTGCCATAAAACTCTTATTAAGAGCACAAAATAACAATAAACCGATCCTAATTGTAATAATGATTTACTATTAATTGTAACGATTCTCAGTAAACTACGAAACTTTCAATTTTAATTTAATATGTGATTTAATTTAGTTGTAATGTTAAGTGATTTTAATCCAATTAAATTATTAATTTAATAATAAAATCGAGCTGAATTAATTGTGTATGAGGACTACGAATTAAGGGGTTTAGTACCTCATCGCCATACTTTATGCGTTTAGCATGAATGATGACTTCCTAAATGTTATTTCGTCTTTTTTTTCGTAAACTTTTGTTGTGTCCATAAAAAAAAAACTCAAAAGGGTTTCGTAATCACATTAAAATATAGATTTTGTTAAGCATAAAAAACAAAATCTTGTATTTCCCATGACAATACAAGTCATATATATTATTAAATATAATAACATGTTTTGCTTACGGAACCCTGAGCTACAAGTCGAGCATAGTTTTAAATAGATTAAGCTCTACTGTCCACGGACGCGTAGCTTCATATACGCGTATTCGTCATTGTACGCTTGGTGTACACCTGCATACGCGTCTATGAAGCTACGCGTCCGTGATGAGTAGGCCTAACAGTCAACGTGCCTTAAACTCTTGGTTTACAACGCATTTTATTGCTCATCGCAACTTTTTGAATGTGCACTGTTTTAACTACACCGTAGGATAATACTAGATGCTAGTTTTCGAGAAAAGAAGTAAAGAATAACTTTGTATTTTTGATACAAGTTGAAAATGATCTTTAGTGTAAGTTAAGTTAGATCTTTCACTAAATATGCAGTATTTTTTTAATCTATTTTAAAAGGTTTTCATATGAAAATGGTTTAATACAGCCCTATTTTTTAATTAGTACGCAATTAGGTTCTGTCCGTAACCGTTACTGATCATATTTGTGTAATCAAATGTAAAAAAAAAAATAACCAAAATTGTCCACGAAAATTTGTCATACCTAATTGGTAAATTCATAATTGAATCAATCATTCATAACAATTACTACTAGAAAATACTACGCGCAGTGTTTTCCAGTTTGACCGTCATTTATTAATTCATAATCAATATGTACAAGATTTCCATAAATTTAGTGACATTTTGAAATATAAAAAAAACGCCAATAACTTTGCTTTATATTATTTATCGAGACTTTACTTAAATAATAACAAGACCTTTTCTAATACGCCCTTTAAGTATTTGTACTAATTTAAAATAATTGTTGTATAAACCGTCTCAAAATGAGTATTTTTTTGACATGACATGTCTAATTTAATTTATTTATGTATTGTTTTTGTAAACGTTTCAACTTGTGTCATTTTTGCTGTAAAGAATGCGTGTTGTCGAACGGACAATAATAAAGACTTGTATATAAAGCTAAAATTATATGTATGCAGCTATTAATGTTAACACGTTATCATCTGTAATTTTAGTGGTATTACTATTCGCTTGTTTGCGAAAATTGATCAGTTTCTACAGAATTATAATAACTTCATCAATCTTGTCTTAAACTGCCGATATATCTGCGATAACTCATTTATAATGATAGCAATAGCTTTATTACTATCACTGTAAATTTACAACAATCATACTAAAACGAAATTGAAATGCATCGGATGCTGCAAAAATATCGGTCCGATAATGTTATACTTACCTAGTAAATTTGATACAAGTGAGAAACCTTGTCATTACGACTGAGGTGGAATTCTCTCGAGCCGCAGGCGAGGGTGCTATGGAGCCGAGTGCTACCTTAAAAACATGCGTCTCTTTGCTGTGAAAAAAAAAAACAAAATCATCGCCGCATTTGTTATTTATTGGCCACACCACATACACGTGTGTGACAGAAAACACTATATAAATAGTGTTAAACGGTTGTTTATGGTTATCTGTGACGAAATCAGAAAAAAACCCCTAAACCCTTATTGTAATAAATTAAAAAAAGGGTGATATAAATTTCATGTTAATCCTGGTGTGATAAGACTCAGTATTCGAGGAAGTGTATTGAACATTACACATATCGGATCGATATTTTCATATAAATCGGTATTGTATGTAAAACTAATTAAAAGGTAACCACTATACAAAAAAATACCATTGATATTATAAACAAGCTCGATTAATTTGTTAGAATTATGTAGAAAATGATAAAATGTGAGTATAGAGTAGCAAGGTTTGTGCTGAACGGTTGTTATTGAAGGTCGCTTAGTACTGTACGTACGTGTACCGCGCACCACACCGCGAACTAGATAGAATAAACAATTATATTATGTCTCTTTTACTTATATATCGGCCGATCCTAACAAAGTTAGGATATTAGCAGATGTTAAGGAGAATCAAGAGTGAATAGGTTACTCCTAGGTAAGCGTGCTCTCCTACCAGGGCTGTGGATTGTTCCAAGGAGTTACCACAGCCCTACCCTCCTAAAAGGGCAACTCAAGGAACACTAGGTTTTAGTCAGTAAAAGTCTGACACTTCCCCTCGCCCCAGCCACAGCGGGAGAAGGTATTTGATGATTTCCCACGTATAAAGAAAAATAAGCGTGTTCTAAAGTCAACCACATCATCGCTTACCATCAGGTATCTCAAACGCGAGCCTGGACAAAAACTATTATCGGTTATTGACACATTACGCTGATAGTAATTTTATCACTCCGTTAAAACATTCTCTATTATATAATAAAATTAGTATAGAAGAAATGTAGCGAAAAAATACAAATAAATGAGGAATACGGTCAATAAGTCAAAGAGATATCATTTTTTACTCACAAATTCTGAGCGTTTCTTATTAATTTCGCTGTATGATTTCACTGCCTTTTTATACCTGTTCAATTTCTTCAAATATGTATGTTTTATTGTGTCTTACAATTCCATCCAGCCTAGTTTTATTTTAGCTATGATACATAATTATTATCGAAAAATATAGGTTTACCTCGAATAGTTTTGATCTGATTTTGTATTTTAAATAAACTGCACCTTTGATTGACTTGAATATTGTATTAATTAGTAATTATAAATGTTTAATTATTGTATCTAATTATGTCAAATGACATGTGACAGTATTACAAATACATTATTACTAATTGTTGGTTTATCTTATGAATCTACGGCAACTAAATGTTAAATGTGATTACAAAGTCATGGTGCAGTTTGTCAATTTTATATTTATTTATTATTGTCAAAATGTTGTAATTTTTAATCATTATTAATATAATTAACGGTAATGATTGATGTGTCATTCCATTTATTCTATTTAAATTCCATTTTTTTTTAAATTTTAATTATTAATAAGACTGAATAATATCGAATATTTTTTTAAATCTCAATGAACGTAAAGTATAATTATATTTTCCGAGTTCAGTAGTGATGTCGCTTCAATGAATTTCAACAGAAATTAAGTAAATATTTCATTAATTGTATTATTTTAGCGTACCTAGTTAATTTTAAGTATATTTTTGTTTAGGCTTAGTTTAAATGCGCTCAATTTTTCACGAATAAAATTTAATGGCTTTAATTATGTTTTGTTTAATTTTAATACATGTGTACATTATACCCAAACCATACTAATAATTGTTATAAATGTGTGTGTAACTCTGTTACACGAATTTTAAGATTTTGATGAAATTAGGTTTGGTTTGGTTTAGTTGTGGTGCAAGCAGTAAGCTTGAATCACAAGGAAGGGCTTGGCTCTTTTTTATCTGGTTTTCTACTTCGCGTCTGCAATAACCAACATTCCCGCGGACGTTGACGCTGGCAGGCAGAAAATATTATATAATAATAATTGTATATCACTGTGTAAGGTTAGAAATTACTTCGTTGGTATACCTGTACCTACATCTGTATTTTATCAGAATATCTCCGATTCATAAGAAACACTTTCGTTCTGGACCAGCTTGAACTACCTCCAAGTGGGAATTGCCCATTATTCCATCCATTCCATTCCATTTCCAGTTGAATATTTAAGACATCTTCCGTATCCAGTCAAGAAGACCATCTAACATTATAGGTACTATTCTTCGTTCTTAAAAAAGAGGATGTAAGTTCATTGAAAGCATACAAACAAGGAGTGCAAAAAATCAACAATAACGGCAGATAAGTTGACGCTGACAAACATGGGAGAGTGCGTGTACGCTCTGTATAGGTAAGGTACCTACCGAATTATTGACACCACGCACTGAATTAAAAAAGGTTTCAAAATGGCAATTTATGGAGCCGCTTCGCCGATCCCAACTTATAGTGAACTAGCTTTTGCCCGCGGATTCGCCGCTCCCGTCAACTGACTACTCTACCCTACCCTACCCTACTCTAGTCGACCCTACCCTACTCTACCCTACCCTACCCTACTCTACCCTACCCTACTCTAGTCGACCCTACCCTACTCTACCCTACCCTACCCTACTCTACTCTACCTTCACATAAACCATCTACTAAATAGTCCGAACAAAGCCTAAACATTTGGTTTGGATAGGTGAGCCCGTTCTTGAGTTATAAAATTACAACGAAAAGTGGCATTGATATATATAGATACAGCACTTACGTACACTTTGTTATGTCTAAATATGGTTTCCGCATTTAGCCCAATACTAATTATTTTCATACTAGACCATAAATAATATAATTTTCAGCCTAGAACACTCCATTTAACCGAGCGTGATACACGACACATATGCACTAAACGCGGTATTTTGCTCGAGTCTACGAGCAGAGTTCCCCTTTGTGTGCCCCCAAAAATCGCCACCGATTGGAACGCTGAGCGCGCAACGCGTTGCAGGCTCCAGGAGTGAGAACGTATCCGCTCTCGGAGCAGTTGCACTGAGCGCAAGACGTTCGCGAACATAATGGATACCCGGCTTGAGACTTGGGAAGAGTCTTTTTGCAAGCGTAAGTCTATCTCATAGTAACCTTGGAGAAATGGGGTCTTTAGGCGGGAGAAGCTTAAAAACCTGATGATCTTATCGAGCCGCCGGTGAGCCTCTAGCATGGAGACGAGTTGCCATGGCCAACCTGGAAAACTAAACAGATTCCGCAACCAAGTTCGGCGCAGCAAAGACAATCTGTGAAGATTTTCTTTGCTGCGCCCAACCTACGATCTTCAGTAGTTCAGACGGTTCTGATCTTCAGTTTGAGCAGCGTCTCTCCGCAGACCATGTACCACCTTTCACCTTGTATCACGTGCCCCTAATGACGGACGATCATCAGCGGACGGCATTACCGTGATTGAATACTGGACCAGGCAAAGAATTTAACTTCGAAAAAAAAATCTAGTTTTGTCTTCGACACGCTAAAAAGAATATGGTAATTGTGCTTACGTGGCTAACCAGAATCACCTGCTGAAACAAACAATACTTTTTTTGCAGTCGATCGTTACTAAGAATTTCAACTTGCAGCTTATATAAGTTCGGTAGGTAAATCCCTTCATAGTAAAGTAGTCATAGCCATCTACCTGCCCTTGTCCCGTGTAATTTGGGGTCGGTGCTACATTTTTTTTTCTTTAATTTTGTCCTGTCCGTCATGCTATCACCTTTCTTTCATATCACTCCTCATATAATCCATCCATCTTTTCTTTGGCCTCTGTGATGTTTTAGGACACACGCTATACTTTATATTTATTACGATGTCCAGAGCTAGAGGTTGACACGTCCGACCCGCTCGGCGGCTAGCTCACAACTGAGGGCCGACTACCCCCGCCACCTAGCAGCCAGTCTAGTGTTTGTATACTGTACATCACAGCCTCTCTTTCCATCCATCCGTATACATCTCGTGGTAAGTTTGTATTGTTGTATTGGAATAAAATAAAACAATTAAATTAATAATTAAGTTTTATTCAATACATTTCATCAACATAGACAATTCTTCCTTGATTCTATACCATGTCGAAACATCCGCCACACGCCGAATTCAACAACCAGTTACATACAGATAAACAAAATATTACAAATTTCATAATAATTAATAATATGGACTATTTATTACAATGTTGATGATGTCCTGCGGCGGTACACCCAGGTGGGGTTATTACTAAAATAAAATCAATTTCTCAATAATAATCGTAATACACAAAAATAAAATATTTAGTTAACCATAATAATTGTGCGAATAATCGTAGTAATGACACTCAACACATAATCATACATTACAAGATAAAAATTCTAAATTAATATATTTTTTTAAACTAATAAAATTCGTTTCTATCGATTAACTACGAACAAATGATTATTGCTTCATAACCTCCATTATGACGAAAACAATGGAAGAACTACAAAAATTAGGGGATTATTATTTACATGCATCCTATAATACAGATTGCATTCATCATAAACATTAGTGATCTTCCGTAGAGCCGGAAGGTGTAAAATCTCATGACGATATGTTTAAATAATTTCAGTAAAAGATCAATAAAGAAATTGAAGTCTTGAAAATACTTTAAAGTCGTTTTTTTTTCCTTTAGTTAACATTTTGCGCCGACACCTAGTAACACGGAATAAGGGTCGGCAGAAGATGATCCAATCTGTATGCGATTATAGGATGCGACTATAATACAATGGTCGTACAGAACACTGAACAATTTACTTTTCAAATAAAACTACGCACCAAAATTACAGAAGCACTCTAAATTCATTAAATATCGGTTTGATTATAGTCTCATTATTTCAAAGAATAATGAATACGTTTACTTTGACATTTGAAGTTTTTATGGGATATTGAATGTCTCCACAACCACGGTTTGGGTCGACGGTCTCTAGGAATACCTAGAAAATGTTTGAATAACGAGACTAAATCAATCCGAAAGTGATATCAGCCGAACATAATGCGCCGCTACGATCTGGTGAAAATTAATTTTGTTACTTTGGTCCCAATTACTGATTATTTCTTGCTAAGACGCATTATAAACAAATGTGGTGATCAAATATAAAAATAAAATAAATTATATTCAATTAATGCCTACTCAAAATAGTCGACTGCTTATATTGTGATATTTAGCGCTCAGTGATAGAAAAATAACCATTTAGAAATATGTAATAGTCAACTATTCCAAACAGAATTTATACAATAATAAGCTGCCAAAACACAACGCTTCAAATAAAAATATAAACGGAATGAATTAAATGCAAAGATAACTCAGTGCTATAAAACTTTAAAATTTAAATTATTACATATAAATAATATACTTAAGTACAAACAATAAATGATGAATATATACTTGATAATCCTACCAGTATACAAATTCATTCCGTATCTCAAACTCTCATTTATTTTACGTACAATTTAGTTTTGCTCACAATGTAACTTTATAATGACTAACGCGCTACTAATGAAAACAAATTATGCTGGATACGCTTCTTTGTCCTTATTGCTTCTGAAAGGAAAATTTATTGATGCGCAACACCCACCAGGGGACGGGCAACAATATTAACCTTTAAACGAAACGAACGTTCGTTTAGATTTTCGTTTTTTCGAAATTCGTAATTGTGTCTGATCTTCTCTAAGTCAAACCTCGATAGTTTGTATTTCTGTGACTTAATTATTTCACAATGCTACAGATTTCGTGTCGTAACCCGTTACATTCCGAGCAAAAACATCAAGACATTACTAATACATTACTATAATACAATATATTATTAATTATTGTAACACTTACATAACACTGTAACACTAAGGTTTGACACTACGCATCATCAGCTACTCGAAGCGGGTATAAAAAATATTCTATGACCACGGTATACACTACCTCACTACAACCTGATCCTGATAAAATCGTCTCTCCTAGAACTTTATCGTCGGCTAATTGTTCTACGTGTTGATCAGTTTCAGAGCGATAAAGTCTTTTACAATTCTATTTAATGCTTTGTGATATTAGTGTTGCTTGAAGTGAGGCAGCCTCATCATTTTAAGAGCTCATACACACGGCCGGCATGTCGCCAACGGCAGAGGTAAGTGCAGCCGTCGACATTACAACTTTGAAGATCAGCGGCAGCCGTCGTGTGTGTCAAGTGTCACTATAGGTCGACGGCTGCAGTTGCCTCCGCCGTTGGCGACATGCCGCTCGTGTATATGAGGTCTAAACCTGTTTGACCGTTGATACATTGAGGCAAGTAACACTTCAGTTTTCAAACTATTTGTGTGCAAAAGAATGTGGCAGTGCTGCCTCTAAGTTTCGATTTCCAAGGCTGCATCATTTCGAGCAATGGATTTACAAATGTTATTGTAATAAGTCTGTTGTCTACCTACTCATAGACAGTGAGCGGAATACTTAACTAATATTTAACTGAGCCTTATCTATCAGATAATTCCTTTAAAACGGCAGTTTATAGATTCTGTTATGTATTCTATTACAAAGATTGCGTGATATAGAAGCTAATAAAAAGGGAATTTTCAATGTGAAATAAATAGAATATTGTAAATAATTTTATTAACTTATATAAGGAAATAAATGGAAGGAATGTAAAGTGAGCATTTTAGATTACATTTAAGAGGAAAACCCAAAATTTCACAAGCCATAGATAACATAGAAATACTAGAACAATTTTAAAGAACATCGTTCAAACAAAAATATATATACTAAAACATATCAACGAAAGTAACTGTAGATTTTTCGATAAACTTTGACAAGTCATAATTTTATTGCATTCGTGATTATCACCCGTAGACCCAATGTTTGTAAACTAAACTCATTCTTGATTATACAGAAGAAAGTTGATTTAGCAAAAGTTTGAAAGGACAGTGGCGCTCCACCTTGAGCACATGGAGATTATACGTAACAGGCCGCAATATGAATACTTCACGACATGCGGGCCCTTATAAATACTTGCCACATTTATAACAGCAACTCTCTAAGAGAAGTAAATTCTTACAAGGATTTTAAGTTACATGCATATTTAGGTAGTTCCGAACCTCCAAGTTACGTAACTTGGCCACACCTTAAGCAGAACTGGATTAGCAAAACAGTTTAAGTAGTTTTCAAACCCTCAAACGGATAGTTTTGCCAATATTATGTCAGGTCTCGCATTATTCAGCCGCTACAGCGAAACAACACAAATAATATCACGCGATATAGTTTGATATGCACTCAAGTACATGCGTGGGCCTCGCCAAATACATTATAATATCAAATTCGTATAAAAATTGTTTTCATTTCACATTTAGAACTAATTTCCGAAACCCACTTCAATAGGTACTATTGGGCTTTGGAGCAATGGTAAGTTTTCTATTTACGCAAAAGCGGTATTTTATTATATTTCTGCTACTTCGCGCTATGCGATCACTTTATTGTCCGATTAAATATTTTGGTATTAATCTACGAATAAATAAGAGGAACTTAAGTGACAGTCGTTTATTGTAAAAAGCTTATACACATGCAAAGTTAAAAGAACAATTTAAAAATATTATAAACGACTTTGTAACACGACAAAGTCTACAAGGACAAAATTATCTCAAAATTGAATGGGACACAATTCATAAAAAAAAAAAACTACTGGAATAATATAAATCAAAAACGTTGTCTACCATTGCTCCAATCCTTCTAAATCTAACTCAACCATTCTGGCATAAATCTGCCAGTAACCAATATCATTGGAGGAAGGAGTTCTGGTTCGCGAACGAAGGTCGCATCATGTTGTTATTCTGTCCGGTTGGATTTACGAAGTTGTTGTTCATGATGTTGTTCTGCATCATGAAGCCCCCCATGGGCATTTGAGGGGTCATCATCGGTAGTTGTTGGGGCACATGGGCAGGACTATTCGGGCTGGATTTTAATTGGTTGATAGAAGGTGCCGGGCCAGCTTTAGGAGATCTAGGTGCTAAGAGGTTGTCTACATCGATATTGATGGCCCCGGTGGTGTCGGCCCACGTGGCGCCCAGCTTGGTGGGCGGCTTGCTGCTGGGGGCCGCGGGGGCCGCGGGGGCGAGCTGCTGGTTGGTGGACGTGATCGGTTGCAGGAGACTGGCAGCTGTTGGTTGGATACCTGTATGGATTTGTTGAGTTATTGATCGATGTTTCGTCAGCCACTGTTTATGGGGTAAACTGTAACGGTTACAGTAAACGAAATTGCAGTTTTAACGTCAGTCTTTAAAAACGCTTTCGCTTACCGTAAGGAATCTTTACTCTAAGAATGGCAGACTTATATTGAATGAATGTAAAATGAATTCATGAACTAGTTTTATCTTGTTCGAACACAATGATAGAATAGAATAGAATAGAATAAAACTTTATTGTACACCAAAATAGTAACAAAAACTGACAACAAACATGATGTGAAAGATTAAACTATTACTAACGCCCTAAAACTATGTGTCACATAAATTAATGCTTTAATAATGCTTTGTTCGATTTTAAACTCTCGGTGGCGAGTCGAACATGGAAAATCCAACAGTGCGCTTTTTAGGCATCCATTAATTCAGGTGACGAATAGTGTTCCTGAAAACAGGTACAAATCCATTCTTTTAGCAAAGACGGTGTTATGTTCCAATAAAACGACATTGATAGGTAATTACTTTATTGACGGTGGGTATATACAGACACATATATCATTAGGAATCACTACAATTTGCTGTACTAGTATCAATATTCTTTAAAACTAACACAGAATAAGAATCTTTTGGCCTGGCCAGCTACCACTTACATCTTAAACAACAATTACTACACTTAGACAACAATGACGATAATATAAGTTCATATTTTTAAGTTGCTGCCAAACTTTTTTCCATTAATCCAAGGATTTGTCCAGCGAACACGGCTGCTTCTGACTTGGGTCCGCCCAGCCTCATCGTCAAGTCAATATTGTTCAAACAATCTATCAACCAAGACCTCAGCTCCATCATGACATCCAAAAATTCTTCTCTTAGGATACTTGGGGGTAAAGCAATCACTATTGCCGCCAGTAAGGACAAGACAGCAGTCTGTATCTTCGGATCATCAGTATACCGCATGTACAGGACAATTCGAACGACTTCCCAACAGTACACTGACACTTTTGGACAGTTTTTCGACGCTAACACCACATTACCGACCACAGACAGATACTTTAGCAACAGAATGTTGTCTATATCCTGTTTCAAATTGTGGTGACTCAAAGTCAGCTGTTTGTGCCCAAAGCCTCCTAATAAAGGATAGAAGAAATGATCTGAAACGCTCGCGAATCGATTTTTCTTCGCTTTCGAAAAGGGATGTGCCCGCATGGTGTGGAAATATCGTGTTTTATTTATCAATCGTCGCCGTATTATTTCTTCAGCGGGTACATCTACTTGTTGCTCACATATTATCTCAGTCTTCGGCTCAACGTTTTTCTTCTTCGAGTACACATCAGCTATTCGGTTCACAGCCTCTGACAGAACATCTAACATGAATATTTTAGTGGCTATTGAATACCGCCCCATATCCGTATGTATTTCTTTACATAAATGTTCAGCTGCGACCTCAGGTCTTTCAGAAACGACTGCCACACAAGTGTTGAATTTTATAGTGTCGAAATCGTCTATTTGGTATTTAGCATCGAGGTGTACGAATAGATCTAGTAACTCTATGGCGACTTTAGCGTCTTCATCCCTCAGTTGCTTCTTAACTAATTGTTCAGCTACTTGCAGACTCCCTCCGAACACTTCAACGTCCGACGCATCAACGATCAATTCTATCAAATCTCGCAAGTATTTTGGATGTTTTTTAGCGCTTGCTGGCAGATCATTGCTCATATCGTAAGGGACTAAGTCATCATCTGAGTCTAAATCTTCTTGCTTGCCATCAAGAGCGTCTAGTTTAACTGATATTATAGTTTTTACTATTTCCTTAGTTTGTTCCGGACCTTTGACGGCGCAGCTGACTATAGTGTTGTGTACTCGAGAATTTTCGTCATCAGCGAACTTGCGAGCGATACTATCTAGAGTCCTTTTTAAATTCAAAGATCGTGGTACGTATTTCTCTGGACCTTTCCGTCTGTGGTCGATAAGACATCGCTGTGACAGGTCTTTGAGATTGAGGTAGATTTGTTTGCAGATATCTCCCATATCTTCGTATTGAAATTTTAATTCCATTTTTTTATCTGTTTCTAATTCCGCCATGATTTTGAGTATGATTTCTATAGTGGCGGTGCCGACGCAGCGAAACTCTTGGGACATAACATCTAGATGTTTCCCCATGCCTCTCAACAGAACATTTTTAAGCTCGCTAGTTTTCCAAACGGATTTACTCCACAGAGACATAGTAACTCTGTATCGAACAGCGAGAATAAGCAACTGAGAGATATAGATATGTTCATTGACGTTGGCAGTGTTGGCGAGCCTGACGTCAGCCCAGACGGTGGCCAACCGTAGGATCAAGTCGTTCATGTTCCCTTCAGAATTTTTCGTATACGAAAGATAATACAATAGATTTTCCTGTATACTTGTATCTTTAAAATCTTTTGGTTTTACGTAAAAAGGAACTTTGTAGCTTAGTATTTCTTTCCAATCATTGTTGGTATCGAAATTATCTCCTATGACATTGTAGATGATTTGTTGATCAGCTTTATAGTGAATGGGGCATCGTTTCAACAAAATAACGCAAATATATTCTATAGCCTGTCGTGATAAATGTCTTAGTAATGTCTGAATGAGTCTCCTCTTGACGTATCTACTCGGCTCAGAGGTTTCCGTCCATCCGGACAATATATCAACAAAACTGGCTATAACAGGAGACTCCCCGCTCATATAATAATTCGTAATAACCTTTGACAGCAAATGAGAGAGGCACTTTATATTGTACTGCGTGCCTTGATAGAAACTGCTGTCAGACATAAAATCGATCACTCGAATAATGTGGAAGATTAAATAGTAAGAGTAATTCTCGTGAGAGAACCCTTTCGGGGTATCAGTTTCCAGTCTATTGGCAACCCTTTGCGGCAAGGTTGCCAGCAATTGTACATAATTCTCCCACGCGTTCTCTCTCTGGTACACCTCAGTTGGTTGGTAGTTTGGGCGGCTGCAGTCGACTATCGCTGTGAATATCGTATCACTTTTAATATATGTCATAAGTATTTCTGCCAACGCTTTTAGCGTGACGGCTTCCCTTTCAGTCTTCAAGAACCCGCATAGAATGGACAATATTTCATGACTAACTTCAAAGCTTTCTTCGATGGTGAACAGTCCGATGATTTCAGGTCTGCAAGCCGGCCACTGTGGGAGCAAAATTCTGACTATAGTAGTCAGCAGTTCCGTATACGTATCCAGAAGTTCAGGTGTGAGCACCACTTCTTCGATCTTGCTAAGTTTCTGCACGGTGATGGGTCCAGGCAGTAACGCTAGAACTTCTTTGAGGCAGTGTTCACATGATCTCAGGTCTTTTTCAGTCTTAATGCTCTGTCTGTCGTGCAAGCGTTGAATGGCGCGTTTCATCGCTAGCTGACACGCCGGGTTCGATTCGCCTGCAAAGAAAAAAATCCTGAAAGTGTCCAACAATGTGGGTACATTTTTTTATTTGTCACACATGCACTGTTTGTGAGAGAAAACGAAATAAAACACGGAGAATCGCGTCTGTAGTTTGTTATTTCGGATACATTTTGATAGATTCTCTTACATGACAAAAGGACATGCAAAGAATCTTCCAATTGATTTTAATCGCGCGTAACATCTATTTTATTGGTATTTTTATATCGCGGAAAAACACGAGTAAAATGAATCGAAATAATTGGTGGCAGTGTAATTTTTATTTCGTTAAAATATCAGCCACTGACTATTACAGAAGGACAATGCTCGTATTTATAAAGGAGTTTACCTTCTGAGGCCTTAGCATGAGATCTTAACGCAATCCCTTTGATGACCTAATCTGAACCGCTAAAGGGATGGAGCTATATATAGTGTTTAGCTCCATCACTCTTGCTCGCCGTCTGACATTTTAACACATCATGGCAAGGACCCAGATCTCTATTATAATTTGTCAAAAAATATTTTAATAATTGATATTGATTGTAGACAAGAGTGTAACTTGATTTTAAACATGTTTTAGATACGAGAATTTGTCTTCTGTACAGTAATAAAAATCACGATTAAATAAAGTAGTTACAGTTTTTTTATATGATCTACGACGACACATACATTTTATTACGATTAGGTATATCTGGGCTTGGTTTCCGCACTTAGCCCACGACGAACCATTGTGCGGACAGCGTCATTAACTGGTTACCCCCTCTTTTATGGTATTTTAATGTGAGAAAGGTACCCAATTGATGCAGCTACGTACGTGCTACGATTAAGTCAAAAACAAACTTATGCACAGTAATAAAATAAGCAGCCGTAGTTTAATACGGAATATTATCATTATTATATATCCAAGGGTTCATTGGAACACCTAAATTGTCTTTTTAAACAATAAAAATGAGTTCTATATGTAAATTTTTTTTTTTGTATTTTTTGTAACTTACTCAGTTTTAGATTGTATATTGTTATAAATGTTGTTGACCATAGTAAAAAATATGTATTTACAAAATGAAAATCATCAATAGTCTCTTCTGTCCGTGTCGCCGCGCTAACAGTATACTAATCTCTACTGTTAGTGCACGTGAGGGCACGTGTGGAGGAGGACTTCGTGGCCGCACTCCAGCTATCAATAAATCGTCAAATTAATTATCTACTATAATTAATTTGACGATAATAATATAGCAGCGACTTAGGCAGTTGCTACTATAATTAATTAGTGTAACTGTATTGATAACTTTAAAGAACAGTAAATACATATTTGCTACAGTGTTAAATAACTTATACTTGGAAGTAAATTGTAAAAAAACGTATTGAAATTAAGTAAGTAACCCACAAAATTATTTTTTCACGTTTGAGCACATTGACATATTGTTACAAGTTAATGACTACAGTAAGTCATCAGCCTATAGCAGTCCTGAACACCTCTTCAAATGCGTGCCATTTATCTTAATTCTCAGCAGCTCTTATGCTACTGCTATCAGCATGTAGGGCTGTAGACAATGTGGCATTCTAACATCGACAGTGATTGTCGAAATGTCAAAACTTTTTGGAATTTAAAGGATTGGGCACGTTACACGCACCCAAAGTTCATTTTTTTTTTTACCGTCAATCGCTTGTTTAAAAAATAAAGTAGGTATTTTATTTACGTTTGAAATTATTAAGTTTCTCATGTCTCTTACACTTTAAGTTTATTAGTAAAAAATACATACTATTATTCTAGATTCAAAAGATTCAAAAATTCAAAAGCATTTATTTCAAATAAACCATTTACAGGCACTTTTGAAATGTCAAGAAGTCAGTCAGTCAGAAAAAAATATGATGCTACTTAGGAATAGGGATTTCTTTAATTTTCTAACCGCCACAGTCACATATCTATGACAAAGTAAGACGTGTCCCACACGCCACGGTCACGGCTACATGACAGACGTTAACTAATAAGAAAGATTTTTTTTCTTTTTTGTGTTGTTAAAGAATGAAATCGCAAAACTGTCCCGACGACGTGAAGAGCATGCTTTTGCTTTTTAACGTGGTGGTGAAAAATTGGATTATATTTAATATTTAACTTTTTATAATTTGCGAGACAAAGTGGACGAAATACATTTCCGTCATACTTTTTTGTACTGATTGTTTGTCGGTACAAAAGAAAATCGTCCTCAATAACAATTTTGACATTCTGAAAATCGTCTTAGTCGTTCGATCGTCGTCTTCTAGAGGCTGTAGGCAGCTATAGGGCGATGATGATGTGTATTTATGAAACTGACCTGGTGTTAGTGTGGGCTGCAGCGTGCTGGCGCTCAGCTGCGACGTCAGAGCGTCCAGGCCGGCGAAACCTGGAGGAAGAGACGACATCGGAGGTGGAGACAGGTCGCTCAGCAGCTCCAGGTTTGACGATGTCGCTGCTAGGGGTTAACGGTACATTAGTTTGTGTTTGTGTATGTCATCAGCTAATTTTACTCCCATATCGAAAGAAACGGGACTATACATAATTCGAAATAAGATTAGACAAACCTTTTTGACTGGCCGTTCAACCGATTTTGACTTTTATTGCGTTGGTTTTTATGGCATGATAAATGGCGGCTGCAATAAACAGTTGGTATTGTAACCACATATTTTGCATTTAATACCATCCTTATGACTACGCAACAGAAATCAAAATCGGTTGAACGGACTGTAAAATTTTCTGTTAGGACTTGTTTTCACAAATATTTTTTATCATAGTAACAACGCTGTAGGACCCTAGGTGCTATTCAAGTTTAAAAAAACCATCCTGCGTTCATTTCAATAACATGAATTGTAAAAACAAAGAGAGCTTGAATAGAAACTTCTAGGTAGCTGCCGTTTACCGCGACACTCATCACCATCATGTCAGCCGAAAGACGTCCACTGTTGGAGATAGGCCTCCCCTAATCTTCACCGCACCGGAGGGGGGCAGGCGGCCGCGTGCGGAGAGGGGGGCAGGAGGCCGCGTGCGGAGAGGGGGGCAGGAGGCCGCGTGCGGAGAGGGGGGCAGGCGGCCGCGTGCGGAGAGGGAGGCAGGCGGCCGCATGCGGAGAGGGGGGCAGGCGGCCGCATGCGGAGAGGGGGGCAGGCGGCCGCGTGCGGAGAGGGGGGCAGGAGGCCGCGTGCGGAGAGGGGGGCAGGCGGCCGCGTGCGGAGAGGGAGGCAGGCGGCCGCGTGCGGAGAGGGGGGCAGGCGGCCGCATGCGGAGAGGGGGGCAGGCGGCCGCGTGCGGAGAGGCGGGCAGGCGGCCGCGTGTGGAGAGGGGGGCAGGCGGCCGCGTGCGGAGAGAGGGGCAGGCGGCCGCGTGCGGAGAGAGGGGCAGGCGGCCGCGTGTGGAGAGGCGGGCAGGCGGCCGCGTGCGGAGAGGGGGGCAGGCGGCCGCGTGCGGAGAGGGGGGCAGGCGGCCGCGTGCGGAGAGGCGGGCAGGCGGCCTCGTGCGGGGAGGGGTCAGGTGGCCTCATGCGGGGAGGGGGGCAGGTGGCCTCGTGCGGGGAGGGGGGCAGGCGGCCGCCTCCACGTGTAGAGCAGTCATGCTAGCTAAGGAGGCGGCCTTATTTTAAACGCATTGCATTTGTTATGTAAATAGTGACAATACAGGTAAATAACAAATTGTAAACATTTTTAGACAACTTTTAGATGGGGGACATGTCGGGATTGTTTGCGTTTGGTTGATTGACTGAGCGGATGGAGTTTATGTACGTATAATGCTTTTACTGTCTTTGTTTTTTGGCTTTCTTTTGTTATTTGTTAATCAAGAAGACTATCCACGAGAACACTGCCGATAAACTGTACTGCAGTTTGGCAGAAGATAATGTGAAAATATTTATGTAAATTTTCTTGAATAAACCATTAAAAAAAAAAAACAAAGTGAACTGAATGTTTAATAAACTCACCCGCCGGAGGCAAGCTGCTTGAGTTCGAACTAAGCAAACTGTTGCCCGTATTCATCAGATCATTGCCCGAACTCATCAAGTTGTTGCTCGAACTCATCAAGTTGTTGCTCGAACTCATCAAGTTGTTGCCCGAACTCATCAGATTATTGCCCGCGTTCATGATATTATTGCTACTATTGGTGCTATCGGTGAAGGCGCTGGAGAAGTCTGCGAATCCTTCGTTGTTGTTGGCGGGGGGACCGAATGCGTTCGTAAAGTCTCCGAATTCGTTGGATACTTTGCGCGGCTGAGGAGGCTCTTCGGCTCTGAAATGCAATCAATAATAAACATAAAATAAATTTCTAGTAGTTTTTAGTTGTGTGCGCATCACGTAAAATGTAGAAAGAAAGAAAAAATAATCGATGTAGATATACATGCTTTATACATTAAAATTGTGTGTAACTTGATATATTACTTAGGCTTTGTTACATCGCAATCGGTTGATTATATCGAAAGATACACTACATTCATTGACTACGAAGTTACACAGCGCGGCGGTCATCTAGTCAATAATAAACATTAATTTTTTTGAATGGCATGCCTTTTTTAAGGTTGAGGGGTGGATGAGAATCGTAGCTAAATAATCATGGGCCATATTTGACAAGCAAGGCTTCGTCAAATGTGGTCCATGGACGCATGGTAATGCATTACATCCCGGGATTCTTCAGTACTTTGAAAGCCAGTAAGTTGTTAGTCTCCATTGCCATTTGTGCCTCTATGACAGTTTTTATGGACTGTAAGAAGTACATGACAGTTTGATAACCAATTCTGCCTTGTATTTTGGTATCGTGAGATGTTTTCTCACAAATCAAGAACTTCTCCCGCTCTACGCGGAGCTAGAGGGGAGTGGCAGACTGTCACTAACTTGCAAGATCCCGAAGCCCAACATATTTTGCCTCCGAGTTTTGTGTTAATTCTTAATTAGGTTGTGATGGTCAGATAGGCTGTTGCCGTATGTAACACTGTACGATATTTAGCTGAATCCCTGTAGGGAGGAAGTCGATCAAATATAGTTGGGGAAAGGCGAGGCACATCATGACCAAAATCAAAAACATTTATTGGAAAGAAATAATTTTCATTTTTGAGTTGTGCACATTCCAAAACGTAGATCTCTATGCAGAAGAAATTAACAAGAAACTCTATAACAATGCAAAATATAGAAATTAAACTAAGCCACTGGCAGCTAAGAGATGCCCAGTCTCAGCTGACAGTCTGTTCACAAACTAGACGCGTATATCCGCATCATTCAGTTCGAGCATGCCTTTCTTCTGGTAGTGACACTAGAACTGAATACTGCAGAAATTAGCAGCATTTCATAATTTCATACAGCAGTAAGCCACGTACACAGTATACTGGTCGGATGACTTTGAAAAGGTGCGTCAACCTACATGAATAAGGAAAGCAGATAGCTTACCTAGGATCGAAGTCATCAAGCACAGCTGTGCTGGTACCGAGGTTGGTTGGCGAGGGTGCTGCAGGGCAGGTCTTGAACAGGTCGTCCAGCAGCTCGGCCGACTGCTGGCTCTGCGTCGCGGACGGGGGCGCTGCAGCTGCTGACGAGGACGACTTGCCATACGACGCTGCTGCACCTAAATATACAAAGTTTAAAATTTTAAATTAGACTCCGAAAAAATTTGCAATTATAATTATATTGCTGGCATGTATTTTTTTTTTCTTTTCACCAAAATTGAAACCTAGGCCATATCTTAAAGGAGTGTATGATAAATCAATAGCAAAAAGAATATGTTTACCAGCCGTAACCAAACGAAGTTAGAGAATATTTAGTATACCTATTGCTATATTTTGTTATCAGGTGTTATTTTTTTTAATATAATTAATACTGTATGTCAGATGTTTTAAGTTTACCATTGTTAAATATAGTTTTAGTTTCAGTTTTTATGGTGAGTACGCATTAGAGTCAATCACTATCACAACACTAACGCGTATTTTTTCGATTCGTTTATCACTTATTTTTTTACTAGTTTTAGTGATGACAAACTGCGAGTGTGGAAAAACATATAACAGTAATAACCAATTTAATCTATTTTATCAATGGAAACCTCAAAATATTACTTATTATATTTCCATTTCATTACAATTTAACGAAAATAGGTAACTCCTGACAAAAATATAATAGCAATGCTTCTATAAGTCTTCGTTCAGTTACGGTTTAAAGACCTGGTTCTTTTTGCTATTGATTCCTCGTATTGGCTTCTAACATAAGACCTAGGTTTCATATCTGGCAAAAAGACAAAAGTAAAACATGCCAATAGTTTGCATTGATGCCTTTATTGTGTTACATTTATATTATCCTAAATATTCGGCTGGTTTTAGAGTCGCGCACCGCATGCTGACCGTCTGCGCTGACAGCCGAAACGTATGAACTTCTAGGAAGCGTTTTAAAATAACGCGTAGCTATCAGCGCGTTCGTTGGTCAGCACTGACGGGTCAGCGGCTGTACGCATCGCGCGTAGCCGTCAGCGCTGACCAACACACGCGCGCCTGTCTTCAGGGAGCGTTCTAATGTCGAGCCGAGCGGACGCCGCAATTATTAATGCCCTTTGCATTTTTGCACGTTTGTACTCCACAGTGATCAGCACGATACTGAAACGTCTCGCGCTGAACCTCAGCGCTGACAAGCTACGCGCTGAGCTGTCAGCGCCGATGGTCAGCGTGACTCTAAAACCAGCCTTAGTATTTAACAATTCTACACATAGGCTACCACCGCTCATAAATATCCCCATATAATTGCCGGGTAAATATAGGTTGGTAATATTACATCACGTCTGTATTTCCCAGAGGTAGATAAGTTCACTATACGCACATTTTCCAGTTATATTAAAGAAAGAAAGAGGTTCGCACGGGTATAATTTATATAAATAAATCAATCTCGTATATCACTTATATCACCCTTCTATTTGTGAATACCCTATCAAATGTAGAGACGTAAGCGGACAAACAGACAAAGACAGGCAGTGACTTTATCTAATATATAAAAATCCCGTGTCACATGTGTTTGTTTCTATTAAATTTATTGTAACAATTTCTTTTTTGTTTTACAAGCTTCTAATTAGTTTCACCAGTCCCGATGTTTGTATGTATGTAATCAAATCTTGCAAATTAAATTTGATGCACTTCCCGGTTACTGATTGAGCTGAAATTTTGCATGCATGTGTAAATCAGATGACAGTGCAAAAATATTATGACATGGAGCTGATCTGATGATGGAACCGGAAGGTGGCCATAGGAACTCCGATAACCCCCTATCGTGTTTGAGCGTATTGAAAAGGTCTTGATGAGTATTAATTATAATAGGTATATACTGCGCTATAAAAAAAATGATGACCTCATACCACACCCCAATTATATCTTTGACAATTTATATGGCATTACAACGTTTGCCGAGTCAGCAGTATTATTTAAACATTTCTTACCGAGATCAATCTTCTTGACGGGCGTGCTGGGTTTCTGTTTGGCGGGACTCTTGAGGTTGATACTGAACGCTTGCGGCGCTTTCCGCTCCGCTCGGTCCGCGCGCTCCGCTCTGCTCGCTCCGCTTTGTGCATCGAAGGAAGCCGCGCGCACCTCGTCAAACGTTCGCGGGCGCGGAGGACTCGAATTCACTACATCTGAGTCGCGATACACATTTTCTCTGAAGTAAAACAGTTTGTTATTATTTTTTTATTGATCATAAATAGGCTTTTGAAAAAGATTGATTACATAATGAACGACTCCATTATTACTTATTTGTGATTTACAAATAATATTGTATTAACTGACAATAAATGCATGTGTAGAGACATCTATATCGCCATATAGGAACTATCCTGCATCACGGTATCTCCTCTTTTCTCCGCGCGATTAGAACATACACTATAGTCCGAAATCAACCGGCGGTTGTCCGGACCAGACACAACACCCGTCTGGTCGGAGGATCCTTCATTTTCAACGGAGGTATATGGATCTTTATACCCTGTGGAAGCTTAGTTCTTCCCTGAACTTATATACCTAAATCATGTATACCTAATATGACAAGCGAACACCATACATTACATGACATACAATGACTTGTCATACAATCTAGTCATAAATTATGACTTTTGAAAACTAAAATTTAGTTCTCAAAATCACAAATCTACCACTTCTCTAGTTGCTAATACTACTCTTTCTTATTTAGCATTTTTCTAATAAAATATTTCAGAATAGATAATTTTGATACAATATATAACACTTACTTCTGAGGTTTCCGCTCTCGCGGCGGTCCGTGACTGTAGTCTCCGTCAGAATCTTCTCTCTCGTAATCATCATCATCGTTCCTCTCTTTTGGCTCTTCTGGAAAATGTACACAAATTTTTATTATAGCTCTCAAACCCAGCTACTAGTCTGAATGGCCCTAAATATCCCTTATAGACCACCAGAAAGAGGACAACCACTCGCTGCTTGCGATGTTAAATATGCAGAAAGAAATCCAGACAAGCCAGAACAGAGTTACCAGGAGGTCAACTGAACTGTTAAAAGGATGTACCTATATAGGACGTATAGTTCCATCCCACTTTCTCGCTATTACGCCTGACATTTTAACACGCCATGGTAAGGTCCCAGAGCTCTTCGGCGCAGATGTACAAAAAGGCCCTACCCCAGCAAACTGGGAAGAGCATTGGACAAAGGTTTTTAGAATAGCATTATACAATATTCAAACATCGACTTCTGCTCTTCGAAACTTCGAAACCTTACGGCAAACTGGGAATGTTGGACAAAGATTGTTAGTATAGCATTATACAATATCTTAACATCGACTTCTTCCTTTCGAAATTTCGAAGCCTTATTGATTTTAATGTCGACAAGTCATTTGCGCAATGGATGAATATTTAACAGATACTCCCCACTCATACGATAGTTACGTGGTGCGGCCGCTGCCGGCTTGTAGATATAAAAGATAATGTTAATGATTAATTCTTACAAATATATTATAATAGAACAGTTCCACCACATGTCCGTATTTTGGTCTATCCGCAATAAACCCAAAAGCTACTGAACGGATTTTCATAGAAAGAAGAAAGAAAGAAAGAAAAACTGTTTATTCGCGGGAAATGACGCAATCTTAAAACTAGCAAACAAACATTATCAATTAATAGGGAAGATATGCGTCACATCCGCGCAAAACGGCCGAACGCTCAGCATAAAGCTGTGGCCTCACGCATTATGCGATGAACTTACAGCGCTGGTTTTCAGCGTGGGCCGGTGGCGGTGTCGACATAAAGACGCCCGAACGGTGCAGTGAACAACAAGATTTCGATACAAAAAGGATTTAAAAATACATATGAATTATAAATTATAAATTAAAAGAAAATAAAATTAAACTAAATAAATAAGAATAAAAAAATAATAATAAATAACGTGACAAATACATTAATATAAAGCGGCAACACCACGACGCGTCCGAGCAACTTGTTTTTGTAATCTGTGGCAATTTGCACACAGACGCTAATACGTGATTGGACGCGACCGCGATGCTGTTCACAAAGCACTTTGACAAAAGGATATGACCGAATGTGACGAAAGCTATGATGGTTTTGGAAATTCAAATGATTCTTGTAAAGTACTATTCATGTGGTTGGGATTAATTTTCGTGAGTAGAAAAAATATTTGACGTCCCGCGCTTTTTATAATATTTTTCCCAAGATCCAGTAGGCTCAAAATAATAAACTCATGTTTCTTTTTAACAACAAAAATCTTGTAAACTAATATTATTGAAACACATTTGGGAACTTCAGGAACCGAGCATTAAAGAACTGATAAAACGTATAAATATTGTAAGACTATTGGTTTATATTTTTCTATTCACGAGGTGATTCTCTAGTCACGAGGAATATCAGTGCATGTCCGAGCCTGAAGCTCCCAGAAGTGTGAGTGGAAGCACACGCACCCCATGCGCCGGCGCCGCGGTCACTGTACTGCCCCCACGCGCCCGCTCCGCCGCCTCGCATGCCCATCACCACTGCGTCTGAGGACATGCCTGCAACAAACAAGGGCTGTTTTAAACCTAATAGTTCTTGCAATCTCTGTAATAATCGGAATACTTATTGGGCTATTTAAAAAACCAATGAAAAAGACTGCAAGTACGGAAAATTCACGAAGTTAGTCCTTGAAAGTGGGGTTTCAAAGGCAATCAACATTTTTATTCTCTCTCTATGTGATATGTTGAAGCTTTATAGATAGGCTATTGATTAGTATAGCTTAAGTACATACATACAGATATTACGGACAAAAACGACACAAACAACTACAACCATTTTCAACAAATATTATTATATATGTTTTTTAAATTATTTTCATAGGTGGCATGAAAATAAATTCCTGCAAGACTTAGGCTGCTTATACACGTTAAGAAAAGTCGCCGGGCCTGTGCAAGAATTCGTGTACGAACACAAGAACTTGTACACTGCTTTGGCACTGACCAAAAAAATCTTGTCTGCGTTAGACACGACGCGTGAAGTTGCTGTGGTGCGGTAGAGGGGGAATAAGTAAGGGGGTGCCACGATCAATTTTCGTGCCCAAAAAATCGACAAAATTCTTATCGTGTAGAAACGCCCTTTCAGGAAACCATTGCCTTGCAGTGGAACAGTATTGTTTAAATAAAATAAACGAATGTAATGTTAGGTAGGCAGAGAGCCAGTTAGTGAATAATGGAATGTGCGCAGGTAACTGACCCTGACCTATGTACTTGTCCTTGTTCTTCTTCGCCTTCTTCCTCTCTTCACGCAGCTTTTCATCATCCTGGATGAAGTCTATCAGCTCTCGCACTTTGTGCCTTATGTTTATACCCTGAAAGCATGTTATTATTATTATTACTCACTACTGATACCTTGTGCCTCGGAAAGCAGGTAAAGCCGTTGATCCCAGTTGTGATTCGTAGATCTTTTTGACAGTCGTTACATTTAGTCAGACGCCAGAAAGTCTGAGCATCAGTCTATCCAAAGAGTATCGTGTTCCCCAGTAATTGGGTTGTGGAGGTTTGATCAGCAGTCGCTTCATGTACAACACGGGTATTCAGCCGCATTTAGTTAGACTAGAAGCCGACTCTAAGCTTGTTGGGAAAAGGTGTTAGGGACATGATGATTACGAAATATTCTCAGCCTGATTGAAATAACTGAATGTAGTTCCTCACCTGATCTTTCCCCACATCATCGACATATGTGTAGTTCTCCAGTGAGCGGAGGTCGTAGATGTGTTCTCGCGCCGAAGTCACTACTCTTTCAGAGCCGTTACGTACCAAGTAGCTCAAGAGGAGCAGACACTGGAACATAAATAATATTATAATGGATGATAAAACTGGAACTCCAGTTAGTTGTTTTTAGGGTTCCGTACCTCAGAAGGAAAAAAACGGAACCCTTATTGGATCGCTCTGTTGTGCGTCTGTTTGTCTGTCAAGACCCTTTATCTCGGAAACCGGGTCGGGTCCCAGGGGTATCAAAATTCATAGGGTACTTCCCGTTGACCTAGAACGCTGAAATTTTGGCATGAAGCAAGGTCTTATAGCATAAGTATAGGAAAACTATACATTTGTAGTTATGTCACAAAAAAACTTTTTTTGCGATTCAAAAATCTTCGTAACTCAATTCGGGAATTGAACTGTTTTCATAGGTAAGTTTGTACGGAACCCTCAGTGCGCGAGTCCGACTCGCACTTGCCCTTTTTTATTGATAGGCTCGCGTTTGATATTCATTACTGAAGTCGGTATAAGCAAAACCATGCAATATTATCTTTAATTCAATATTGTACACAACATAACAGTACACAGTGATTTGATTATTCATGTAAAAAGACCAGATTAACTCAACAATTAGTTTTCTCCCAGTAAACCTTTGAGATATAGAGAGAGAACACATTATAAATTAGGATATTCTGTAACTATTGTCCATACAAACAATGGACGTGTTCTAATAGCTTACTAATGACTTTTTAAATTAAGAACCTTGTAAGATATTGTTGACGATGACTTCACGTTATGCCTGTAGATAATCTTTTTTACCGCATTGGACAGCTAGCAGATAATGTAAAAATTGATCGTAATTATTAGTATTGGCAGTATTTTCATTTATTGTTGTAGTTTAGTCTCAAGAAAGGGTCGACAACAGGTCAGGTTGTTCTACCAGCTAAATGAACTCTTTGACCTAACAAGATCCTCAGAAAAGATGGCAATGAATTCAAAGTAAGTTGTAGATCTTCGATCGTTTTCTGTAGTCAGAACTTCAGAAGCCTGACAGTACGTCGGCTGGAAGTCGGTTAGACTGGTAGTCGACCTCACTAAAGTTGGAGAAAATCAAGCAGATTGTTTAGATTTCGCTATACTTTACGCCTTGGCACTGTTTTAATAATAATAGTTTTTATAAGCAAAAAATAGTCACATGTAACACATCAGAACTGTTACACAATTAATAGTTTGTCAAAAGAGGCTTGACTCCTAAACTAGGAAGATCCTGTATCATAGGAGGCGACGACAAATCTCTGTTGGTACTAGATATAACTTGACCTTTTAGGGAAAGTGTGTGAACGTGACTAGTGCTAGCTCTTGCATCTGTCGTACTTGACGTGTCTCACCTTGTAGGTCCTGCGCCAGTGGCTACGGTTGTCGTGCAGCATGCGGCGCCACAGCATAGACATGACCTCCGGGAAGTGTTCGTACGTGAACGTGGCTAGAGCCAGCTCTTGCATTTGTTGGCCGGTAGGGCCCCACGCCTCGTCTGATGTCGCTTCCCGCACCTTGCCTTCTACTTCTGTGTAGTTCATTACTACATTTGTGCTGTAACAAACAAAAATGGTTGTTGTCAATGGTTTTCTAGAAGCTAAAGATTTTTGAAATCCTCTCGATCAGATCATATTTGGATTAAAAGTCCAGTATGCTCCAGGTCAAATGAAAATCAGCCAGGCTGGAGTGGAAGTGGACTGGCAACGTTGCGCCACCCGGACAGATCGGTGGAGATTCTCACTCACTGGACTCATAGGACTGACGATGTCGTCAAGATTGACCGCGACGAAGGTCATGTGACGATCTGACCATGTTTACGAAGAAAACTTAGCCAGAGATAGCCCAAAAACGAAAGGGGGCTTTTGCCCAGCATGGGACACAGTACAGGCTAATAAAAAAAGTTAAGTACCTATACATTTGTTGTCATACCAGCAACGTGTTTCGAATGAAGAATAATGTAATATGAACGCGAAATAAGCGCCCGGCAAAGGGTTTGCTCTTACAGGACACGAATATAACAGTTTAACACCCCAGCCTGACGGTTGGGCTGTTGATGGATCTATTGAAAAGTATTCAACAGCAAAAAGAAAGGGTAAAGCATAAACTAAAGGTCGTTTAAAACGAAATGGCGCGTTGACAAGCACCAATTGCTCAGAATTGCAACTCGCACACATGTGTCATATTATGAACCACTATTATGTCGCATTTAACAATGCAAACAATTTATTGTCTTGTATAGTTCTACAGTTGGCAATCACAATGTCGTTCACGGTCACATAAATAAAAACATGATTTTGATTTCATTAGTATCTCTATCAATTTACAACATAGTGCAAAAACTGGCAATATTGATTTTAGATAACATGTTTTTCGGGATTAAGCTTTTTTCGTAACTATAAGAGGTATGCGGAACACAGTGTAAAGTCCCGCAAACCTCCAATGAAAAGTGAGGATCCTCCGACCAGACTAGTGTTAGGTCTGGTCCCGGCAACTGTCCGATTGATGATTTCGGGCTGTTGTATTATGTTCAAATCGCGTGGAGAACTGTAATTGCGCGATGCAGGATTTCGAATATTTTAGTTCCTATGTGACGCCATAGGTGTCGCTACAAAATTATATACATAGATCGTTCGTCTATTTTTTTCTAATGGTGAAAACTGTATCAAAATTCGTTGCGTGCAAAAGCAAAATCCAAAAGGAGAATTTGGCAGATAAAGAGACAGACGCGGAAAGCGACGTTGTTTTATATTATGGAATTTAATAATAGATAATAAAGATGGCGTTATATAATGATCATCATCTACTCGTATCTTTAAGAGTAAGTTATACAACTTGGAAGTGAAGTTCGCTCCAAAAATAAATCTATGTCAAGATGAATGCAAATATCAAAATAACGAGCATCGACCTCGACGGAAGCTCTAAGTGAAATTCCGAGTTTTTATGCCTAAACTAGCTGCTGCCAGCGGCTTCGCCCGTTTGAATGTCCCGAGTTAAAAAATATCCTATGTGCTATTTGAGCGTGAAGAAATAACAAACATACACATACCTACTCACAAACTTTTCGCTTTATTAAATTAGTAAGTTATAATAATAATCTTTTATTGATGTTATAAAATGTAATTGTTTTTATAATGCAATAAATTTAAGAGCAGTGGTGGCCGAGTGGTAACGGCCCCGACTTATGAGTTGTAGGTCGTGGGTTCAAACCCAGCCAGGCGCATTACTTTGTGTAATTTATTTCATCACCACTGCTCTCAAAACGGTGAAGAAAAACATCGTGAGGAAACCGGCATGTCCTAGAATCAAAAATTCGAAAACATGTGACATTTACCAACCCGCACCAGGCTCGAGTGGTGGATTACGGCCCATTCCCTCTCCTAGAGGCCTAGAGGAGCCTTCCCAGCAGTGGGAACATTATAAGGCCGACTAAAAAAAAACCTGGTACCTACGACTCAATCAACCGTACTAGGGAGTTTTGGCGCGATTTTTCCGAGTGAAATTCAGTGGCAATTTTAACTATTTTCAAATTGATTCGTAGTGAATATTGTGATGTAAAATTGGTGTAATTTTGTATCTCAAGTGTCTGTGCAACTAGACTCGATGTGGAATCATTGAAACAGACGCGATCTCGGTAAAACGGAGCTGAGAAATTTATTGCACTGTTGACTACCTCAACGAAACTTGCCGAGAACTCGAGCAAGTTGCCTAAAGAAGATACATTTGCTTTTTGCCAATTACTACAAAAACATTAAAATGTGTACATCCATATTCTAGTGAGGGTAAACAAATAAACTATTCATACGAAGACATGGCTTAAAGGACCTAGTATCCAAGACAAAATTTTAATGTCACTAAAAACAAACGTAGTACCTAGTAACGTACAGTCATTAGCCTACGTGATGTACTCATTAAAGGATCAGTGAGGGAGTACTTCCAAATGTAGGTTCACGCTATAACTTAACAACGTCAACGTCACTATGCTGCTTGCACCTTGAACTTGAGTGTTTACGGTTTATTGTGTGGAGGCGGCACGTGGAGGTACTCAGCTGTAGTGAGCTACCATCAATGAATAGTAAATACTGATCCAAACTAATATCTAATATTGCCTAGAAGTAAAATTTATTGTTTGGCAATTCTAAATCCCAGAAAGTGTCGGTTTCCAGTCGGACCAGATCCGCAACCCACTAATTGAATTCGGAGTAATTTTCCACGTGAGTCCTGGAATTTAAAATACTTTCATTCTGAAACGTTTCAATGCTGTTTATTTGTTATGTGGGTGATTCGTAATTCCAAGGAAAAGCTGATAATAATTAGATCTTGAAGTTTCTATTGAATACTTTTTTCCTTGTGCTCCGTCTCTCTCGATTCTGACGCGTGAGGCTCATGTGGATGGTGTAGGCGTTCAGTCCAATTAATAACAGGTAAAGCAACTATTTTTGTCATCATTAGTACAATAATACTAGCTTCTGCCAGCGGCTTCGCACACGCGAAAGTAGGTTTTTCCATACAAACTTTGGACTCCCATTTCCTCCCTTTGGGGTGAATTTTGGAAAACCCTCTCTTAGTGCTCGCCTACGTCATAAAGGTTTCCTTTTATGACGTAGGCGAGCACTAAGAGATTGTGCAAAATTTTACACTTTTTTTTTTCATAAAAATTGATCTCTCTTTTAGTAGTCCAGTATCTTTGTCCCGTGACCTGGTGAGGGTCGCGAGAATCCGATGGATGCGAGACGCACGGGACCAGTCGATGTGGCGACACTTGGGGGAGGCCTATGTCCAGCAGTGGAAATGTTTCTGCTGTAATGATGATGTTGATGTTTTTTTTTTAATTTTTTTTACTTCCAATAGATTAAACAATGCACCTATCATGTTATCACTCCCACCCTTGGCCGACTGTTAGAGAACTCCGCATTTGTCCTTTTCTTATGAAGTCTATGTAAAGATGATACAGTTGACTTAGTGGTTAAGCGATTGGCTGCTGCGCTATGTGTCGTAGGTTCGATTCCCGCACGGAACAAACTTTTGTATTGATGATAATATTGTATGATCTAAAGATAGTTGTTCCGGGTCTGATTATCTTCTTTAAGTGAGTTTAAATATTTGTGAGCACACCCATGATACAGAAGTAATCTATTTATAAAAAACAAAGAAACTGACTGCCTGACATATCAACGCACAGCCGAAACTACTACTAGTAGGTTTACTAGGTGCGTGAAATTTTACACTAGGTTTTCTTTTATGACGTAGACGAACACTAAGAGAGGATTTTTCAAAATTCACCCCTTATGGGGATGAAAGGGGGTCCAGTTTATATGGAGAAACCTACTTTCAAGCGGGCAAAGCCGCCGGCAGAAGCTAGTTCTTTATATGTGTCTTACTTTCCATCTTTAACCCTTATTTGGAAATGAAATGAAAGTTCTGACATACATCGATAAATGAAACGGTAAATTGTGGTTTTATTTGATGAAACTATTAAAATCATAGAACGAGGATTATTTCCTCATCCTGTTTAACAGTTCCATTTTAAAAACTAATTACCTAAGTATTACTTTATATAACTTTTTTATCAACTCATTAATGTAAACCTCGTTTGGCCGCTGTTATCAAAAAAACTAGCACTAAGAGCTCTAAATATGGACAGGAGAGTAATGTTTTTATAGAATTATGTATGGTCGTTATTTTTAACACGCTTTTATTAGTTTCACCTGTATGTATGTATGTTTGTTTGTTTGTAACCGACCCCTTTGAGCTCGATTTTGTCCTACTTTGAACGATCAGATTTAATTCAAACTTTGCACACCTGTCAAAGATCGATGACAATGCAATAATCCGATCAAAATATCAGATTATCCTAATTAGATTCGCCAGGATTAATTAATTTCTAAAAAATGAAAAATAAATAATAGTTTAAAAAAACTAAAAAAACACGCTTTTATAGAAAATCCAACTAAAAAAATAGAAAATAAAGTTTAATAAATTTGGATTAAGAATAGTGTACATAAGAAATAAATGTATATTATTGTAAAAAAGCGTGGGGTGCATTCGAAGTGTTTTTTAAGATATTATCAAAGTGATGATCCTTCTACTCATCTGTCAATAAAATGTTCATAATTATTGACATTATATGCACCCCACGCTTTTTTACAATAATATACATTTATTTCTTATGTACACTATTCTTAATCCAAATTTATTAAACTTTATTTTCTATTTTTTTAGTTGGATTTTCTATAAAAGCGTGTTTTTTTAGTTTTTTTAAACTATTATTTTTTTACTTTGTGTTATTTTTTTTTTTTAATTTTGTTTGGTTTATTTTAGAATGTGTTGGGCTTTTTAGTGTACTCAAAAATATAACAAAAAAAAAATACTCCCGGGATAAAAGTATCCTAGATGCTAATCGAGGACATTGTCTACCCGTTTACCAAATTTCATTCCAATCCGTTCAGCCGTTTGAGTGTGTAGAAGTAAAAAATATACACACACACATATATATATATATTATTACCTTTATAAAAATACTGTAACTTTTTTGTCAGCACAATTTATTAATAGGTTGATAGTCATGGAATTGTTTCAATGGCCGACCGTACGCAATACTCACGGAGATCAACAAGTATTCGCATACGAGGCGTTATGCAACTCTAGTGAAAGGTTACAGCAAGGTTACCTCGATGCAACCAATTGGACGAGGTTTTTTTGCTGATTTATAACTGGTAGAGTGATAACTTGGAAGCTTACGTGACTTGATGGAAAGGATAAAATCTGTTTCGGGTCTTGGTGAATTTCTTGAAGAGTAGGTAAAATAGGCTCTCCCCATATGACTGGCTTCTTTTTTGAGGGTGGGAAATCATAGAAGGTCTTCTTCCGCTTTTAATGGAGCGAGAGGAAATAAACCAATGGAATGGTTCCCCACATACCTATAATATGTCTGTATGGACCTTTTTTATGTTCACATTCACAAACATATGGATGGATGGAGAGGGAGAGGGAGACCAAAGAAAAGATGTATGGATTGTGTGAAGAGTGATAAATGACAGAAAAGGAAGTTAGTGATAGCATGACGAGTAACAGGGCAGAATGGAAGAAAAAAACATGTTGCGCCGACCCAAATAACACGGGACAAGGGCAGGAAGATGATGATTCACAAACATGTAATCTCACATACACTAGACACCCAGGCTATACAAATATTAGTTCCGCGCGGGAATCGAACACACGACACGCAGCGTTGCAGCTAATTTCTCAACCATTGCGCCAACCGTACCGTCAAATTTTCGTTGTTTAACAAAATTAGTAATGTATACTTGTGTAGGTAAGTGTACCATTTGTTGAATTACACTAAGGGAAATAGTGTGCCTGTATGTCACAGAAAGTAAAGGTAATTTAGGCAAACAATCTTGCTAAATACTAAGGGTCTGCGCACACTTGAGACAAGACTGTCTTAGACAGAATTGTCTACGACGTCGCGGACTTGTCTTCGACATTAACTGTTAGCAACCCTAAACGTGTCGTAGACAAGTCTGCGACTTCGTAGACAATTCGACAGTCTTGTCTCAAGTGTGCGCAGACCCTTAGTATTTAGCAAGATTGTTTGCCTTCTTCAAGTTGAAAAAAACTCCTTAAATTGTTTGGGCCCAGTAGATAGCTACGTTAATTGTATGCCTGACGGTAAGGCCATAATTACAATTCAATTCAAGTGGTTGAGCGCTTGGATGTTGGCGTGGGTTCCATTTCCGCACCGAACAAATATTTGAATGACCCACAGTACTTTGCCGAGACTGGCGCCGTCTGTGTTATTTGGTTAATAATATCCGAGATTATAGAAAAAAAACATACATTCAGCCGAACATAGAACCTCCTTCTTTTTGAAGTCGGTTAAAATTTTTATATAAGAGACTACTCTTATATACCGGGGTCTTTAAGTATAGAGTGAATAGGTTACTTCTAGACAAGCGTGCTCCATCGTCGACCACATCATCGCTTACCATCAGGTGAGACAGTGGTCAAATGCGGGCCTATCAATAATAAAAAAAAAGTATTCTCATACATAATTATATGTACTATAATATTTAATTATTTATTATCAAATCTAATAGCAAATAAAACCTATGTTATGAGAATCTAAACACAACTAATTTACTGCACAATGTAGAACATCGCAAGTTAATTAAGATAGAAAGATAAGGAAACCACTTGGCTATGATTTCCTCAAACAATCGTTATTTGCTTTGAAAACAGTGGGCAATGATTACAAGAAGAAATATACTAACAACATGACTACCCCCTACTACTCAGCATATGAAAGAAGACATGAATGTACTCTTGTTTTCTTATTTACCGAGTTGTACACAATGCGAGATTGGTCACACATTAGAAACAGAGTCACGTACATTGTACTGTAATACAAAGATTTGTGATTAATTCCGTTTTAATACCAACAACTAATACCACTGGTATTTGTTTATATTCATATTAAAAAAAAAAACAAGTCCAAAGATATAGTTAGGCGTGTCAGACTTTTACCGACTAAAAAACCTCTTGTTCCTTATAAACAATGACAACATTGTTTCCGGGCCCCGGAGATCTCTTTCGAATCACCCATAGCCCCAGTAGGCTTCGACCCTGCTGGGTCCTTACGGCTGCTGACATCTCCTGGAGGCGCGCGTGGAACACTACGCGCCGTCGTCGACTCGGGCTCGGTCCGGACGGTTACCAGACGGTCGGACGGCGAGCTACCCATTGTTCGCCGTCCGCAAACCCGCGTCTACGGTTGCCGGAAATCGAGACCGGAATCTCGGCGGCTGAAAGGCGAGGGCCATGGCCTCGCGCGTGCACATGCGGCCTCCTCCTTTGCTAGCATTACTGCTTCACAGAAGGAGGCAACCGCCTGCCACTCCTTCTCGCTCCGGACCATGGCCTGTACCAAGACCCGGCGCGAGAGATCGCTGCCGCTGATCGCCCCCACGCGGACACCACGGTGCTCTGCCCAGGCGGTGAACACCTCTACCGTGTCCTCCGGGCGGTCCACATAATGGTGACACCCGTGCGTTACTTCCGCACGAAAACGGTGCAGGAACCTCCCGAACTTACCATGTCCGGTGAGGACGTGCGTCAAGCGGAAGGTAAGGACGTCGTGTTGACTTTCCAGCCACTTCTCAAACTAACGCCATAATTATGGCGTGCTCAAAACATATGTTTGTGCTAAGTGTGTATTTACACAATGTGCATACTAGTACGAAAGATAAAAACGGGTGAATTACAATCTGATATAAAACTTGCTAAAAAATCATTCTATCATAGTTTAAAACACACTAACCAAATTACGAAGGCATAGAACTAACTACGGCATAAAGGCTATCACATATGAAGGAGCACATTTGTTATAATAATCTACCAAATAATATTAAGGATAGTAAATCGTTTGCAGTGTAAAAAACAAAATTTACTAAGCATTGCTTGATCGCTGTATGTTATATTACATATATTATTTTTAGTTAAGCTCATTATTAAGTGAACTATGTATTGTTTTTAATGAGTAAAAAATTCGTTAAATCTATTAGTGTAGGTACAAATTGCTCAGTTTACTGAATAATGTATTATTCAAACTAGCAATGAATGAACAAACTTATCTATAATATAAAAATGAATCGCAAAATGTGTTGGTAAGCGCATAACTCAACAACGCCTGGACCAACTTGGCCATTTCTTTTTTAAAATGTTCGTTGAAGTTCAAGGATGGTTTTTACGGCGAAAAAAACGAATAGAGTAAGGTAGATTAGGGTAGAGTAGGGTAGAGTAGGGTAGAGTAGAGTAGGGTAGAGTAGGGTAGAGTAGGGTAGAGTAGGGTAGAGTAGGGTAGAGTAGGGTAGAGTAGGGTAGAGTAGGGTAGAGTAGGGTAGAGTAGGGTAGAGTAGGGTAGAGTAGGGTAGAGTAGGGTAGAGTAGGGTAGAGTAGGGTAGAGTAGGGTAGAGTAGGGTAGAGTAGGGTAGAGTAGGGTAGAGTAGGGTAGAGTAGGGTAGAGTAGGGTAGAGTAGAGTAGGGTATAGTAGAGTAGAGTAGGGTAGAGTGAGAGAGAGACGGGAGCGAAGCCGCGGGCAAAAGCTAGTTCAATAATAATTTTCTCAGATGTTTAAGATGAGCTGGTTTATTGCAAAGCACTTCCTCTGAGCTTCTATAAGCTTCCTATTCTATTTCATCTAGATATATTAATTTGGGACTCCACACAGAGCCAGAGGACTAAATTTAAGAATATTTGAGTGAAAATTTAGGCCTCTATAAGCCTGAAGCTGCTAATAGTAAAGTGAATAAGGAACATAATGAATTTGTTGGCCACTGGTATAAAGTATTTACTTAATATATTATTTATTTATTTTTCTCAGTTTTCCTACATAAAAAAATTGAGAATGTATTACTGAACTTGTATGAATTCATGCAATAATCACATCTTCTTGAAAATCACCGGCGCTACGGAAGCAGCCGGCGGCCCGGCTAAACGCATGCCAGAGGGTCATGGCAATACGGATGGTGCGAGGATACCGGACGATTTCCCGCGAAGCGGCGAGCCTTGCACACATGCACGATCTGCGCATGCAGATGCAACGCCGGGGCGAAACTCCGCTGCCGCGAAAAGTCGCAGCATGGCGGACAGAGCTCCGGCGGGTTCTCATGGAGAAATGGCGACTGTCGCGACCCAGTGCTGGTCACGCTACAATTATGGCGGTAAGTCCCCTCTTTGAGGCGTGGTTGGAAAGACCTCACGGCGTCCTCACCTTCTGCATGACGCAGGTTCTCACCGAACACGGTACCACGGGTAGTGTGAAAGTGAAACCCGGGGCCCTGGGACGAAGGCAAAGAAGGAACAGGAGTGGGTTTTTAGTCAGTAAAAGTCTAACACTATTTCTCGCTCCGCCCAAGAGCGGGATTTGTCATAAGATGATTTTCCCACCTAAAAAACAAAAAAAACCGAACACGGTAAGTTTGAGAAGTTCCTGCACCGGATTCGTGCGGAAGCGACGCCCGGGTGTCGCCACTGCGTGGACCACCCGGAGGACACGGTGGAGGTGTACCCCGCTTGGGCAGAGCAACGCCGAGTCCTCGTGGGGGCGATCGGCGGCGGCGATCTCTCGCGTCGAGCCTTGGTACAGGCCATGGTCCGGAGCGAGGAGGAGTGGCATGTGGTCGCCTCCTTCTACGAAGCAGTAATGCTAGCAAAGGAGGCGGCCGATCGCGTGACGCAACGGTCCTCACGCCCCAACCGCCGCCGGGATTCCGATCCCGATTTCCGGCCACCGTAGGCGCGGGCTTGCGGACGGCGAGCAATGGGTGGCTCGCCGTCCGACAGTCCGGTAACTGTCCGGACCGAGTCCAAGTCGTCGACGGCGCGTACTGTTCCACGCGCGCCTCAAGGAGATGTCAGCAAATCGTAGGGGCCCAGCAGGGTCGTACCCTACTGGGGCCATGGGTAGTGTGAAAACGAAACCCGGGACCCTGGGACGAAGGCAACGAAGGAACAGGAGTGGGTTTTTAGTCAGTAAAAGTCTGACACTATCTCTCGCTCCGCCCAAGAGCGGGATTTGTCATAAGATGATTTTTCCACACAATAAAAAAAAAACAAATCTTGAAGATGTCTTCTTTTCAAAACAATAACAAAGTTTCAAAATGAATGTAATAAACATGACTTGCAAATTTTTTATCTTTCTCATCATTCTAATAGGCTGTTAAATGTGTAACAAAATCAAAATAATCAGTTCAATATCGAAACTGCAATATCACTGAAGACTAGAACCAACCTTATCATGTTTAGCAAACTATTGGATAAACATGTTGAAGTGACGCCCAAACTGCATTGTGTATAAAACAATAAGACTAGTAAGAGCAAGACCTTTACGAGACATTTTGGAGAGTAGCCAGGAAGAAAGAAACAGTGAATTATAGATAAAATATGTGCATTACGCTCTGGTTATTTTAAGATGAATGACTTGACATTATGCTGCTTTTTTAAATCTTGTAAAGGTCTCACATTATGCGCAACTCTCAATCTGTGACGCTGCAACATTACCCCAACATTTTACAACACATTCATGTGATGCAGGACATGTTGTTTGGCAATTTGACAGTGTTATGCTTTATGTTTGGGGGCACTTCATCCCCTAGTGTATCTAAAGCTTTATTGTCACAATTTATATGAGCTCAATGACATGCAGTACGTAGATTTCTTCCATATATATCTATTTGCACCTCTTCGGATCTTTTTATGCTCTTTGGAAGGAAATGCGAACACCAGTCCAACATACATTCTCACAAACAATAAATTGTTTTTATTTTTTTTCTAAGAGAGGGTTCTCAAATATCAATTATTGCAACTATATAAAACAAACAAAAATACTGTCCATTTCACTTTGGCATACACATAGAATGTTGTTTTTATGTGATTGTGTAACATTTTGATTATTTTTTCCATACAATCAGATATGGCAACACATTTCACTGTGTGTGGGTCAATGGATACCACTTGATTGTGTCAATGGTGAAATTTATGTTCCAAGGCTAAATAGTTTAGTTGAGTTGCTCATGTGTGGGCTTTTATGGCAACTTGTTCAATTTATTGTACAAAATTAAGTGCAGGGAATTTTGTAATGTTGATGCATTAATTTATAAAATGACAGCAAATAAAGAGTGGTTTGTTTATTTAATTTGATTAGTAATTTATAACTAGTAAAGAATATCTTATTGGAATTTTAACACATCCAGAGCTTTATTTTAACCTATTGAGTAGCAAAATTAGAGACACAATAGAAAGACAAATTATTATAGATAAATTATTGGAGTTTAATGAATTAAATAATTTTAAATGGAATTTATGACTAGTAAAGAATATCTTATTGGAATCTTAACACATCCAGTGCCAAATTTTTTAGGAGCTGGGCTCGTTAATAAGGTACTAGACATGAACAGTCAACCACAGCTATATATGTTATGACTCGGGAGGTGGGTAGTCAGCACATAAACCAATTATAGTTGATGTTCCTGGCACTGAAAGTTAATTATGTCCATGAGTATGCACAGCATAATGACTTCTGTCAGTTTGACTAAAACATTTGAGACAATTAAAATTTAAAAATGTTGGTGTGGAATTAGGCACTGTTACTTTCATTGCATCTCCATAATATCACAAGATCAATATTACACATTTCTATGATACAGTAGTCCTGAAAATTTTCACTTTCTGTTTTGAAAGTGGCAAATAGGGAAAACTACTTAACATGTATTGAACTGTAAAATTAACAAGTTCTTTCATAGGTACGGCATAACAATTAGTGGCAAAAACCCGCTCATTTCAGAGCCTGTGATAATTACTGCTCATTGAAACATTGGTATGGTTAATTTAGTCAATTAAACAGGAAATGTAAGCACAAATGAAAGTAATGAATGTAAACTTCAGTGCAATTTTAGTAATTTATTGTCATTTTGTAGTAAAATTTTGCCGCCGAAAAACAATTGAATCATGGAACCGGTCGCTAATCTACCACATTCATTAGCTAAACCGCTGATAACGTTAGGTATCAGAACATTTCGCCCGTACCCTCCCTATCTTCATTCAATAATCAAGACCGTATTGCAAAAACATACGATTTAATCGTTTCTCAGCTCATGTACATCGAGATCTATGCAAATTTATTATCAAGGTTTACAAAAAATCCAATAAATAACTACATTAGTGAAACAGATTGCTGTAATTTACATAAAAATTAACAAAAATGTTCATGAGACTTACACTTTATCCGCCAACTCTCGCACCTTCCACATACTTATGAAACGGTCCATTTTTGCTGTTTATTAATAAAAACGATATTCAAAACACAAAATCACTGTAATTTAATGTGCGTTAACATAAAAATTAACTAAAAACTCGCTCTGATGATTTGGCTGACATTCTTGCAAAATGGCGAGTGGGCAAATGTTGCCAGTCTATGGAGAAATGAACAAAGTAGATGTGAGCTGTCGTAAAACGAAACGTTTTTAACACATGAGTAAAAGCAAGTAGGTACAATGCGTTCCAAATAAGAATAGGATCACAGAGTACAATAGGATCAATTGCCATGTTGTGACGTCACGTCATACTGTCAAATCGAAGAATTATTATTGTGAACAAAACAAGAAATTTTTAAAATTTAATTTATTTACGAACTGTGAAAGAAAAAAGTTTATTCAGAATCCAGTTATTCAATTTTGCTCATCTCTGAATTCTTTAATTTTGCCCAATTTCCTGCGATTTGACAGTATGACGTGACGTCACAACATGGCAATCGATCTTATTCTTATTTGGAACGCATTGTACCGCTACTCCGAACCAGAATTGAAGTTATGAGCGAAAACAAACAGATATTCTAAAGCCATGTACGCACGTACGAACCCGATCATACCGAACACAAACATCAAACATGAACATAGTTCGAATGGAGTTCGCGCACAACAGTCGTGAACTTTCTTAATAGCCATGGAGGGAACGTTGGAAGTGGTCGATTGTAAAGCAGCGAAAAGTTTTTTGGCGTTTGCATTGATTCATGAAGAACACCGTCCATACAGAACAAACTAATAGGATCGCCGCAAACATGTTTGACGAACAGAGTGTTCGATGTTCGTTAGTGGTACACACGTGCGAAACAAGTTGTTGCGTATCGTGCAACGCAACAAATTTGTTCGTATATAGGTATACTGTGCTGTGCGTACACACGGCTTTAAAGTGCGAGCGAAGAAAGCACAGGTGCAAGACAGATTTTCGTCGTTTTTTTCCCATCTCATTTCTACACTTAATACTATTGTTGTTGTTGTGGATTGTTACAAGTCAGTTTATAATCTAGGCGCAACAGTTTAAGTAGCGCTAGACAAGATGTATTTTTCGGCGTATGTTGAGCTCTTACGCAGTGCCGGGTAACTAGCCTTTTCTACGCCCGAAGCTAGTTTCTGCAACTGCGCCCCTTTAAAGTCTGAGCTGGGTAGGTTTAATCCGCCTGACGCAGGTCCTAACCAGTGACGGATTAAGACTACTTGATGCTCTAAGCAATCTACGCCTGTGGGCCCCCCTATCCGTATGTCAACTAGAATCGGTCTTTAAACCCTTACCGCCTAAAAACATTGATGAGATGTAACGTACCTTAGAAGTAGAGTAGGTGCGACAACAATAAAAACCAAAGCATAATTTATTTATGCAAGCAATAATGGTGAAGATTGATTCATGAGTCGGGGCTTTTACACTTTTAGTTTTGCTATCATTGTTCGGAGTTCGGCACAGTAGACATCTGCCGTTATTGCTTGCCCAGATCGAAGAAAGCTATAGTGAATAACACCATGCTGAGACCACTAAACAGTTACCATTACCTTTTTATTAGTAAGCTTTGCTTTAGGACACTGCTGCGGCGTTTGACCTTGGGTCAGCCATTACATTTTTCGCTTACGGTTATCGTAAAGAATCTACTTTTCATCACATGTCGCAATCCGATCTAATATTCTTTCATTTCTGTATCGATTCAACAAGGCAACACAAATTTCAACACGCGTTTTTTTCTGCAGATCACTCAAATCATGAGGCACCCATCATCATCATTTCAGCCGATAGACATCTACTGCTGGACATAGACCGCCCCCAAATGTCACCACAACGAACGGTCCTGTGCGTCTCGCATCCATCGGATTCCCGCAACCTTCACCAGGTCATCGGTCCACCTTGTAGGGGGCCTTCCCACACTGCGTCTACGGGTACGCGGTCGCCATTCCAGAACCTTTCGGCCTCAACGGCCATCTGTTTAGCGAGCAATGTGCCTGGCCCATTGCCACTTAAGTTTGGCGATTCTTCGTGCTATGTCGGCAACCTTGGTTCTCCTGCAGATATCTTCATTTCTGATTCGATCACGCAAGGAAACTCCGAGCATAGCCCTTTCCATTGCCCTTTGAGCCTTCTGATGAGGCCCATTGTGAGCGACCACGTTTCGGAACCATATGTCATCACTGACAACACGCACTGGTCATAGACTTTCGTCTTGAGACACTGTGGTATATTGGACGAGCAGATACCGCGCAGCTTCCCGAACGCTTCCCAGCTGAGTCGGATTCGACGGTTGACCTCTTTCTCGAAATTAGATCTACCCAACTGGACGGTGTGTCCAAGGTAGGCGTAATCGTCCACAACTTCGAGTATAGAGTCTCCAATCTTGATAGGAGTGGGTGCTACATGGTTGTTTATCATGACTTTAGTTTTGTTGATGTTCATTTTAAGACCCACTCTTTCGGAAACTACTGAGGTCATTGAGCATTGTGCTGAGCTCTTCCGTAGTCTTAGCCATGACTACTATGTCGTCGGCAAACCGAAAATGAGTGATGTACTCGCCATTGACATGAATGCCCAATCCACTCCAGCCAGAACCTTAAAGACATCCTCCATTGCGGCCGTGAACAGTTTCGGAGAAATGACGTCTCCCTGCCTCACACCCCACTGCAGGAGGATGAGGCACCCATGTTGGTAAGGTAATGTTAAACCATGCCGCTAATTCTTGGGTACAACTGGATTCCTGGGTGGGTGGCTTGGATAAATTTGGTTTTTTTTTAGGTGGGAAAATCATCTAATGACAAATCGCGCTCTTAGGCGGAGCGAGAGATAGTGTCAGATAGGTGCAGGAACTTTCCGAATTTACCGTGTTCGGTGAGAACCTGCGTCATGCGGAAGGTAAGGACGCCGTGAGGTCTTTCCAACCACGCCTCAAAGAGGGGACTTACCACCATAATTGTGGCGTGCCCAGCAGTAGGTCGCGACAGTCGCTGTCGCCATTTCTCCATGAGAACCCGCCGGAGCTCTGTCCGCCATGCTGCGACTTGTCGCGGCAGCGGAGTTTCACCCCGGCGGCCGCAGGGTAGGTGTAGTTTGTGATTCATCATCATCATCATCATTTCAGCCGAAAGACGTCCACTGCTGTACATAGGCCTCCCCCAAGTGTCGCCACAATGAACGGTCCTGTGCATCTCGCATCCATCGGACTCCCGCAACCGTTACCAAGTCATCGGTCCACCTTGTAGGAGGCCTTCCAACGCTACGTCTTCCGGTACGTGGCCGCCATTCCAGAACCTTTCGGCCCCAACGGCCATCTGTTCTGCGAGCAATGTGCCCTGCCCATTGCCACTTTAGTTTGGCGATTCTTCGTGCTATGTCGGTAACCTTGGTTCTCTTACGGATATCCTCATTCCTGATTCGATCACGCAAGGAAACTCCGAGCATAGCCCTTTCCATTGCCCTTTAGGTGACTTTAAGTCTTCTGATGAGGCCCATTGTAAGCGACCACGTTTCGGAGCCATATGTCATCACTGGCAACATGCACTGGTCATAGACTTTCGTCTTGAGACACTGTGGTATATTGGACGAGAAGATACCGCGCAGCCTCCCGAACGCTGCCCAGCCGAGTCGGATTCGACGATTGATCTCTTTCTCGAAGTTAGACCTTCCTAACTGGATCGTCTGTCCCAGGTAAACGTAATCGTCTACAACTTCGAGTGTAGAGTCCCCGATCTTGATAGGAGTGGGTGCTACATGGCTGTTTACCATGACTTTGGTTTTGTCCATGTTCATTTTAAGTCCCACTCTTTCGGAAGCTCTACTGAGATCACCAAGCATTGTACTGAGCTCCTCCGTAGTCTCAGCCATGACTACTATGTCGTCGGCAAATCGAAGGTGAGTGATGTACTCGCCATTGACATTAATGCCTAGCACTTTCCATTCCAAAACCTTAAAGACATCCTCCATTGCTGCCGTGAACAGTTTCGGAGAAATAACGTCTCCCTGCCTCACGCCCCGCTGCAAGAGGATAGGTTTCGAGGTCTGGTCTTGTAGTCGGACTGACATAGTGGCGTTTTTGTACAAACATTTCAGCACTTCGATATACCGATAGTCAATTTGGCACCGTTGGAGAGACTGCAGTACAGCCCAAGTTTCAATCGAATCAAAGGCTTTCTCGTAGTCCACAAACGCTAAGCAGAGAGGCTGATTATACTCGTCAGTCTTCTGTGTAACCTGCCGCAGCGTATGTATGTGGTCTACGGTGCTGAAGCCTTTTCGAAATCCGGCTTGCTCGGGAGGCTGGAAGTCATCAAACCTGCGTGCGAGACGATTCGTAATGACTCTGGAAAACAGCTTGTAGACATGGCTCAGAAGCGAGATGGGCCTGTAATTCTTAAGCAGGCCATTATCGCCCTTCTTAAAGAAGAGTACCACCACGCCTCTGCTCCACGCCTGTGGCGTTTTTCCCTCGAGTATGACGGAATCAAATAGCTTCTGAAGGGCCTTAAGGACCGGTTTTCCACCCGCCTTCAGGAGTTCGGCCGTAATTCCGTCCTCACCCGACGCCTTGTTGTTTTTCAGCTGCTTCAGAGCCATCCTAATCTCGTACAGGCTGACGTACGGGATATCTTCGGTATAGTGTCGGGTTAATCTAGCTCTTGGGTCGTTTACTAGATTTGCAGCGGGTTTAGCGATAGACGTGTATAACTGTCCATAAAAAGCCTCGATCTCTCCCAGAAGCTCCGATTTGGCGGATATGACTCTGCCATCGTCGGTCTTCAGTTTCGTGAGCTGGCTTTGGCCAATAGACAGATCTCGTGCAAATACTTTAGAGCCCTTATTTCGCTCAATCGCATCCTTAATCCTTGCGGTATTAAAGCGGCGAAGGTCGCGTTTCAGGGACTTCGAGATTTGTCTATTGAGCTGCCGGTATATGCACGCATCGTCTGAAGACTGCAGAATCATCTCACGCCTCTTCTTCATTAGCTCGAGGGTCGGATCTGAGAGCTTCTTGTTCTTATTTGTACAGTGAGTCTTGAAAAACTTAGATCCAACCGTATGGACAGTTTCCACGAACCCATCGTTATATTCGTCCACGGAGCTTCCTAGGCACTCGAAACGATTGTGGAGTTCGAGCTGAAAGCTCTCGGGGTTTTGGATCTGGATCTGTGCTGGACGCAGCGTAGACTTCATCAGTCGAGACCTTTCAAGCTTAATGTTAATATTCAATGTGCCTCTTACCACGCGGTGACCACTTCCAGTTTTCAACGCGTTGATCACAGAGTTGTTCCGTATGGTGTCCGGACGTAAAGAATAACACCATCCCATCTCTTTCCCAGGGTGTCGTAAGAGGCGACTAAGGGACATACCAGAGAATGGGCAGCAGCATCCTCTGTGCATTACAACAACCAAACTACGATCGCCAACCCGTCTGCCAAGCGTGGCGATTATGGCAAACCCCCCCAAAATGAAGAGCAGAAAGAAAAAATGGCCCCTAGTGCCCGGCAGCCCGTCTACCCTTGACTCCGGTAGCGGTCAAGGCCACGACGAGGCAAGGGGTGCGAAGAATCTCCGGATGAGATCTGGCTACCCATCTATAAAACGACTAGACCTGGCAACTTTTAACACGCGTACACTGAGGACTGACGAGAAGATCACCGAACTTGAGGTGGAATTGAACAGGTTGCGATGGAGTATTATGGGATTGTCTGAAGTCCGAAGACAGGGGGAGGATACGATAATTCTCAAATCCGGTAACCTGCTCTATTTCCGGGAGGGTGACCAGCAGTCCCAGGGTGGTGTCGGGTTTATCGTCCACAAGTCCCTTGTGAACAATGTGGTGAAGATCGAGAGTGTGTCGACCAGGGTGGCGTACCTTATACTCAGAATATCATCAAGATATTCGCTGAAGGTCATACAGGTCTACGCCCCGACCTCGACGCATCCCGACGACGAAGTAGAATCCATGTATGAGGATATATCAAGAGCCATGCATGGTTCTAAGACTCACTACACCGTGGTCATGGGGAACTTTAATGCGAAACTGGGCAAACGAGACGGTGACGAGCTGCGAGTGGGGCAATTTGGATTTGGACGTCGGAATCACCTACTGGCTAGCTTTATGGAGAAGGAGGGCCTCTATATGATGAATTCCTTCTTCAAAAACCGTGAGCATAGAAGGTGGACCTGGCAAAGTCCTGACGGTGCAACTAGAAATGAGATTGACTTCATCCTGTCGACGAAAAAGCAAATATGTAGTTTGTGATTGGCTGATCACAATTTCGGTGCATTTGAATTGCCGAATGCACTAGCGGGCAGCGAGTGGGCAAGCGGGAGTGGGGTTGTGACTCTAGGCCGGACTCTATGTCAACTTAAAACGCACGAATTAGTCCTAGAAACATTTTTTGGTGACGTGAGAGTGAGACGTGCTTCCCTAAGGACATTTTTTTTTGTGCTTCTTCTGGTGCCCCCCCCAGACGTGATGCCTTAAGCAATTGCTTAATTTGATTAAGGGTTAATCCGTCACTGGTCCTAACCAGATGAGTGTTTCGGGAAGTGAATCATAATGATGGAAGTTTGAATCGTCCTCGTGGAACGATCGACGGTGGCGACGCAGACGTATTCGGCCCTGTTCAGGCCATGGTACAAAGCGAGAAGGAATGAGTACCTAATAGTAACTTCCTTATGATGAAACGAGTGATACTAAACATTTTGTTTTGCTTGTTTTTGCGCCCTGTACATATTCTAGTACGTATTATATATATAATCTATGTACGGCATTCTAGTTTTACAGCACTGCTCTTACGTGCGTCAGTCTAGCGCCTAGGGAGAACGCAGCTCGGTGAACAACTTCGTTGACGAGCGTTAGCACCAGCAACGACTTAATGATTAGAATCAAACATTCTTTTCTTGCATCCAGCTGATTATTGCGAACTTTATCGAATCGCCTTACTTTTTGGTGGGGAATCAATAATCAAACAACTTCTTCGTTCATATACCATTTTATTTACATACTCAATTACATACTCAATATAAATATAGAATCGACATTGAACTTTACAATACATTCTAAAGGCCCGTATGAAATGGCCTCGGCTTAGGGTAAAGAGCGTTTATTTAGCGAGTTTTTTTTTAATGAAAATCTAAGGTTAGTTTTAAAATTTACAGCTAAATTCCGTGTCCTATTTTCTTTTACAGCCAATCTAATCTACTATTATCTAGATTTTTAAATGCATTTTTTACTAGCATGACTAATATTCGTCTTATAACTGACAAAGACTTGTATGTCCTTTGGAGCAACTTCTTAAATAGATTTTACAAAAGCTAAAAAAAAGCGCTCATTGAAGCAGCGCATTGTTTTGAATAAAAGTATTTATTCTTTCCTTTGCCTCTTAAAAACAAGTGTTTCCACACCAAACTTAGAACAAAATAAAGGCCATTGCATACAGGTTGCATAGCTAAGCTGCCATAACCTAATTCCAACTTGTAGACAGTTCGTTTTCCTTCTAATGAGATCACCCCATTAGAAGGTCATACATCATTTCTTGGCCAGCGTGTCGCTCTGAGGCTGAGCTCCGTAGTACTGCCACAGCTCGATCGCCTTGTTGGCTACTACTTCTTCACATTGTTCTGATATCTGACAAGAAAAGTAAAACGATTATTAATGAAGATTAATGAAAATACTTACATTAGGGGAGTATTACAGGCCTAATCTCTGATTCTTGGTATAATATGTACTGTTTTAAATATATCGCTGCCATATGTTGAGTTAGGTTAGTTTTTTTTTAAATATGTATAGTAGGTAGGTATTGTTATTTTTATTAAATTCTTGTGTAAGGCATAAACATTTTTCTTTTCTAATGTTCATTTCACTAATATTAATTTAAAACTTTGTATGATTGCGTAAGTATACCATGTCACGCAATTTGACATACGATATCACTGCCACTTGGGATAACTACCGACATCACTGGCAAAAGCTACATACATACAGCTGGCATATTCTGTTCATCTGGGCTTGAGACAAAATGTAAACAAACAAAACAATGTAGGTACCTTTGGCCAAGTTTCTTCTACGTGTTTGAATACATTAATAACAGTCTCTTTTTCTGTTGAATGCATTGGAGTTTTCTTGGCACGCTTTTTCTTCGACGAATAACAAGAGTTCAACAAAAATATCTTAAAGCGGCACTCTCGTATCAACAAGTTGATAGTGAAAAAGATGGCGGATTTTTACCGCCGATTTTTACAGCCGCCCGATGACAAAATGTCACATTTTAATGTAAAATGTTTACAGTATCTGTGGTCTATTTAGTAGTATTATATATGGTTTGTTTACCTTTTGTCTCATGGCTCCCTGAATAGGGTATAGTTAGATGTGTTTTTAGAACAACTGTAAAAAAATATTTTTACCTCAGATACACATTTCAGCACCTCGTCAGCATTCTGAGAGCGCAATATATTTCTGCGTAACGTTACGATAAGCATAACGGCTGCAAAAGAGAGTATTTTTGGAGCTCCACTGCATATCTTGTCCCATATTCTGAAGAGAGATTGAGTATGAAATTATTAATAGATGAACTTATCTGAAGAAAATAAAATCATCGCAAAATAATACAAAGAAAATAGTGAGATGAACTAAAGTTAGCAATCAATGGTTCACACTTGTCCCGGGTTGAAACAGCTGCAATACAAACAAGGACATTATTCACCAGTGGGACACAGGCTGATGATAACAAAAAACCAGTATAATATTATTCTTACTTGGTTAAAGAGGTGTCGTCCAAAACTCCTGCAAAGCAACAGTTGAACCATTTTGTGAGTGGCAACACTTCCAATGCACTAATGTCAACCAGATGACTGAAAAAGAAAAATAAAACGTATACAACAAACCATAGGCTTTTTATCCTATTTATACACATAATAAGGACAAGAAAATACAAGAACTAATAAAATCAATTTCAGTTAATTGTTCGGGCGCCTTCGCCCATTCGGCACTCTTCGACTACTGCCGTAAGACATTGAAAGGCGGCGTCCGTGACGCAGGCCTTCGGACCACTTCGCTACCGATCTCTGTAGACGACGCGGTCGTGATGTGTAACCTAAAAGAGATACTTACTTGAACAGATCCCCATCTTCCTTCTCAAGCATGGTGGTGAATGCCTCCTTCAGTTTAGGCAGGTCCCGCTGCATGTTGCGCACCACATCAGTCAAGCTCTTTGCAATCCAGTACACGTCCACCTCGTCGTCATAAAGCTCCAGAAGAGTATTTACTATGGGCAGGAATGTATCTGCAGACTGAAGATGATTAATTTTTATTTGAAAAGAATTCCTGTAGTAAGTATTATTTGTTTTTCTTGGTACCGGAAAAGCTTTTGCCCAGCAGTGGTAATTATATCTTTTGTTTTGCCTATACTAGGCTAAAAAAATGGTTGGTACTTATTAGTGATGTAACGAATGTTAGATTTCTCACATTCGCAAATGCGAACATTCAAATTCAATATTCGCGAATGCGAATACGAATGTTGATTTTTAAAAAAAGTGCGCGCAAAATGTCATAAAGGTTTGACATTTCGTGTCAGCCAAGTTTGTACTGAACATAACAGAGCCGTTACAGGCTAACTGAACGAAGCTTATCACTAAGTTATGATTTGAAGATAAGACGTCCAGTATACGGTCATGCAGGCGTCAATCAATTCCATCATCATGAATGATGTTTGAATGACGGAATTTTATCGCCATTAGGTTTTTGTCATGTAAACGTCAATCATCGCATTAGACGGTAGGTTTTTCGTCAATCAAACATTGACTGTGGCAAACTTACAACAAAATCTATCGTCAATGGACGCGAATATTATATATTCGCGAATGCAAATATTCGTTACATCACTATACTTCTTCTACCTGCCCTTATGCCACTAGTACTTATAGCAAACTAATTGGAATCTTTTCTCCAATAAGTACATTTGCAAAAAAAAAACTCTTCTTTTCATCATGCTTTTCCACAGCATGATTTTACACACAGCTCATACAAAGGCCTTTCTTTTGTTATTCCAATTCCTACACTCAAATGGCATCCTCATGGAGGTTCTATCTGCCACAGCTACAATGTCAGTGGCCCATTTTGCTGCCACACAATGAATATTCTTTCTACCAATCCTTTCATACCACTGCCTTAGTCCACCTATCATCACCATGTGTTCTGCCAGACTAATTTTTTTTTCTTTTAATAGGTATAAACTAATGCTTGACTGCGATCCCATCTGATGATAGCAGTGATAAAATGTTTGATGGTGGCGCACTAGTTTATTAATAGCCTATTCACTCTGGGAGCAGTTTGAGAGCAGTGGTGGCCGAGTGGTAACGGCCAAACCTTACGAGTTGTAGGTCGTGAGTTCAAACCTAACCAGAAGCATTACTTTGTGTAATTTATTTCATCTTCAATGCTCTCAAAACGATGAAGGAAAACATCGTGAGGAAACCGGCATGTCCTAGAAGCAAAAATTCGAAGACATATGACATCCTTGTGCCTTGTGCTGTACCAAATAAATTCTTTTTCTTTCTTTTTTTTCTTTACATCCACCAACCTGCACTGGGCCCGCATGGTGGATTACAACCCATTCCCTCTCCTAGAGAGGACGCCTGAGTCCCAGCAGAGGGAACATAAAAAAAACTGATAATGCTTATATATGCCATTCACTCTAGCCTTGAAGACACCTTAATTATAACCGGACAGGAAGACCGCTGCAGGCAAATTGTTCCAGTCCTATGATGTATTAATTATAAATGAAAGATATCACTCACTGAGAAATTAGTCTCCGGGAACAGCGGAGGCTTCCTCTCCTCATTTTCCAATAACCACATCTCCAGCAGCACTTGACAGCGCGGGGCATTGATATCGACAAGCTCAAACATCTCCACTGCATACAACAAGTCTTGGTACTGCTCCGTGCGTTGTTCCATCACAAACTGGTGTGAGTCTGGGTAGACAGGTAGTATGTCTGAAATTGATGATGGGAGGTGAGATAATTAATGACGTAAAATTGCATCCTGAAATAAGGAAGAAACACAGACAAAGATTGTTTTTTCATTATCTAATCTATTTTTTTCTTCTTATATATAAAACTCAACTGTTTGTTAGTCTTGCTAAAACTGAAAAATGGCTTGACCTATTTTAATAATTTCTTTTTTGTTTTGTCCACTTTATTATAGAGGTGGTCTAAAAGAAAAAAAAGGAAAATAGTTGAAAAATATTTAATTGTTTGAAAGTTGGAAAGTGTTTACAGGGCTGGCCCCGTGCAGCAGTTATAATAAGTCTTTGCTCAAGAGTTAAACTATTTGTAAAAAATTGGTCAATATTGCTATTGCTTATTTTAGTGTTTTCAGGTGTGCATCTATAAATATTCATTTACAGTGGGTATTGGGTAATGAGGGTAATTTCAAATAAGATAGTCATGATTGCCTTTTGCAACCTTTGCTGGTAGTGGCAGTGGACTTTAGTTGGCGGGATATCTTGTTTCGTAAGGAAGCATTGAAAAGTAAGAAAAAAACTATAGTTTTTTTGTCACAATTGGCGTAATTTACAGAAACGAAACTTACCCAATAGGACTTTCCATACCAGATTTCTGTACGCAGCCGGCACTGTAAACCTCAAACAGAACTGTTTTAACTTCACTTTGTCCCAAGGTTTCTCTTTCATCAATATTTCAAGCGATTTTTTTTCCTCGACTCCCCGGCATCCGACTTTTTCGTAATACGATGAACGAAAATTCCTTTCGTCGGTCATCTTGTAATTTTATGGTTTAATTTGAAAGTTGAAACTTCATTCGTACTGTTTCAATATTATTATCCGTTTAAATTCACGGTATTTGCTATAGAATGTGGAAATGAAAATCGGAAAATGCCTAATGCCTATTTGTTTTGAAAACGTCTGTCATTTTGACATTACTTATTTTTTTACAATGTTGTTGGTTTGGGTATTAACACTGGACTCCTTGCGAAGACATAGCTTTTTAAGCCATGTTCAGTCAGGTCCAGTCAGTTTTTTTCGGACGGATGTAGCATATTCTATTAAACATCGCTGAGGTAATACTGCAATATAATTCTTAGCTCCATTTTACCGAGATCATGTCATAGATCTACTTTAGAGAGCGCAGCTTTACAGATAAAATCTCAAATCTCATTTTGTTTTTTACCTGCATTCCATATTACGCCGGCGCCGACATTATGCTAATGTGCATAAAACATGTAAAGCGATTGGCCTGTGTGGTAGAACGTCAATTTGTACTCTTATTTTTATACATGTTTGTCCTGTGTTTTAGAGGCGTAAAAATATTAAACAATAAATAATTAAAACAGTTTTGTTAGAAAATTCAATGTATTGTTAGATTTTTTTTTTATTATTGAGTTGATTTTAAAAGCTTGGTTGCGGCAAGGAACTTGTATGCCCAGTTGTAGAATTCACTATATTCATCTTCTAATATGTTAGTCCATAGGGTATACAATTTCCTTGTTCACTACTTTCATTGACGTTGAGTGTGATTCCATATTCAAATCGATCAAACAAAACAGTCTGGTTACTATGGCTATACGTAACAACGCCAAATTTTGTTTGCTCTGTGTCAAACAAATCTAATTAGCTTTAATTTATTATTTATCCATTAAAACTGAAGACTAGGCTGGTGGAAATTAAATGAGTAGCTGCAGTAGAAATTAAAAGAACTTTCTTTTAGTAGAAAATGGAGGTTCCCGATTCTTTAAGCGATCCTGAATATGTAGAAAAAAAACGGGAAGAATTGCGTATTTTCTTCCAGGATGCCAAGCTTCCTAAAGGAATGATCGAAAAAGCTATTGAGAATGAGCTCAAACCTCTAAAGGTGGGTTTAAATAGACCATACATAGCGGCTTCTCACTCTGGCGAAGTCAGAACTGAGCAAGAAGTAATGGCAGGACAGCCTTTTACTAAAATAGATGACCATAATAAACCCTTGACTCTAGAAGAAACAAAAGAAATGTTGAAGGACAACCCTGTTATAGCCGAGAAAGCGCGCCAAATTCAGATTATGACACAAAATGAAAGCTTTAACAAGCAAGTAGCTATACCTCTGCACGAAATAAACTTGACAGGCTATAGCGACATGAGGAAGGAGTTGGATGCTGCTAAAGGTGACAAAGAGAAAATTAACAACTTAAATTACAAAAATATGCTTTCTCTCATGACTTCTGTGTCTGACTACAAAGCAAAATGTGCTCGTGAATGCGATGAAAACGCTTCAGACCATAGTGGGCACACTGGATCGGATAGCGACGAAAAAGAATACGACGCAATAGAAAAAGTGGTCAGTCAGTACACCACTAAGTCGTACGAAACAAGGTTTCAAGAAACTAAAGATATGTTAGGCAGAATGGCTGATAACTACGATGAAGCAGGATCGTCTCAAAATCCCAAAGTAAAACAAATGGTAGAAATAGAAAAGAACCCAATTCTTAAAGATTCATCTGCGCAGTTAATAAAAGGGAAAATAAGGCGCTCAGTGTTTGAGGAAGTGAAAGAAAAGTACGCCATAAACGAAGCCATGAATATACCTTTAGTAAACAACCCGGTAGCTTTGGACCTAAGCGGCAAAAGTAAAAAGAGACCGGGTAAGCCGAAACAAAAAGAGGAGGATAATATCAAAGTTGAAGATGTATTTCCTAAAAGTTTCGCACAGAAACTAAAAGATACTGAGACTGCATTACGTGAAGTAAACTCCGTATTGAATAATGTAGTACCACCATCACCCACATTGAATAAAGACTCTGAAAACAAAAACAATAACAACTCCACCAAATCTGACGAAAATGCAACTGACATCAAAAAAATACCATCAGAAACTGTTCACAAAAATGAGCTACCGAAATTCGATGCAGAGACGGAGCAAACCTTACAAAACACTCTGGAAAATATATTTGAATCGACCAACAATGGGGAACCAGAAAACAATGAAATGGAATTCAAAGAAATGAAAAATCTAGCTCGAAACATCGTTGAAGGTGCTGAAAATCTAAGTACTCTTATACGGGAAGATATAACTAATAAACTAAACAGTATGAACGAACTATTGAATGACGTTAATGAGGCATTAGAAAATTCAAAAAAATCGAACATTGTTTATGACAAAATAAAAGAAGAGGGTGAGTTACTTAAACGTGGAATACGCATTGAGGGAAATGTAAAGGAAATTGAGGAAGAAAGAAAACCAGCCAATACGGCTGCAGAAATTCAAGATGAAGAAAAACCAGACGATGACCCGCAAATGGATAGTATACATGATGCTATTAAAAAATTAAACTCCGAGTTAAGACATCACGAAGATAGGATAAATCAAAGTAAGGCAAGGTATGAACAGAGAAATGATGAATGCAAAACATTCATCAAGGAAGTAGATGAAATACTTTTAAAATCTCATGAAATTTTGCATCCGAAAAAGAAAAATTTGGAAGTTGCTAATGAAATCAATCAAGGTGATAATAAACTTACTGCAGAAAATAATTCTGCAATTGAAAACAATACCGAGAAATTTGACGAGAACGGAAAGAAGATACGCAAGGAAGTCTGGGACCTTGATTTCTCTTACCAAGATGAAAATAAGAAAAAAACGATAGAGTCGCAAAAAAAACAAGAAGAAGAACGGAGTAATAGAATAAGTAATCTTTTATGTAATATAAAAGATAAGATGAAAGATAATAAAGACGTCTTAAGATTAGCCAACAGTATGCTTAGGAGGGAAGAGAATAGAAAGAAGGCTCTTGCAGATAAATCTGGAAAGATATGTGAATTACCACCAGAAGAGACTGATACAAGAGCTCAAGGAGACCATCTTGAGGAGACAGGATCACAATCAACAGATAGCAAAGAAGTACCTGTTTTAACTGATGGAAAACTCGAAGGTAGTTTTTTGTTAGGTCTTTACCTTACTTATGAAATTGGCGTTTTTTAAACAGGTTTATTTTAACTGTGATATATTCGGATTGAAAAGGAATTATAAGTTAAATAAACTTCATAATAAAGGTACGTTATTCTTTTTTCGTAAATAGTTATTTATTGGTTTCTTTGTGTTCTTTATTTTCTGTAATATCGCTGCATTTATAACAGTTTTGTATGAATACTAACAAAATTCGATTTATTTTGGAATATGAGTTCTACCGTGGGAATAATGTCAAACTGTATGCAACATTGATATCAATCCACATTTAGAACTACTTATGAATGGGATGTATATTTTTTGCTTTCATGTTGAAAATTTTATCCCACGAATAAATTTTCTTCTTCGGGTGGGTGGGTACTGAACAAAATTTCCAAAATGAAAGCTATTATACCAATATCACAGAAATCGGTTTTTAGTAGAAAGCAGTCGTAGGTTTTCTTTGAAATGCAGTTTCCATGTTGGAACTCCAATTATGAAAAATATATTTATTTTTGTCAGATTTTATGCTTTTAATATTACTTAATATATTTTATTTAATATCGCTGTATTTATAATACTGCGATATTAAAAAAATACATAACACAAAGAAATTAATCAATAGCTAATTTAAAGAATACCATACTGTACCTATAATATGAAGTTTATTTCAACTTATAGTTCAAAGTCAATACGAAAGATATCTCAGCTTAAAGTAACCCGTTTTAAAAACCACAAACTTAGGAAAGGACCTGAAAAAATGTATTGGCTTACAGTAAATCTATTTGATTTGTAGCTATTGTAGTTGAATGGTTTTCGACATGAATCCCTGAGTAGGTAGCTTTAACTCCATACTAAGCAAAATTTTTATGCTATTAGAACTTAGCTATAAATTTTATTTTTTAAATAACTCACAGTATTTGAAACTTATGAAGACGTGAAAAGGGCTAAAGAAAAGAAAAAGCAAGAGGACGCTCAGAAAGAGAGACTTAGGCAAAGGGAGTTCCAGAGAAAGGTGGAGAAAGAACTAGAAGAAATGAACAAAACCCCACGGATGACAAAGGAGTTCATCAAAAACCATTGCAGACAGCACAAATTGTACAGCACGCCATATCTCAATGACATTTTGTATTTGCATTTCAAGGTAAAAATTATATTTTAAACGTACCTACAGTTAAGTATTGATAACGGAATTAGCTAAATTTAAATAATTAGAAACTTATCTTTAATCATTTTGAATTAACACAATTGTTTGCAGGGTTTCTCCAAAATTGAAAACCTGGAGGAATACACGGGTCTAAAATGCATATTTTTGGAGAATAACGGCATCCAGAGGATTGAAGGTCTGGATACGTTATCTGAACTGAAGTGCTTGTACCTTCATTATAATGTCTTGAGAAAGATCGAGAACTTAGAGGGCTGTCCTAAGCTAGACACTTTGAATATTGACCATAACTTCGTTGGTAAGATAGAGAATCTGGATGCAGTTCCAGATTTGCATACGCTTAGCATTGCTCATAATATGCTCAGTGCTGTTGGTGAGTATATTTCTGTAACTTCATTATAAAACACTTATTTAAAACATTTGAATATCACGTGAATAAGTTCAATCAGTTAATATTAATTTCAAGATCAATGGATCCAAAAGCTTTAGCTTAGATCTAAAATATTATAAATATACCAGTGCTGTTGTAAGTATGTTTCCTAATAATAAATTACATCATACAATGTTTCAGACGACCTTGCTCATCTAAGGTTTTGCAGAAATCTGTCAGTTTTAGATTTATCTTACAATCGCTTGGAGGACCCTCTCATCATTGATGTGCTTGCTGACATGATAATATTGAAAGGTATTTCATTACTGTCGATCAATCATAAAGACTAGTAGGTAGGTACCGAAGCTAATTGTACGTTTCAACGAATTTACCTACTACAAGAATCTTTTCAAGGACATACATACATCAGTAAGAGCAGTGGTGGCCGAGTGGAAAAGGCCCCGATTTACGAGTTGTAGGTTACGGGTTCAAACCCAGTAAGGCGCATTACTTTGTGTAATTTATTTCATCACCACTGCTCTCAAAACGGTGAAGGAAAACATCGTGAGGAAACAGGCACGTTCTAGAACCAAAAATTCGAAGACGTGTGACATCCACCAACCCGCACTGGGCCCGCGTGGTGGATTATACCCTCTCCTAGAGAGGAGGCCTGACTCCCAACAGTGGGAACATTATAAGGCCGAGTATGCTATGCTATGCTACATCAGTAAACAGTTACAAAATAATGGTTACCAACATCATTAATTTTGAAACTATAAACACATAAAATTATTCAAATCTACAAATATATATATAAATTCTACAAATCGGACTTTTTTTACAACTGAATGTGCCATATTTACGCCAGGATCCTATATTTAATTCATTACATTCATATAAGAAACATATTACCGGGATAAAAATATAGCCATGCCAAGTGCTAATCCCGAACACAGTCGACCTGTGTACCAAATTTCATTCAAATCCTCTCAGCCATTTGACGGTGAAGGAGTAACCAACACACACACACACACACACACGTGCATAAAGCTTTCGCCTTTTTAATAATAATGTGACTTCCCAGTGCTGGTGTTAACCGGTAACCCAGTTATCCGCAACATTCCCGCGTATCGCAAGACTCTGACGCTTCGGTTGAAGGAGCTCCTAAACCTGGACAACCGGCCGGTGTTCCCTAGGGATCGCGCGTGTGCTGAAGCTTGGCAACGAGGTGGAGTTCAAGAGGAAATTGCCGAGCGGAGACGGTAAGCGATAAGAGACACTGATTGGCTAGTATACTCGTAGGTACATGTAAGTTTTTGGGGGGATATAGGGGTTCCAGATGAAGTTATAGGTATTAAGTACAGTATCTACCTAGCTACGCGCCATAAATATCAAGTCATCGGTTTTAAGAAACTTGTGGTTGTTGAGCTTCTTTTTTTTGTATTTTTTTTTTCTCACGACATTGAACAATATTACGCACACAGTCAATAGCGTCTATTTAAAACGTAATTTGTTAATGTTGATTATTCTTATTTATTTCTTTACATTATTTCGATTTTAGCTGGATAGCCAAAGATCAAGAGAAAGTGATGCAGAGCGTTCGATACTTGATAAAAATGCGCGATGAGAAGAAGGCAATAAGAGAGGCTAAAGAACAGGAGGCACGGGAGAAAGAAGGATTACAACAAAAGGTAAAGAGTAATAACTATATAATAATGTCAAGAATCAGTAGAAATTTTGTAGTCATCGTTACAGATTTTACAGTCAACCGTTACCCGTCAATTTGGTTTTGTTGATATTCTTGATTGTTGAGCTTTTATGTCATAGCAGTAAAATCGGAATGACCCATTTGCATGCGGTTGACCGTGCTTCGTTGGTAAGATTTATAGCCGTGTAATATTATAAACGATACCCTACACTAGGAATTAACTCTTGTATCGTGGGTGCATTCACAATCATGTAAACTCACTTAAACCAGACACCACGACACGGAATAAAAAAACTATCTGTATGCCATACAAATATTTGTTCCACGCTAGAATCGAACACGCGACACGCACAACACTGCACCAACCGTACATTCAAAATATTATTTTACATTACTGAACAGGAAGGAGAACATCCCGAAGAAGTCAAACCAGATGCTGCAGAGGAAATTGAAGATCCTTCATCTCTAGAAGAGAAGTACGGACCAGAAGAAGTTAAAGTCAAAGATGGAGTGGCTGTGGATATGCTGTCAGAATCTGAAGAAGATGACTCTACAAGTGAAGACAGCAGTGATGAAAGTGATAGTAAGGATGATGGTGAGTAATGATACTGTTTTCAGCCTTGTGTTAGAAGCCGACTCGTTAAATCTCATGTTCTAAAAGGTTCATCACTTGAGCAATGAAAGTTCTTCGGATTAATAAAATGTGGTCTAAAATCTCGAACATGGAACCACTTGTTTTTTTTTCTAGAAACATGCTCCAAATAACGATCCTCAGTTCTATAGTTGGCAGCTATCATGGGCGGCAGATACTATTATTTGAAACTGCTCTAAGTAACCTATTAATCATTTCATCATAGGTCCCGAGACCGGTAATATCGAGTGGTCGCAAACCGCAGATCGCAGCAAGCGTTTGGTGCAAGAGATCACGAATGATCCTCCACCGCCTCCGCCTGAAGACTATTGGTATGGTTACGGGAACATCAAGCCAAAGAATCAACAGAAGCCGTGAGTGTTTCATGTCTTTTAGTCAATAATGTACATATTTATATATTTTGTTATAATCATCAGTACCTATAGACTGACTGCAAACCCGCGTAGCAAAGCAGCGTAGCTGTGTGAGCAGGTAAAATGTAATGATGCGCAACGCGGGCTAAGTGTAATGCAGTCTTTTCTGCCGCGTACCTACTCTTCAAAGGTAGCTGCAACACAATCCTCACAGCTCTCATCCTGGGCCTGGCAACGACTTCTGGCTTTAGTACCATGCGGCGCCGGCGACGGAGTTTGCGAGCGAAGCGGACGCCAAACCACGTACTCCTGGTAGCGTTACAGTACAAATTCGTCTAAAATATTTTCTTTGATGAGTTGCCGCACAGTTCGTTATAGCGCTACCGCTGCCTGAAACGTGCTGCCTTTGTTGTGGCATTGCTTTGGGTCGGGCATTCGTTTGTTTAGTACACGTCCGGCGCCGCTGTAGCGTTTCATTCGGTAAAAAACGCTCGTCGAGGGTTGCCGCTTACCGCCGAGCGCGGCAACTCTTGATGTAATACAACATTTTAAGTCGTACATTTGTTCTTACCGCTCACTGCTTTACGGTAAGCTGTCGCTGATAATGGCGAGGTTGTAACCAAGCTGATCGTATGCATCTTTACTTCGAATTCCTAGTAGGTATACATTTGTCGCTCTCATTTAGGTATGGAAAAAATTAGCTCCATGTGGACACTCATTAAGCTTTAAAAATGGAACAATATTACAGGCAGAAAAAGACATCAATAACTGTGCAGTTAAATAGATCTAGTGGAACCGCAGTCTTAGGGTCTCCCTGATTGCATGCAATTAACTATGTCTTCGGCTATTCTCGTTCAGCTACTAATAGCGGCCCTGCGAATATCGTCGCGTCCTAACTTCATCATTTCAGTCGAAAGACGTCCACTGTTGGACATAGGCCTCCCCCAAGCGTCTCCACAACGACCGATCTTGTGCGTCTCACATCCACCGCATTCCCGCGACTCTCACCAGGTCGTCGGTCACCCGGAGGACACGGTGGAGCATACGGCAGAGGTGTGCCCCGCCTGGGCAGGGCACCGCCGTGTCCTCGTGGGGGCGATCGGCGGCAGTGATCTCTCGCTCCGGGCATTGGTACAGGCCATGATCCGGAGCGAGGAGGAGGGACATTCGGTCGCCTCCTTCTGCGAAGCTGTAATGCTAGTAAAGGAGGCGGCCGAGACAACGGTCTTCACGCCCCAACCGCCGCTGGGATTCCGATCCGCACCGTAGGTGCGGGCTTGCGGGCAGCGAGTGATGGGTGGCTCGCCGTCCGATCGTCCGGTAAGTGGTAACCGTCCGGACCGAGCCCAAGTCGTCGACAGCGCGTACTGTTCCACGCGCGCCTCAGGGAGATTTCAGCAAATCGTAGGGGCCCAGCAGGGCCAAAGCCTACTGGGGCCACGGGCAGTGTGAAAGTTGGTGAAAGCGAAACCCGGGGCCCTGGGATGAAGGCAAAGAAGGAACAGGAGTGGGTTTTTAGTCAGTAAAAGTCTGACACTATCTCTCGCTCTGCCCAAGAGCATGATTTGTCATTAGATGATTTTCCCACCTAAAAAAAAAAATACCAGGTCGTCGGTCCACCTGGGAGGCCTTCCAACGCTGCGTTTTCCGGAAAAACCTAACTTACCCTTATTTTATCAAATACTCAATGTCCTAATAAATACTTTGTTTACAGTGATATTACCTCCGATTTCCAAGCACTCAACAATCTGTTATTCAATCAACCGTCACAAACAGGAAGGAAGGGGGTTACTAAGATTTTAGAAGGTAAAAGTGCATTTTCTATAACTTTTCATATTAGTTCTATAGGTATTTAACGTAATTTTACATTTATTATAGATTCCAAAAATCGTACAGCAAAAATAACCGAAATCAACCCAGACGAAGAGAAAGCCGCGGATGTAGCTGAGAAGAAACCATTGATACAAATAATAGATTCATCTGAAGATGCTAATAAAACAAAATCTAATGTCGATGACAATAAAGTGATTATAGAAGATGTAACAAATACTGACGCCCAAGTAATAGAAAAAGGTAATTCTAAAGATAAAACTGAGAAAGATAAAGAAGTAAATAAGCAAGAAAATAAAGCCATGAAGTATTTCAATAATACAGGAATTGTAGTTGAAGGCAATAAAGTCATAGATCACGACAAGAAGACTATTAGAGAAAAACCAAAAAATGCGAAGAAAAAAATAACCATTCAAGAAATCCCCATCAAAGACATAACTGCTGACAAGAAAGCTGTTCAAAAAGACTCACCTAAGAAAGCAGAAGAAAACCAGGAGGGTACTAAGCAAGGAGATGACAAGAGCCAGGACAAAGGGAATACCTCTTCGTCTACCAGCCAAGCACAAGCGGAAAGGAGACCTAGTGGTAAGTTGTTCGTAGCCTATCCTAATAAATAATAGTTTCTCTTAACGGCACTCTTTTTGAATAAGCATATACACGTAATTTAGTCATCTTGACTATAAAGGCCTACTGTCCGTAGACGCGTAGCGGTGAACGCCTGCGTGAAGCTTTCATACAAAAATATGAAACTCTGTCGACGAAGCCGGAATATCGTACCGTCGTGTTGTTGCCGCTACACCAAGCGTATACGCGTCCGTGTACAGTAGGCCTAAGTTATTTTCCAGTTTTGCAGAAAAGCAATAGCATATCTAATTAGCATTTTCCTATCTATGTTGGGGTCGGCTTCCGGTCCCAAATGCAGGTACAGTCACGTCAGTCAGTAAAACGATATCTTTTGTAAGACTGGTTGATTAATAGTGTTTCGGGCTTCTGAATGCCTGTTACTACTGTCAAAGATCTAAAAATACGTCATAAGGATATATTTATTTTGATATATTTAACTTTTAAAATTAATTGTCTAGCACAATCGGATGGTGAAGGCGTAGCGCTCATAAACTACATGCATCGCATGAACAACGAGGTCTTTGATGGTGACAATCTGGATTTGGAACCAAGTGCTGAAGATCTGGAGATTTTTGCTGAACTGGATCGTGAACACGCAGAACGACAGGCCAGGATTGACAGGGGAGAACCTGCAGTTGACCCTATGGTGAGCTACTTCTGGCGGTAGAATGTTTCATGTTCTAGCCCATATTCTAATGTATTTGGGGACGACGACAAAATATACGATCTTGTTTATAATGTAATAATATTCCACAACTTTCACACAACGCCACATAGTCCCAAACTAAGCAAAGCTTGTATGAGTACTAGACAACTGATAAACATACTTATATATTTCTAAATACATACATATATAGATAAATTACACCTAGTCACAGAACAAATGATCGTGCTCATAACACACATTTGACTTGGGTGGGAATCGAACCCGGGACTTCCTGCATAGTAGTCAGGGCCACTAACCACTAGTCAACAGGCCAGTCATTACAACTCTGCCTATTCGATTAATTATTTTTCTTATATTTACCATTATGTTGGTACCTATTGTACTGTCTTATTTTTTTGTAATATGATCGTATTGTGGGATATTAAAATAAATGGTTCAAGAAGGCAATTCGAAAAAATATAATTCACTAAAATGTAGAAATTAGAAACAAATAATAATAACAAATAAATAAAACAACTGAAAAGCGCCTAAATTTCTTTGGAACTTTATAGTTGTTTTTTGGAGTCGAGCTTTTTGAATACTTATATAATTATGTTTTTTACTTTCATAATGTCCAGAAATTGTACGACAAAAAATTGATGGAGGCATACCACAAGGAACAAGATAGCGTACCAGCGCACCTCGTGAAAGAGAAGACGATGTACACAACGTATCGACACGACAACGCCTTCGACCGCGCAGCACTGAGCCAGCTGACTGCTGGAGATAAACCTGGTAAGAAACATTTACTTAAAGTAATCGAAGTCGAAAATAACATTTTAATGATAAGTAAAAAAGATGATACTTACAAACCGAAATTGAAGCACAATGCTGGCTTTGTGCTTGCTTGTGTGTCTGCAAATATAAATTCTCCGCATTTCTTTTGCGTAGCCTTTTGCTTTTAAAAATCTACTTAATGAAAGTAGTCCTATCGTGATTCGAAGATCTTATACAGTTTGATGCGAGTGGTTAGAAGCTCGAAAGTCTAAAAACTAGTTTTACCGGAGGTATCGTGTTACTCAGTAAATGGGTTATGGAGATCAGAGACCCATCCATTTGATGACCTAAACTGAACTGTTTAACAGTTCGTAATAGGGAGCTCCCTGTATTACGAACTATAAAACAGTTATTACATAGCTATATAGGGTGTAGATGTAGCTCCATCCCTCTTTCTCGCTAGCACGCTTCACTTTTAATACGTCATGGTAAGGCTAAGGCCTCAGATAGGTCGTCGCTCCATGTTACAATTGGACCCGGTTAAACTGGAAACCGACGTCAACATAGCTATAAATATGCTAGGCAGATAATGACTACTTGTTTAATTCTAAAGTCAAGAAACGATTAGTAGGACATATGGATGTTATGTAAAAAGATGTAAATGATCGAGCTTCCATTGCAGACGACACTAAAGTGAAGTTGACGCACGTGCCGGGCGCCGTGCTGTTCCAATATTTGGACCAAGGGCGCATTGCTGATGTGCAGTATGAGATTGGAGAGGAGGAAGTCGAATCCGCCCGTAATTAGCATGACTGATTTAAAAAATTGTAGTTTTATCCAGTTTAGACCCAGAAACACAACAAACAGACACTAAGACGATATTTTTTTTTTGTTGGTTAAACCTTGATCTTCAAATATTTATATGTTGTGTTGTTACAGTAGACAAAAAAAATATATAATCATATCTATTTCTGTATAATTGTGTAGTTTATTAAAGGTCCTGTACTCCACAGGATCCTATGCAAGGATTATCCAAGAAGTTTTCTACCAAAATACGCTTACTTATCAATCATCTCTTTATAGATAATTTTGAAGATTCTATTTTAACAGACATGATAAATAATCTTTAAATTCTAGCGTCATCTGGCGAGACAGATTCAATAAACATATCATCAAACACAGACTCAAGTGATGAAGAATCAAAGGAAGAAACAGCTAAAGTAACTAAGAAAATAACTAACAGACCAGCCTCTGCATCCAATATTAAAAATAATCCTAAAGAAAGAGCTTCTAAAGATAATGGTAAATATGTAAAAGACAGTAAAAATGCAGACGCAGAGAAGGTTGTTGGAAAGAAATTAAGTGATGAGAAAGGTGGTGGACAGAGGGCAGATAAAAAGCCTTCTGATAGACGTCATGGCAATCAGGATGGCGACGATGCCACGGCAGGGGTTTCTGTTGGTGAACAGGAACCAGTTCCAAGTGGGTCCAGTCATACAAGTAAGATATTTATCAGTATTTTTTTTTTCCTGAATATTAAGGAAATAATCCTTACTCTGTAGTATTATAAAACCAAAATCATCTTTAGACGATTTCGTTGTAGATACAAGCTCACCGTATCCAGCTAGTAACGTTCTACCGTCATACTATGATACGATGCTAAATATTGATCGCAGAGAAGCCAAGAAATCCATAATAAACACTATCAATTCTTATAGCGACAATAGGTTCCCATCACAAGGTATGTTAAAAAATAAATATAGTTTACCTCCTTAATATAAAATGCAAAAACCGGACTCAATCACTGACTCATCAACACCCAACCCAAACCCTTGAACCTAGAACGCTGAACACAGAGGTTCCTTTTTTGAACTATACAAAGAATAAGAAAGAATTATCCAAAATTTGTATGGAGAAACCTACTGACACGAGGGTGAAGCCGCTGGCAAAAGCTAGTAAATATATATCTATGCAGTGAAGTATGATAGCTGACGAACTTAAAATGGATGTGGAGAGTAGATAGAGTAATGGTAGACCAAACATACACGTTATTGGATGTACTTATAGAGTATGTGAGATGGAGTCGAGAGTCGCCCAACCTGTTGTAAAATAATCTTGTTTGTAGGCAATGTACCTGGTAAATTAAATACTTTTTGATCTATTTCTAGGAGTAAACCGCTCAGACATGGCAGAGAATGCCCGCATCGAACAGGACGTAGCCTCAGAGATATTAGACCGCACGTTACAGTATGAGGAACGGGAGATGTACCGGCAGTATGATGTCATGAATAGTCATGCCGGCAATATTGATAACAGGACCAATACCATCATTGAGCATATTTCCGATCAGTTGGAGAATGAATATACTGTGAGTTTCCATTTCGTTACGATGATTACTTGCATTTTAGAATTTTTATTTTAGTTTTTTGGCTTAATGAATATTTATTAATAGACCGACGGTCTCCTATTAAACGTTTATGTGTGGCGTTAGTGTCAACGTCATTTTGCTGTCGACTTTTAAGCCAACTAAACTAATTTTACCTACCCGCTTTGGATACGATTCACAAATGATGACTTTAGTCTCTAGGCATTCATTGTTGACTTCTGTTTGTACCTTACTTACATCATCTTCAATTTCAGCTCCCCGAAGTATCACGCATCCTCGAAGCTCACATGGATGTCGCCGAGCAAAGATGGCGAGCTGGCGAGTTGCTACAGTTCATACCAGACGAATCCCTCAATGAAGGCAACGAGGACAACGAAGCTACTCTTATCCCGAGCCACAACACTTCGTTATCCTTAGAAGATACTCTCACAGACGAAAACATAAACAGAATGGCAGCTATTGTAGAAGATGACTCAGGAATCGGTAATGATACTACACTAAGTGATACTACAGAGGTTAATAAAAGCGTCGACGAGAATGATAAAGCTTCGAATGATAATGCTGGTGATATTACGCCACGCAATGTGAACAAAGATGTTAAAGGCAAGGATTTGGTTGCTCTCAGTAGTCCTATTGCTTCTGGTTCGGGAGACGCTACCTCTTCCAACTATACAGCTTATAATAAAATAAATGAAGGTAAAGGTAACGAGAACGAAGAAGATCTAGATGATTCTAGAACGTACGAATCAGTACACGGTGTTGAGGTCAATGATGTGTCAACTGATGATATATTTGAAGATTGTGTAGATGATATAGAGGTGAATGAAGAAGTTAAGGATGGTGATGGAGCACAATTTGATAGAGTAGAGCAGAATTATTCTTTAGAAATGAAGTTAGCTTTAGGGATTGAGGATGGGAAGTTGTAGAATTTTGTTGTTCACTACGAGTTCAATATTCTATGGGTGTCAAATATTTTGCTTATAAATAAAAAAAATAGCTATATTCTATATTAGCTTATACGTCAATTGATTGTGGTTTATGCTGTGTGTGTGTGTGCTCCTTTGTTTGACGTGTGTTTTACGTATTATATTCTGGAGTGCAATGCTATATGAATGAGCAATTAGCTATACACTTGATCTCATAAATTGTGTAGTTTTTATGCTAAGGTCACCATTTACTGTACCTTTAGGTAATTATGATTTATTGTTTTGTTTAAGAAAGTATGTTTTATTTTGTTCAAAGTTATTTTTATTTGCTATGTTCATTTATAGCAGTGTAGTAGATAGTTTAGTATTTGTCTCACTTCTTGGTCACTCAGAACTCGAATGAGAAGAAGCAATTGCTCCAATCACTTTACTATGAGTAAATTCTACCTCGCGGCCTCGTAAGTAAATTGACTTTGCTCAAAACGTTCAAGTTGGTTGGCGCGAGTTTTGAATAAATATTTTAAGTTACCTATTTGTGTAGTTTTATTGAAAGTGCCATTTTTTACATTATTATTCTTTCTTCTAAAATGTTTTAAAAGTGATGCGTGTGTTTGTGAAATGTCATCATATTTAATTGGTCCATGTTTGGTCTATCAAGTGTTTACAGACTATTCCAACACACTTGCTAAGAAAGTGACTATAATTGCACTGCACTTAGGTATATAACGGGAGCTTGTGACCAAACTGTGTCTTTTTGATTATCATTATGCACTAGTCCGATAATGTAGTTATAACCTTTTCGACCTCTGTTCTCAAAACAAATTTTTAATTACGTTTTTTTTGTTAATGTTTTTGGCTTGGATACTAAGTCCTTCAAGCCGTGTCTTCGTAATAGTTGATGTGCATTAGAATATGGATGTACACATTTCAATGTTTTTTGTAGTATTTGCCAGCAAATGTGTCGTCAGCCTTCTCGGCAAACTTCGCTGAGGTAGTCAACACTACAATAAAATTATCAGTTTTATTTTACCACTGGAAATTAATTTGTGAATAATGATTACCTACATCATATTTAAGCCCAAGTGGGGAATTTGCGCGTTACTTGAGCGCGTCAAAAAATTATATGGGGAGAAACCTTGCACCCTGTAATGTATCCCTACCACATATGAACCCTAAATATAGTGGGGTGCGTTGAGCCCGTCAGATATCATTAAAAAATATCGTTCATTGGAAAAACTCGAGTGTCACTGACATGGTGAGTAGGTACCTACATGCAGAAAAGTGTTATATTTCAATAATCTGACATCTGCGCAGACTACATTCAGTCCAGTCCAAATGCCTAAGAATCGTAATTGGTGCCATGAAATCTTCACCCATAAATGCTCTCCAGGTTTAATGCGCAGATCTTCCCCTTGCCCTTCGCAGACAATACTTAGCAGATCGTTTCTTATCAAAAGTCCTCTCCCTGTCATCCCATCCTTTAATTCCCAATTTGGAGCAAATTTTTCTATCTCTCAATGCCTCTTCCTATTGGAACAATAAAAATACTCCATTGATGAATAGGTACAGAGAGCTTAAACACCTCCCTTCACCTGTTTGTCAATATCCTACTCTTTCTGTCTTTTCTTCCGCCTATGAGGTGGTTCATTTTAAGCCAAAAATCGTTTTGGGACTAGGCATCTCCAAAAACTCGCAGGACGTAAAAGGCGACATCGAACGGGCTATTGAAAGATACTGGCAAGGCTGGAACTTATTTTACACGGACGCATCGAAATTATCGCCAACTGGTTGTACAGGTGTATCAACATACTTCCAGAACTCCAGAATAGCCCTTTTATTCCAATGCCCTCCAGAGGCCTCTGTATTTACAGCGGAATGCATTGGCATACTAGAAGCTATCAATTTCATATTAGCACACAACATTAAAATTTCAGTCATTTTCTCACTCTCACAGTATCCAGGCTTTAGGCCAAAACCAACAAAAATTAAAACTCCATAGTAAAATTATTATCGATGTTCTTAATTTACTCTACACTTGCCATACCAAAAGTTTAAATATTAAGATAGTTTGGGTTCCTAGTCACTCGGGTATAAGTGGCAATGAATGCGCTGATTCGCTGGCAAAATATGCTACATCTAACCCTGTAGACTGAAGGCATTACATGCTGCATAGCTACGATTTACGCTCGGACACCAAACTTAAGTTGCATAACTTGTGGTCAGCGGCATGGCAGGTAAGCTCGAAGCTCAAGGGAGCGTACTACGCCAGCATCCAGCCTGACATAAAGTGGTAACCTTGGTTTTTTAAGTGTTCCAAATTATCCAAAAGAACGGTCTCATCCTTGTGCAGATTGAGACTCGGCCACTGCAGTAGTCCAGTTTTCCTCCATAAAATTCACGTTCGTGACAGTTCTTTGTGCGAGTGTGGCCTCGATGATGGTACATTGGACCATATCTTCTTTTATTTATTTATTTAACAATTTATGTACACACAATAACAAATAGAAGAAAAGAAGAAGGAAACAGAAGAATAGTACAAAGGTGATGCTTATTTCTAAAGAAATCTCTTCCAGCATACCTGCGAAAGGAGAGTTGGAGAAAATAGAGATGTAGACACTGTGTGTAGAAGTAAAAGGAAAATTGGTGCATACAAAATACATATAACATCCAAAAAAAAAAAAAGAAGATATTATGCTATTATAATTATATACATACACATAATAAAATAAATATCACAAAAATACATACTAAATAATATAATAAAATAATACATACTAATATGAAACTATGACGAATTAGGAAAATAGTGTTCTTTCACTCTTCTTCGGTGTTAAATAACGAAGAGACAAAACTATTATAGAAACACCGACTTCCGAAATTAAAGTTAGTTTGCACTTTTCAGTGTTTTTTTTTTACTTTGAAGTCGGTTATATTTTTTTTGGAAAAGTTTTTTATATTTTTCAGGATTTCCTATCAGGATTACGGAAAACATAATCTGACAGTTTTCATGTGGCAATGTAGCTAAAACCATCGTTAAAGGATAAAGCGTATAGTTGCTGAGAACTGTGTATTCCCCACTTCGCGCCGCCTACAGTACTGGTAAGAAGGTCTTTCCTTCTCACTCTCTCGCACCGTCCCACCATGGAACATATGGGTCGTTTATGACTCTGCCAACCAAAATAATTGAATTTAGTTTAATTTTGATAGTCAACTGTTGAATTTTTCCACAACCTTCAATTCATATTAACCCCTCGGGCGTCCCGGGGGTAGGTATTATTATTACGTCCTTGCGCGTTTTTACTTAAATCACCAAAAAATAAACTTTTTCTGGATATTTCTGGGAAAAAAACCAAAATTTTCAGCTAAAAAAAATCGTACAAACGTGTGTACAAAACAACAATTACGAGTTTTTCAAGGTCATTCAAGTTGTACAGTCGTATGTATAATCAGCGTTCGCTCTCTCATTGTCTTTCTATTGTGCCTCTAATAACGGTATTCGAAAGTTTAATATTTAATGACCATACTACAATGTAGTATTTTTACATTTCCAAAATGTCGCTTGGTTATTATATTTTTGGTTTAATTTTTTCATTCAAACTGTCAGATTAACAATACCCCTCCATATAATTGTCAGATTTATCATTTAGGACGACAGAGACATCAAGTTGAACCCTCTGTATAAAAATCTGACGCGCTCGAGTATCTCAAGGTCTCATTTTTTTTTTACATTATCAAAACTAAGTTTTCACTAAGTCACAACTTTTGGTCACTTTCAGTCAAATCGTCAGTCATTTAAATAGGACACTTTTTTGAGTTAACTTAACATTTTTTTTTTAAATTTCTGATAGGTTCGCGCTTTACCACTATCTCACCTGATGGAAAGCGACATTCACTCTGAATATCTGACAATCTCGAATAACTTTTTTTTTGGTATATTTTACCCCTTTTACGGCCACACCCCTACTAGTTAATCGTCAGATTAATACCTATCGATTATCAGAAAGACATACACTATGAATATCTGAAGCGCTCGAGTATTTTCATGTTACTGTCTTTTTTTATATTTTTGAAAATTCTTACACGCTCTCGCCTCCACTAAAATGGAAACTTGACACAAAGTTTTTTTCGTTTTAGAACCTAACCTTCACAATTCAATAGATTCCTATGACACTTTAGCAATTGCAAATTTAGCATCCCGGCCTCCCCTAGGTCTTACTATCACAAGTGTGTTGAAAAACGTCGTATGATACGCGTGAATATTGGTGATTGCCGTCCTCGGCAAGATCCTTACCTCCACCAACATTGCACACTTGTATCATAATATACTATTTTGAAACTTGAGTTTGTCATGAGTATGCATATTATGACATACATGGCTTATAGGTACTTCATATTTGTACGACAAAATAAAAGAATAAAATAAACAAACTATAATATAATTTCCTTATAAAATACATTATTGCACTTACAATATCGTGTTCTAAACGTTAATATAAAAATAAACTTCTCTTAATTAACAATTAACATAGTTTTAAAGTTAAACTATTTACAACTTAAAACAAAATAAATATTTTTAATAATTTCAACGAATTTTGTGTTGATGATAAAATTTAAAAGCTTAAGAGTAAAATACTCATAATTATTCAGCTAGAATGTATAAGGATTGAAACTGCGTAAAGCGAACACCCGCGCGGTACCATACAAAAATGATCCGCGGCCAACCGTCGCGGCGAACCGGGACCCGCACCCGTTTTGCTACGTAATAATATATTAAGTTCTTCATCGTCACGACTACATGCGCACCGTTAAATTTAAACTAGTGACTCAAATTTACTTAAAAAATTAAACTAAATTTAATAAAAAAAAATAGTTTAATTTTTTAAATTTATTTCGTTTTTTTTTTTAAATTTAAGCGGATACCAGATTATTATCTGGTATCCGCGACGGGGACCGTCCGCGTGAACACACGCGCATGGTCTCGCGACGGTCACGCGGGTGCCCGTCGCGGGCGTCTGCTTTACGTAGTTTCGGCCCTAAGTTAGCTGACGTAAGGCTAGGTGGATAATAATGATACAAGCTCGTTCATAACAATAATTTTGTTAGGGCCGATTTTTCAATAGTCCGGTTACTTTTACAAAAGGCCCATGCCTTACTGGGACGCCATGGCGGTGTTGCCAGTTCGCGAAGCCAAGAAAATGCATGCAGTTCTATGGTTTGTACTACACCTGGCAACTATTCGTCACGCAGTCAAAACCATGAATTTTTTGGCGTCATGACCTGGCTACACTGCCATGGCGACCCGGTGAGGCACGGCCATACTGAATAAAAATAGAAGTTCGATAGCTTTTATAAAGAAAATGGATGAGGCTGGCAAAGTGACGTGGGCATTGGCACAAGAAAAGAGAGGCCTGTGAGCAGCAATGGACGTCTATCGGCTGAAATGATGATGATAAGGACATGCTAGTTTCCTCACGATACCTGCCACGTTGATTTATTTCATCATTTTGTAAGCAGTGATGATGAATAAATAATAATAAATATTTAAAAAAATATATATAAATAAAGCTACATACCTCTTTCTCACTCACTCGCCTGACATTTTAACACGTTATGGCCCCTGTAACTCTTAAGTCGGGGCCGTTACCACTGGACTAACACTATTCTCATAGCTTATGCCATCCATATTTACTTTTTAATGAAAAAAAAAACCGGGACTATTGAAAAATCAGTCCTAAAAGTGTTTAAAATCAAATAAATATACGAACTTAAAATTGAAATAAATAATATGGCAACTGTGATGCTATGTATTAGAGAGATCGTGGATATCGTAACACACAAATGTGCATTTGGGACGTTCTTCGTTTTTACCGACCTGGCTTACCCCTTCAAAAAAGAATGTAACTGACTAATACGCTTGAAATTTTTAAGTTTCACAATTTTCTTTTAAGTTTATTAGTAAAATACGTACATTATTTAAGGGCTTTAGAATTGGGTAATAATAATATTCTTCCTTTTTTTAAATTTGCGTGATAAAGTGGACAAAATACGCCTCCGTCACCATTTTGCCTCGTACACAAAAAGGTGACGAAGGAGATTGACGGTAAAAAAGAACAATGTCTAATACACCGTGCCTGTGACATCGACGAACAAACCAGTAAATGGACCCAGTACCTCCTAGTCGTGGAATTTTTCGCAGCATTTTTCTAAATGAATAAAATTTTCACTTTTTTATTTTAATCTGTACAAAATCGTTATCCTAATCAACCCCAATCAAATAGTAATTATCTCACTTTTTTCATTAAAAAACATCGCGTAAATAAATCTAGGAGCAGATATGCTTAGCTGACCTCAGATGCTCAGGTGCAAAAGCGAATTAATTACTTTTTAATTAAAAAGGTCATTGGGGTTGGTTAACGATTTTTATACAGCAACAAAAAAAAAAAAACACCTTTAGGGGGTACAGAGCCATGACTCGTCTGTGCGTAGATGTTCGAGACACGGTGCATATGTTTAGACAATATTGAATTATGACATAAAATCACGCCTATATCTCCCAAAAGGTTAGGCAGAGACGTATGTACATATAGTACAACACATTTCGTCAGTCCCATATTATAGCAGGCGAGTCTAGTGTCATCAGTAAAGCACAGATCCAGACTCCGAGCTGTTACTGAGAAATTTCAGGTGGGAAAAAACCAATAACGCTTTGCTCAACCCGGGAATAGAACCTAAAACCTCATGCTTGCGTCCACTGGACTAATGAAGCAGTCAAAATATAATACAAGTAAATATTGCCAACATATCCAACTCATATTGTCAAGTGCGATTAGACGTATTTATGACAGAAATACTTCAATCCTATTTGTTTTACAGAGGCACCCACATTTCGTTAGTTATGTTTAATCGTTTTGTTCTACTAAGCCAAAAAGCGGTATCTCATTTTTTTCATCGTGATTCTAAAACGCACTAAAAAAAAAATCGTTCCATGCTTTTCAAATAAGAATAGAAAAGTCAATAACCTCGATCTGTCAAATGTTGATTGAAAAGTACGGTTTGCAAAGAAAACTTATTTGCGTATCAATAACGTTTTGTTTTTGCTTTGTATTACTGTGTCTTAGTTAAATCTAGGTGAAGTAAAAATGTTGTTTAATTTAAATTAACCAAAAATATTGTCTCAAGTCATAACTTTTTTTTCCGCCTTCTTCCATTTGCAAACACTTCACACAGTGACGCAAAAATGAGCAAAATTGAAGAACTGGATTCTGATTAAACTTCTTTCGTTCATGATTCGTAAATAAATTAAGTTTTAAAAATGTATTTATTTTGCTCTCCCTATCCAATTTTTTCGATTTGACAGAGCTATGACGTCACAACATGGCAAAAAATCGAGCCTATTCTTATTTGGAACGCATTGTACTTAGTAACGTCTTCACGCCTAAGCCGCTAAACAGATCTTAATGGAATTTAACTTGGAACAGTCTAGGAAGAACTTAGTTACTTTTTACCAACATACCGATGAAGCCGCGGCCAGAAGCTATTATTGAGTATACGTCACAAACATTACGGCAATCGATCTTTACAAAACCCATTTTTTCCTCTTCAAACTCACTTTCAGATACCGCTTTTTGGCTTAGTAGAGCAGTGTTGTATTTGATCTAATTTTGCCTAGTTGTCCCTAATACTATAACAAGCAACTAAAATGTGTGTTAGTATATAAAGATGACACATCTACACTACTATTGCTATAGCATGGTGCGGGTGACAGCTGTCGGATTCATACAATATAGCTACCTATCCTTTTCTCTCATCTTTAAGATGCATATTTTCGTCCTGCTGTCATCCTACCCATACTAAGTAATAAAGACCATAGACAACATTTATGAGGTTTCGTTTACAGCCTATTTGATTGCTTATCATACTTATTGAGCTTGACTTTTGTTATACAGAGTGACTATTCATTCATTGGAAATATTTTAGGGAGCAAAATAACATAGGTACGTAAGTAAACAATTAGCTAATTAACTAAGGGGTTAACTTACAAATATGAAAAAAAAAAAAAAACAGATCAGAACAGACGGGACATATTTGAACAAGTCGTTTGTTTAAACGGTAGGGTAGCTCATTTCATAGCCTCAGATTCATTAGAGGACAAAAAGTTCCCAACATGATACGCAACGTTCAATTTACGTGACGCCTGCAACGTTGTCCAGCGTCTCGCAAATATTGGGGGACAAATCCAACATTTGACGACGCATTTACGTGATGCAAGACATGTTGGACGAATTGACAGCATTGCGTCATGTTAGGGGGCATTTTGATCCCCCCACCCTTAGTGTATCTGAGGCTATACATATGCTGTTTTCTGAATTGCGTATTATTTGTTAAGCGACGAGCAACTTTAGTCTCCGCAACAATTTTTTTTCTCACATTAATTCTACGGGATTGTATGAAATTACGCGCATGCGAACGTGGTCGGCAGCAGGCCGGCGACGCACCTATCACTCCGGCTATTGATAGTTAATGTTTACGAAACAGACACACAGCTGTCGCTCTCGTGTGCGCATCGAGGAGACAGTGACCGAGACAAAATAGTTGCTGAACAACTAAATTGCTCGTGGGAGCCCTCTTTATGAACGTCTGCTTTAAAGCCAAGTTTTAACAGGTTTTCAGGCGAAAGTAGTGTTTGAGAAATACTCAACTTTAAATGCGCAATGGTTAGATTATTAAGAACATGATTTAAAAAAAAAAGAAAAAATCAAACCGAAAACGGTTAATTCAATGTCATGTGGTGCGCTTACAAAAGAACAGTATTTAATTTTTATTAAAATATTTATATAAAGAAGGTATAAAATAGTGATTATCCCCGAAAAGATTACCAATGAATGAAGTCATTCTGTGGACTGCGAACGGTGATATTTGCGTCCAGTAAAACATGATCTATCAATAACCTACTCGTGAGAACTGACTAACACATACTTATTGTACTTACAATTAATTTTATAGGCGTGGTCTACACAGACGTACAAACTATATACACTTGTAAACATTGTGAGAGATCGGGTGTGTAGCCTAGCCTTACAATCTGTTCGTTATCACAAATATTACTAAAATATAATAATTTGGCATTTGATTTCATGATATGTCGGATTGCGAGTAACATCTGTACAATAATAATGTGTTTTTTAAATGTCTTATCAAATGGAATATAAAAGAAATCCCAACGGACTGTGTGACTTACGAATAAATATAAATATTTCCATATAACAATAAGGGTACAGCTATTTAGGCCGATGTGACAGACGGACAAAGAAATTTGGACACAGATTGAGAGAAAATGGTGTGTAAGTTTGACTGCCAGGAAAAAGGCTGGCTTTTGGTATAAAATTTTATGGGTATGATTCCATAATATTTTTTTTTATTAAAATGGCATTCGTTTGCCGTAACAACTCAACACTAACTCGAGTCAAGTGCATTCAAATGTGAGCTTTAATTCACTTTAAATACAGTGCAATTCCCTAATATTTCTTTTTACCTTATTTATTTTAGTGTCATTATTATAATTTTTGACATGCTTTCAATGGTATTGGCAAGGTTTTAAGATGGTTAAAGTTTTATAAACACACCTAATACAAATTACTCGCTGAGTTAAACGAAATAAAGCTCAAAATAAACATTTAATTATAAGTAAATTAAGGGTGGGTTTCTGAATTGAGTATTTCATAAAAAACACCTCAAACCCTACTTTAACGCCAAATTTTGACAAGTGTTCAGGCTAAAGTAGAGTTTGTGAAATACTCGACTTCAGATACTTAAATCAGAAATCAGGGGAAATTCATCAAGTTGTTTGAACATACGACGTCGCTATATTAAACACTCCATTTTCAACCAATCTGTGTCCTTAAGAAATAAATACTAGTTGTATATTACCCTGTATTTCATGCGGCGTGGTGCTTCAAGTCAAATATCTCCATCAGCAGGGGCTCGATGGGGTTAACGTCGAGGTAGACGCCGGTCACTTCTTCAGCTAACTTGCGAAGTTCGAGAATTTTCTGTATTAGCTTGAGGAAGGTTGATTTCGCTTCGCAGCCGGGGTATATGCTTTCGAGGTAGCGCCTAAGTAGGTAATAGTACGAGTTCTGAAAGGGAGGAAATGTTTTGTAGATTTCATTTCAGATTCATTTTTCTTAGACAGTCTTTGACTGATATCCAAATTCTACACTTGACTACTGACTTGCTATGGAGCGCTGCTGCATACTAAGTAAATTAACAAATCACGTTCAAAATAAAGATGTGGCTCAAAAAGCTGCCCAACTTAAATGGGACTGGGCAGGACATGTTGGCCGCATGTCTAACGAGCTGTGGGCTACACACGGGACTGGTGCCAAGACACAGAGACACAGGGCCGCGGTAGACCACGAACGAGATGGCGGGACGACTTGGATGTCTTCCTTAGGAATTTGAAAACACAAGCGAAAAATCGTGATCATTGAATGGAATGGTGGGAGGCTTTTGATTAGCAGTGGGATAATACGAGCTAGTAATAACAATAATTGTTTTAATTTTAGGAAGATTCGAGGGAACATCGGTCTTCTTAAAAATTTTGATCTTTACGAATCTAAAAAAGAAATATACAAATGGCCGCATTGACTTTGGACAATTAGTAAGTTTGCACCGAAACCGGACATAGGTAAATTTGAAACCAAAAATTATAATATATTTTTGACATAGTGATTTATGAGAAAGGTTTAGGTTATATAATACATAAAGAACATTATAGTAGAGAAAAGCGGAAAATTTCATCATTTTTCATCGGGTCGCTAATAAGTTTGAGTATGTGTACCTACATAAATGTTTGTTACTTCTTCACGCTCAAATGGCTGAACGGGTTTGGATGAGATTTGGTACAGGGGTAGCCTATGTCTTGTATTAGCACAAAGGATGTTTTTTATCCCGGGAATACGTTCCCTTGGGACAATTTTCTTCTTTCCACCGCTGGTACGAGTAGCATCTAGTGATAAACATAGTCCATTATTACCTGTTCCAGCTTAATAACGTCAGGATGCACGACTTTCATCCGCTGCGGCGTGAACAGCAGGATGGCGGACATGATGAGGATGACGTGCTCGTCGGTTCGCCAGCGCGGCTCGAAGGAGCGGATGAAGGACTCGTGCGTGCGGTAGATGTTGCCCTTCGCCAGCTTCAGCACGTCCGTGCGGATGCTGCCGAACTGCTCGTGGCAGTGCGGGATCTGGGGCACGCATTACAGCTTACAATACCAAATATGCATGAGTCGGCGATTCTGATAATTGAACGTTATTGAGACACTCAATTAATTCCTTAGTACCGGAGTGGGGAGAATTGCTGTGACGTTGTAGAACGTCACGTGAGCGTAATAGTTTGGAGGGGAGACATTTACAAAGTCTTGGGCGACCCGTCGAGTAGTTCGGACGTTCAGTTCTTGTACAAAAATTTGAAAAAATTGATGAAAATGAATCCGAATAACGAGTAGCATCTTTTAGTTTCATTTCACACATTTATTAATCCCCAATATTCGCAAAAACAAAAATAACTTAATGATAATCTTGTCGAGAGAAGTGGATGATGAAAGAAATAACGTGTCACCTTCCACTGGTTCCTCTGGCCGTCGTACGTCATGGTACTCCTGAGCACCATCATCTCTATGCAACCGCCTTTGAGAAGTGCCACCTGAAACAATTACTTAAAACATCAAAACATAAAGGAAAGAAATAGAACATTTTGATACAAGTGGGCAAACGTCATTGCAGCCGAGGTGGAATATATGCCCGGCCGAAAGTGAGGTCATTATGGAGCCGAGACTGCAATGACAAATGCCCACGTGTATCAAACTACGTTTTTCAATACACTTACTTACTCTAAAAATCAAAGTGATCGATGCATAGATACTATTTAGTAATAAATTATTGTGAGAAACAGTTCCTGGATTGTTTATCGGAGCAACTAGGTTGATTTCGTGGGTCTGCGAGAAGGTGCGAGGACTAGCCGGAGCACTTTTCTGCACCAGTTTGAAATATACTTTATTGCGTGCCTAAAATCGGTGAGGTAGTCGCTAGTTTTCGACAGTGTGTTGAAATAGTACATTTTGACTTAAGTGGAGAAAATTCAATTGCCACCTGTCAAACGATGTTTTTCAACACACGAAGAAATAAATAAACGGATGCTGCTCGGCACCCAGTCTGATATATCTTATATATAATAAATTGTAGCGGGGGTGAGCTGGCACACTTTTCCACATTAGTGCGAAAAACAGTAGGATTGTGTGTCTAAGAGCGGTAGAAGTAGGGGTGGTTTTTCGAGTAGTTGTATTTAAAAAATATTTAATTGACACAAGTGGGCGTGTAAATCAAATGCTAATGTGTAACTGTATTTTTTTTTTACTTCAGACATAATTCGTGCTGAGAAGTTATATGAATTATAGGCCGTACCAAATACAAATACGTTTTTTGTGCAGGAATCGAATCTCTGACACACAGTGTAGCAGTTAATGACACTGCGCCAACCCCACTTTGGAGGCATTTCAACACAGGCATGCAGTTACATTAGACACCCTTGCGCAATGGAGTCACAGTACATTGTTAGTTTAGTATAAATTGGACAGCATTTCTTAGTTAAATAGATAATAGCTCCATTACCTGATCCTCTTCACACATATTCTTGAAGGAGTTGATTTTCTTAGCCATCTTGATAAACCGCCGTATAGCCACCGCCGTGAGGTTCACGATCGTGATCAGCCGCGGGTCGTGCTTGCTGCCGCCTTCCTGTCATGTTTACCAGTTGCTATTAGTTTACGTCAAACTAAGTGAATAAGCGGTGAGGTAAATTGTTCATAATTAATATGACTGTACACCGGTATGGTGATTCATTGAGATAGGTCAGTAAAAACAAGTTTAAAAAGTAGAGAAAAGAATATTATATAATTTAAGGTAGTATTATAAAAATGAATACAGTATAATTTTATTTTTCAAAATGCTACATCAAACACTTTTCCTCCTTAAATTATGAGTTTCAGCTCTCGTCCTAAAGCTGCTTTTTAATATTTTACAACCAAACCCATGCATGTTGAAGAACTGATTGGACAAACAAAATATTTTCAAGGTATTTGAAACACACGAATCAGCTAATAGCTGCTATGAATACTTTATTTATTGATAGAAGTAATGATGAAATAAAAGGGAGTTAGTGATATTATGATGGATGATAGGACAGAATGGAAGAAAAAGCGTGATGCTCCGACCGTGAGAAGCGTGAAGGGCAGGAAGATAATGATGAATCATTTATTTATAGACACTCTTTATACGGAAACTAGAAAACAAATTAGAAGCGGTTGTGAGCCCCAAACTAGTCACATACAGTAGTAGGCGTGGGCAAAATGTGTCATCTGTGCGATAGGAACATTTGCATCTGAATCACTGAAATGTTCCGAAAAAGTGATATGTATCATTTGGAACATCGGCTCAAAGGACACAAACGAAACATTTGGAACATCTGCTCAAAAGATACAAACGGAACATTTGAAACATCGGCTTAGAAGATACAAACGCAACAGTTGGAACAACGGCTCGAAAGATACAAACACTGACACTGACTGTTATGAATCGTGATCTGTTACGTTGTGCTATATAAACCAACAGTTTTATTTAATTGAATTTTTATTTGAGAATAAGTAAAGAGTGTTTCAGTGTTCCACATGATGCATTTAAAACATTACTGCTGTTCCAATCTTTTATGTTTCGGAACAGTGAGTCGGTTCAGTAAAGAGTCACACACGCCGATACAGTAGGCCGATTAAGTTTTGCGTCTTATGTCTTGTCAGATAATAATACTTCATAAAATTGAAAGCATCTACTGAGTTGGTTACTGTGCCTCGTAAAGGTCCGGGACCCCGGGGTCTCTCAAGGTCCCGAGGTATGTCAAAGATATTTAAAAATAAATAACGTATAGGGAACATCGTCAGTTGGTACCACGTTCCACGAAAAGTGTTTAAGGTGCTTCTGCGAGTTGGCTTCGGCCCCTATGCCTTCCAAAGGTCTTGGACCCCAGGGACTTGAGATAAAACAATACATGACAAACTTGCGAAAAACATTATTAGTGTGGTCATCCACACTAATAAGGTTTTTCGCAAGTTTATAATTTGACGACAATTATAAACTTGCGAAAACAATAATCTAATATATAAAATTCTCGTGTCACAGTTTTCGTTGCCATACTCCTCCGAAACGGCTTGACCGATTTTGATGAAATTTTTTGTGCTTATCCGGTATCTATGAGAATCGGCCAACATCTATTTTTCATCCCCCTAAATGTTAGGGGTAATCCACCCCTAAAATTTTTTTTTATTTTTTAGACAAGGAAATTATTTATATGGCAAAACAACGTTTACCAGGCCAGCTAGTATTTATATAGATTTTTCGCATTTGCGGTTAATAGTAATTTTATATTCGAAATGATTATTAATTTAATGTAAGTTATGTAGGACGTTACCTTGAAGCCGGCCGTGTTAGCGGTGTCTCCCACTAGCTGCGATATGTCATCGTCTATGGGGGCATTTAGCGCCTTATTGGCTACAATTAACTCGTTTAATTTGGCACGCTCCACCTGAAATTGTACAATGAGATTGAATAATAAGCTTAAATATGTTGACTGCATTATGGCGTTTTTTTAAACTGGTAAAGGCTGGTACCTGACTGCGATCTCACCTGATGGTAAGCAGTGACGCACTAGTTTATTAAGAGCCTCTAGTCTTGAAGACACCTAAATTATAATAGGACGGAAAGACGCATATCTCTGATGGCATGAAACGTGGAGACAAATTAATGTCCGAAGCGAGTCCAAAATGATCCAGCATGACCAGCATGGTTTGGACTAGGTTTGAAGTTGATAACAAGCTGAATTGGATTTGGAGTGTAATCTATCACGTTTTTTTTTAAGATGAGAAGTCATAAAATGACTTCTCAGAGGACGTATCAAATATTTAATGACTAAAAACACACTTGTGTCCTTCAGTTGCCCTTGGCGTTATAGGACCACGGGTTTCAAGGAATCCGGTGCAGGAACTTCCCGAACTTAATATGTCCGGTAAGAACCTGCGTCATGACGTGACGCCTCTCCAGCCACTCCTCAAAAAAGGGGACTCACCGCCATGATTATAGCGTGTCCAGTAATCTAACACGTGGGTCCAATTTGGGTTGTGTTGCCGCAATCATATAATTTATTAGGGACACACCCCAGTTTCGCACAAGTGTTTGAAATGTTTGAAATCATTAGCTTTTTTCTACTGTAATATACATGTATTATACACTTAAACCTTCCTTATGAATCACTCTGCCTAGCTGACAACTGCATGACTGCGTTCATAAACAGCGTGCACAAACAGAGGTGGTGAGGGGCTTTATGTTATGATATGTAAGGATTTATTAGTCCATTGCAGAGCAAAAAATTTCATGAGCACCTACCCCTATCTAGAGCTCAAAAACAAAAGTTAGATCATACTGCCATCTTCGTCTGGGCCTATGTCTAAGGAACCAATCGCGTGGAGGAAGACTTACATAAATTCAAACTTGTGTCTCTTACCTCATTTAACTCTCTAGAAGATCCACTGCACGGATTGACTGAGGTATATGCTTCGAATTCCAACTTTATTGCTTCACAGAGTATAGATTCCATTGAGTTCGGTTCTATCCTGAAAAAAAATTAAACAATACGTATGGTTATTCATTTGTTTATTATTTTATTAACATATTTATATTTTTAAATATTTGAATAAAAAATGTAGCACACCGCCGCCGGTATCGGCGCCAAGCTACCGACGGTCAGGGCACCAGAGATGAATCTACAAACAAATACGAGCTCTTCCGAAAAAAAAATGTGTCCTGTGACATTCAGTGATACTGTCTTATCAGTGAAATAATTTTCTTCCTACAAATAAACATATAAAAAGTAATTATTACTTTAAATACTGATTAGCAGATTTTCAATCGAATTGGAATTAACAGTCTGTTAATAGTAATTAAACTAATCATAGGATTAAGTTTTTTTAGGGTTCTCTCAGTGGGCAAAAACGAAACCATTATTATTTGTTATCTGTCTATCCGTTTTATTTGTTGTCTGTCTGTCCTGTCATACTGTATGGATCAGAATGTTGAGCTGTGAAAAAGACGGATGAAAAAAGATTGCACGTAGCGGAGATGAGAATGTTAAGATGAATGTGTGGTGTGACGAGAATGGATAAAGTGAGAAATGAGTATATATTAGGGGAAGTTTGAAAGTGGCGCCAGTAAATGAAAAGTTGAAAGAGAATCGTTTGTCTTGGTATGGTCATGTAAAGAGGAGGGATGAAACGCATGTTACTAAAAGAGTTATGAGTTTACATGTGGATGGATGGAGAGGGAGAGGGAGACCAAAGAAAAGATGGATAGGTTGTGTGAAGAGTGATATGAAAGAAAAGGAAGTTAGTGATAGTATGACGAGTGACAGGGCAGAATGGAAGAAAAAAACGTGTTGCGCCGACCCCAAATAACACGGAACAAGGGTAGGAAGATGATGTGTGTCCGTTTGTCAAAGCCTTTTTCGAAGGAAGACGTGGAGGTATTGAGCTGAAATTAATATCAAATAGTTAGGTCTGCTACCCCTTATAGAGTAGTGAAAAATCACACTTCTAAGTCAACGCAAACTAAAGATAAGCAAGGTCTCATCACAAGTAGAGGAAAAAGTCCGAAAACCATAAATTTTTAGTTACGTCACATAATAATTGAGTACTTTTTTGCGATACGGAAAATCTTCGAGACTTGACTCGGGAATCGAACTATTTTTCATAGATAAGTTTTACGTGCGTTGTAGGTACGTGAGCCAGACTCGCACATGACCGGTTATTTTTAGTAAGTTAAATTATTGAGTTTTAGATTTTAAAATGTTTTTTTTTTTAAGTTGTCGGCTTCGTCAGTGTCGTCGTCAGTGTGTGAGTAACAATATCAACCTTTTTCTAAACTTCGATGACTTATATGACCAGGTACTGTCCAGCTATTTCAGTTTAGAGTAACGTCTCTACCATCAATGGCTGTTGCTAGCCAAGGTCTCATGATAAACTGATAAGATTATTATTGACGAATATTATATTTTATCATTTTGCACTCACTACCAAGGCTGAGGGAGTAGACGATGTTCTGAATGAGCTGCGTCATGTCGGACGATTTTAAGTCGGTGTGTGCGTCCGTACTCGACGGTATTAGGAACAAAGGCCTTGATAAGAGGATGACATTATTTAGTGACGTCAGCAGGCATTTTTAGTAGTACTCTATTTAATAATACTCGTAATATTATATAACGCTGCCTGCCAAAACCTAACCCAGAAAGCCGCTAAGCTTGAATGGAACAGTAGGAGTCTTGAGGTATTTAGTGACGTCAGAGGATATTTTACTAGTACTTAAAGTACTCTATAATAATAATACTCGTAATATTATATACATAACCGCATAACGCTGCCTGCCAAATCTAAATCCAGAAAACCGCGCAGCTTGAATGAGACAGTAAGTTAGTCTTGTATCTCACATTCTCACGATAAAAAAACCAGTCAAGTGCGTTTCGAACTCGCGCACCGAGAGATCCGTACATTTAGTAGCAGTAAATAGTTCGATGTCCGAATCGAATAGTCTCGAAGATTTTTCCATACTTATCGAAAAAAGTAATTATTTTATGATATAACCAGAAAATATTATCATCCTAAATGTGAATGCGTGTTTGTTAGTTAAATTTTCACCGATAAACCACAACTTTGATGACTTTTGGTATAGAGTAGATAGATTGGATGTTGGAGAAGGACATAGAATACTCTTACGTTCTCTTGGGATAATTTCCGACTTTCACGCGAATACGCTGATAGTAAATTATTAATGAACATTATATTGTTATCCTAAGATTCGCCTATATAAGATGGAGTAAGCGAAACACCTTTTCCAGTTTCAGGAAGGTTTAGAAAAAACTGGGCAAGTACGACTCGGACTCGCGCCCTGAGTCTTTAGTACAAACTTACCTACGTAGATATTTTACTTCTTGAAGATTTTTTTCTGATTCGCAATTTTTTTTTTGTGACGTAACAACAAATTTAAGTAGGTACTGTTTTCATATTTATTCCTTAGAAGTTTATTTTTTCACAGCTTCAAGGGACCGCAGAGTTGAGTATATGGTTTTAAATTCAACTCGATACCTTCACGCGTTCCCGAGGTAAAGGCTCTTGACAGATAGACAACAAAGTGATCCTAGAAGGGTTCCGTTTTTTTAGAAAAATTTCACAGTAAGCCGTAAAAAAAAAATCGAAACTTTATTACACAGCTCTTCTTAGCTGTCTGTTTTGGTAGAAATTCAGAACGACGCGACGTCTGTCGGGCCACCTAGTGTGTAATCTTCTAATATCTTGAAAAATCTCGTGTCACAGTGATTGTTATTAAACTCCTCCGAGACGGTTTGACCGATTTTGTTTTTTTTTAAATGTGGATTTGGTAGGTAGGTAGGTCTGAGGATAGGTCGTAGGCTATTTTCTACCCTCCAACCCCCATGTTTTCTTTTATCTACACTAATATTATAAATAAGTAATTTGTTTTTTGTTTGTAGGAGGTAATCTCTGACAGACAGTACTGGTCCGATTGCTTAAATTTTTTCACCGATAGAAAGCTGCTTTATTCCTGAATGACATAGGCTATATTTTATGTACGCGGGCGAAGCCACGGCCAAAAGCTAGTAATTTATATGGCAGAACAACGTTTGCCGGGTCAGCTAGCAAATAAATAATAGCGTTTATCACTGTATTCACTCTCTGTTAAAACACAACATTTCGTAATATAAACAAAGATAATATTCGTCAACAATGTTGCGGAACACTTGACGATGCAACCGCGTGTTATATATTATAGCCGTAATCCTAAATTAGTCATTTATTATTTTATTTGAGTGGCTCAAAGCTAACAATATAAAATACTAGCTTTTTCCCGTGACTTCGTCAGTATGAATGTCGGTTGCGGATGCGAATTCGAACTCAAAGCAAGATAAAAAATCTATCAAGTCTACAAGGCCTATGTCCTTCCTTGAGGTTCAAGCTTACTTCCTACCGAATTTCATCAAAATTGGTTCAGCAGTTCAACCGTGTAAGCGTAACAGACAAACAGGATTACTTTCATGTTTATAATATTAAATAATAATATTGTATGGAAGTGTGGATAACAACAGGGTAGTTCAGGATTAGCCATTTACAAACTTCAACATATAAATGATAATATATTATTATGTTAATAACCTAACACGTATATTTATATACAACATTATATTTAGTATATGCGATACCTGAATATAGTTTGTTCAGAATCAGTAACTGAATCGATTCCAATCATTGTTACACCATGTTATATTTTTTCCCAAAAATATTTTAAAAACGACACAAGTTGGACATTACCGACACTAAGTACAACACAGGTCACGGCAGGTCATGGCAGGCATTAAATGGCAGCGCACAGCTGGATGCGGGAGCAAAACAACCCCTCAGTCGCCTGGATGGCCCGGTGACTATGTATTTGTGCGGTCAACCAGATAACATAACAAGCATAAAACTTTGCGATTTTTCATGATATAGTTATGAAATGTACATAGATTCTTAAAAATACTAGACACGTGTTTCGGGCTTCGCATATACTATAACTAATGTTGTAGGTATATGATTGAATTATAAAACTACACTCATCTTTGGTTTAGCTCCTACTTACGCCTTTGATTAACGGAGAATTAAATAATAATGATTAATGACGATTCTTCATATTTCTGGTTGACAAATAAATACAGCAAGCAGTCATTGTGGTTCTAGCGACATTTATGATGCCACTTAAAAACTAAAAATATAAAATCCTGCGTCGCGATATCAGAGTTCTCAGCGCTATTAGAACATACAACAGTTCGAAATACACTATCGGGCAAATGCCCGGACCAGACACAACACTCGTCAGGTCGGAGGATCCTACCTTTTCAATGGAGGTTTGCGGGACTTTACACCATGTTTCGCATACTTCTAAATGGACACTGTCACTTCAGGACGTCCACAATATTAAACTGATTCTTTGTTTCTCGAACGAAAATTATGCCATACACTCACATGAAGCATAACACAGAAACAGTGCTTGGCGTCAGAAATAGCTATAGTGGTATATCCATGATCGTACTTTAAATCCTTTAACTGCTTTTTTGTTCTTGTGGTCGCAAGGGTAACTACTGAGCGTGGGGTCCTGGCTTCGATTTCCAGGTTGAGCAAAAGTGTTGTTGGATTTTTCTATTGGCAATTAATCTGCAGTAGCCCGGAGTTTAGAAGTTGGTCCGTGCTTGGAAAGCATGTACAGCCGTTCGTCCTGCGCTTGATCTCTCCCTGGTCTTGTCGGATTGCCACCCCAACGGACTATGAGAGTAAGGGAACAGGGAGTGCATCTGTGTTTGCGGACACACTTGTGCACTTTAATGTATCCTGCCCACTTGAACTTGAGTTTGGCCACCGTGATCGAAATTCGGTCGCGAAGATTATACTTCAAGCTTCTAAAAACTTCCGTTTGAGAATTCGGTCGTAATAGTGTGATAGATCTGAGTCACAGGCACGCAGGTGTTCTGTCAGGTGTGTCTAAATGAGGTTCCCATATCGCAGATAACGTTAACATACAAACACAACATTACTTTTAGCTACAGGTGTATGTATCCTTGAAATATTTTTTTGTGGTAATTCGGATATTTCAAATACCCGAATTACCACAATTCGATATATTTCAAAGCGCGACAGGGATTACGTTGTTTTTTTTTATTATCGATAGGCTCGCGTTTGACTATTATCTCACCTGATGGTAAGCGATGATGTGACCGACGATGGAGGACGCTTGTCTACAAGTAACCTATACACTCTTGACTTAAAGACCCCTAAGGTTATAGTTATCAGGAAACACAGACTCCGGAAGGAAATTCCACTCCTTAGCTGTCCGCATAACGAATGTGTTCCCAAAACGCTTTGTATGTATGGGTGGGATGTCCACCATGTACCGGTGGCGGAACGCCGTACGTCTTTTGGTCTGATGATGGAACAGACTTGGCGGAATTAAAATGTGTAATTCCAATGTACACTTCCCGAAATGTAAACGATAGAAAACCGATAGGCCAGCAATTCAGCATCAATGCTCAAGACTTTGGAGTTTTGACTTGACAAGTTCATCATTGCCGATGATCTTCTTGTCTCGCTTCTCAATCGACTCTAGTACCATCAAGCTGGTTTTGGCAGACCCATCCAAAAGATGAGAGCACTCCATACACGATCGAACTTACGCTTGATAGAGGTTGAGCAGCTGTTCCGGCATGAAATACCGTCTCAACTTTATCATCCCCAATTTTTTGGCAGCTAGTTGATTAAAGGAAGTCAGTGGTTAAAAAGGCTGATGATACAAAAATTGAAAGATTGCTTCTCTTAGTTATTAAAAAGAGTATTTTAACCCGACTACGGCAAAGCCAAAGGAGGATTATGATTTTGACAGGCTATGTATGTATGTATTCATCTGTTCCCTCATACTTCCTAAACAACTTATCGGAACTCGACAAATGAGGTATCGTTAGAACCGTCTTAATCGTCCACTGATCATAGACTATGTGACGTGTCACAAAACTCAATGTGGCGCCCTCTAGCGGACAAAAAGTATTGTGTTAATAAGGAAAAATAATATCAATACGCCGTGTTTGATATCATTTCAAAGGGCTTCAGTTCTTCATTACTACTTCATTTCCAAAATATAGCTCAAATTTAAAGTGACGCCCTCTAGTTGAAGAAATAATATGTAAAAAAAAAACATTAAAGATAAATACATCGTGTTTGATATCATTTGAAAGGGCTTCATTTGTACTTTTAAAAAATATCATCAAAATTCAATGCGGCGCCCTTCAAAAAATTCGATGTCAATAAAACCAAAATAATTTAAATATTAAAAAGTAATAAACCTAATACCTACCCGACTACGACAAAAAAAAAAAACGGCGCTTTTTAGGATGCTGTTGTAGTCGCATTTTATTTTTTTTTACTTTTTAAACTTGTGTTGTGCGCCAAATAAACGTATGTACTTTTTTTCTTTTATCCCAAAAATTACAAGTTTCTGTGAGTCTAGTCCTAACCTCCTAGGTAGTCTAGTACAAACTCAATCTATGACGAAGTTAACTAGTCCAGAATATGTACGAACTATTCTTAAAAAAAAAATTTGGTGTGTATACCAACCTCTCAACGTCCTGCAGTATATCCCGGGCCTTGTTGACATCTGGATTGTTGCTGGTAGACGGGATCTCTTCACAGATGTGCTGGGGCCGCGTCTCCTTGTATGATGTCTTGTCACTATTTGTCAATATTGATCTGTCAATTACAACCATTATATTGGGGCTACTATATTAGTAGTTAGTGTAGTTGTGTATGAATGTGTGGAGATAATGAAGGATGAAAGACATAGCATATTTGGCTAATGAGATTTCTGATGTGGCTCTGCCCACCTCTATGACAGAGAATAGTGCCTAGTTACCCTTATGAGTACCATAATTAGAGACACAACAGAAAGACAATGAGCAAGTAAATGCCGTCCTTCGCTTGGGGTTTAATGAATTAAAGAAAATTTCAATGGTTGAAAGACCAGTAATAAAAATGAAAAATAGGGTAAGAATAAGAAAATAAATAAATAAAACTGTATGTGTGTGTGTGATTTATGTAATCATGTTGTTTATCTAATATGCCAATTAATGCATCATAGTTTTTCTTGCTGGTTCTTCTCCATAAGAAATAACTAATTTCAACTGTGCATTAGCTGTTGCTAATGTTATGGAGACCATCTCTGACAGGTCAAAATAAAATCAATGTATAACATTTAATTTCTGGCCTCAATTTAGCATATTCATTCATTCAATAAATGTTATAATTACAATATTCACAACTCAGCCTTCAACATGCCACATCTGACCTTTGACCTATCCTAAGTTTTGCTATGAGACCTGTTCTTCACTGATAGTGATTAATATTTGAATTACAACTAATATAAACAAATTTGCTAGGGGGAAAACCAAACCTTTAGGGAACATACATTATTGTGAAATATACAACACACAAATCCATTTGAAAAAATTCGTCATTAGAATTATTTTATAAAAAGGAAAAGGTATTTGAGTTGTTTTTACTTTTTTATATGATTTTAAAGCTATTGGCACAAAAAGGTTAAAGTGTGCATGGATATAATTTACTAATGCCATATAATTGTAAAAATTCTCTATTCAAATGCAGCTCCAAGACTAAACAAAGTTTTGTAATAGATTTCACTAATTAATACTAATTATGTTGGATAAATGCATAGTCTCATTCATAAAAGATTACTTTGTGCCCCAATACAATATATAATGCGTCAATTTCAATGAAGGTATGCAAAGCAGAAACAATACAATGGGTAATGAATGTAAATAAAAAAAATAACTATACATACCTTATACTATTCTGTTTGGGCATCTCACCATACATATTACTTTCTCCATTCTCATACATGTATGACTCGATCATTCGTTGTTCATAAATGGCTCTATTAATTACTGATTTCTCGTCAATTGGATATATCTTCATCGTGTATGGTTGATCGTTATTAGTGACGGGTGGAGCGGGAGTGTAGTTGTATTGAGGAGACTGTAAAGAAGTGTCCAGTTCGTTTGATAGCGGAGACTGGACTGTGCTACTAGGACTACATGTTGTACTTAAAGTATCATACTGAATCACGGTGTCTTGTAAGGGAATGAATCCTGTGTCTCCTTCATCATCTCGTTTAACATTCTTCGAACTTGTTACCGCGTCGTCAGGTTCACGTTGCCGTTTCCTAGCTCTGTTTTCTTCTATCTTCCGTCTCTTTTCCGCCTTGTCTTCTTCCGACATAATAAATTCCTTCACCATGCCTATTGAAAGACATTTTTCTAGTCGACATTTTTGACAGAACCTTCTCGTTACCACAGTGATCACACAGTTGTTCGTGAACGGGCACTTGAACTCCTTGCTAGCTAGGGCGTTCCGTCTGAAGAACGCCTTACAACTCTCGCACGAGATCGCGTTAAAGTTGTATCCTAGAGCCTTATCGCCACACACTAAACATATTTTCTGTAAGCTTGAGAGCACCTCTTTCTTCTGAGCAGTCGTATCGTCTTTCTTATCACTGCTATTATCCATTTTAACTAATAAAAACACTCACTGAGGTAAACATTGGAATACGACATCACACTAAATTTTTCCACTTATTCTCATCGCACGCGCGTCCGACACTCACTATCACGCGTTACGTGAAAGTGATTATCAGTAATATTAGCTGTTTGCTTCGATAACTTTGTATTTCGCTAAAATATTTCCAGATAAATAGCAATACATATCGAATGACTAATGACATAAGTCATCGTGAACGCTTGACAGCTGTGACGTCAGAAATGTCAAGTGTTGTAAAATAAAAATAAAAACACTTTCAAATGATGGCAGCACCGGATTATAGAAACGTTCCATTTTATAAATAAGTGATAGATCTTTTCAAAGATTATTTTGTAATTGGAAACTTATGAAGAGTTTTCTTCCTGATATCTCCGTATGGGCCTACTGCAGGTGACAAACGGAAGAAGGAGAATGTTGTTGTCTTTGTCTAGCACTCGAGGAGGATACGAGCGAGTTTTCTTGGTTTTCCCTACCCACATCGGTCACATTGACAACACAGCAACTATTTTTAATCTTAAGATTAATTGATTTCAATTGATAGTACCGATACGTAGGTATTTAACGTCATATCATAATGATGATAAAATGATAAGGTCCAATGTTGCCATACAAATTGTGAGAATATTTTACTTAAGTAGGTACCCATTATCTTTTTAGAGCGTAAATAAATTAGAAATAATAATTAGGTAATTATTATTTAGTAGGCAATTGGTTTATCCAACCTATGTGGTTGTCATGTTGTGATTGAAAGAGACCTACCTACCTAAATAATTGTACCTATCGATGTAAGGTCAGTAATTACTTTATCATTGTTATCGCAGGATGTTGAAGTCGATTAATGTCTTTTTTCGGTGATAAGGGAGATAGGTAGGTAAGTACTAGACTTCCGCCTTCCCACTTTCTTGATTTTATTATGTAAACAAAAAGTTCTAAGTTCCCGGATTTAATGTCTCTCTCTAGTATGAATGTTCATAACTTTGTTGTCCACATCTAATGAGAGTAAGTTTCTGCTTGAGTTAATAGTTAAGTAGACACTAATATTATAAAGGCGAAAGTTTGTAAGTGAGTATGTATGTTTGTTACTTCTTTACGCTCGAACAGCTGAATGGATTTGGATACAATTTTGAACAGGGGTAGACCATGTCCTGGAATAGCACATAGGCTGGATACTTTTTTATCCCGGGAGTACTTATGTTGCCTTGATATAATGTTTGCTGGAAAACCAAGTTTTGCCATTGTTAGTACAACTTAGGTACCTACTTATTATTTTTATGGTTCCGCACGTCAGGCGGCAAAATCATCACTTTGTTGGCAGTCTGTCCGTCTGTCAAGAACAATTTTCTCAGGGACGCGTGGAGGTATTAAGCTGAAATGAATATTAAATACCTGTTCAGGTCTTTTACCTTGAAGCAGTGAAAAAATCAATCTCCTAAGTCAATGTAATCTGAAGATAAGGCCGCCTATGCTCTATTTGGGTGTGTATTTTGACAATAACAAGGATATCAATACCTAGAAGTAGGATACTTCTCGTTGGCCTAGAATCCTGAGGCAAAAAGCTAGGTCTTATAGCACAAGTAAAGAAAAAAGTCTGAAAGCCGTTTTGTAGTTTTATCACAAAATGGTTACTTTTGCGATTCGGAAAAACCTTCGGTATGTTTATACGGGACCCTCGATCGGTGCGCGAGTCCGAGTTGCACTTGAGCAGATCTTATCTAATTACGATGGTCCTAAGTTATCATTTGTACCTTCGAGACACAAATTGGATACGCCAGTCTCGACATAATTTATCGTAGTAGGAACGTAGTCGGTCGTTTGAGTTTCTCTCTAACAGACAGGCTGACGTGGTCTGGGACTTGTTTTATAATATAACTAGCTTCTGCCAGCGGCTTCGCCCGCGTGAAAGTAAGTTTTTCCATACAAACTTTGGACCCCCGTTTCATTCCCTTAGAGGGTAAATTTTGGAAAATCCTTTCTAAATGCTCGCCTACATCATAAAAGGAAACCTTGTGCAAATTTTCACGCTCCTAGACCCCGTAGTTTTGGCAGTGCGTTATGTCAGTGAGTAAGTTTCTCCTTTTTACACGACTGCCCAAAAAAAGGAGTCATAACACTCCTATTTCAGGGTTCATGTTTGTATTTATATATAGATTATTATGTCAGGATAGGCATAATTACGTACCTATCGTACAAAAAGTGACATTGCTGTGTTCACCCATAGATCTTACGAGTATCCTACAAAGGTCTTTAGTGCGTAAGTACCAGCTAATCAATAAATTGTCCTGTGTATCCACGTGGGAGATTAGATTTCAAGTTACTATTTTTTGTCTTTATCTAGTAGGTAAGTACCTAGGTATGATGGCACCCAAAATGTAAATCTAAAATACATAGGTACTTACATAGGTGCGTGCGGTACGTGCCCCACACTACCCGTGGAGGGATATCGGAGGTACAATTCAAATCTCACAAATCTCCCTCCTCCCGTGCCTTCTGTCGATTAGATACTCTTTCATTTGTTGTTTTATTTTGTATTTTTGTTAGTTTTGGTATTATTTCAATTGACGTTTCTGCGCTTCGCTTTCAATTTCTGTTTCGATTCCGGTTCCGAATCTGATATATTATGTAGTGAGTTTTTATTTTTTTCGATTTCAATAACCTCCATGCTATGTCTGATTATGGAGTGTGTATTGAACTCGCGCCTCATGGCATATCTGGAAGGTAACGATCTCCTCAGTGACCGAAAGTACGGGTTTCACCGCAATCGGTCTACTAGGGACCTACTAGTTTATGCCATCCACTTGTGGGGCGAGACCCTCGAGAGGAATGGGGAAGCGATTGCCTTTTCCTTAAACGTCTCGAAGGCCTTCGACAGGGTATGACATGCTAGCCTTTTGAGTAAGCTTCCAGCGTACAGCATTTCCCCTGGTCTGATTAACTGGATAAAAGAATTCCTGAGTTAACGGTCTCCCCGATCAATCCCCGTCGCCCGTGCCCGAGCCCGAGCCGAGCCCGCAAGCAGAGGTTTGAAAGCTTCAAACCTTTAGGTTAACGAAGCAGTAATCCGAAATACGCACGTAACAACGCATTTCGCGAAAATATTCATAAGAAATGAATGCCATTACAAACGTGCCATAATGTTTATAACAAAATAAACAAATCGTTGTGTAACATTTGCTATAGCAATATATAATACGTAAAATGCATACGATCAACATTTTTGTTTGCTGTGAGAGTCAGCAATTTTTATGTTGTTGACCGTAATGGGGATTAAGGTTTTTGATGAAGTTTCTCTATTCCATAAATAACGGTAGACGAGTCTACAATTGAACACGGGCACTAAGTAGTCCCATACGAACAAATCATCGTAGTTCGCTTTGTTCCACGCGCACCTCAAAGAGCAAAACTGTAGCGTCCAAGCACGGCCGAAGCTTACTTAGGCCATCGGTTCGCTTCTGAAAGGAAGCCCTGAGATGCAAGGCAAAGAAGGAACATATGAGTGGGTTTTAGTCGGCAAAAGTTTGACATGCCCTCGCGCACCACCCAAGAGCGAGAGAAGTCATTGGATGATTTCCCATTTAAAAAAATATCCTTAGGAACAAAACATTTTGGGAATAACGTTTTAATATCTTGCATTGTGTGTACAACAGGAGTGGAAAGTGTGTGAATGAAAAGTGTATTAAAGGTAACCCGTTGTAGAACATTTCACTGATGTCGATTCTGGGTTTTTAGTCATTTCTTTTGCCTTCACGAGACTTACCATGAGGTGTTAAAATGTCAGTTGTGCGAGCGAGAAAGAGGGATGGAGGATGTAGCTATAAACCCTATTAAAGTTCCATCCCTTTATCAGTTCAGTTTAGGTCGCAAAATGGATCACGCTAAGAGCTTGTGGTAGAGCTCATAACGCGATCCATTGCACTGCAGGACTAATTCAATAAACTGCCCAGAAATGTTACCTACAATTTTTCAATCTTTGCCTGCAACACAAATTCTTCCTGAATTGTCTTTGATATAAACTACATTGGAAGCGTTCAACATTTATTTCGCGTAGTCAACGCGATGGGGACTGTTATTCATTTGTTTCTGTTCATTTTGCTAAGGTTCCTGCCCCTGTCCAGAGCCGATACCTATAGCGTGAAGATAAGTACGGAACAACATGTGAACTTAGTTGACAGTAGATTCTTGAGTTTTACTATTGACCCCAAGTATTTGTTTTCGAGCAGTGAGAAGTATAGCAGGTGAGTTTTTTTTATTGTGTTTTATACCGACGTCTTCAAAAATGGAGGCTTTTCAATGCGTATATCTTTGTTTTTGTTGAATCGTGTATCATTTCAGGGTCAAATGTGAAATGTAAATCCTCCTTCTTGCGTCGTATTCCTCAATGCAGAGAATCGTGACTTCCCTGCTTCATCACTTTCACTCGTATGATATTCCTTCATCTGTTTCTGTCTCTGGCGGTGTGAAGGGCGTTGTGAGTCAAGATCGGTGCGGCTGGAGCAACGTATTGGGCTGCGTCCACGAGGCCTTTTCATATCTACTTTTCACGATGGGCCTTTCGAGGTTGCCACCGTCTTTCCTTGCTAAGATGTGACCGAAGTATTGCAGAATCTTACAAACACATTCGGATGATAAACGCGAGGAGATTTTGAGTTTTTGCAAAATGGATACGTAATAATTATATGTACATATACATTGTCAAAGTTCGCGGAAGCCGAGGGGCGTGATGTTATATGCTGTGTGTTTTGCCTGTCTGATTTACAGCTGAAACTAAATATCGCACAGTTGTTGTGGTTGTTGTTATTGTGCACTTGGTATCTTTTAACATGTGTTTCTTACCTTTCAGCAAAGAATGCATATGCATGGCTTCATCCCTCACGCCAGCATACCTCCGGATAGCTGGCCCATCCACCGCACACATGACCTTCCACAACACGACTATTTCCATCAATGACGTTGACTTCCCCGACCATAGACAGAATTTTGATATCACAGAAACAGACTTAGATGTTCCAAGAAAGGTTCCCTCAGACCTGCATACGAGAAACTTGGCGGTGTCGCATAGACAATGGAAGAAGTTCGTCTATTGGGCCAAGTCTACCGGTTTTGACCTGGTCTTTGCGTTAAATAATGAAGAGAGAACAGCTTCTGGCATGTGGGATCCTAATACTGCGTTGAATATTCTGACGGTGGCTGAGAAGGTCAAAGTTGGGGATATTTATTGGGAGCTTGGTTATGGTAAGTAATGAACTTGCTTATAATATCTATTTTCTAAGTGTTATTATGTGTTTTATGTGTGTGATGTTAAAGTTCTCATTCGTAAATAAAGGCCTGATTGGGAATGATGTTCTTTGCGAAGTAATAGAAGTGTTTGAAATTCAAAGAAAATCCTGGTTTCGATTCCGAGTTCAGGCGATATAGGGTTATTTTATTCCCAGTGAAGTTTGCACTCTTAAATGAAATAAAACTTATTTTTTTTTTACTAATATTTTAAAATAACCGCGCACAATTCAAGTAGTATAAGTATTCAAGGTTTAGTAGAAGAGAGGAGGAGGAGGGCGGGGGAGGAGGAGTGGTGGTAGGTAGGTAGGTGTAGTAGTAGTAGGTGGTAGTATTCAAGTTTCGTATGCACAATCACGGTATAAATAGTCGTTTTTGCCATTTATGCAACATTACAGCATAAAGAGCAATTTGTACCTACTGCATACCAACTTATGTTTTTCAAATAAAATACCTTTTTCACCACAGCAGCTCAAACAAGTAGGTTTTGCTGCTTGAAAACAGTGAGCAAAATCGAGTTTTGCTCACTGTTTTCAAGCAACAAAACCAAAAAAGCCAAAAAAAAAAGTTACTTCGAGTTTTGCTCACTGCGTGAGACAACATGCAACACACTAACATTTCGAATTTCATTCCGATTTTGAAATTCCACCACAAAGAAAAACACGTTCGGAAATGCGTATTAAATAGAAAATATTTGTAAAATATTAAATTGTTTTTTTTTTTTAAATACTTAAATGATTAAATTTCAAATTTATTATTGTATTTGAACAAAAATAAGAGTACTTGAGTACTTATAGCAGCAGATCAAACTGGCATTAACATTTAAATAATTATTTCTAGTTTCAACATTGTCTGTTTTAGTACGTGCTTTAAAAAAACAGCGGAAATAAAAAAAAATAGTGGCAAATAAGATTAACAATGTTAAAATAATTGTAAAATATGAGCAAAACTACCGACAGAGATAGTACTTATTTATTTTAATTGAAATCATTATTAAATCTATTACTGTTAATTATTTTATTTCCCAAGTAATATGTGTTCCCGCTGACAACTTTGCTCTCTTGTTGTACAAATAATTATTGTGCAACAAGAGAGCTAAGTTGTTTTTTGCTGCGAGTGCTAATTTTGAGTCCCGAGCAAGCGAAGGATTTTTTGATTGAATCACGAGCGTTAGCGAGTGATTCTAAAGTAGAATCCTGAGCGAGGGGAGGGATTCAAAGGCACGAGATGCAAAAAGTTTTGCTCTCGTGTTACACACATAGTTTTTCACTTCAAAATAAATATCATTTATCTATTCCTTACTGCAGAATGCGCAAACCAGTCTATCGAAGAGTACCTTAACGACCTGGAGACCCTGAGAGTGATCATCGAGACCTTTCCCCCGGGGAGGACGGCAGAATGGAAGGTGGTGGGCGGTGATGTCACCAAGTGCCTTCAGGCAGAGTCCAAGAGCGATTTCAAGGATTACGTGATGCTGTCCAATGATATGATGGACGCTCTGTTGCTGAATGGGTATGTGGGTTCCATATTTTGGCTAGGTATATTACCGGTTACGAAAACTTACAGTCGTTTTTTTAACATCCAAATAAATTTCGAAAGGCTGTTTCGAAATAATGTAGCGATAAATATATGGAGTTATTTTTACCTGAACCATACTAGTAAATAATTCTATAGAACATTCAGTGAAATATTACACTGTATCTGGCCAACGAATCAGCATTGCCATTCAACGTGGCAATGCTTCCAGCGTTCTGGGCAACGCGATCCATTTGACGGCCTAAACTGAACTGTTTAAGGGACAGAGCTATATATGGTGCAAAGTGATCTGTTCTAAGATCTGGCCACGACATGGCCAGATCTTAGAACAGATCACTTCATCTATTATGTTGTTTATTAGTTTAGTTGTTTGAAAGTATAGTATTATTGAGAGCGTTTTTCCCGAAGTAAATTTTCATACAACCGCTCTTTCGTGATTATGACGTGATAGAGGAGAGGGGAAGGGCTCTCTTAATTAAGTAATTGTAATTAAGTAAATAACTTTAACAAATGAAATTAAATATCTTATTATTTCTACCAAATATTTTACCTTGAACTGGCTAAACTGTATACTGACTGATGTAGTAAGTACTCAATTTCAAAGAATTTTTATACCCTATTTTCCTCTTTACCTCTTTCAGCAACTCCACATCCCGTGAACTGGAACGCATGACAGAGCGCGATCGTCAGAAGCTCATACGTCTTCTCTCCCGAAGCCAGACGCCCTTGTGGCTGACGGAGACCAATCAGAAGCGATACAACGACCTGGAGCGGGCTGCTGATTGGTTGGCTAGTCTCGGCTACTCCGCTAAGAATGGTTTCGCTGTGCATTATAGAGAGTTGGAGGAGGAAGAGATGTATGAGCCGACGTTGGTAAGTTCTAAGAAGTATAGAACGCTCTTTTATCCTTTCCTAGCTCTTGTTCGAGTCAGCTTTGAATTCGTCCTCCAAGCCTGTTTATGCTGCCCTCGTATCAGCAAAATCGTACCCTACAGTGGGTGACCATAGCATGCAGACGCTTGGATTTTAGGTTTTACTGCCCTGCCTGGAAGCCTCAACTAATTAAGAAGACGGAGAAAATTTTTGACTTCTCTTGGTAGGATATAAGGATGTATAACAAAATATTTCATAATAATCAAATATTTCAGAGTTTCTACATGGCACTCCTATTCAAAAACTTGGTTGGGGAGCGTGTGCTAAACGTAGACATGGATCCAGAGCAAGCAATCCTCTTCGCACACTGCACATCGCTGCGCCACAAGACAGTTCCCGGCGCTGTCACCCTGTTTGGAGCAAACCTGGATGAAGAACCTGCCAGGTTCTCGCTCAAACTGTCCAGGAGAGAAGAGGGTGGCGAAATCATGCAGTTTATATTAGGGAATGATCATAACGGGTAAGGTTATTTTATTAAATCATTAAGCACTAGTAAAATAACACTGCGCTTGTGGAATTATAAAAAAAAAATGTCAGCGTTTTCATTTTTTTATTCATGGTTACATGGTTATGTATGTACATAAGACAAGTGATAACACAGCTTATGACCACTAATCGAAGTACATCACAACAGCAACGAACAAGAATGTTTCTACATTAAGATGCACTATTATATTATTTATAGTATAGCATAATCAGCCGTATAATGTTCCCACTGCTGCGACTCAGGCCTCCTCTCAAGAATGAGCCATAATCCACCACGAGGGCCCAGTGCGGACTGGTGTCTTCGATTAATTTATTCTAGGACATATCTGTTTCTATTCGATGTTTTCCTTCACCGTTTTGAAAGCAGTGGTAATGAAATAAATGACAAAAAGTAACGCGCCTGGCTTGGTTTGAACCCGCGACCTACAACTCGTTAGTCGGGGCCGTTACCATTGGGCCACCACTGCTCCTCCATTTATATTAGTAAGGAACTGTTGGGAAAACGTGATCAAAGTAACAAAAATTAACATACCGCACCAGAACAAGATACGGTGTGTGTTGAATCTTAAATGTTTTCTTTGCTAGAGATAGCGTCAAATAAGACTATGAGTGGCGACGATATTGATTTGTTACTATATTTAACCCACCATATTTAAATTTCAGGAATATCGTTGTAAACGGCCGTCCGATGTATTACGAGGGTGACTTGAAGCCCGTAGTAAAACGAGTCCGTCCATACAAGACCCTACTCATCAACTTACCAGCGAAATCCTTCGGCTTCTGGGTCCTCGCAAACACGAAGATCCAAGCCTGCCATAATTTAGATGAGAAGAATAAAACGGTAATTGAAGCAAATACTACCAGCAAAGAAATCTTAAGATCTAAACGTTCAGTGAACTATGATTTTGATGATAATGAAAATATAGCTGATCTTTCTTACGATTTTGAGGACACCTATGCTGTTATACCTGACAATCATGCTTTGAAAAGCAGAATTATTGATATGAATAAAGATTTTGACAAAATACAGAATGCATTCAAAAGAAACTTAGGCAAGGATAGGTTTAAGAGAGAAGACACAAATTTTTTTGGCAAAGGCAAGCTTCGGAAACAAATAAACAAATATAGAGCTGAAAGAGGATATCGATTCGAGGATCGTGATTTTGACCCTAGAAGGATTATTGATGATTTGTTAGAAAAAGCAAGACAAAGAGTAAACGATTTGAAAAATCTTCGACCAAATTTGCCAAGATTGAACCTCAATAAAGTAAGCAAGAGACATTCAAAGAATTCTAAGTTAAGATCATTAAATTCATTGAGGGCAGACGGCCAAATGTTTGGGAATATTCCTAGAAAATTCAAGCATATCAAAAAGATTTCAGAAGAGAATGATGACTTCCTAAAAAAAGTAAACAGAAAAATTAAACCTGAGAAAAATATACCTAAAAAAACCTCAGAAACACAAGATAAAAATACTAAAATAAATGAAGACATTAATAAACTATCTGCCGAGGCAACAAATACATTAGAAGCAAACGTAAGAAAGCGAAGAAGTATTAGTAACGACGTTGAAGAAATCTCAGCTGAAAACGACATAGATCTTAGTAGCAAAAACAAAGCTAAACTGTGGAAAATGTTGAAGAAGTTAAACGACGAGTTCGGAGATATTTCTGAAGAACACATCGATGATGAAATGGAATCCACAGAAGGGATAGTTTTAAAGACTGAGTTATCTGATGACAGTGCGACTATAAGAGTTAAAGACCCTAATCACGGTATGATTAAGACTACAATGAAGGGTATGCTGAATGTTTTAGAAGATTTGAACAGGAATTTGAACAAAGTGTGGAATGCTATCAATCTGTTAGATTAAAGTACAGTGAATAGGTTAGGTTACATTATTAAATATAGGTTTTATACTTTTTTTGATGAGTTTTTTTTTGTATTTTTTTTCCACTCAAAGATCTATGACAATGCCCAAACGAAATTAACATTTGCCAAAAAATATTTCCATACTTGTAATAGAAGGCGAGTTTAGTTCCTGGCAGTTACCAGCCTCCAATCTACTGGTAAAGACTGCCTACTGAAAGGTGTCAAATTCAACATTGGCTTTAGAGTACCGTATCTGAAAAGGAAAAAAACGGAACCCTTATAACAAAATTAAAACCATATACTCAGGACATGGTTTTAATATCAACTCGATGCCTCCTCACGTTCACAAAATAAAGGGTCTTGACAGACAAATAGACAACAAAGTGATCATGTAATGGTTCGGTTTTTTTCTTTAACCCTAAAAATCCAGACAAAGGTATCTTTTTAAAGAAACCTTTATATACGTATAGCAAATAAGTAATTGTTGGCTATTTCTTCAGTCGAACATTGGTGTGTCAAATAAAACAAACAAATAGTGGTACAATGTAGTTTATTTATTATTTAACAACATGTTAGATAAACCATTTTCACATTTAACTCAACGTACATATGAAAATGGCTACCTCTAAACTTTTATACAATAACTAATAGGGACCTTGTAAATAAATATTAACAATGCTTCGCAACAGTAATGGCGAACGAAGTGTTAGCAAACAAGCGACCTATGTACTACAGTGATACAGTCGTGAACGGAAACTAACCTTATTTATATAAGAATAGAGTTTATTACGGCAGTTTGTATACAGCCTGAAGATAGCCACAGCCTGTACAACCGATTCGATTGCTGTTCAAGAATATAGATTTTATATATTTTGCTGTTTTAGGTTCATTTAGTTGCTTTGAAACTTAAATTTCTTGCTTCATGTTTTGAGACAGCCTTAAGAATCTTTTAGATGATTTTTTTCCTTGTGATATATATTTTTTGAATCGGCCATGTACAGCTGCCTTATTGCAAAAAAACCTAACTTATTGTTAACAACAAGGTGTCACAGAAGCTCAATCCGTTTTTTTTTTAATTACCTAAAAACATTTTTCAACAATAACCTTTTTCGTTATTCATCCGTAATCCCTAAGTTTAAATTTAATTGTGGATAAACTACTAACCTTTTCTTCTTTAAATATAACAAGACAACATACATATGAACCCCGTTCATATATGAGTACTTAATGGTTTCATTGAAATTTTATACATTCTGTAAACTTGCAATTTTAACACTATAATGTCACTAATATTAAAAGCTAACGAACTAGGTGTGTTGGCCAATAACTATTATATATAAATATACAAACAATAAAACTGGAAGGAACGTCCCGAGGTTTAGTTCACAACAATATTGGCAGATATTACGAGGCAGAGACGATTTCCTTCCAGACTGATAACATATGTTTTTAAAACTATTAAGAATCACATCAAAAAGACAGCGCAGAGAAGGAAAAATATTTTTTTAGCGCAATATTGATAGTCTGTGGCACTTTAAAATCAGTTCTTTGTTATGTCTGCGCCGCCCGAGTTTGATACCGAATGTTACATTAAATTAATACTGGCATTAAAGTGTAAAAGCTCTTGAGTGTGTGGTACAGTGTCGTTGTCTCTAATTGTCTATGCTATATTGCAATCACCGACCTCATTTCATTCTGTTGTCTCTGGTTGTAACGAACAGTTTTTGAAATGTTTTACGTCGGTAGGGTTATCATTTGAATGTTTAACAATCAGACTTGGTACGCTTTAGTGTTGTGACAAGGATGATAATTAAATGTCTGTCGTTTTTTTAAAATGTTCTCTCTCGTTTTTCTTCGTCGCTTTCCTCTTTCTAATAACGATTTTATGACATTTCTAAATTCATATGATAAATCTACCGACCCCTCTCCTCGTCTCCGTTCTGCTCTGTGGTTAATGATGCATTTGTACTGTTTTAGTCTTGTTTCGTCTCCCTTACAGTTTACTACATCATTCAAGTGTATTTTCCCGTGTTTGTAGAACAAATGCACCATCATATGCCGCCTCCTTAGATTAAACCTAGTGCAACTATCAATAGGCTAGTTTATTTAATAAGTTTAACAAGTTATGTCATAAAATGTCATTTAGTCTACCATTTCATAACTCCTCTAAGGATTCAAGAACAACAGAGAAATATCAAGACGTTCTACGGTTTGGGTCAAAGAGTTACATTTAGAGGGAAACGTTTAGAAGAAAGGTCTAGTAAAGCCTTCGTAGGCCAAAAAGTCATAAATTTCGTACCTAAACAAACTAAATCATACTATGAACAAATAACTACAAATAGTATATTACCCTGAGTATGAGAGTCATAAGATTTGAAAATATCCAACTGTTTCTTCAATTTATCTTCCTCGTGGCGAAAAATATAAAAAATTGGTCGCGACATCTTGGATTCCTTAAAATTAACACTACGGGTTTTCACGGAAATAATTATTTTATATTCTTTTCAAAAATTTTGATTTTACAATTATTTTCTTTATGTCTAAACTACACATCTACCTTGTATAAACCTCTTTATAAATTCACTATAATATTATAAAAAAGAAACATACATTTTTGTGTGAAGAGTTAATTACATTATGAAAGACAAGTATGGTGAAGAGATCGATGTGTTACATTTGTTATTAATACAGTTATTATAAAATAAAACACTGTCTGTAGAGACTCGTTCGGTTCTACAGAAAATAATTCAACAACCATTTGATATCACCCAAATTCCTTTAGAAATGGCGCAGTTAAGCAACGTTATAACTATGAACTATACACTGAACATCGAAAGCTTAAATATACACATTAATAGAAGCGTCTAAACATTATGTTTAACAAACAGCTTGAAACAAGACTAATTAGGAGAGAACGACACCAACACGCCAAGAGCACACTTCTCAACACTGTCATGCAAGAAACTTACAAGTTATCGCAAGAAACCTTCGAAGTTACATTGTCTCCACGCTGTTACACAGTTCACTAGCTGCCAGTCAAGAATTTAAACACAACTGACATTGACATTTCGAAACGTCAGTGTCATCGTGACAGTTCACCTACAGCGCAGATAATGTAAGTTCCGTTAATTTTAAATTAGTGACAGTAAGTCCGCACTCCCGAGTACAGATCGCTCTATACCAAAATAACGTATATCTAAACTATCAGCTACTTGAGAGTCAACAACGTAGAACGCAGACTAAACTACGATAGATTGAAGATATAGACAAAGGTTATAGATTAGTTTTCTAACACACAAGAGGATGTAAGGAAAGATAGATTCGATCGAAATTTGGTCATCCGACAGGTCCAAGACAATAGACTTAACAACTATTATTGTATTGAATGTCTACATACAACCATTTAGCTAGATTTGCCATGCACATACGGTAGAACTATGTTTATATAATTATTACCTAGTCTAACCACACATACATTGTGAAACTTTAAATTTATATTTTTATGACTTACATTAGTGATGTGGCCGGACGGGGCCGTAGGAGTGATGCCCATGTAACAGTACAGCGTGCGAGCTCCAAACAAGATAACTATGAAACAAGCTATGAAAATATTATGTCAAGTGCAGTACAGTGCGAAAAATAGTCGATTCTTATACTTCAGAAAAATAGTAGCATTCTCAATAAACAATCTGAAATTATTACTTTTTTATTTACAACTTTGTATATTGAATAGTATATGTGTGAAGAGAAGGTAGGTGTAATTGACAGGATGTCATAACGGAACGTAAGACAAGCAAGCAGTAACATTAAATGTGTAAGTGAAGTATCTAAAATAATCTTAGTATTTAACACGCGATGCGATTTGTTGATAATCGATACATCGACTAACTGTCCGACAACTCGACTAGATAGTGATGTGCCATCGATTTAAACTATGCAGATTGGTGTCAGTGTCCTTAATCCTGTTGTACCTACTTATAAACTGTAATATGTAATATTACAAACTTTAAATTAATAAATTAACCTAGGTAGGTATAGACACGTATGTTTGTGTAAGTCATATAATTATCATAAAACGGACACGGTGCACGGGTGAACATTAACATCGGTTACATAATCTTTGAACATGTATATGTACCACTTCAACTATCACAATGAGATCTATACATAAGATAAGACTACGTCAAGAACTTACTAAACTATACCAAAAAGCATCGCGTGTGAAGAAGATACAACTAAAATATATAAAATACATGATGTGCTGATTGAAGAGATTGTAATCCGAATAGGTACATCTACTAGAAGGTAGAATGATAGTCTCGTGTCGAACATTGAAAGATTGAAGATGCTAAGAGCGCGAGCGGTCGTCGCATTGCGCGCTTTAGTTTATTATATTCATATATCACAGCTTTTGACGATAACAAATCTTTTGCATTTGCAGCTTTATAACTACGTGGACAACATTGTTCGAACCATTAGCGCGAAATGCATTCACCACGCTCTGCTCATCATCTGCCCCATCAATCCGCTGCCTGCGTGTGTCAACGTCCTTATGTAGTGCATCGGTATCCTACGATTTTTTACGCTCCAGTATGTATCTATCAATACCTAGTTAATAATCTATCGTTAACAAATCTTTTCCCATCACTACTCCACTCCAAGATGGCGTAATCGCTCGAATAATTTGCTCACACCACAATGTGTTATTTAACTTTAATACCTAAGCGTAAAACATCAATAAAACATTAGATTAGAACAACGCTCGTCGGCGCAACGGTAACACAACGCGAATCACTAGTTTATCTACAACATTTTACACATTAAACACTAAATGAACATTGACTCTTATATTAAACATGCAAGAAAGTATTGGACAACGACAGCCGACGCCATAACAATTACCTATTATATTCGATGTGGATATTAAGGCTAGGTCGATTACAGGTATGTACACCTAAACAAAATTACATTGACACATAGATTAACACTGCATAAGCACGCATGCAAAAGATTTAGAGGCAAAAGTTGAAGAGCTCAAGCGTACGAAGAGGACCACGGAGGTCGGCGCCTCCCGCCGCCGGACAAGCGTGGAATTTGGATGAAACAAATATCCTGAGGACGAATACATTGTTATTTCAATGTAAGTGCGAAATAGAGAAGAGAAGGCCATGAATAGTCGAATATCGATTGTCGAGTCTACACGCGTGCTAGAATCCTTATAATAATTTTGCTTCCATTTTAAATAGTTTACACCGTTTCGTTCTAGTTGTATTTATATTATTTCAACTTTACACTTAAATAACAATATATCACAAGCTTCAACATATAAAACGGATTGATTCACGACTGCGTTCTGCCGCTCGGTGTTGAATGACTTTTTGACCGTACGTTCTGAGACGCGCTTCACAGTTGTATCGAGGGCTGCCTTCCAAAATTTTTTATGAATGTATAAAAATATTATTGCTTATTATCAAGCACCAACGCGCCACTAGCCAACTACGTTCCGAAAAAATTTAGAATTCGAATCTCTCCTACAAAATGTTTGAGCGCGAGTGATTGATGCGTCCGAACGAAATAGTTATTGTTTTTGGTTTTGTTCTTTATTCGCTATTCGGGGGTCGTGTGGGGTGGGGTGTATACAGGGTCAGGGTGGTGAAACGTCGTCGTAACAATGACCTTAGCTCAGCTACATCATGTATTCAGATAGTGTACTATGTCGAGGGGCGCTCACTGCATCACGCACTTGCTCTCGATCTGCGATTTTAGTTCGTTCACTTGCGTTTCGATGGTGTTTTTCAGTTCTGAAATGAGAAAAATACAATTTGAGTATCTTAATACACTAGCATATTTTATTATTAGCGAGCCACTTGAAACTTTTAGTCAATTCTTTTCTTATGTTAATTTTAGTGGTTTTTTTCCGTTCCTCTCTGGTTGTCTCTTACTTCTTATTCATATTTTTCACCCCTTATACATAATATCTAGCTTTTCTTTGATGTTATCATCCTTCCTCAACATTCATCAAGTTTTATATATTCATTATTTATTTGCTATTTATTTTTATTTTTTGAGTAGCTAAAAAAGAAAATGAAGACGATAGTCATTACGCTATCGCTGACCTTTAGGTCGAACTTTTTTGGTTGAAGACGTAGCTACGTTCCTGTAGAGAAAACATGGCACTTACTGGTGAACTCGTCCTGGTCTTCCAGCTCCGCTTCGGCCGCCAGTTCTTCGGGAGTCTTCTTCTTCCTCATCAGCGGGTTGTCGGGCTCCATAGGCTGCTGCTCGACCACCTCCTCTTTCTTCGGGATTTTGTACTGGAAGTAGAATTAAAAAGAAGTTTTAGTTATTACAGAACGTCACTTCTAAATTCCTCAAAAGGTGTATGGCACACCCATATTGAATGTTTTATCTTTGAGCCTTACCAACCAACCAAGGGATTAAGTTACTCAAAAACAGGTTGGTGAAGGTAATGTGTAGGCAGTTGTAACATATAAAATATGGCTGTTCAGCTGTACCCCGGTTAGACTAGAAACTGACCCTGGAATGATGAATGGAGCAAGTTTGTTGCCATCATCAGAAACATGATGACATGATTCCGTTGAGAATTGGCGTCTGTTTTATGTTGCAACAAATATTTTTTTATTGATCTACCTATCAATTGAGCACATATCCACACTTCGGGCTGTTATTTAAAATTTATTCAAAATTTTAAAGGAAATAAGCAAATGTAGGACCTCAAGCGATATACAAGGAAGGACTCTAGAATGCAAATTGCAGTAAAGTAGTTCTATCTAAAGTTGCAACCAGGTCGAGATGGCATGGCAAAGTTGTGCAAGTTCGATTCGAACCAGTCAAGTGATCTCGTCAAGCTCGATCGCGAAGTTTGTTGAATAGTGCAAGGAAGTTGCAGAATTATCATATTTTGATAAAGAAGTTTCGTTTTCTAACGGTAATAGCGGTTATGGTCGTTTTTTTCTTAAAAAGTTTTTCGTGAGTAGGAATTCGATCAATAATTATTATTTATATATTTAAACAATATTATCGTTATTTCGAGAGCAGTGGTGGCCGAGTGGTAACGGCTCCGACTTACGAGTTGTAGGTCGCGGGTTCAAACCCAGCCAGGCGCATTACTTTGTGTAATTTATTTCATCACCACTGCTCTCAAAACGGTGAAGGAAACCGGCATGTCTTAGAACCAAAAATTCAAAGACATGTGACATCCACCAACCCGCACTGGGCCCGCGTGGTGGATTACGGCCCATTCCCTCTCCTAGAGAGGAGGCCTGAGTCCCAACAGTGGGAACATTAAAAGGCCGACTATGACTATGACTATGACTATCGTTATTTGGATCGCAATTAATGTTCATCCAGGACGTTTTTAGACATACTACTTGAAAGTGGTAGCTTAATCTGACATAACCGTATTTTTGAGTTAAAGTTATGTCGTTATTTATACAAATAAAATAGAAAACATATTCGATACAGACACAATAGCAACAAACACAATTTAAAAGAGTCTGGGAGTGCCCACACAGAAAGGATTATTAACGGTATCACAGGAGGAGTGGCAGGCGGTTGTCTCCTTCTGCGAAGCAGTAATGCTAGCGCGAGGCAATGGCCCTCACGCCCCAGCCACCGGGATTCCGATCCCGATTTCCGGCCACCGTAGGCGCGAGATTGCGGACGGCGAGCAATGGGTAGGTCACCGTCCGACCGTCCGGTAACCGTCCGGACCGAGTCCAAGTCGTCGACGGCGGGTAATGTTCCACGCGCGCCTCAAGGAGATGTCAGCAACCGTAGGGGCCCAGCAAGGTCGAAGCCTACTGGGGTGGTGAGTGGGTTTTAGTCAGTAAAAGTCTGACACGAAAGGGCAGGAGATGACATTGAATGATTTCTTACCTTAAAAAAAAAGAGTGTCCAAACGCAATGGAATAAAACGCATTCGGGCAGATCATGTCCTAGAATAGGATATAGCGTACTGTATATCCAGGGTTCCTTTCGAATATTTTTTTACGTTCACGTATGTGAGGCCATTGGCAGAAGCTAGTTAGTTAGCTAGTATATAGCTACCATTTACATTGAATACGATAATGTTGATCAATAGACTAATATGTATATATACTTATGTTTTTGTGGAACATAATATGTTTTACAAGAATGAAATATTATTTAAAAGCATTGGTTTAACATAATTTAATCCAGTGGCGGATTAAGCCAGCGCGGGGCCTGTAGCAAATTTGACTAAGAGGTTCCTGTGTAGACCTATTAAATACTTCTCATTCTTATGTCAATCACCAATATATGACCCCGTGGGTTTTAAGATTGGGTAAGGTACGTGGAAAGTACGGTAATGAATGAGGGAAATGTAAGAGATTAACTATCATATTCAATGAAATAAACGGCTGTATTCGGATTTCGATATAGTTTGACTAGTTTGACTAGATTTTTTTTTCGTTCAAGTGCAAGCTCCTCGATCACGCGGGACCCCCGAATGCGTGGGGCCTGTAGCATATACCACTCTTGATATAGGACTAATCCGCCACTGATTTAATCCAACACTGAAACCAAGAGGTAGAATTTTCTGAATTTCCCAAAAGCCCAACTCCGACGCTTAAATTCTCATTGATCGTCGGCCAGCTCAAACGGATATTATTGTATCCCATCAAACTACCAGTTAATACATTATTTTGTAGTATCAAAGCTATGACGGTTCCTCAGCGGAACCTCCGTGTTGCCAGCCGTAATTTCCCAAAGGTACAGCGCATTCGATTTCTGAACGCTCAGTGTTGCCACACTCAAATAGATTGGCTTCTTTTCTGTAAATTCGCGATTTATTCCCGCAGCTGGGACTACATAATGCAACCTTTATTTTATTGAGAGTTATTGGAACTGTTTTCATCGCATTTTTTTTTCTGTTTGTCTTCAAAGAGTTCTTGTTTATTGTTGCTTTATTTATCGTTTGATTTTTGTTCTGATGACGGCTTAGAACATTTAAATGCTCTAAGGGTGACGGTGTAGTTTCTCAATGGTATTGAATAGCAAAGAGTTTGAAATGGATATTTCGCTAAGAACTATCTTGAACATGAATTGATCTTCGATAGTTTACTTATGCGGGCGGATCGCTAGTGAAGTACTAGCGATCCGCCCCGGCTTTGCACGAGTGCAATGCTGTTACCACCGTAACCGCTATGTCCCTGCATTTTAAATCTGTAATATCTTCAAAAATATTCATTTAAATTACACGCTGTAAAGAGCCATATTGATATATATTAAATGCACAATGTATTTAACTTACTTAATTGGAAAAATATTAATGATGTATTGCTTAAAATCGTTTCGTAAATAAGACATTATTTCTTGTAAAAAGTAAAGGATAGAGTAAGTAAGTAATTGCAGTGGTTATTGTGGATTATCCCTAAGAGGTAAACATATACTACTGCGGACTTTTTTTAGACCTTTTTAAGGTGCACAAAACTGTTGTACATTATTTTGACCTTCCTCGTAGGGTTCAGCCAGATTTTGCAATGTAAGCGCAAAAAAGTGTGTTTATTTACGACATCACATTAGAAAATTCTAAAAAAGCAGTGTTTCTCTACTATATTAATGTATTTATTATACATATAAACCTTCCTGTTTTGTCACTCTGTCTAATAAAAAAAACCGCATCAAAATTCGTTGTGAACTTTTAAAGATCTAAGCATACATAAGGACAGACAGACAGCGGCGACTTCGTCTTATACAATGTTGTGAAGTGTATAGTTTTGGACCTACAAGATGTATGGACTATACCGAAGACCAAAAAGACGAATAATTCTAAACAGAAATGAAGAAAGTCCCCTTTAGAAAAGGGAGGTAACCCACTTGTAGTGTCCTCGGTATTATAAGCGTCAATGGGCACCGTTATAATAATTTTAGTTTAAGTAATTAATTGTTTTTATCATAATTGCAATTTTAATTTGACATTTTAATTTATTGACCAATTTAATTTATTTTATTATTCTGATTTAAGCATTTTAAATTTCACTGACATTGTAATTCTGACATTTTAATTTATTGAACATTTTATTAGTCTATTTTATTGTTTTCGTATATTATTATTTATATTTGATGATGAACTAACGTAGATATAAGAATTACTAACATATATTGTGGACTAAATGTTGTCTAGTTAATAAATTATTAAATTATAATAATAGAAAGTTTAATAGTTTTATATATTACACGGTAACTCTTTTAAAAATACTTAATTGGCGTTTTAACGTTTGTATATGACACATAACGTATAGGTCTCCCGAAGTACATTGATTCAATTAATGTCGACTCATAGAACGTATGTTTAGGTACGCCAGGATATCGGAGAAACGATTTATCAAAGCAGGATTGCAGCTACAAGATTCCATCCAAGCTTGCAGCATCTACATCTCACCAAAGTACATCCACTTAATTGTAATCCTCGCTACTAAACCTCTAAGCCAGTTCAGTTCGATGACGCAAAGAGGCTTAATTATAAAATAGAAAATTACACCGCAAGGCTCTGAGAAATCCTCTTGCCTTTAATCTCCAATTGATTACATGCAGCCGAGTCTGCCTCGGGAAGAATTTATTTTAATTTTAAAAGCATTTTTTCCGCTGGCAACCCTCTGGAGATCTCATTAGGGCTGTCTCAGCAGTAGCTGGAGATTGAGCAAGACTTTGCGGGTATCGGAATTAAATTAGATTTTTATTGTGATTTTTAAAAGCTTCTTTTTATTTTCTGTGGTCTTGTTTAAAAGGCAAAGATGTTGAATTATGTATTGGATCTACAAAACCTAAGTTAGTAGTAAACTCATAGGCTTTAAATTAAAAATAAAAGACGCGTATTGAGTTTGTTCTTGGAATAAGAAATTATTCTTGAAAGCATTATTTTGCTGGCAACCCTCTGGAGATCTCATTAGGATTGTCTTAGATATTGAACAAGAATTTGTCAGTATTGATATCAAATTGGATTTTGAATTGTACGTTTAAAAGCTTTCTTGTGCTCTGATATAATGCTGAAATGGTTAAGGAAATGAAAGATGAAACAAGCTGAAAATATTCAGTTTTATATAAAAATGAAATGAAAAACACAGCGACATGATGGACACAGTTACGTAATTAACAAATGATAAGTTATCAGACACTGAAATAAGGCACACAATAATAACATGGCTAAACATATTACTTCCTGTTCATGTTATTACCAAAAATGACACAAGAAGTGAGCGCGGGAAAACATAACTTTGAAGTTTATTACAATATTACCACAACGAGTCTTATATTTTACCTCTGGCAACACCACCGCGAGCACGAAATATAAAATTTTCCTTAATCATGTAGATGGCACAATTTAAAATAATCACCGGCTTAGCGATACTCGGGGATTTCTCGTGATTTGATTAATTAAAATGAAATATAGCCGGCGTTACTTGCGGTAATGTTTTAAAAAGAATTTAATATTTTGGAGGTAAATAATTTTCATGTTATGCTGGTTGTTTGGTTATTATAATTATTTTAAGCATCCACATGGAAAATAAGTTAGAGAAAAATTTGAGTACCTATTGTATTGTTTCCAATTAAAAAAGTGTAAAGTGGGGTTACTTTGGCCCTGAGGTATAACTTTGACCCGAACTCATTAACGAATTGAAACACAGTAAACACAGTTTCTCATATTCCTATTAGTTAATAAGCTTGTGGCAAAGTTATACCCTTGCGACAAAGTTATCCTACTTTACTCAGCAACTTATTTAATGTCATCAGGACAAAATAAAGTAAAATAATAACGATGGCAAACCAAACTACTGTGGGAAAAAACAACACATACATTACAATTCACGACAAAAAAAAACGAACAAATCTTCTGTCTCCTTTCTTCTTCTCTTCTGTCTTCTTCTGGCGCAGTGTTAGCCTCAAAGAAGTCAACCTGACTCGATTAGGGAGTCGCGCGTTAATACGGACTCCCTACTAGAGTCAATTTAACATCCAAGAGCTGTATCTTCTTTCTTCTTGGTACTTCTGTATTGTGCTGGATACTTCTTGACGCCAAAACTAAATACAGTGCGTGATAGGGGTACATAAAATAATACAAGTATGGGATTCGTGGTTGACAAAAGAATGCAAAGCTAGGCAATTATACCGACACCAGGGCTACAAGATTGCACTAGCCCTGGAAGGCAAAGGGCACCTGAAAGAACACAGATGGGTTTTAGTCAGTGAAAAGCCGATTCTTTCTCGGTCCACCCTGAGCGAGAGGAGCGATTTGATGATTTCTCTCCCCAAAAAGGGCTATTATCTAGCTAGGCGTCAAATTAAAAAATGATGGAGATATTAGAAACAGTATTTCAATGTATTTTGCAGTATTTCATATCTAATTATATCGATTGAAATATGAATAAATTACTTGATGAACTAATGCCTCATTGATCTCATGATCAATTATATAATATTATGTATGATAATGTTGAAGTGTTCGTTTTAAGAAAAACAAGGAAACTAATTTTGAGTAAAACATTTAAATTATTAAAAATATATGATTTAAAGTTTCCTTATTACGATTAGACTTCAAATTATTAACAAAATATCCAAAACAACGCCAGCAACGTTTTCCGTAATTCATTTTCGGATAAGCTCGTAAAAGTTTCAGATCTTTCGTTCGATTTTATGCCATGCTTCACGGTTCTGTCCTAGAATCGTTACAATTATTTAGAAGTTTTAAAGGCAATCAAACAGTCTGTAATTTTAATCGAAACCTAAGAGGATTTAGTTAGTTACTTTTCATTTAACTACAAGAAAATACTATGACAGAATATGATATGTAAGTATTGAACACTACAGGATTATCCAAAAAACACTAGGGAAATCCTTAAATATGCTTTATTATTATTAATTGCACAGTTTATACCAAAAATGAACTTCCATTAATAAATTATAACAAGAGACTAAATAACGTTGAGGGATAGTGATAACAGTTTCAAATATCGGCGTCCTGTCGTTGCTATCATTAGCCGTTGTGACGCTTCCAATTTGCGCCGGATTGGCGCGCTGGGGCGCACTAAACGTGTTACGAAACTCATCTGGACAGAAATTGAGAGGCCACCGGTGGAAGTAGCTACCAGGGGATAATATATAGTTGGAAGGTTTTTTATTCAATAGTTGTGAGATTAGGGATGGGTTCTGTCGGGGAGAAAGTGCTGTCGTGATTTAAGTGTCGAGATTATTGCAATTTGATGCGGGATGTAGATTGTTTTCTTATTGTGACACACACAACCATGCTTTTCATCTAAGTTACTTAATAATTGTATATTGCTGTGGAAGAGCGGAGTCTCCTCCTTTTTTTGTAATGTGAGTATGATGTGGATTGTTTTTTTTTTCTTTTCAGTAATTTTAACATAATATATGCAGTTTGAGTATTTTCTACGGCCTACTCAAATATCCTTTCTTTATTATTGTTCGTCACGCCATTGAGGATCTTAATAGTCCTGAGTTGAGCTATGCGAATACTGATAAATGCTGGACAGGTCGTCTCAAATCTGTGTGGTTCTCTCCTCAAAAGACCATCTCAGACACTAATTTGCATGGTTTTCATATGATTTGACCATTATATGTTGGTGATATGGACTTTAAAAGAGTTTGACCCCTAAATTTGTTTGGTGTTTGTCTAGTCCGCTGGGAAACACCGACCTCATCTATTTTACAATAACGAATAAATTAACGTTTAAAAGTATTATCTAAAAATAAATATTTTTTATCATATCATTTATTGTGTACTTGCTAACCCGACAGACGTCGTCCGGTCCACTGAGATCATAAATACAAAATTATTATAGAAAAATGCACTTTCAGTCTTTTCGAATTTTTTATCCAAAATTTTTCATGCAACATTTACCTAGTTTTTCCTTTGTCTATGACCTTACTCGGATGATGAAGAACGTTTAAAATGATGCTTCATCAAATAGTGTGCTTGCCAACGAACAGGTTTTCATTTTGACTTAATATTGCCGATTATATCAATGATTAAGTAGTTTAATAAAGCACTGAATAAAATAGGAGCTTTTTAAACTTTAGAAAAAGTGGTTGTTAAACTTTTACTACTATATGATGCAAAGCTTCTATATTTCGAAATGAACAAAACCGATAAAAATAGCGTTATATTTAATCGTTTAAACTTCTTTATTGTTTCCAAACCAGCTATGTGTGTGGAACGTTAAACACACACAGACAGATGCCCACGTATTAAGAGTTGGTGTCTATAGTGTATGAAGAGCGGGGGTGTGTGGGTGTGATGCGGAAAATTGCTAAACGACTTTCACACTTCGTCGCCCATATTATAATTTACTGGTTTTCCTTGGTATTATCCTCGGGGTTATTTTGACGTGGAGATTAAGAATTTATTGTTTGTCCTGGTTTCGCTCTCGTGAAATTAGTACTTCCCACTTTTATGCATACGTATTTTTAATCCAGGATATCAGCTATCCTAGTAACAAATTTCATCTAATTGCTTTCAACCATTTGAGTGCGAATGAGACACACACATAGATACTTTCACCATTATAATGTCAATGTCATAAATGTTTCACAATTTTGATTAAAACAAATGTATCTTTTTGTGGTGTTCAGATTCATAATTTTAAATATTATTTATAAAGGAAAATTAACATCTTTTCATATTGCTGGTCTCTTTTCCTCTATTTCTATTACCTTTTCAAAATAAAATAGTTATCATTTTTAAGCTACCATTGAAAAGGAACTCTGTTCGTAGGTATTATTCTCTACAACAATTTCTAAATGCATCGACATACATACGCATGAACCACATAACCCTTTGTGTTGCATGACGCATAATTGCTACAAGACCTTCCAATACACGACACAACTATACATACATATACAATTGCGTCATCATTGTTTGTATAGAAACGCATTAACAAGTTGCATACACACATAGACGCGGAAATGTATATACATGTGTGCAAATACGCAACAAATGTTTCTTAGTGAGCGTATGTCGTGCAAAATAGCTATAAGATCGTTTGCTCACACATTTAGACTTTTATATATGTGTATGTGGGGTATATTGGTGTGTGTTATGGTGGAAAATTGCTATAGGGAAGTTTATGGGGCGCAAGGCTTCGGAAAATGACGTGTAAAACGTTCGCAAGTACCGTTTGCATAAACAGGGATTTCTACGCCTTTTTATGGGGAACTGAGTCGGGAAGACGTATCCTGTATACTTATTTTGAAGTTAGCGGCGTTTATTAAAGTAGTTTGATGCGTCTGTTAGACGTGTATTAGGTTGTTGTGCGACTGTTAGACGTATATTGGGTATTGTGATTTTTTTTTTTTTTTTTTTTTCGGGTGGGAAAATCATCTCATGACATCCCCCGCTCTTGGGCGGAGCGGGAGATAGTGTCAGACTTTTACTGACTAAAAACCCACTCCTGTTCCTTCTTTGCCATTTGTTTTCCAGGGCCCCGGGGATCTCTTTCGCATCACCCATGGCCCCAGTAGGCTTCGACCCTGTTGGGCCCCTACGGTTGCTGACATCTCCTTGAGGCGCGCGTGGAACACTACGCGCCGTCGACGACTTGGGCTCGGTCCGGACGGTTACCGGACGATAGGACGGCGAGCCACCCATTGCTCGCCGTCCGCAGGCCCGCGCCTACGGTGGCCGGAAATCGGGATCGGAATCCCGGCGGCGGTTGGGGCGTAAGGACCGTTGCCGTTGCCTCACGCGATCGGCCGCCTCCTTTGCTAGCATTACTGCTTCGCAGAAGGAGGCGACCGCCTGCCACTCCTCCTCGCTCCGGACCATGGCCTGTACCAAGGCCCGGCGCGAGAGATCGCTGCCGCCGATCGCCCTCACGAGGACACGACGGTGCTCTGCCCAAGCGGGGCACACCTCTACCGTGTGCTCCACCGTGTCCTCCGGGCGGTCCACACAATGGTGGCACCCGGGCGTCTCTTCTGCACGGATCCGGTACAGGAACTTCCCAAACTTACCATGTCCGGTGAGGACCTGCGTCATGCGGTAAGTAAGGACGCCGTGAGGTCTTTCCAGCCACTCCTCAAAGAGGGGACTTATCGCCATAATTAAGGCGTGCCCAGCACTGGGTTGCGACAGTCGCCGTCGCCATTCCACCATGAGATCCCGCTGGAAGTTTTTCCGCCATGCCGCTACTTGGCGCGGCAGCGGAGTTTCGCCCCGGCGTTGCATCTCCATGCGCAGATCATGCATACGTGCAAGGTCTTTTGCCTGCAATTCCCACGGTGGTTGGTTAGCGAGGAGGCATGCTGCTTCGCGGGAAATCGTGCGGTATCCCCGCACCATCCGGATGGCCATGACCCTCTGGCTTGCGTTCAGCTTGGCTGCCGGTCGCTTTCGAAGAGACGGCGCCCATACCGGTGCCCCGTAAAGGGCCATGGACCGAACGATTCCTGCATATAGCCTCCGGCAGGAGGCGTCTGGACCCCCTAGGTTGGGCAGGAGCCGCTTGAGGGCAGCCCCTGTGCGATCCAGTTTGGGAGCCAGACGTCGGAAATGCTCCTCGAAGTTCCACCGGCTGTCGAGGACAAGTCCAAGGTACCGTAGAATGGGGTTACTTTAAATCGCGGGGCGACATTGATCGAAACTTCTTTTAGAAACTTAAGTGCAAATATTGAGAAAACGGAACGCACTAGCCCAATTTTTTTTTTTTGTGTTGGCAACACTGATCGTCAGCCATCTTTCCCTTAGAAGCATAGGCAAGTGCGGCGGCTCGTTTTGCATAAAAAAATAGAAAAGGTGAGTAACTATATATTAATATCATTTTTTAGCCTGCAAAACTTTGTCCGTAACTAATTCGCTTTGTGTATAGGTATAATGCAATTTATATTCGGTTAGTTTAACTTTAATTTGTAAACTATAAAAAAATATTGTGATTTCCTAACCTCAAAATTTGCTTGTGTTATTGGCAAAAAATTAACGCGGGGTGACATTGATCAACAGGCTGGGTGAGATTGATCGGTGATCAAAGTAACCCTACGTTTTAAAGTAAGGGTGTGGTTAACTACTTTTATCCGATTCTTATGATTCTTTATATATTATTATTAATCTATTGCTTCAGAAACATCATGCCGCGAGATTACAAAAAAAAACCCGGAACGAGAAGATATATAAACTACAGTGATGAATTATTAAATGAAGCTTTGTCAAGAGTAGTGAAAGGAGCTATGTCTTTACGGGCTGCATCCAGAGAATATGATATTCCCTTTGGAACTCTGTACAATAAATATAAAGGAAACTTTACTAGAACTCCAGGTGCACAACCTATTTTTAGCCATACCGAAGAAAAATCTCTGTTGAAGGCGGCAGCAAAATGTTCTGACTGGGGTTATCCTTTAACCGCACTTGATTTGAGGTTTTTAGCAAAAGCTTATTTAGACAGACAAGGCAGACATGTAGCTAGATTCCAAAATAATCTCCCAGGCCCCGATTGGGCATATTCTATATTAAAAAGGCACAAGAACGAATATTCCACAAGAGTCGCCGCAAATATAAAAAGATCCAGGGCAGGTGTTTCAAGGGAAAGTTTAAATGTATTTTTTGATAATTTAGAGCCACTTATCAAAGATCTTCCGGGATCTAATATTTTTAATTACGACGAATCAAATTTGAGCGACGACCCAGGAAAAAAGCAAGGTATCTTCAAGCGGGGTGTTAAATACCCTGAGCGAGTGACAAATTTTTCCAAAAGTGCTACGTCCATTATGATTTGCGGATCAGCAGATGGTGTGATGTTGCCACCATATGTTATTTACAAGAGCCAACACTTATATGATACATGGAAAGAAGGAGCGCCATCTGGACTGCCTTGCTGTGATAAACGTTGTTGTGCGGGAGGAACAAGATTTAATAGAACCAGCAGTGGGTGGTTTGACTCTGAGACATTTCGAGATTGGTTTATTAAATGCTTTCTACCTCATGCTAAAAATTTACCAGGGCGCAAGGTAATGATTGGCGACAATTTATCGTCCCATTTAGACACAGATGTTGTGAGACTTTGTGCAGAAAATGAAATTGATTTCGTCTGCTTGGTGCCACATTCCACCCACTTGTGTCAACCATTGGACGTAGCATTCTTCCGCCCTATGAAGGCTGCCTGGCGTGCAATCCTAGCAGAGTGGAAAGCTCAAAATATGCGAATCACAAGTGTCCCTAAGGACACTTTCCCCCGACTGCTTACTAAGGCTCTGCTTAAAATGAACTCAGCACAAGCAAAGCCAAATACACCATTTTGCACTGAGTCTTCAGGAATAAAACGTAATCTGAGAAGTGGTTTCAAAGCCACTGGAATTTTTCCATTTAACAAAGAGCAAGTCTTGAAACGATTGCCAGATAACAATGCAATTGAAAACTCAGATGCGCCGGTAGAATCGGTTTTAACTGATTATTTACGCACACAAAGATTTGGTGACTTTTCTTCATCAGCTGTACGCAGAAGAACGCGCTTAAACTTAGCTCCAGGTGCTAGCGCTTCTACAACAATTCCTGAAGGAAATGAAGAATTGCCTGGCCCTTCATCTCCTGGAGCTAATGAAGAATTACCTGGCCCCTCGTCTTCCGAAGCAAATGAAGAATTACCTGGCCCTTCGTCTGCATCAGCTGATTTTGAAAGAAACGAAAATAAAATTATTGTTGGCAGATACGTACTTGCAAAATTTTTTACTCCTCGTGGGAAAAAAACATTTAAATATGTTTGTCGGATTATTGATACATCGCCGCACATTGTGGTAATAGGATATAAGTCATTAGAAAATAAAAAGGTGTTTGAATTAGTTAGAAGTGACATTTCGGATATAGAAAAATGTGATATAATTTCATTTCTTCCAGAACCAAAGTCTTTAAATGAGGAAGAGCCAACCTCTAAAGTAGAATTCCCGTTTGAAGTAGACATTCTAGAGTTAAAGTGATGATATCATATTGGTTATTGTTTTTTTTTATAAATTTATCATGTTCAACGTTTAATAGTTCCTTTAATTTTTTACTCAGAGGTTATATATTTTTTTTAGATAAGTTTCATAATAAGCGCCAATCAGGTGTCGAAATACTGCCAATTAATAGGGAATGTTGATTGTTGTTTAGTCAGTCGGCATTGTACTTAATAATTTAATTTAAAAATAAGAAAAGAACTGATTAGAATACAATTTTCTGTGATTTGATTGTTAAACTATTGCTTATTTCTAAGTAAAAACAAATTATGTTCCTAAGTCGTAAAATAAAGACTGATTAGAGTAAAATCTGTTTTATTTAAATGATCAAAGTTACCCTAAAACCTTAAAATGCTTATAAAATTAAAAATTACCAGTCGATTTTTTCGATTATTTTTTTCCGTAGTATCTTTTGGGGTCTACTTTCGAATTCCATAGTAAAAACATGGGTGATCAAAGTATCCCCACTCACGGTTTAACTTTGATCGCTTACTTTTTAATTTTTATTTCTTAAATTATTAAAATTTAGCATGTTAAAATTAGCTTATTTTAATCTACACAAAAAACCGATTATTATACTTTTAAATAATAATAATCTCGCTAAAAATGAGAATGCTACAGTCATATAAAGTTAAAAATTTATCAAAGTATCCCCATTTTACGGTACTTCATCGTCGACTCGACGCCGATGTGAACTCCTCCTACCGTTAGTTGGGAACCCGATGGTGGCGCGTTCCGAGGGCCGTGGAAGCACATGGCTTCGGACTTGTGCAATGCCACCTCGAGTCCCAACTCTTGGATCCTCTCCACGACTGTCGCAACCCCGCGAGTCACTAGTTCGACCGCCGCCTGGTATGACTCTCCCCGCGCCAGGACCAGCGTATCATCTGCGTAGCAGACCACGCTGACCCCGTCAGGGAGATCGCCGCGCAGCACGTAGTCGTACCCGATGTTCCACAAGGGTGGTCCTAGTACCGATCCCTGCGGAACACCGCACGACATCTCTCGCCGTTTCCACTCTCCCAGGTGACCAGGGTAGATAATGTACCTGTCCGACAGGTAGGCCTCGACAACATGACAGAGGTAGTCAGGCACCCGATGATACCGGAGTGCCCTCCTAATGCTACTCCAGGGCAGGGAATTGAAAGCGTTGGCGATGTCCAAAGACACCACTAAGACACACCTGCCCTGGGACACCGCATCCCCCGTCGTGAGGGCTCGCACGCGCATGATGGCGTCCACCGTAGAGCGCGCCCTGCGAAAGCCAAATTGGCCGTCCGAAAGATCCGGCCCCACCCGTGTTAGGTGCGCGACGAGGCGGTCTGCAATTACTCTTTCAAAGAGCTTGCCCACCTCGTCGAGCAGCACGATGGGCCGGTACGCGGACGGTGAGTCCGCAGGGCGCCCCGGCTTCGCGATGAGGACCAGTTTCCCGGTCTTCCAGCGAAGTGGGAACTGGCCCCTCTCCATACATGCGCTAAAGAGCCCTCTTAGTCGAGGCCCGAGTTCCTCCATGGCCAGGACCCAGGCCTTTCCAGGCAGGCCATCGGGTCCTGGGGCGGTGTTTTTGGCACTGAGCCTACGTACCGCCACTCGCATCTCTACCTCGGTCACCTCTGGAGCAATGTCGTCGCCGTCGCCGTCGTGGTCCACGTTGGACACCGCAGGTGGCGGAGCCATAGGCGGGGGAGAGTGTTCCCCTCGCGTGGGGAATAGAGCGCTAACCACACCCTCCACAAGCTGGGGCCGGAGACTCTGCGTCAGCGGGGGAGCCCAGGGGCGGAGCTTTTCTCGCACCACCTTGTAGGGGCGCCCCCATGGGTCTCTGTTCAGAGTTTCCAGCCACACGTTGCGGGCCTCTACCTTCGCCCGCTTTATCTCCGCTCGGAGGGTGCGTCTCGCCTCTCTGTATCCCTCGTAGAGCTCCGCCTCTCTGGTCTCCGCATCCGGCGGACGGATGCGGCGCCTGCGGTGCCTGGCGTACTGGCGCCGCGCGGCATTGCACGCGCTACGCAGTGCCGCGATCTCTGGCGACCACCAGTACACCTGGCGCCGGGCACGTCCTGGCCGGACTCGGGGCATTGCCACGTCGCAGATTTGCGACATGGCCTCCCGGAACCACTCTGCCTCGACGTCGATGTCAACAGGCCTGTCCGGTGCTTGCACCCAGGCCTGTACCATCGCGGCTTCCAGAAGGAGCTCCCGGTCCAGCTGCTTCAGCGCCCAACGCGGACCACACGGGGTTTGTTGGACCGGCGCGGTTGAGGACTGGGCGGAGACGTCAAACCGGATGTATCGATGGTCTGAGTACGTCTCCACCCCTTCCATGACGCGCCAGTCAACGACACGCGGTGTCAGAGCGGGACTGGCGAATGAAATGTCCACCACTGACTCGCCCCGCATCCGCACACACGTGGGGACAGAACCCCGGTTTAGGACGACCAGGCCTAGCTCCAAAGCCCAGTCCTCCACCATCCGACCCCGCTGATCTGTGTACCGGGAACCCCAAGCCAGGTTCTTGGCATTGAAGTCCCCGCAAACGACCACGGGGAGGGAACCAAACCCAGCGACGACGGCATTCAGCTCCAGAAGGGAGATGTGGAGATCGGCGAGAGTTCGGTTCGGGGAGAGGTATACACCTACGACTGCGATGTCCCCGAACCGTGCCGCTACGCAACCCTGCCCCCTCGTGACGGCCTCGAGGGACGGGGTACCGGCGGCGGCCGACGAAATTAAGGTCACCGAGCCGTTCAGGTCCTGCACCCAGTCGGCCCTGGGCTGGACGTAGTACGGCTCGGAGACTACGGCGATGTTTATCGACCACTGCGCCATGCTCTGGAGCAACAGATCCTGAGCGGGGGCGCAGTGGTTGATATTCGCCTGGAGGAGACGTAATGGAGCTATTATTGACAATCCATTACAGTCTCCTCCCGAGCCCCTTGTGAGGGCCCTGCCACTGTGGTCGCCGCGGCGGCGTCTGCGGAAGTGATGGCGGCGGTGGCCAACTTGGCGGCCGCAGCGGCGAGCACATTCGCGGGGATGGGCCTCGGGACCTTGCCCTTGGCCTTGGCGGGGGGATCACAGGACCTGCCCCCAGCCCGGTGTTCGGCTGGCTTGCCTGCCGCTGCACATGCGTAGCAGTGCGGCGCTGCACTGCAAGTGATGGCCTTGTGACCGGGCTGACCGCACTGAAAGCAGCGGTCACTGCGATCCACCTCCGCTGCGCAACAGGCCCCCACGTGGTGCCCCACGTGGCAGCGATAGCAACGTAGAGGTCTGGGCTCCAGCAGTTTTACCCGTGCGGAGACCCAGCCCACCAAAAGCCGTCGGCCCTCCCCGCTGATATTCCTGGCCGCTGACACAGGGCAGCTCACCGTCACCGACCCCATGCCCGTGCCGTCAGCACGGATGGCGCCTGCCCGAACCTGGTTGGCCAGGCACCCCCCTATCCTGACGACGGCGGCCACAACCTCATTTACCGTCACTGAGTCATCCAGGCCCATAATGCGCATGTCAACGCATTTTGTGGGCCTGGACACTCGGGCCTCCTCCGCATCCAAGGACGTCCTTATTTTCTCGGCCAGGGCGTCTGCGGTAGGGCCGCTGTTTGCCCCGGGGACCTCTAGCATGAGGGCACCAGTCGCGGTATGCCGCATCCGGAAGCCCCCGGTGATTCCGAGCTCGGCAAGGTTGACCGCTCGCCTCGCCTTCCGGATGACCTCGCCGTAGGTCACGCCCTTTTTCTCCGCAGCCGGCTGCAGTGTAATCACTACAGCCGTAGAATCCGGGGCGCGACACCTGGCTTCAATGGCCCTTCTTTTCCGCTGCCGCCGCCGTTCTCGTTTCTTTGCGGCCCGATCCGCTCTACCCGCCTTTTCCTTGGCTCCAGCAACCTGCCATTCGGCTTCGGCCGGAGATTCCGTAGGCGGGGGAGGCGGCAAAGGCCGTCTGCTTGCCGCTACAGCAGGGGTTCCCACCGCCTTAGTGGCCGGCGGCGTTTTGCCCTTCTTGGGAGGAGGGGCAGCAGCAGCGGCTTGCTTCCCCTGCTGCTGTCCTCCGGCCAGAGGGGCTGACCTCGCGGACTGCGGTACCACAGTCCCGCGCTCGGCCTGCCCCGACGGGCCCAGCTTGGGCGCAGCAACCGTGGCCGCAGCAGTGGCAGCATAGGACGCCGCCTTTCGCTGGCCGGAGGCCGCAAGTGGGGGGCGCAGCACAATGCCCTCCAGTAGGGACAGCTGCTGCTGGATCCGCAACTGGAACTGCTGCTGCTGCTGTTGCAGCTGCTGCTGAAAGGCAGCCAGCTCCCGCTGCACCAGCGTCAGCAGCTGGCTCTCCGGCTCGGGCTGGCGCGTTGGCTGACTCTGCCCCTGCCCCCGCTCGCGCTCCCCTGCCAGTCTGCAAGAGTCGTCCTTTGGCAGCTCTTGCTGGCCCAGGGCTTTCCGTAGCCGAGCGTTGTCGGCCCGAAGCCTGGCAAGCCCCCTGCGGATGGGGTCCACTACCTCTTGGAGAGAGGTCCTGGCCTGGGAGATAGCACTCCTCTTGGAGGACTTCTCCCTTTTTTTGGCTACGCTATTCAGGCCAGATGCCAGGACTAACTCTAGCCTCTCTAGCGCCTCATCGATAGCCGAGTCGCCTCCGGCGTCTGGCTCACTGCCAGACAGCCCCGAGGGGTCAGCCTCAGTGCTGGTCGCTCTGGGGTAGCGTCCCTCCACGGCGAGCCTTTCAGCTCGCTGGGTGGACTCTTGGACAGTGAGCCCCCTCCCCCTTCCTCGCGCTCGGCCCACACCGCGGCTACTGGTGGGGATTTTTGGGGCCGAGCCCTTCTCACCCTCGGAGAACGACCCGTCGTCCCCCGGTTTGGAGCGCTTCCGGTAGGAACTTGCGTTTCTCCCGGAGTCTCCCTCTACTCCACCGCCCTCCGAGCCCTTCGAGCTCCCTCTGGATGCCGCATCGGACTCCGACTGCGCATCGCTCTCCGTCTCCTCGTCACTTGGGGTTTTAAAAAATTTGGACATATTCATTTTTGTTCCCACGAGTAAAAAACATTCTGTACCGGCTCAAATTGAGTGGTTCGCACTAGAGACTAATTAAGCTACCCATTAGCCAAGCTAACAACCTCCCTCACGGTGCGCCGCCGCTTGGAGGTTTGGGGTAATTTTTTATAGAGGTTGTCTTCCTCGCGGCCCGGGCGGTTAAGCCAGGACCCTCGACCCCCATCGAAAGTCAGAAACATGACCTTGGACAATCTCTGAGGCTACGAGACTAACGGTGGCAGAAGGAAGAGCAAATCTTCCTACTGCCTGCTCGGTGGCAGGGTAAGTGCACACCGAGCCCGCTCTTACTTCGCCACTGTGCCTTCTGCTATAGCAGAGGGACACGCGTTGAAGAGTTCCTTCGGACAGGATATTCGCAGGCGAAAATCGAGACCCCTTAGGCAGAAGTACCCAAGGGGAATCGTTGGCCGCCTCCCAGGGTGCACCGTCCCGCGAACTGGCCTTCGCTCTGGACGTATCCATAAGGGAACTACAGCCCGCGGACACGCGTGGAGGTTTCCTGTCGTAGCACCCCTGGGTATTGTGATAACGTTTGATAGTAGGAAATAAGAGTTCATGTAGATAGTGTTACTGCAGTGTATTGATCGTGTGTTGTTATTTTTAGTATGCTGATAGAAACAAGTGCTTGTAGCAGTAGTAGATAGTGTGTTAACTACGTATTTATTGATACCTAGCTGCTGCCATTGGCTTAACCAGCGTGATTGTTGATGTTGGCGGGATAAAAAACAATCCATATTCTGTTCTATAGTCAAATTTCTAAAACCCTTCAGTAATTTCAGCGTGAAGGAGTAACAAACATTTGTGTACAGAATTTCACAGTCACAAGACTATTTCTCTACACAAAGGTTTGTGTAGAGCATAGGCATGTTTAGCATGAAAATCCACTTAAAACGTGCCAACAAAACAGCACCGCCGTCTAATCACATTTGCTGACGCTACGGACGTCGTGTGGCGAGCCTAATGTATCGGAAGTATTGCCGACGCGTCCACTGCCACACTTAGCGATATTTTGTTTACCTCTTCGGGGCCCATAGTCTCCTGGTACTTTGATATAATTATAGAATAGTTATTGAATTATTATTCTAGGGTACTAGGTAGCTTCACCGGCCAACCATTCGGCAAGGACTCAGCCCAGGGCGACAGCGCGTTATTTTCACGCGTGCCTCAAAGATACGAGTATATCAGCAAAATTGGCGAGGCCAGTTAGGGCCGACGCCTACCAGGGCTGCAGATTGCTTGAAGAAGTTACCATAGCCTTTGCAAAAAGGGCAACCAAAGGAGCACCATGAAAATCTGTCACTCCCTCCCGTTCCATTTAGAGCAGGGGAAATTATTAATGATATCCCACGTAACAAAAAAGGGTACTCAGGGTGAAAAAAATATAGAACATAGTCTATCGATATGCTATTTTTCGAGGGTAGAAAATAATTAAATAACTGCTCCAGCTCACGGTGCGGCGAGAGGGAAGTGTCAGACTTTTACTGATTAAAACCTCCATTATCCTTTAGGGCCGCAGTTACTCTTTGAAATAACCTTACAGCCCATACTGTTCTCTGAGAAGAGATGAAGTTTAGGTACAACTACTTTTTGCCAGTGAGGTATGGTTGAATTCTGAAAACACAATAACGCTTATATACCAACCCGGGAATCAAATATAGGATCTCATACTAAATAGTAGCTCTTACTAATAGATACCTCAAGCAGTCAATGAGGTAATCTACTTACGTATATGCTTATTAAAATCGGAAATTTTAACCGACTTCAACAAAACGAGGAGGTTCTCAATTCGGTTGTGTTTTTATGTTTGTTACCTCAGAATTCTGTTGTGTATGAACTGATTTAAAATATTCTTATTCTTTTGTACTCTACCATCCCCACAGTCCCAGAGAAAATTTAACAACTAAAATTCAAATCTGCCAGCGGCCTGTTAAAAGGTAATTTAAAGCTAATTGATTGGAAAGCGGATAATCATCAGCTGCGACAGAATAAGGTCTATAATCGCTCGCCCGTAGAATTACTATTAAAGGCGGGTTTAGGCCTTGTGACCTAGTAAATTTTATGATTCCATAACTACTATGGTCGTTATAGAGTATGGGTGACCCTTTGCTGGATATGGGCGCCTAGTACTTTTGCATAATCCGCTAAGTAGAATGGCTTAAGTTACAGAATTGTCGCAAGAGTTACTGCTGAGCATAGGTATACGCCGATCTGGGCGCGTCGGTCTCCATACATTTTATATGGAAACTAGATTTGTAGAGCTACATTAGATCCACGCCACGCGATATTGTTCTACGTACAAATCAGGCGTGGTCCACGTATGTGTCGGTCTAATGTAGTTCTAGCTTAAGTCGTCCAGGGCCGAAGCCTACTGGGGCCATAGGTCGACATCTGATAGCGATAAGACCGCCATTGTACCCATACATTAAGTTAGTTTGTAAGTTTTTGTTACTATTTTGGTGTACAATAAAGTTTTATTCTATTCTATCTGAAAAGGTTATCCGTGGTCCTAGAATGCAAAGGACAACTGATGCTACTGTGCTGTAGGTTTGATTTCTAGGTGAAGTAATCGTTTGATAGTGTTCTAGGCAAATGCTATTTGGGTAAGTGTCGTGTGTGAATTTAGTGGTCTTAATACCAAACATAAGTTGTCATGGAGTAAGGTACCGTTCAAAGTAAGACAGGAAAATAATGGTTATATCATTGTGAACATTGACTATGAATGTTTAATCAGTATTTTCATTAATAATTCAACCAGCAATGCCTGTCAATAATTTACTGAAACCATTCAATAATTCCGAATAATACATAATTTACAATACGTCTATCATAATGGAAATGATTAGGCTGTCTAGTGCCAGCCCGTTACCAATAGCCATTTAATGAATAATTTACGTAAAGGCTGGCAACACTCACGCACTGTGTTGCCAGTCACGCGATGACAATTAGTGTTTTACGTCAATTTGTTAGTAACAGCCTCTCTTGTAGTACATTCAGGTTAATGAACTATTAATTAGCGATTGTTTAAAGTTGAAGGGTTGGAACGAGAGCATAAACTTAGCTCTCAAAATATGTCATATTCGGTATATTACAGTTTCACTTGCCAAATAAGACATAAGTTTCGTGACGTCCACTAACGTCTGTTAAAACTTTAGATTTTTATTTTTTTATTAGTTTAATGGCTTCTGCCAGTGGTTTCGCCCGTGTAAAAGTAGAAAATATATAGCCTATGTCAGTCGGTATTAAAGTACCTATTGGTTAAATATTTTTTTAAAACGGTCTTTTACTTTCTGCGATTATTCATTACAAAAAAAAGTAAAAAAATCAAAAATTCATATTTTTTTCTTTATAATATTTACTGAGTATAGTAGAGGCTAGGGGCTTGAGTTTCTGGTGTATTCGTTTAGGTTCTCGTGAGTTTATCAAGAAACCCTGGACAGCAATAATTTTATAATCAACTTAAAATTATTAAATTATTCTCCAATCAAATTCAAATCCTATTCTAAATATACACCACCTTTTAAAAGTATATTCGATTTACCAGCCCACATAGTAACAAGGAACGCTTTTCATAATTATAATCTTTTTTTTTTTTATTGATAGGCTCGCGTTTGACCACTATCTCACGTGATGGTAAGCGATGATGTGGCCGAAGGTTGAGCACGATTGCCTAGAAGTAATCTCCTTCGATATCACAGTATCCACATATAGCCTGACAGGGAAATTGGTTTTTATCTTTTGTTATTTGTGCGTCTATTCAGGCAGAACAAACGTTTTCTTTATTTCTTTCTATCTATTAATTTGCTTAATTGTTTAATTTTTAATTTTCATAAATAAATAAAACTGAAACTCGAAGTTTGTGATTCTTGGGTCCTTTGGATAAAAAAAAGATTAAGGGTACCAGGGTTTCATATTTTCAGAGAGCTTAGCTACACTACACTTAGGGCTATATTTACAACTAGTTGCGCCGCTATGGTGTCCCGGTGAAATATAGCCGTTTCATAAGTTAGATTTTCATCTTACATACTCTTTTGAGGGGGCGTCACTCGCGGCCGGACTGGCGTCCGAGCTGGTCGCGCCTCCAAATTGTTTGCGCAACAAAACGGACACCAGGTGATTAACTCTCTTTAGAGTATACATTTTGTGGGTAGCGGCGACTGGCCGCGCTGTCATAGTGTCCCGGTGAAATATAGCCCTTAAGTTTCGACTGTCCACAGACGCGTAGCTTCATAGACGCGTTTTCGTCATAATACACTTGGTGTAAGCTTTGCTTCGTCGTCAGAGTTTCATAGTTTTGTACACACACACGTATGTAAGCGTTTGTGAAACTACGCGTCCGTGGACAGTAGGCCTTGTCGTAAGAAGACGAAAAATCTTTTTATTAATATTTCTAAAATATGAAACAAAAAGTTTCACCAATAAAACACGGGTCTATTAATCAGATCAAGGGTACCAGGCGCTCATAATCCGCACAGAGCTACACTTAATTAAGGAGCCGTCATCAAAGTCGGACCGTCACGTTCGCGCGAACATTTGCGGGAAGTTGCGACAACTCGCGTAAAAGTTCCCTCACTGCAAGTTTTAATTGCAGGGTCAGGGCCCCGATGGGAGCGAGCCGTAATGTTCCTAGTTAAAGGGAATTCGGCGGAATAAGTGCTTTAACTAAACGTCGATGGGGAGTAAGTATTGGAGGTTTTTTGGACAAAGATTTAATTAGGAGTAGTATGTTTTTTTATCTGGAAATTTTATCACAATTTTTAGAAATATTGCTTCTAATTATTGCTTTTAATAGCACGTTCTTTGTACGTGTTTTACATAAAACCCACTGCTATATAAGGAAAAGTTGTCTGTGCTGCCATTATATATATTGAAATTAACTTTTCCAGTCCCTAACTGACATCGTCGTTCGCAACTAAAATTTAAACTAACACATTATAGATTAACAACCTCTTTTACCCGACTTCGCTACAGCAGAAGCAGGTTTATTTTGGGTGACTATTATAATTGTCCTAGCACTCTTATTGCATTTATAAAAAAAAAGGAAGTATAGGTCGTGAGTTCAAACCCAGGGATGAGCTTTACTTTGTGTAGGTAATTTATTTAATCACTAGTGCTCTCAAAATGGTGAAAGAAAAAATCGTGAGGAAACTGGCATGTCCTAGAACCAAAAATTCGATGCCATATGACATCCAATTCGCACTGGGCCCGCGTGGTAGATTTCTTCTCCTAGAGAGGAGGCCTGTTGAGATGTAGGAACATTATAAGGCTGATTATGTTTATATGCCATATGAAAAGGAAAAGGGGATTTTCAACCCAGGAGGCTACAGACAAAACATCAAAGATATATGATTGAACTCTCTATAACGAACAGTACCTCCACAGTGGGGGAGGAAACGGAACTGTTATTAACAAGATCAAAAATCAACTTTACTGACGAACTTGTCAGATGGCGACACTGCTAATTGTGTCAATTGATGGACGCCATGCTATTAGGAAATATTATTTTACGGTGATACTTTGGTGCGTGGTCTCGATGTTACCGACCAAACCCGATTTTTGGATAAATTAGTTTCGCCTAGGTGAAACCAAACCAGTTCTTAAATAAAATAGGAACCCCACTCCATGGGGCTCCTATTTTTAAGTGGTTATAAAAAAAATAACTGCGAAGGCTAAGGCGGGAGAGGAGCGGAGCAGAGCTCTTGATTTAGCCTTCTAACCCAACCTGTCCGTGTCGGGGTCCTTCTTTTACTCCAAGAGTGAAAGAAGCGAGCTTAATTAATATCGTGGGTTTGGCCGGTAACATCAATATTAAATAACCATGAATCGTTATTGAAGTTACAACCTTGTATGATGTCATAGTCGCTTAACTATCTTCATTGTAATATTTATGTGAGTATGAAGTTCCGTTGGCCATTTCTGGTCTTCTTCATCAGTTTCACTTTATTAAATGTTACTTTTTGACTGTAAATGCTTAAGTTCTCGATGAAAATACCAAAATCACTATATGGTAGCCTATAATATTTGAGGAGTTCCCTCGATTCCTCATGGATCCCATAATCAGAATTGGATTCTGAAGAAAATAGGAGCAATCGGAAAGCATATCCTCGAAGATGAAAAAAAATTTTGCAAATCAGTCCAGAAACGACGGAGTTCTGACGTAATACACAAAAAAAAAAACCATACAACCGAATTGACAACCTCCTCCATTTTTTTAAAGTCGGTTAAATATAATAGACAGCTTCTTACTAAAAAGACCAGTCATGACAGTTTTCCTCCTAAGACACGGTGTTCAAACGGCATCAACATTATTTGTTTAGACATCCGCGAGGCCGTACACGAGTCAAATGTATCTCATTACAACCCTTTGCCTGAAGATCGGCTTTCAGAACGAAACCTTCATTTGAACCGACGTTTTCCTCAACTTGATAGCATATTTTATTTTTCTTAAAATCTGGTTTCCTTGTGAATATTTGGAAATATAAAAACAATGATTCTTTACTATAAATAAGGCAAATACCTTTAGGATGCTTATATAATTATCTAAAAATAATTTTAAAGATTGACAAGAGTTAGTTATTAATACACTTAGAAAAATCATATGAAATAGTAGGATCCTCCGCCATATTCTGTTCTTCTTTTCGTGTCGATGGACTTGGCCTAAATTTTCAGCGACCATTATTTGTCAAACCAGAGCCCTACAGATTTATAAATTCTGAAAAGTGAGGGTGGTAGACGAGCAGCAGAGCAGATCTTTCACCGTTTTTGGAAAGATTAGAATACAATTTTTTTTAGCCAAAAATGCTAGTTAAGTCAATTTTAGATCCCAAATCAAAATCTACAATTAATTAACATCTAAACCATTACAACATGAAGCGATTTCCAAACTCGCTGTCGCTTCTACCTGTGACCCTACAGGCACCCAACTTGAAATTACCGGGGGTCCTTTGACGGAGCCATTTAGGGTACAAATTTTATTAGTGCGGGAAAGCGCAGGCACACTTCGCCCGGGCGTCGTAATGGCCGACTAATAGTCCGCCCTCTCCCGGCACCTAATGTAAGTGTTACAGTTTTAAAGTGACGCCAATTATGACTGGCTGGATAGATTTTTGACGTGAAGTGATCGTGTTTTGTTTTGGTAGTAAGAACGCTGACATTTTTAAGGTTGTGCAAACGTTATTATGGAGGTTCGTCTCCTATTTGTTGTGACTTAGATAATTATAATTGCGGTAATGTGGAGTGTCCCCACAGTGTGATGTAATACTGTGTTATTTAAAGGTGGCTAGGACAGATTGATGCGGAAGGCTGCTTGATTTATAAAGGCAAACTCCTTTATAAATCAAGCAGCCTTTTCAGATAGTTTGTAAGCAAATTATGTACGTAATATGTCTTGAAAAGTAGAAAATAATGTGGTGTATTTAACCGATTTTAGATTGCTTTGAAAAATAGTGATATCAGAGGGTATTTTTATGTGTGAAAAAGGCGATGTTTTTACATTTTGCATGCAAATGTGCATGCCTTTCGCATGCAAAGTTTTTAGTTCAAGTCAATCGAGGATTTACTATCACATTTCTACTATGATTCAGAAACCAAACAAGCTGTGTTTAATGTTTAGTGCTGACTTTTATATCGTATAATCGGTCAACTAAGACGATTCAAAAACTCTTTTCAATGAGGTAACCAAAGAGGCCGGTAGATAGAGCCACGGAACAGCATGTTATTGAAAGATGATAACTCAAATAAAATAACATAAAATCGCCGACGTCACCGTCCCAATCATTCGCCTAGCCAATCTAGTCCTAATTCGAGTCACTTCTCGCGGGAACTTCTGGGCTTTTTACGCGGGAAAATTGCTGGTAATTTGGCGGGAAAGCAGCACAATGGCTGCGCGGAAAATTACGCGTCCAAAGTGGCACTTCGTCTTTACGCCGGTTACGAAAGTTAGGGGAAGGGGGGGTGAGAGGGGGAACTAGGGCGTTTAGTGGTACTTATTTTTATGGAAAAATGTGGTGAATATTGCAGTGCATGTAATGGGGTTAAGTGGGGGACGTGTGCATTTTTGGTTTTACGTCGTATAAGGCTATGTGGAAGAAGTTGGACTTATACTCTGACGTTTTCTGTGACGCTGATGTGGCTGTGTACTGTGATATTGAAGGAGATCGCATGGGACACGTTTCTTGTTAGCAAGCGGACTGATAGGCCAATATAAATTTTAATTTAATAAGCACAGAATTATTAATTAATAAAGGAGAACCGAAAATATGAAGTCTTGAAATATTGTGCTCCGAGTTAAACTTCATAAATACGAAAACCAGATCCCAGGAGCCTATGCCTCGAGCCAGTCATCATAGTACGTCAATGGTTATTAGATATAATACTGGAGCTACGAGACTAGCTGTGATATGATAAGTGTATAATAATTATATAACTTTATCTGACAATATCTATACACACAATACATTCATATAACAAATACTAAATAGTGATTGAATGATAGTAGTTTCTATGCCTATATTTTTATCTGAACTTGAATACAGTAGGTATTTATTTATTTTATCAAAAGTATTTTTTTTATATATTTATTTAATTAATTAATGTATTTAATTAATGTATGAAACCGCTTGCTCCGTTACTTATCACTAAAGGTTTTTGAAAATTTTCTCTCTGGTAACATTGCTGAAATTAACCTTTTTGGCGCAGCAGTGAGGCACACACAGTGATATTATTTTTTATTTTATTTAAGTGGTGTGATCCTGATGACTCGCCAAAAAACTATTTTTCCTTTTTTCTTTCTATTTTTAGGTATTCCAGTTAGTTTGTTTGTACCAGTTTTAGTTTTATCTGAATACTGACCACCAAAAACAATCATCATAAAACGTTGGACTATTACGAAACTAGACTATTTCCTTTCCTACTAGCTGACAACAAACGATCAAATATTAGCATATTACGTACCAACATACATTGCACGGATATTGTATTTGTGTAAGGCTTAAGTTGCACCAATTATGTAAATGGCGACGCCAGGTGGGCCCACGGGCGGAGCTCGAGATTCCATTTGTGCAATTGAATCTATGTTTCTATCCAATTGAAATTAGTGGGACTTTGTATGTATTCCTGACTTGAGGAGCATTTGTCTAGGAAGTTAATTTCCTTGAGTTGATTTTGATATGCAAGGTGGGACCAAACTTTAGTAGGCATACACCTACGGATAAAATCATTAGGTAGGTATATCTTCACAATTGTATTTTTTTTTTGTGTCTTTTAAATAATAATAATAATAATTATCGTTATCCTACACTAGGAATAGCCTGCATCGTGGGTGCGTCCACAAACTTGTATACTCACATGCACAAGACACCCAATCATGGAACACCTCTCTATTATATAGGCCACACAAATATTAGTTTCGTAAAATCGAACCCGCGACACGCAGCACTATCGCCCATCCCACGACCACTTCGTCAACCGTGTCTTGTAAAATACTCGTAATTAAAGATTAGCGTCATACACTGTAATTGTGAAAAGAGGTACTAACTTGCACTTCGTAGTTACCCTTATATTCCAGGTCAATATTTTAAGATTTGAACACTTTCGTCATCTTACAGCCGAAAAACAATTGGATATATCCCGACCTTGTGTGTGAAAAATACTGATAATCCCAGTCCAGTTAGGCTGATAAAAGTTAATGTTGTGAAATTACTATGCCATTTTTCCAGGATACATTTTGAAGAGTGTGCGCGCATAAGTCGCTGGTTGAAGTTAGCATTTAATAAATAACAGAGCATCATAAACAAAGCGGCTAACTTTAAATACAAAGTGGCTAAGCTTTCCGCTTAGGATTTATTCAAAAGAGCTGAAGCGCTAAAAGCTCCAAAATTTTGTTGTTACGAAGCACTCTACGTGTTCGCGGCCATTTTATTTATGTTGTGTGCGGTGGATGTTTTATTATAATATCGGGAAGTGGGGTGTTCGCTTAATTTTATGAAAAGTTACTTAAAAGCAACATTGATTTTGACGGTAGTTTTAATCCTATAACCGCTTGCGCCGAATTGGTCCGACGAGTGAGTTTGTGTCCTATTCGCCAGGGTCTTGTGTTTTCGACTGGGTACCTACTCCATCTCGTATAGCTCTTGAATTCCAATAGGTAACAGTAGAGATGAGGAGATGCGAGTATTTGGTCGTGGATGTGTGACCCTGGCCGAATTAACGCGAGAGTGTTTGTCGGATATAATATTCGACGTAGGCGGTTAAAAGGTTTGAGATTAGGCATTTAGTTTCCCACAGAATGAATATTTTCGTTGGTGTGGCAGAAAACTTACATTATGCTGCTAAATAATATGGTTGCTGTACTTAAGTAGCAGGAAGTCCGTCTGGTAAGTACGCAAATACTTCCTACTTCCTGCAATATTATGTTAGACTAGCTGACCCGGCGAACTTCGTGCCGCGTAACAGTCACTGAATGTAGTATATCTGTATGAAACAAAGCCTAGGTAATATATCAAGTTTCACACAATTTTAATGTATAAAAGTTATCTACATCGATTTCGTACATTTTACGTGATGCGCGCACAACTAAAATTTTTTACATATTTATTATATGTATAGATGGTGTTCAGGTTACATCTGGAGTTGTCAACTATACGGATATAGATTACATAGAAAATAGGTCATTGCATTGCACAGAATGCATGCAACAGTGCATTCTAGTAATTTTGTTATAATTTTTGTTGAAATCAAATGTTACGATTATTGACATAAATTCATGTTAGTGTTTCAATTCGTAGTGCTTGGGCAACTGGGGTTAGTGGTGCCGTGGTTCGAGAAAGTCACCGCGGCCTTAGAAAGCAAAAAGCATCAGGTGGAACACTGGTGGGCTTTAGTCCGTACAAGCTTTACATTCCCTCTCGTTCCACCAAGAGCGAGAGAAGTTACTTCATACTTTTTCACCTCAAAAAAGCCTACTAATCAACCACAAGCCTTCTGAGACTATTCCTTCAGAGTCAGTTCCCTTAGACATTTCTACCTATTACTGAAATTGTATATTTCAGTTCAAAAAAGAGAAAATACCTTAACATTCTCAGTTTCCTTCATATACATCATGTGGACATGTTGTTTGTACACCGTCGCTACAGGGTGTTTGCTTAAGGCCGGACCAATCGGGGCCCCCTTTTAATCTCGAACGTAAACATGGTGTCCGTAGATTATATTGTTTAGTGTTAATAATATTTTGCACACAGCCTGTAGAGTTTGTTTGAGTTTTGTTTAGATATTTATGTTTTTTTTTTATATTGAAGATACGGCGTCTTTATTTATTAAATTCTGATTTAAATATCATCCTTGAAGATAAATAATAAAATTCTCGTGCTTAAGAAACGTTCAAACTTTAGTCGGAATCTCATCTGGCAACCATCCATGTTAAAAATATTTGAAAAAATACGAATATTAGAGGATGTTCTTGAAACGAGATAATTCCTTAACAATATAGGCACATTACATATGAGTACTATGTTCTGTTTAACTGTCTATATACCTATTTGTACTAACTGTCCCCCGCGTTTCACTCGTATCTTGGGTTACTGTTTCGCTTTTTTTTTAATAAATGGGCTATTCAATACTAAAATAATGTTTTAGTTCCAACCAGTTCTTGAGATTAGTACGTTCAAACAAACACACAAAATCTTCAGCTTCAGCAGTAATATCATAAATATTAGTATAGATGGCGCATTGCTTTCGTTAACTATACCAATATTAACGGAGCGCATATTATGCATTTTTTAATAATGTTGAGCTAGCGTTTGATTACTATTTCAACTGCATCTGCGAAAAATAACGATAGTAGGTGCCATATGTGGAATACCTCAGGTGCCATTAGGTCCAGTTTTAGCGGGTGCCCAATGTGGAATACGATGGTAAGTCATGATATCGTACCTCTTGACTTATGACAAGACAAGATCATTTTAAATTCGCAAAATTTAACTCTATTATATCTAATTAATATTTTTAGTATATGCGAAACCCGCAACTCGGGTCTAGTATTTTTATGTAAAGAATATATGTACAACATTTCATAACTGTATCACGAAAACTCACAAAGTTGTAAGCTTGTTATGTTGCCTGGTTATCCGCACAAATACATGGTCACCGAGCCAACCGGGTGACTGAGATTTGCTCCCGCAACCCGGCGGTGCGCTGGCGTCTAATACCCGCCATGACCTGCCGTGACCCGTGTTGTACTTAGTTGGACACTAACTTGTGACTTTTTCGAAATATTTTTGGGAAAAAATATAACATTATTGAGTCGATTCAGTTACTGATTCTGAACAAACTATATTCAGGTTTCGCCACTAAAAATAATGTTGTATATAAAAAGCAAAGTCCTGATTCGTTGACTCATCGCCCACCCCAAACACTAGAACCCTGAAATTTTGTTCAGAGGTTTCTTTTATGATGTATACAAAGAATTCTCTAAAATTCACATCTTGAAGGGTTGAAACGGGGGTCCAAAGTTTGTATGGAGAAACTTTCACCTCACGCGGGCGAAGCCACTGGCAGAAGCTAGTTATATATTTAATTCTTCTTTCATATAAAATTCGGTTGTAAAAAAATTGTTTGGTTTGCAATTCACCAAAGCTCTGAAGTATATTAATGACTATAATCAGTTTAATGTTCACACCACATTTTAATTTTTCACATTTTATCTTTCTCTTCCGCCCGGATGAAAAGTGATACGCCTGAAATAAAAACAGCCACGACCGTCTTCATTAAGATGAAGAGTTCCGTACCAAAGAATAATTTAATTTAAACTTACTGGGTTAAGTGTAGTAGCTAACTTTCATTTCTCGATAACTTCAACAGAATAATTTATTTTTTATCCTTCGATAAATCAATGTCTTGTCGTGAATATAAATAACGAAATATTATAGGTAAAAATATTTGTGATGCGTAAAAGATGCGCATCCCTGGTGCGTAGAGTGCGGGGCAGCGCCAACAGCATCCTTAGCATGATCGCTAGTCGGCTGGACTGTGGCTACATGAATCATTGTTCCGCCATTTGTCATGGAATGGCACAATAGTGATAACTACATGTTTTATTGGTTTTTAGTATTACTAACACCAGTCTATAAGAACATTGTTACTAACAAATTGGACAACAAATTGGTCTGAAATAAAGTGTTTATTATTATATAGGTGTACATCCCAACAATTAAAAAAAAAACTGGGCTAAACCGGCCTGCTGCGGTCTTCTCGTCCGATTAAAATTTAGGTGTCTTTAAGACTAAAGTAAATAGGCTCTTAATAAACTAGTGCGCCTCACCATCAACGATTGCGTCACTCCTTACCTTCTGGTGGGATCGCAGTCAAGCACTAGTTTATATTATTAAAAAAAAAATTGTAACCCGTCACGCATTTCAAACGAACACTTCGAAAAATACGAGCAATCCATAATATTCTTTCTATATTAAATTCCTCATCGTTATCACCCCTATTATGTACCCCAAAAGCCTTAATAGAGCGCTGAACGGAATCTTCAATTACAATCCTCACGCTGGGATACCACGGAACCCCATAAAAATGTCGTGGTCCGCATACCGCGGCTCGTGAGGATTATTAGAATTTTTTAATTAAGAGTAAGTGAACCCCACCCGAAGTTCTTTTGTTTCGTAAATGAAGACGCGATTTTATTTCGTTGGCGATTCATGCCAGTTTTAGGTCAATTTAAATGTTATAAAGGCAGTGTTAAAGAGATTTTTTAATTAGCCGGATAGCTTTGCTGGTTTTTCAACGTTCTTAAGGTTTGCAGAAGATATTTTCATTGTTAAATTATCTTTGACATGCTGCGGAAAATACAACCTTTATTTTTGGAGCTTTTGAGAGTTAAATAGGTGCTGGATTATGTTTTTTTGTTGGCAATCTGTCATAGTTAATTGTGAATTTTTGTACTTATTTTTAGCTTGAATTTCTAAGGCTCTGTTCATGTCTCAGTACAAGAAATACTGTAGACCAGATTCCAACTTATGTACAAAAAAAAATATATGTTTAAATAAATATAGGCTGGCGTAGGGTAGCTAGCCTTTCGGTATTTGACAGGATAAATTTTGGTGAGTGTGCACGGGTATTACAAAACTTGATTCTGGCATCATCTCTTGACCATCGGATAACAGTACCGAGTACGGCGAGTGTCTACCCTTAACAACTCTACGGTCCGGACAAAGCGTCTCGCCTCGTTATTTATAGCATGTAAATTGAAGGACTGGAACAATTTCCCTGCTGTGGTCTACCCGTCCGATTATAATTAAGGTGACTTCAAGGCTAGAGTAAGTAGGCTTTTAATAAACCTATATCATACAAAAAATCGACTTCATAAATATAATTTACGAAAATAACTACAACGAATACTTTAACTCAATTACGAGAAAAATATTCATATACAGAAATAAAACACTCAATTTTTCCAACCACTCAATTACCGAAAAACAGAAATATAAAGGTGATCCCACACTCGCGGCTGGAGCGCTCTCGAGCGCGTCGAACAAATTATCTGACATGTGTGGAAGGGCCGCGAGGGCTCTTGACATACATTCGCGCGTCTGCATTAATTGTTGACTTGTTTGTATGGCGCGTGGTGTTGTGGACAGGGCCGGGTTTTGTTAGCTTTGGGAGAAACTTGAACTTGAGTTACGTTTTTCAGTCAGGTAATAGTCGTTTATAATTATCGAGTTCAATAAGTACTTATTATTATATTATTACTAGCGGTCCCGACAAATGTTTTCTTGCCTGAAAGATGATTTATTGGCAAAAAAAATTGAATACCCAACTGCAGTGCCACCTACCTGATCGAATTTTTATTTCAAAGCGTTTCTTTCAATTCGGTCAAGCCGTTTAGGAGGAGTTAGGTGACAAATACACGTACAGAATATATAAAGATATCTAGCCAATTCTATCCCACTGTTGGGCAAGGGTCTCCATAATTTCAATTCTTAGGCAAGTCATCTAAGTCCTTTCATCATGCCCTTTATGGTCTACCACGATGCCATTGTACGATTTCAGGGCACCAATTTTGTTTTTAAAGGGCTCACCACTCGATCGGTATGCGGCAGATATGTCAAGCCTATTCCAATTCCCAACTGAGCAGCCTTCTGAGCCACGTTAACGACACAAGCGGAAGAATAGGACCTGAATAAAAATTTTTTTTTTTAGGTGTGAAGTCATCAACAATTTGTCAGACTGCTGGCAAAATGTCAGACTTTTATTAACTAAAACCAACTAATGTTTCAGTTGCCTTCTGCATTCTAAGGCCGCGGTGACTCTTTCGAACAATTTCACAGCCCTGGTAAATAACTCTTTCCCAACTTCTTTCCAAACTTCACAATAGTAAGTAAACTACTATTTACATCGCTACATTACACACATCACTACATTTTCGAGAGCTTTCATGTTATTTTCACCTTGCTTTTTCAACTCCCCTATATTGCTAGATATCCTCCCTCTTTCTACCTAGTTTTCCATCTACTTAGAGACTCATTTAACGTTATCAATTCTTACCGCTCACTTTATATCATTTATACTCTTACCTCCTTGCCAAAAGGAGCAGTCCAATTCATTTTCTATCTTCTATCTACTCCTTACCTTACTCTTAATTACTTAAGCCTCATCTTCAGCTTCATATTCTACTCATCTATCTACTCTATCCCTCTTACCTTGTCCCTGATCTCCTGGCGCATCTTCTCACGCTCTTCCTCCATCTTGCGATGCTTCTCCTTGCGTCGCTCCTCAGCCTCACGGATGGCTTCTTGTCGTTCGCGTTCTGCTTCCTCTTCCTTTTCCTTGTCATCGCTGTCATCTCCGTCACCACCGACTGCCCCTGTAAGAAAGAGATGAGCCAGGTTAGTTACTTGTTTCATAAAAATATAAGTGACTTTCTCGGAATCAGAAAATAGCGAGATCCCTCTGCTATACTTAAACATCTCTCAACCTTAGTTTGGTCTTCTTTATAATTATTTTATTTTGAATTTTCTTAATTGTAATTATTTGATATATTTTATCAGTTTATTATTTTGTCAAATATAATTGTAACGGAACTTTATTTTATTTCAAATATCTGTTATTTATTTACTCTGCAAACCTACCACAGCTAAGTCTATTTTAACCCAAAGGTTGACTGGTAGAGAATGTCTTGTTGTTGAGTTCACTTATGTACCACTCATGTACATGAAGTTTAAGTAGATAAATAAAGAAGGTAGTTTCTTAATGCATATTTTAGTATAATATTAACTCATCTAGAATCTTAAGACTTAAATATCGCATGTTTAATTATAAAGAGACTTAACTCAAAAGAGTGTTTTTGAATCTGAAAACATATGTTTCAAAAATAAGGTTCAATTTTCAAATACCCTCTGTTTTGAGTTACTTCTCTTTTTGATTAACTGGATACCAGTATTTAACATGAAGCGACTGCCTCTCAGACCTATATAACCCAGTAACTGTGTAAAATGATACCCCTTGGCGAGACTGGTGTCAGATCAGATGCTCTTAACCATTTTACGAACTAAACTGAACTGTTAAGGTGCTATTCGAACATCGGATGCAGGCAGCGGATGCAGGCAGCACATGCGGCGGCTGCACGAAGCCGGCTGCCGCTGCACGACTGGTTTTCTATGTAGTAGTATGGATTTCTGTAAAAACATTCCGAATAGCACATTTAAAGAGATGGAGCTATTTAGGGTGTATAACTGTATCACTCTTTTTCGCCCGAACGCTTGACATTAACACTTCACGGTAAGACCAAAGTGCCACTGTTACTATTAAGCCAAATAAATCCGTCTTCTGCGAGTTTAGTAAATCTGTTGATTGGTAAAGTATAGTTCAAAAGTAAATTATAAGATTGCCTATTATTTAGAATACCAATTTTTTGTTGTTGTTATTATTGACAGGCTCGCGCTTGACCACTACCTCACTTGATGCTACACGACTATGTTGTCGACGATGGAGTACGCTTGCCTAAAAGTAATCTATTTACTCTTGACTTAAAGACCCCCAAGTTGCTACGTACCAAAGAAAACACAAACATCTTGTCAAAAATATCCTTTACTAAATATTTTAACTCATAAAATGAGGCAGATGAAGTCAAGGTAGTTTTCTCTAAGCTCCAGGATATCTCAAACTTTACTATTTAAATTAGCGTTCCAACATAATTTTGTGAAACACTAAAACGAAACAAGGAACTCAGGTAGCAGTTGATGTTTAAACAAACGGAGCCTTTGTAACTACACTCCTGACTAACTACCTAAATATATTTATAGAACCTTTTGTTCTTAACAAAATGCTTATCAAGTAATTTTGGAACTGAACTGCTGAAAACATGGTTACAACGACAGACATGTTATTTAAGTAGCTAAACAAGCACAAACATAAACTGTTAGGCACCAGCACAAGTTTGTGGAAATGGCATTAAATGAAGTACATACGATATTATGTTGGATCATTAAGTTACTAGCTGACATTGACGAAAGTATCTGCAAGGCCTGGTGTATTGAAATGATGGAAAGTTTTTAATAAACATCGCATATTTTATAAAAAAAAACAAAATACAGTATTTTCAATATCAGGGCATAAAATAATCGAAAAGTTAACTCATGTTACGCGAAAACAAGGAAACCCCTTTCCATATTACCCCATAACCAAATCACCCACAACTACATCTAGAAAAACTAATTTAAAAACAATTCATTTCATTAGAAGAACGCATTGAAATTAGAAAATAGATTTGCCATCGCACCGAACCGCTCACGGTCGGTCTAAACCGCCTCGAACCGCCTCAAACCGGTTTCATCCGGTCGAGTGGTCGATCTAACAGGGCTGCTATTCAAAAATCCATTTCGCGTCAATCTGAACAATTCGCACGTCGAAAGCACGCGTTGGCGCGAACGCCTCGCATACAATTTTCTATTTTGTTGAAAAAAAAATGGCGGACATTTTTTTTTGAATTGTCTGCGGTTCGTGTTTAGAATATTGTGATGTATGTTGGACTGTGCGAAGTGGTTATTGGTTTATTTGATTTGCATGTGTTTTAAAATCTATTTGAAAACTATTGTGAAAAAAAAAACAGAAATGAAAAAGTTGGCTGCGTTTTTCATATGATTACTAAAAGAATCCATAAACCAAATCCAACATTTATAAGAATAGTTCTGTCAAAAGAAGTGTATTTACATAAAAACCTGTTTGCAAAAATGTTTGTATCATTTCTTAACGTCTACGAAAATAAAAATGTAACTTGAAATGGGTTTCTCATAAGCTCTTTACGAGAAATTCTTGAAAGCTTAGACCTGTCTGCCGTTTTGCAGATAAAACTAGTTTTACTCTGGTTCCACAATATGATATTTGAATTTAAAAGTCCAGACTTCAAACGAGAAACATTTTTTACAAAGTAATAAATGAATAGGACAGATTTTAATAATAATTAATAGTAAGATAGGTCCGAGTTTTATAATTTAATTTAATAGTTCATGCTATGGAATAATATTAAAATCTAAGTTGTATTCGCCTCGCGTATAAAACCTCGGAAGCCGAGCATGTTGATGAATTAAGAGCAAGTGGCGGAAAATAATAATTAATGAGACAGTCTAAAAACCATAGAAAGGTCACGATCTCTTCAGCATTAAGAAAGCGATGCGAAAAAAAACCAAGATCCAAAAACAAAGTAATCAAAAAATTGTTTGCACTTTGCCATAACCTCTACACTTCCGCCCTTCGTCGTCCCCTATAGTATCCCTTACATACAACACCCAGCTCATCTTACAAACCACACACGCACTAAGCATTCCGACCGCCAAAAGAGTTCCACTCATTTCCATATCGAACCCCGAACAATGTCCCAGCATTCAATATCGAGCATAAACGAATTCCGTTGGCGAAGGCGTCTCAACAATTCAATTTGCTCTTGCCTCCCCAATAAATGATCCCCATTAAGAAAAAGGCGGTCGTACATGGTGCTATAACGGGGCTATAGAACCATTAATTGATCGCATCGTGTCTCTGACAGAATAATGAGTTCGATTCAACAAATTCAAATTCAATAATTTTCAAGTATGACTGTACTTTGGAATGCCGTCTCCCCGTCGCGCCGTGCTTCCTTGTCGCTCTTCCTCGCCGCTTTTTAAATTAAATATCCGTCTAACTTTTACTTAACGTTTTCTGAATATTAATAGGTTATTTTTAGATTTAAATAATAATGAATTTTGTTGTTTGTGTTGCGTTGCGTTATGAATATTTTTTGGCTCAATGGCTTTTTGTATGAATAAGGTGAATGGATTGGATTGGATTTTTTTTTGTCATGTTCTTTTGGTAGAAAAAGGATTTGCTCGAGCGGAAACATGATCAAATATACTAAATGTTCATGAATATTGTGAACAGAAGAAGATTCGAGAGGTAAAGTAAGGGAAAACTGGTGAGTTTCTGCCTTGCAGAGCGACAGTTACGGCTAGTTAGATTAGATTATTCAGTAAATTCGTTAAGATACTGCTCTTTTAGTCTAAAAATACCTGTAAATCTATAATAGTTTTCTAGATTTATGTGTACTTTTTAACGTTTTATATTTACCCTTCATCATCATCGATATTTTTTTAACAATGAAATCAAAAAATGAAATCCAAATAAATTCCACACAATGACACTGCTTGGACACACGCTCACCACGGCACATGAAAATTTACAACAAGATAATTACATAACTAGCGATAGCAGCTCTAAGGCTTCCTCTTATAATTGAATTGGTTTCCTCCAGCTGTCTAGCTAGGCTGTAGCGCACCGCCGAGCTACACCGAACTGAGGGTAGATCTAGTCGGGTGCGGCGAGTTCACGACACGACTAGTTTGTTGATTCAGACTTGATTTATTATCGTGTTTTGAGGGATTTGATTTGAGTTGGAACTTGGTTTTAGTTGATGAAACTAATATCATGGTACTGAAATGGTTTTAGTAATCATAAAGTACCAGCTACGGTACACAGAATTGCTCACTCACTGAATTGCATAAGATTCACCTTGGGGTTTGCCAGAGAACTATAGAACACAGCATTCTGGTGTGAAAAGAAGCGAATACGGAATAATACCAGTGCTCTAAAACGGGTATAATAGACGTGAGCAAAAAGATTGCCAGGATCAATTGGGTTTGGACGTGTCACGTCATCTACATGCATAGTAACCGCTGGTTAAGATTCGTCACGCAGTGGGATCTTGCAGATGGAAAGCGCCATCGAGTACTGTTTCAAGATGAAGCGAGAGAAGATGATCTGGAAGGACTTGGGGGAGGCTTTTACCCAGTACTGGGGTAGTAATGTCTAGGAAAACTTGTTACATTATCTTTTTCATGATTATTTAAATGGCATGTTGGTAAGCAGGATTCCTAGAGGATAACGGCAGTAAACATAGCTCTTGCAATAAACATCAAGGGTATTGCCACCTGACAGCATGTTAAGTAATGTTTTTCTATGTGAAGTTATGTTACGTTAGCGTTTTTCTTTTTTCTTTCATCCTGTGGTATGATTTCGAGTTTTGGCTAGTTATATAATTTATCACAAGATTTTTATCAGCATTACTGCTCATAATAAGCAATTACTTAGGGTTTTCATTACAGTCAAGTCATTCACCTCTCTAACACAATCAATACGGACATCATCATCAATGACATTGCTACAATGATAATACATATTTGGTCCACGCAATGTGCAATGCCAGGCGTAAGTTTTCACAATCATAGCCTCTAATAGTATCTAAACAATCTAGGGGCCTCTAAGTCACGTTACTCCATTGTCGCCCACAATATCACCCGCCATCAGATGAGATAGTGGTCAAGCGCGAGCCTATCAACAATATTCTTCAAAAGAACAAAAAAGTCGGAAAAGTCGGTTCGTCAATTTCTATGAGTAAACGGTGAAAAGCTGGGTATGTGTGGAAACATTTGACATTATCGTTTCTGGCGGTTGTTGTCAATTCATTTTGATGCTCTGTGATGGACATTGATATAGAATCTATACTTGACTTTAGTTTAAGATACTTAAACGTTGGATCTATCGCCACCAACACCTGCTAGGGCTGTGGGATGGTCAGAAAGAGTTCCTACGGCGGCGGCGCTGTAACGCAAAGGGCTACTGAAGGAGCATCAATGGGGTTTAGTCCGTACAAGTCTGACACTCCATCTCGCTTTATCCGGGACGGGATGATCATAAACAGCTCAAGTATCGACTTTAACGCAGTGCATTTTTCTTGATTTTTAATCGACTATTTTTATTAAAAATGGCCTTAATAGAACGAGTTGCAAACGAATTTGAAATTTTTCTTTTATGATGTAGAGTTTTCTATTCCATTTGATATTATCTCAAATTCTGAATTCTTAAATATTATAAAACAAAGTCTCGCATCGTGTTTGTTTGTATGAACGCGATAAACTCAAAAACTACTGATCTGATTATGCATTTTCACCCACTGTCAAAGTGATTCATGAGAAAGGTTTAGATGTATTATAATACATGCATATAATAGAAGAGAAAAGCCGAGAATTTCAAAGATTTGTAACACCCTTGCAAAGTTGGTGAGGATGGTTTAAATAATGTATATTTAAACCATCCTCACCAGGCTTCGATGCACTTCACTGTGGCGCAGTCGGTAAGATATCGGCTTATTCATAGATATACACTTTTATTATCAACATCTCAGCCGAGAGACGTCCACCGTTGGACATAGGCTAAGTGCCGCCACAATGAACGATGCTGTGCGTCTCACCAGGCCTTCCAATGCTGCGTCTTCCGGTAAGCAGTCGCTACTCAAGAACCTTTCGGCCCCAACGACCATCTGTTCTGCGAGCAATGTGGCCCACTGGCACTTAAGTTTGGTGAATCTTCGAATTTTTTCTTCACATCACACTTTACCATCTAAAAATCAGTAGATCAATTCCCAACAAGATATCGGCATATCGGTCACTTAGCTAAACAAATACCGCCATAAACCGAGTATCTATAACGAGGTCATTATAGTAATGGCCCGGGCGCTTCGTAAACAAACTCGTAAAGTTAATTGGAACGGAACGCTGCGATGCTGTTAATATCGCCATATTTCGGGGAAGGGGCGAGATTTTTGGGGGGCGAAAAGTGCAGGTTAAGTGCAGTTGTGTACAGGTTTTATGGTGTGTTATTAAAGAGTAGAGAACAGTTGGGGGTACTTATTTTATTGCCTAATCATTAGTTATTTATTCAGCGTTTCAACTGTTTTTCTTTTTCTACTTTACTGGGGTTAATATCTACTGTGAACACAAGTAGCTAAGTAACAGTATACATGAACTGACTGCTTAACTCCTGGTCTCCAAAACTCAGTGATTATATACTAGTTGCAGCGGATTGACCCGAGTGATAGAAGAAAATTATCCTGAAGGATACATACTCCCTGTATAAAAATTGTGTGCGTATCCTAGAAGATGGTCTAGCCGTGTATCAAGTTTCATGGAAATGCGTTTATCTGTTCGAGCGTCAAAAAGTAAAAAACGGACACACACACTTACGAACTTTCGCATTAATAATATTAGAGGGATATATAGTGTGGTCATGAAAAGATAAAGAGATAGAAATGGTGGATGGGTTATGTTTGGAGGGATATGAAAAAATGGAGTCAGTTAGCGTGACGGGTGACAAGAGAGAATGGAAGAATAAAACGAGTTGCGCCGACTTCAGCTGGAAGCAGGAGAATGATGATGTAGTGTGATCACGATGTGATAACACTTGATCAGACTATTTTGCCAGTTTTTCAGGCCTTTGAGACCAAGTTTAAAAGGTTCTCAAAAGCAGTCATAAAAAAAGAGTATACATAGTTACTGGCAAAAGGTTAGCGTATACACGTTTAACATTAAAGGGAACATGTGGGGTTCACCCCTGACCACTCTATCGAGAGAAACGAATAGGAGGACATTGTGCTTCCTATTGATATTAAATTGCATCGAACACTTGCTTGAGTTGCTTCAAGAAATAATAAAGACGACAACAAAGAGGATCTCATGCAAGTGATACTATTTCGAAGCCAATACCACACAGTTTGTAACAAAATTGAACTATAACAAAAGTATTGGAAGTGGTGTGAAGCCTAAAGTGTTACGTGAAGGTCAGAAGATACTCGTTTGGAAAACCCAGGACTCATATTTTCAATAATAAAAAGGTCTAGCCGCTAAACCCTTTGCCGTCCTTTTACTGATAAATACTAAATTGAATAAAGGCTAGCTTAGCAGCTAAATAATGCTCGACCATTTTTCTAAGAAATTTGTTCTCAACATTGAACAAGATAAACTTCTTAGAACTTTTCATATGAGAAAGAACACATTTTAAAAATGGAATAGTAAACAATCTATCAATCTGTCTGCCTTTTCTTAATTAGGTTTTTTTTGAGGTGAGAAAACATCCAATGACTTCTCTCGCTCTAGAGTGTTGTGAGAGAGGTTAGACTTTTACAGACTAAAATCCCTATAATCCACCTATGTCCTTTAGTTGCCGTTCCAGGACCACGGTATCCCTTTTAAAAATTCCTGTGGTCCTAGCGGGAAAATCATGATTCCCCCGCTCTTGAGCGGAGCGTGAGATAGTGTCAGACTTTTACTGACTAAAAACCCGCTCCTGTTCCTTCCTTGCCTTCGTTCTAGGGCCCCAGGATTCAGCAGATTTAGCAAGCGACTGCCTGTTACATTTCCAGTTACTGGGTAAAATTATACTCTTCGGATGGATTTAAGACTAGTTGATTTTAAAATGGAATTGTAACAATTTTTAAGAATATTTTCCCGTGGACCTTCGGCTTAAGATATAAATAATATGGTGCCACGTGAGAGGTATACTTTTTATGGCAACTTAATATTTATGGTTCCTAAGGGATGCAGAATGAAATATAGCTTCCTTTTGCTGCGGAATTATGTAACAATGGAGGTTATTATGCTTGTAGGTACTCATTTGAAATAACGTTGTAAAGATACCAGCCAGTATTGTCCCACAGAAGGGAAATGGCCTCTTCTAATTCAGAGGTGGTACGAAAATTGATCATCGCGCTTATCTTATGCGGATATTTAGTCGTAGATACATGTTTTGAAACACTCTACGCACATTGACGCAGAATCGTACTCATATTTACAATGTACTAGCAACTCACATCAACTTAGCACAGGTGTTAAAAATCTTTGAAAATCTTTTCTCTGCTATAATATACATGTATTATAGTTACCTTCCTTATGAATCTTTCTATCTATGGGTTAAAACTGCTTGAATATCCAATTATATTTTTTTGAGTTTATCGCGTTCATACAGCCATACTGCCACAATGGGCGAATGCTTTATAACATGTAAGGACTGGTTATCTGTGTGTACATATAACATAAAATAATCAGCCTTATAATGTTGCCACTGCTGGGACTCAGACCTATTCTCTAGGAGAGGGAATGGGCCGTAATCCACCACGTGGGCCCAGTGCGGGTTGGTGGATGTCACGTCTTCGAATTTTTGGTTCCTCACGATGTTTCCCTTCACCGTAATAAAGAAATGAATAGATTAAATTAATATACAGACTTTACACAGTCTAAACTGATAGGTGTCCCCAAATATTGCTTATGAGTTAGTTTATGCATGTATAAATTGTGTTACTCTTTGGTGTACCATAAAGTTTATTCTATTCTATCCTACTCTATGAGTTCCTTACATAAAGAAGGTAAAATTTTGAAAATGTATCCCCACAAGCAGATTAGCTTTCGTCATTTTGTCCATGAAAAATTTCATCGAGCTAAATAAAAATAGATCATAATTGATGTGAAAAGATTATAACCAAATAAATACACAACATAAACAAAACATATTAGGTACAGTCAGGATAAAAAGCTGATGCGTAAAACCCGTTGGAAAAGTCAGAATGTCAGCCATTAACATGAACGTGTAGCCCATTACAAAGATACAAGACTCATTAAAATTACCCCGAGATAACCCACATTTACTCCATCTCTTTCAAATGTAAATAAAAAGAGTGAGACACACATACATCCCTTTTGTTCATCCAGATGTATGTGACGTATTATGTGTGTTATGTACGAGATAATATGTGATGTGGGGCCTAATGTTATACCTTTCCTTTGCCTATGGGACGACCCAAAATTGATACGTTAGGGTGTTGGATAGTGTTGAGCGGAGCGGGGATTGGAGCGGAGAGCGGGCTCTCCTAACATTAACAGAAAAATTGGTATGTTTAATATTTTAAAATAGCTCTTAGAGATTGTTTAAATGATCATCTGTTACTTTGCCTATTAGTATATAATTTGACGAGTGACCTACATCGATGGCGTTATTTTGGGTTACGAAGTAAATACACTATTTGGCCAAAAAACTAAACCAATTAGTTTCTCGAATTATAAACAATCATTTCTGTCGCCTTTGCTCATAATTTGTAGAATGAAAGATTTATCTTCAACTACGAAGTGGGGATATAAACAAACTTGATTTAATTTTTAAAGAAAGCTACAATAGATTGTTTCCAAATCTGGCCACTCAGAATTAATCCTTGAACCATATCACACATCAACAATAATTTCCAAAAAAAAAACCGTCTCTACCTCGACTCCAATCAAATAAATAAGAATTTCCGCTAATTTTCCGCTCGTGGCTTTCAGTCCGCTACCTAACGCGGCTAAACTCGAAGGGACTGAAAGTAATCACGGCGAGTTTTTCAGGAATCCTTATCGCTCAGCTAAGCTTTCAGGGAAGGTTTTATTTTATTATGATAACGTGTATTACGTGTTTCTTTGCCGATTTTTTCGAAAGGCTTTTTTAATATTGTTTTTTTGTCATTTTCTGTTTTTTTTTCTGAGGTGATTTCGTTATCTGCCGGTGTTGTACAGAAATGATCGGTTATTTGAAATGTTTTCTTTTTATTTAACGTTATTTTCTGTGATGTATTCCATTCTATAGATAAATAGTTCTCAGGTTTTAGTAATAGTACGCTCATTGATCATATATCTATGTATATGTAGGTTTTAACGTTGTTCAATAATGTAGAAAAAATTATTACTGTTCTCTGACAAATGTACATTATAACATTGTAATAACAAATTACAGGAAAAACTTCACACGAAAATTAATTTGTAATGGCGACCTTAACAAAAAAAAAAGTTTCAAAGACTATTGTAAATATATATTTATTAGTGTTAGTGGCAACTGAACAATGGTGTTGACTAGGGGGTCCAATCAAGGGTGTTGATGACAAGTCCGCGAATGATTCGCCCCTCATGACTATATCAAACACAGCCTATAGCTAGCTAGACGTGGTAGTGGGACTGGTGGTGGCGACAGGCGGCGCCGGGCGGCTATTATTAGCGCGATCGATACCCGCCGACTCCGTTCGAGTTTGTTGAACTAAATCCACTGAACACTACAACAACTGTGGTGAAAACAAAAGTGCTGCTTCGTCAGGGTGTACACGGTACGGTGGAGTGGCTCGATTGAGTTGAGTACTATAGTGATACTGATATTTTCGTTTAAATAACTTTTGAACTGGTGAAGGTTGCGGGAATCCGATGGATGCGAGACGCATAGGATCGTTCGTTGTCACGACATTTGGGGGAGGCTTATGTCCAGCAGTGGACGTCTATCGGCTGAAATGATGATGATGATGAACTTTTGAAAAAACATAACCTCATAAATGATATTGTTTTGTTTTGTTTGATGTTCCCACTACTGAGACTCAGGCCTCCTCTCGAGGAGAGAGGGAATGGGCCGTAATCCACGACGTGAGCCCAGTGCGGCCCGTTACTATTCGGCCACCACTGCTCTATATAAAAATACTAGGTATTGCATATCAAAAATAAAAATAGGTAGAGACCGGCGTTTTGTAGTTGACCTTGAGAAAAAAACACTGAAACAAACTCAGAGTTTGAAAGTCTTTTGAAGTGCATACAGTAAACATGTAATAGTCAAATAATATGAGAATCAAGCAGATCAGTGTCTGAGATGGTCTTTTGAGGAAATACCCACCCATATTTGATTTGATTTTGATAAATAAATAGAGAATTATCTTGAAGTGGATACTAAGTAAATTGTGATAATTATTGGAGTTAATATTGAAAAAATAATTCTAACCTGTGTGTGTAGAGTATGATACTTTGCTCAATAAGGTCAATTTAAAAATAATAATCAAACAAATAAGCATAAGCATAATCAGCCTTATAATATTCCCACAGCTGGAACTAAAGCCTCCACTCCAGGAGAGGGAATGTACCGTAATCCACCACGCGGAACCAGTGGGTTGGTCGATGTCACATGTCTTCGAAATTTTGATTCTAGGGCATGCATTTTTCCTTACGATGTTTTCCTATACCGTTTAGAGTGCAGTGGTGTTGAAAGAGAGTATACAAAGTAGTGCGCGAGGCAGGGTTTGAACCCGTGACCTACAATTCGTAAGCCTGGTCTATTACCAATGGACCACCATTGCTCTCCACCAAACAAATAAAATGTAATTTATAGAACAATGCTGATCCGGGTCATAATATAGATACAATTTGATTTCAAGATTACCTAGTATATGTAATTATAATATTAAATCATTTCTTCAAATCAATATCACTTTCAAAAATAAAATTGGGTGCCCTCATTACCAAAGGTACTATTATTCCATTATAAACGAACATTTCTTCGTGTTTGACAAAGCTACACTCAATCGACTTCAAAAACACAATGCCCAAAGAACAGAAGAAAGTCTCCGTCATTTCAAAAGTCGTAGTAAAGTAGCACAAAGAGCGCTCGTTATCATAATTGTGGCCAACTTAACTCCCCAAGTTATACTTAAGTTACTGTTAAGTTAAAGGCTCCGATCATGGAGAACGGGTCTGTTAGAGGCGGCATTGTCAACACTGTTCATGGGAATCAAGTAATCAATCTGCTTGGCTTGTGAACAATGTTGGGGTCGGCTTCCGTTATAATCGAATTCAGCTGAATACCAGTTCATATACGATGGAGCTACTGCCTAACTGACCTCTAAATCCTAGAACCTGCCGGATTCTGTGTTTCCTGACAACTACAACCTAGGGTTTAACGCGTCTAGACTAAATAGGTCATTTCTAGGTAAGCATATACTCCATCGTTGACTTGAATAATAATAATAAAAAAAGATACCTGTTGACAAGTTAGGTTTTTCGCGCTCTTTGTACCCGTACATATTGTGAAGGATCTACGGAAGGAGTACGGGGCTAAGTACTTACAGATCTACAGGTCGATAAAGCAGCGCCAGACGGTCCGTGACTTAGTGACCATCCGTAACTTTATTTATTTATTTGCATAGGCACACTAATGACTTGTTTACAATATGATTTTAATAATATAATAATAATATATACGTGATCTTGTGTAAAAAAGTCACTAATTAATTAAATAGATGAAAAACAGTTAAATAATAAACATATAAAATACGAAAATAGAAATTAAAAACCAAAGACTTCTTCCGGAGATTCCTCCGTCTTTGGAAAGCTGGTTAAACTATTGGTCTCAGCTATCATGGGTACATCTTTGACAGTCGTTATGGGTAATCATAAGAACGAAAGTTTGACTATCAAGGAATATAAATCAAGTTTCAGGATTCTAGGTCAACGGGAAGTACCCTATGAATTTTGATTCCCTTGAGAGTGTCGAAATATACATTTTTTGCGACATAAACGACCGTATCTTTTTTTTTCGTTAACTCAGAAGTTTGATTTTTTCACAGCTTCAAGGGATCACCAACTTAAGCATATCGTTTTAATTTCAACTCGATACCTGCACGCGTTCCCGAGATAAAGGGTTTTGACAGACAGACAGACAGACGGATAATAAAGTGATCCTATTAGGGTTCCGTTTTTTTCCTTTTGAAGTGCGGAATCCTGAAAAAGGAAAATAATATTACCCAGTACTGGATTGTAGAGGTCGAATAGCCCGTAGCTTCATGTAAAGTGATATTTAGCTGTAAACTATCAGTAAGACTGGAGGCTGGCATTATCTTTATCTTTGGACGCTCCTAGTCTGACTATTCTTTACTCTACGTTAAAAGTTAAGTTCCAACCTTTAATAACTTAAAGTTTCGTCACTTTTCCAACTTGACTTGAATTATTTACTTTGATTCGAGGTTTTCGAAGTTGAAGCCTTTATTTTGTACATGAGTATACAAGACTTTGTTGTCGTACTCACGTAGTGGCGTAGTGGTACGGCGTAGTAACGTATTACGTCGTAGTGTTGGTATAGCCTTGACATATGGTTAGATTTCATGCTACGAGCAATCGATTGTGATGTTTTTGCTACCTTTTATGATGTAGGCGAGGAAAAAAGATGGATTTTTTAAAATTCAACTTTTAAGGGGATGAAAAGTAGCATATTCAACCAAAATAAATACAACAAAAAAAAAATAGTAACCTAAATAAATAAAAAAGGCATTATTCGCTTTTAAAAACTAACCCTATAGAACGAATTAGGGGATGTCAAAGGTTGTATGGGAGAATAATAAAGAGAAATATTAAAAACTGTCAGTATCGGAACACCTTATTGAAGGCCTTCTAACGTTACATCTTCCGGTGCGTGTTCGTCACTGTAGAACTTTTCGGTCCCATCAAATATCTGTTCTGCGAGCAATGTGCCCTGTCCACTGCCAGTTCAGTTTGGCGATTCTTCGGGCTATGTCGGTAACCTCCTCCTGCGGATATACCTGATGCGATCACGCAAGGAAACTCCGAGCACAGCCCTTTCCATTGCTCTTTGGGTAATTTTAAGTTTTCTGGTGAGGCTCATGTAAGCAACCGCGTTTCAGAGCCATATGTATGTAGATAAAGTACTGGTAATTCAAATTTTTAATCAATAGTAACCTTGATGTTAAAACAGAAATAGATTTCCCATAAATAGGAAATCCGCTTATTATATAATCGATGGGAAACTCCCATACAAGTTCGACGACCCACAGTTATGCATCGACGTGGTCTTTGACCTGTACCCACTCCTCACGCTGTGCACTACCTACTTCTAGGAAAAAAATATTTTATTTACCATTTCCATGTTCATGTCACGATAGTTCAAGCATAGCAAGAAATTTTTTTACTTCAGTTGCTATGTTTTTATGGTAATGGAAGTAAATTATTTTGTTTCACAATTTCAGTTTTTATTTTCACGTATTCAAGGTGTCAACCTTACTGCCCATGTGAAGAGGAGAGATGAAGCGCATACTACGATGGATAGAGAGAGAGAGGGAGGCCAAAGAAAAAATGGATGGATTGTGTGAGGAGTAATATAGAGAAATGGGAATCAATGATACCGTAACTGCTGACAAGAGAGAATGGACGAAAAAAACGTGTGACGCCGACCTCAAATAAACGGGACAAGGAAGATGATTATGATGATAAACTTCGTGTGTTCTACTTTATCTTACTGAATTCTTTTTGGTGTGATTGAAAGGTCTCATCATCATATCAGCTCAAAACAAAACCTTAGTAAATATATTTAAGGCTAGGTTTATTTTTTATTCAATTTGGTTTCAGTATACGAAGAAATAAATCATTATCGTCCTAATTAGGTACATCAACGTCACTATAGTATCTCTCTTAAATGTAGGCCGTTATTCTCTTTACTAGATCGATCAATAATTGAGAATTGGTTATTTCTAATTAGCTGCTGTCAGTGGCTTCACCTGCGTTATTTTAGAAAATCGTCCTTAGGAAACATTCCGTCGGGATATAAAGTATACTATGTGCTATTTCGGGGTATGGTCTACCTGTGTACCAAGTTTCATTGAAATCTGATCAGCCGTTCAGGCGTGAAGAAGAAATAAACAAATATACACTCATAAACATTCGCTTTTATAATATTTTTGTGATAAACCAATAAAAATAATTATTACTAGCTTCTGTCAGCGCGTGAAATTGCGTCATTTTAATGTCAGTCAATTGTCTACATATATTTATAATAATCTAGACTTTTAACTTTAACTGGTTTAAGACTAACTTAACTGACTGGTTTCTGTTATCATTACTTTTGGATCAATAGGGAAAATAAAAATAACTGTTAAATAAAAGTACTAAAGTTGAACTGACTCCTCAAACCAGAAATATCTAACAGATAATTCGCCAATTAAAGGTAAAAGGAATTCTGAACTTTTAGACTTTTCAGAACAAGTCAGAAGTTTTTGCGGTTAATTAAAAAAAAGCCGTCAGAAAAGTTTCTGAAGAACAATGTGAAGTATGGAATCTTATTCGAATTGCTTTTTGAGGAAATTAATCTTATTTCTGAGAAAAGTTTTTTACTTCTTTTTTAAATTTGTTTTATTTTTCTTGAATAGTTTAATTACTTTATGCTTTGATGTGGCGTTTATGAAGGAAAGTATTTTTGAGAAATAATAAATTAAAAACTCGTGTCAAGCAGTAAAGATAAATATTTTAAATATTACAATAATAAGGAACAGGTTTGTAAGCCGAAAACGTATTCTAGCAACAGTATTATATTGTTGCATTCAAATAACATCATTTGACATTATTGGCAAAAAGCCAAGTCCAGTTTTTAACTAACTTAAAAAAAAGGTACTCTGTACGTTTGTATAGACATGATAACGGAAAAATAAAACCAGAAACGTCACCTGCCGAAGTTGAAGTTTATTGTTATATAGAAATGTTTTTTTTTTTGCGACCAAAAATTTTATGCGAAATCTTGAAAATCATTCCAAGGGAACATACTCCCGGGATTAAAAGTATCCTATGTGCTACTCTAGGGTATGATCTACTCGTGTACCAAGTTTCGTCGAAGTTCGAACCAAAGAAGTACAAACATACATACAGACACACACACCTTCACACTCATAATCTTTCGCCTTTATGATATTAGTGTGAAAAGTTTACTACTATTTCTAAAATGAACAGACACTAAAAATTTACAAATCTATATTCCTACCTACCGATACAACCTCCATTCTGAACTGACCCGCCAACAAACAACGTATACCAACCGTTAGATAGCAATATTAATACATCGCCGGCCGCGATACAATCAGCGCTGCCAACATAAATAATGCGCTCGTTTGAACAAGCTATTATTTAGCGCGGCAACACTGTAACCTACTTCTCGGAAAAGATACCGCGGAATAAAAATATGGACATCGATTTTTGTTTTAAAATTGGAGATTTGGTGCAATTGGAAGTTTTGTAAAATGTTTTTGAATAAAAACTGGATTTATTGATAGTTTATGTATTTTTTGTGACAAACTTCAATCTGACAAACCACCGGGTTTGTCAGATACAAATATGTAGATTCATTTTTAAATAAACATACTGTGTTTAAATTTTATCTATGTAGAAACACGTTCAACTGTTTGTGCATAAATAACAGTTTTATTTATAAATTACTTTAATCAATTTAGTTACTTTTAGAGTTTTGTTAAAATAATAATAATACCAGCCTGTTACTTCCCCACTACATGGAAAAAGTATATTCTCATATAAGGCCAACAAAAATATTAAAAATATTCGATATTTTTTGTACCATATTACCAGAATTTTTAACATTTTTCCATTTCGAATATTTCAAAAAAGCTTAAAATTTTGAAAAACTTATTAAAACTCACTTAACATAAAAATACATAACACTTTAACCCAATAACCTAAAGAGTTAATCATAACAGTGATTAACTCCGTAGCACATAACGTAGCAACACTGCTACGACGTAAAACTGTCGTAGCAACGTCGTAGCAGTGTCGTAGCCAGGCAAGTTTCGTAGACATCTGCCGCAGACATCAATACGGAACCGTGTTTGTTATTGTTAATGCAGTTTGAGGGATGAGTTATGTAACTTGATAACTCTGTTATGAATGAGTTAAGGATTACACTAAATAATTTTGATGATATTTTAGTCAAAACTTTATTATAACTGAAGGACAGAGATGAATGTGCTCTGTATAAAATTGTGTTTTTTTGGTGATCAATATTATATTATATTGGCGTTATAACTAGAAAATTTTGTTTCAGAAATTATCATATAGCAGTGATGGCCCTGTGGTAGTAACCCTGACTTACAAGTTGCAGGTCGCGGGTCAAACCCAGCCAAGCGTATTACTCATAAACATAACATAATCAGCATTTTAATGTTCCCACTGTTGGGACTCAGGCCTCCTCTCTAGTAGAGGGATTGGGCCGTAATTCACCATGCGGGCCCAGTGCGGGTTGGTGGATGTCACATGTCTTCGAATTTTTGGTCCTAGGACATGCCGGTTTCCTCACGATGTTTGAAACCGGCTATTACTCTGTGTAATTTATTTCATCACTACCTACTGCGCTCATAACGGTGAAGGAAAACATAGTGAGTAAACTTGAACTAGAAAAATGCATGTCATAGAAAAAAATACACACTTGACACTTGAGATTTTGTATCTCAGGTGTCTACACCAATTTTACATTCACAATATCCACTAGAAATCTGTTCGCGAATAATTAAAACAACCACCGATAAACTTTACTCGAAAAAATCCTTTCAAAAACCTCAAGATAATGACGTTTATAATTAAATAAAAAAAAATTAGAAGTAAACCAAACCTCTAATGTTTAAAGATTACTAACACATAACAAGACATAACTCGAAGAATTGCCAAACTTATGTGGCAGTGGGCAGGGCCAGCAGCAAGCAATGTGGCAAAACAGATGGTCGATGGGGACAAAAGGTTCAGGAGTGAACGGCGTACCGGAAGACGCGGCCTGGTCAAGTCATAGGTCTAGTCGTTATGGCGAAACTTGGGAGAAGCCTATGTCCAACAGTGGACGTTTTTTGACTGAAATAGTGATGATGATGAATGTATAGAGTAGAGAACTATTTAACTTTATGGCAAGATTAGACATAATGGGACCATTTACGACGAACTTGCAATTATAATCCAGTCACAATGAAACGATTTACAACAGATTTAATGGAATAGATACCAAGTTACTGGAAATCGCGTGTTCCAAGTATTGAGGCTACTAACTATACACACACAGTCATAGTCAGGAGCTAGGCATATTATCGTAATTCTACGGCTATAACAGGCGGACGGCTAAGTTACGTTGATCAAAATCTACTTTACGTTGATTTATTGGAAGTTTTATATAAATTGACTTACGTCTGATGTCTATCAATTGATCGGAATTAACTTTTTTTACAACCAGCCGCATTGAAAAGCAGAAACAGGAACGAGATAACCATCACCAACCATATGGGCACCGACTCCTAACTGCGCGACTGAAGACTCGTAAAAGTTTCTAAAAATTTACGACACGACCTCCTCAGAGAATAGCGCTTCAGACCAGAGATGCGAACTGTCGAAGAACAGGCATTCTAATTATCTACATTTCATCTTCATCACACTTCATCTACTTCTAGGCAAGCGTCCTCGACCACATCATCGCTTACCATCAGGTAAGATGGTGGTCAAACGCGAGACTATCAATAATTAAAAAAATCTCTTCAGCAGAACATTCGCCACCTGGACACGCACTGCAGTAGCCATTCTAGAAATCTCTGATCCACTGTAGAAACGGTCTGTCCAAATGAGATATTTTTGATCCTTTCCCAAACACAGACAGTGTTGAGCACCTTCAGAGGTTATGTGGTGACGCATATCCAGTTCAGCATGCGCAACCACCTGCACCTTTAATGATTTAAACGCAGCTAACGATAGAGCTGTCCTGCTGGGTACATATCATTTGGACAACATTTGAGATGAATCAACATGAAAGAAAAACTGCTTAGATGTTCGTAAAAATAATTTTCGACATGAATTCTAATGCTTAAAAACTTAAAAACCTTTTTTTTAAGGATTCACATATTCGTTGAATATCTCATAATGTACGTTATACAACTTAACACATTGAATGCCAAGAACTTCAAGTACCATACATAGTCAGCTTAGATGAAAAGTCTCGTAGGTCTATTAATCAAGTTAACTAACACGAGATATCTCAGCACCAGCAATAATCATACTTTCATTATAACATCTATGGCCATAGAGGTCCTACGATATATCTCGTAAGTGACTTCTGAGAAGAAATTTAACTACGAGATAACTCGTAGCTTGAATTAAATGTGTTAAATTCATTTAACTTTGCGAAGTCTTTTTTAACTTCAATAATGTTGCCAAAAACAAAACTAACATTCTTTATAACTCCCCGAAAATGAGAAGCTCGAACACGAACGCGCTCCCCACACGTTGGCTACATACATAGTTGTGTTGAACTTACAACTAACTGTATAATAAAAAGACTTGCTCGTCGCGGAAACTTTTAATTAAGTAAAAAGCCGTGTGTGGCGCGGGTGTGCGCAGACTGGATGAGAACATGCAGGGATGTATAAGTAGAATGATTTATTGAGAATATTATTTCTTTGTTATTTATTTGTTTACTAATTTAGTTCTGTTATTTTGAAATTACTTTAAAGGTTACCATTTAATATCGTATATATTTTATGATAGATTTCGCCAGAACTGGAAGAAGGAAGCGCGGGCCCGGGAAAGTTGGAGGGAGTGGGGGGAGACCTTTGTCCTGGAGTGGGGCAGAACAGCCACAGCAGAACAAAAAAAAAAATTATGGCTCTTATACGTTTATAATGTAATATGTGTCAGTCAATGAGTGATTTTGAGCGAACTTATATAATTATGAAAATTTTGTAGCCTTGTGAAAGAAAATATTAAGAAGATTAATTACTACCAAAGAATCAACTATAGACCTTTACTATAGATACCTACAATTCTCATTAAAGTATTCAAAATTCGTCCCGCATTTTTCCCGACACATAAAAAATCCAATCACATCCAGTCTAACAAATATAAATTGTATACTATATCCATGTCAGTGCAAATTAAAAAACAAGCACACTAGCGCCCTCTGCGTTCGCCCTATAGATTAATGAACTGTGTTCTGTCTTCGGAGCGAGCTGACGGGGGGGAACTAACTACTCTGAGGTTACAATTTTGTGTTGGTCATGTGTCGAGGTTTTACTAACGTCTGTTGTGTACATATTTTGAGTAAATTAAAATTGTGGTTAGTTTTGTAATTAAATATTTTTCAGAGTGCTTTTTTTCAAGTTTTGTAAAAACAAATTTTTGTTTTTAACTCAACCTAGCTACTATGTTGTGATGGTTAAATAGGCATGCAATTCATGCATGCTTACTGTTGTTTAGCTTCATTTGGCTAGACTAGATGCCAACGTCAACACAGTTAGGAATAGGTTAAGCAAATGATGATGTCACCCAAAGAAATGGAGTGACAGTGGTGATCAGCACATTACTGATAGCTACAACCCGGGGTCTTTACGTCAAGAGTAAATATATTACTTCTAGACAAGCGTGCTCCATCGTCGACCACATCATCGCTTACAATCAGGTGAGATAGTGGTCAGACGAGATTCTATATAAGCATATAAGCATAATCAGCCTTTCAATGTTCCCCCTGTTGAGACTAAGGGCTCCTCTCTAGGAGAGGGAATGGGCCGTAGTCCACGCGGGCCTTGTGCGGGTTGGTGGATGTCGCATGTCTTTAATATTTTGGTTCTAGGACATGCCGGCTTCCAAACGATTTTTTCCTTCACCGTTTTGAGAGCAGTGGTGATGAAATAAATTGCACAAAGTAATGCACCTGGCTGGGTTTGAACCCGCGATCTACAACTCGTAATCGTGAGTACTGGTAGCCGAGTGGTAACGGCTCCGACTTAAGAGAGTCTATATATAAAAATAATTCCCTGTTATTTTTGCAATAATTAAGATGACAGCCCTGTTGACACATTAAGCGATGCAGCCACACTGCGTATTTTTTATTTTTTATTCCTCAACTATCACACAACGCCGTCTAGTCCCAAGCTAAGCAGAGCTTGTGTTATGGGTATTAGACAACTGATAAACATACTTATATATTTCTAAATACATACATATATAGATAAATTACACCCAGACACAGAACAAATGATCGTGCTCATCACACAAACATTTGTCCTGGGTGGGAATCGAACCCACGACCTCCGGCATAGCAGTCAGGGTCACTAACCACTAGACCAACAGGCCAGTTTGCGGGTATTATTATTAGTATTAGGCCAGTATTGTGGGTTCGCAATTCCCGTACGAAATCAAATATTTATATGGCCTATAAATAGTTATTCTGAGTCTGGGTGTCTTGTGTATGTGAGTTTACACGTTTGTGAACGCACCCACGATGCAGAAGTAATACTTAGTGTGGAACAATGACTTCAAAAAAAAATTAAGTAAAACCGCTTACTCTATGTATAAGTATGGTAGTAATGGTTCCTCTTTGGTAATAGGTACTACTCATTAGTCTATGGGTGGAGGACAGTGACAGTCACGTTCAGCCGCCATCAATATTGAATGTAAATGACAGCAACTGACTGATGGTTTAGTAGTCGCGAGGATGGCTGCTTAGCATGGGGTTGTGAGTACAATTTCTGGGTGGTTCAAATTAATAATTAGGTGTGGCTATTAGAGATTTATCAGAAGAACTGAAACGGCTGAATTGTGACCAGTTGAGGAATAGGCGTTATTACATGGAACTTAAATATAATTGTGTAAATGTGGGGGTTCTAGTGGGGGTTCTATCGATCTATCTATGAGTCTGAGTCTTGTTTCCGCACATAGTCCTATGCGGACCATGTTGCGTGGACCATGGCAGCCTTCTTGTGGTGGTCTTATTCCATCCAGTCCACCTCTCTCCAAAAACTGATTAGGCATCTCAGGTTTTTCAGGGAGTCTGGAAGGGAATTCAAGGATTCTAGGGTTTGCAGACGTGTAACGGAAACACCTGTGCAGTCAAAGAATGTGGGGGTTTTATATAAAGCTGCCTACGCTGTTTTATTTATTTTTAAGGGTTGGAATTACTCAAATATCATCTCCCGCTCTGGGTGGAACGAGATGGAGTGTCAGATTTTTATTGAATAAAATTCATACGTGTTCCTTAAGTTACCTTTTGCGATCCAGAGCCTTGCAGACCCAGAGGATCTGCCTGCCTCTTTAATGAATACAAGCGTAATGTTAAATTCTGTTTATGTATACGTTGCAAATGGAAGTTGTAACATCGAACTTGAGAACTAACAAGATAATTATAATATTAGTTTGTATGTAACCTATGTGTAGGCTTTGGCATTAATTATGTCTGATTAAGATATTAATTACGATAACGACAGCCTATTTAGGGTAATAAATAGATTCCTATCATAGGAGATGGATATTCTGTTCATAGATTAAGAGCGTCTAAGCCGAGATATATTTCCATACAACCGCTCTTATGTGATTATGACGGTGTCTGGTTCGGGCAACCGTCCGGACCAGGCACAACATGTTGGTTGGAGGACTCTCCCTTTTCTATGGAACTTTACACCCTGTTTTGTATACCTCTAAATTGACAATACAGCTAGATAGAAAACATTTATTCTATGTATTCTATGTTCTAATGCAAGCCGCGATAACATGCGATAAAATTTGAACAGAATTCGTTCAGCCGTATCAAATACACAAACAACAAAAAGAACTTGAATTGAACTTGGCACAACATAAATTGATGGTTACTATTTGCTTATACTACGTGCCTTCTGAAATCTAATCTAATCTTACAAGATTACACTCACTACTAAAGGTTAGACCGGTGAAGCAGAGGTCGCGAGTTCAAACCTGTAACACAGGTGACGTACAAAACACTTTACAGAAAAGAAAAAAAAAAACAATTAAGCTACAAAGAAAAGGAAACATTAACAGATGTCCTTTGACAACAAGTATATAATCAAAATAGATGTTTTTTAGACATGACAATACTGCTACGAAGCAAAAAAGCAGTACTTATCTAATTTTTTTTCTTCTAAAATACTTTTTTTTTTGCATCGAATGCTTAAACATTCCGCATCACAAGAGCTACTAAAAAAAACTCGTATTTTTTAGAAATATTGAGAAAAAACTTAATCTGTATGTACTTATTTATATCGGTAAGTCCTTTGAGGACTGGCTGGAAAAACAAGACGGCGTCCTAACCATCAGCATGACGCAGGCCCTCACCCGACATGGTTTGGGAGATTCCTACACCGGATTAGTGTGGAAGAAACGCCTGGGTATCACCATTGTGTGGACCGGAGGACACGGTGGAGCATACGGTAGAGGTATGCCCCGCCTGGGCAGAGCACGCCGAGTGCCCCCACGACACTCGGCGGCAGCGATCTGTCGCGTCTGGCCTTGGTACAGGTACATGGTTCGGAGCGAGAAGGAGTGGCAGGTGGTTCCTCCTTCTGTGAAGCAGTAATGCTGGCAAAAGTTGCGGCCGTACGTGCGAGGGAATGGCCCTCACGCCGCAGCCGGGATTCCGATCCCGATTTCCAGCAACCATAGGCGCGGGCTTGTGGACGGTGAGCAATGGGTAGCTCGCCACGGAACAAAGGCAAAGAAGAAACAGAAGTGGGTTTTAGTCAGTAAACTGACACGAAAAGGGCGGGAGATGTCATTGGATGATTTCCCACCTTAAAAAAAGATACTTGATTTTATTATAAATATTCTGTTAGTTTATTTGTTATGTCTTCACGCGAACCGATCTTAATAGAATTTAACTTGGAACATAGTCTAGGACATGAAAAAGGGCTTGAGATACTTTTTATAAACATACCAAGCCAGTGACACCATGGGGAGAAGCTTTTCAATATACATCACAAAGATGATGGCAATCTTTACAAAATCTTTTTTTTTAACTTAGTATGTCAGAATTAGTATCCAAGAAAAAAAGATAAAGCTAACATTTTACACAAATTAAAAGTAACTGATACTAAAGTAACTTTTCTTTCATCATTATAAGGCACTTTAGTTAGTTACAAAAATTACAATAATACCCACTAAGTCCCTAATACATATTTATCACCCGCCCACGTCTCGCGGCGGCACAGTCTAATGTTAGCATGTTAAATACGATTCAACCTAGTTTTTCTTTGTCGGTTGAGATCTAAAGGTGCGCTTACATGGACAGTTTTAACTGCTTAAGTAATAATCATATTAATATTGTCGCAAAAATATTATAAACTCCAAAGTTTGTGAGTGTGTATGTTTGTTAGTGCTTCTTCTAAGATATTTTTTATCCAGGCAGTAAGTTCTCTTGTGAAAATATTGTACGACTACAAAGCTGCTGATATAAGGTAGTGTATGGATGTTGTTTGCAATTCTTACAAGATTTACCACCACATCATATGGAGCAATATGAAACCAAGTCATCGGAAGTATTTTTTAAAGTGTGGTGTGCCTAAGCATTGTGTTCGTTTCAAACGCTTTCTGTTACTGGAAAAAAGTAGGCAGCGCAGAAATGTGCTCATCGGAAGAAACTGAGAAGCCTCAGCCCAGCAGTGGGATACTACGGGCTAGTAATATGATGTTGTATATCCAATTTTGTGTTAAATAAATGCATTTTCATTTCAATATTATTAATTTGTTTCGGCAATATTAAACCATTTTTGAGGAATTTTACTTTTCTGATTTGTCTACTCTCTCTGGGCAATAATAGCTCAAATAATTGTTCGTAAGGGCGAAGCATTACCCTAGCATGTTAACTGCGATCAGCCTAGTTTCCTTCGCCTGAGCTCCAGCAAGCTGTTCGCGAACTGCACGCGATTCTACTCGTAACTACTACATGTAAATGGTTACGGAAGTCGGGGGAGTAAGTTGTCCACTGATTGCTGTTTTTTATTTTCTTTAATTATAATTTTTTATGTACTAGCCTCCTCTTCGGGAATCCTCCACGCGTGCCCAGTGCGGGGAGGTGGATGTGTGACAAAGAATTTTTATTTCTAAGACATGCCGGTTTCCTCACAGTGTTTTCTTTTACCGTTTTTATGCTTATGAACTAGCCTCTTGTAAGTCAAGGAAAGGAGTAGTAAGAAATTTGTACGCACTTTAAAACTTAAAAAGGTATTTATTACATCACGTCTGCGTTTCCCGAAAGAATGGTGAAGTGCACCAAAATAGTGACTTCGAGTTGCTTAGAAATTCGTAATGACATACCCCGATTACCTTTCCCAACCCAGGGTTAAAATCTAGGACACCTGCAGCAGTACTCGTTCAAACAACCACTTCACCGATAAGGTTGTTCAGTAACTCTTTCGTTATTCCAATTCCCGTTAAATTGTCAACATAAATAAATAAAGCATTGTCATTTTATTTTATTTGATGTGAATGATTTATTTGATGTCCAATAATTGTTTTTCTACCTGTTTGTAAATATTATTATTTTTAGTTTGTATATATTACCTATTCAGTTATTAATATCTATTAGTTTTGATGTTCATAAGCAAATAAATATTATTTTAGAAACAATACAATTGACAAAAAAGTCGGATAGTAACGAAGAACTAAAGTAGTTTAACCAATAAATCATTAAACAAACTTGACATTACATATTGTCGAACATCTAGTTCATTTCATTCGTTCGTTCGTTCATTTTGTTTAGCACGCGTTCTCCTTTAAATCAAACCACAATGATTTAAACAGAATTCGTGGCTGATTCGTGACCCAAATATTGATTTTCGGTATACAACGAACAGTTATAAAAATAAAAAGGCTACCGTTCATTGTATGTAGCCAGCAAGCTACAATAAAATAAGATTACATTCCGCTCTTTTTTGTTTTTCCAATGTTAATTGAATCTGGACTTTATTGTTATAGAATTAAGTTTATTTTTACTTTGTAGGTTGTGTTTAAAGGCTTTATGTTTAGCAAACACGCGAAATGGAAGGTAAATTGGTGGATGTCAATATTTTTTGTATGGAAGGATGGTTTCTTTAGACGCAAGGCTTCGAATTTATGTGAGGATTCACAGTGGGTTATTGACTTTGTGACTGACTGGCTGGCTGCGCTATGTATAGGTTTTGAATTTCTTCTTGACAGTTATTTATTGTTTTTAAGTATTACATATCTGAGTAAATAAGTATTAGGAGGTACGTGGAACACAGCGTAAAGTCCCGCAAAGCTTCGTTGAAAAATGAGGATCCTCTAAGCAGACGAGTAGTATGTCTGGTGTGGGCAGCTGCCCACGAAATCATCTGTCGGGCAGTTGCCTGATGATGAGATGAATTCGTGCAGTTATATATGTTCAAATCACGCGGGGAATTCTAATACCGCGATGCAGGATTTCGTAGTTTAGTTTCTATGTGACGTCCTAGATGTCACTAAAGTTTTCTGACATTTATTGTTACTCAATTATAATTTGAACGCCCTTAAGAGCTATATTTCACCGGGACACCATGGCGGCGCGACCAGTCACCGCTACCAACAAAATGTTTACAGTTCTATAGAGAGCTACCCACCTGGTGTCCGTGTGGTTGCGCAACCAATTTGGCGGCGCGACCAACTCGGACGCGTGCACTTAAGGTCCATTTTTATACTATCTCACTATGGTGTAGCGACTCTGGTGTTTGTATGGTGTCTAGTTTGCTAGCTTACGGACACCGTGGCGGCACAACTGGTCGCGTCGCCATGGTGTCCCGGTGAAATATAGCAATAAGGCAAGTAAAATAAATAATCTTGTATCTTCTAGAGTTAATCATATTCCTAAGAGGTAAGTATCTGGTAAGTATCTTGGAAAAAAGAAGGGAAAGGTCAGACGCCAACAAAGGTCGACGTTGACATAAAAAGTGTAAACTAATACCATTTTGACTGGCCTATTGGTCTAATGGTTAGTGGCCTTAACTGCTATGCCGGAGGTCGTGATAAATGTTTGTGTGATGAGCACGATCATTTGTTCTGTGTCTGGATGTAATTTATCTATAATATGTATGTATTTAGAAATATATAAGTATGTTTATCAGTTCTTTTAGTACTCATAACACAAGCTCTGCTTAGCTTAGACGGCGTTGTGTGATAGTAGTAAGAAAAAAATCTCTCATCATCAAATCATCTCACACGGAGCGGTAACCGCTGTAATTACGACAACAATAACATTTACTTTGCATAACAACTATCGTAGATATGCAGATACAACCGTTTGTTCTAAAATACTACACCTCAGAGACTACAGCAAGGATAACTGGACTTAAAGCGTATAGTCCCTTGAACATCTGGCCGAAGTTAAATGCACACATACTCGTTCTGCTGCCGGCACCCGCATAGAGGTCCGCTGACTTTTAAAACCATTTTCTTTGCGAAATATTAATTCATTAACATACGCTATGTATATTCTGATTTAACCAGCAATTTTTTTTGTGTAGTTTTTAAAGATCAAAGCAAGCAGCAGAAAGGAGTAGGGAAAACGAAAAAATATCATTTTGTTAATATTTTTTTTTGCTAAAGAATTAGTCATACGTAAAAATCACAGTTATATTGATAATGTTATGTATGAATCTATTATAAAATAATTGTTTTGTCAAATCTATTAACCCAGCTGTTACCGAGGCTTCAGAAGGTCTTTGTTTTATTGCACTAAATGGGAGCAAGGGCCTTAATGTTCCAATGCTTGCTCCTTCTCTGTATGAGAACGCATTTGGCTCGCTGTGGGGCGGTTACAGTATGATAATAATTATGAATAACATTTCGGGGAACCCATTAGCAAGGTAACATGGTTGCATTTGCTTGAGAACTGATATAACTTTAAGTAACGATCTGTTTTCTTTAGAAGAAGTAATGCCTTCTCTTAAAGAGGAGGCCTGAGTCCCAGTAACATTATAAAGCTGATTATTAATAAATATATTAAATGATAAACTGACTGACTGACTAACATATTAGCGTACAGCAAAAACTATTGGGAGTAAGAATGTGTAATTTTGTACAAGGCTTCCTTTTATGACGTAGGCGAGCACTGAGGAGGGGTTTTGGAAATTCACCCTTTAAGGGGGTGAAATGGGAGAATTTCGTTTGTAGGCAAAATCTCATTCTGTGAGGTTACTATTTTCACGTATATTGGAGACTTGAAAATTAGCACAAATAATAACTTAACTAAATAATAAAGGTTGCCTTTAGTGGTTTTCAGAACTATAGAACAATATAACAATGTAGAGGGTCTCAAAGATTGTTTGTTGGATTTTTATTTTTTGGGTTATAAACTTGAAACTTGGCACAAATTTTAATCAAAATGAGTAATAAAGATTGTCATTATTAGATTTTCAAAACTACCCTCAAAATAAGATTTAAAAGGTGTTAAAGTTCTTAAGGAAACGTTCTCGTGAATCAAATTGCTGGCAAAATGCTAGGGCTTATAATATAAAGATCAGCTTCTGGCCTCTGGGGTTTCACCCGCGTGAGAAAGTTTTTTTCTCCCTTAGTAGGTGAATTTTGTAAAATCCTCTCTTAGTGCTCGCCTACGTCATAAAAGAAACATTGTGCAAAATTTTACGCTCCTAGTCCCAGTAGTGCGTTGATATGTCAGTCAGTATCTTCTTTTTTCGATTATCTATCAGGTCAAGAGAGTAGACTTAGAGAAAAAAGAAAGGATAGCGAATTTAAGTGCTGTTCTTTGATCACAATTCTAGACATGTTGGATATTAACTTGAAGCGATAGCTAAGACGCCACATAAGAACTAAAATTCAAATTCCTGTATTACAGTATTAGAGTTGTCCGCGCAACTAGAGCGTGTACAACAGCCCGAAATTAACTGTCCGAGTAACCATCTGGTCGTAGGATCCTCCCTTTTTAACGGAGGTTTGCGGGACTTTACAACCGCATCCGCAAACCTCTAAAAACTCAGCAGTAACTAAGACGGGTTCAAAGATTTATAACAGAAAGTCATAGCGATCATTTGAAGAGAATCAAACATTTGCAGTAAAGAAATGATGATGATGACACTCACCTACGTGATAGTAAAAAAATATCCTAAGGGAACATAATACATTCTATTACACCGAAGTGTTGTCTTTTTTAACCCAAAGGTTGACTGGTAGAAAATGCCTTGTTGCATTAAGTCCGCCGTCTATGTACCACCACTTTACAAGAAGTTTAAATAAATAAATATAGTCCCTGGATAAGAAATACCAAGTTTCATCGAAATCCGTTCAGCTATTTCAACGTAAAGAAGTAATAAACACACTCACTGACAAACGGCGTCAATAAAGCATTAGTGGATAACCAACATGCAATACATTTTCTCAAACCAACATTTAATTCACAGAAATTCAATTACCATTGCCAAAGCAATCACAGAGGCACTAAAGCATCACTTTAATGCTAGAGTAGCATTGCCAGCAATACTGGCAACTGTGGCTCATTTGAGGAAGATTGCCAGGCGCTCTGGCAAGCTGTAAACCAATTTAATTGGCCACTCGTACATGTTTTTATAGTATGAGAGAAAGTTGGTTTCAGCGATTTATGATAAACTAGCTTCTACCAGCGTCTTCGCCTGCGTGATGGCAGAAAAACATTCCTAGGAAACATACTCCCGGAATAAAAATATACTATCCTAGAACATGGTCACCCTCACGCTAAACATCCAGATCAGATCAGCTGTTTTAGTGTGAAAGAATAACAAACATACACATGTACCTTTATAATATTAGTGTGATAATGTAGTTACAACCTGAGGATCTTTAAGTCAAGAGTGAATAGGTTACTTCTGGGCAAGAGGGCTCCATCGTCGGCTACATCTACGCTTACCATCAGGTGAGACAATGATCAAACGTAACGTCGTTTTCAGACAAGTATGGCAAAAACGTATTTCAATAATAAGAACAACATCTTGGCTAAGTTATTCATTAAAAAAATCATAGTTTTCAAGAAAATATTTTAAAACAGATATTTTTCAAGTTTCTTTTTGACAGGTCGTTAGTTTCGTGCGTTCGTAAAAAAATCAGTGAACTGATAAAAAATAGTTTAATTAGAACCAAACTATGTAGGCAATATCGTTTGAGCTAGATTTTATTCATGTCACGTGAATAATTAAACTACTTATATTTACTTTTAGTTTTAGTTAGTTGTAATTAGATTAGGGTTTTTATTATTATTTATTTTATTTTATTGTAATTAAAGTTATTATTTTTAAATGTAAATAAATGATTGATTTGCAAAGAAAAAAAAAGAAAAAAATGAAAGCTTATATTTAATGTGTAATCGTTTTCTCGATCAAAACTGCAGACTCGTTTAACAGGATTTATAATTAAAATGGCGTATAAAATAGAATTGGCATTGATTCTAAGTAAAGCTAACTTGGATAATTTTATCTATTAGATATGTTTTTTTGATTGCTCGTTTTTTTACGTTGGGGTCATCAGTTTAGAGGTAAGCGGTACAGAGTGTAAAGTCCTGTAAACCTTCGTTGAAACGGGAAGATTCTCCGACCAGAAGGGTGTTATGTCTGGTGGGCAACTGCCCAGTAGATGATTTAGGACTGTTGTATATGTTCAAATCGTGCGGAGAGTTCTACTGCGCGATGCAGGATTTTGTAGTTTAGTTCCTATGTGGCATCACAGATGACCAGATGGCACTACAGTTTGAATGCGAACGGTTCGAATTGACAAATTATTTTAATGTTAGATGGCCCATTTATCGAAGAAGCCTTGCGCTATATAACATCATGCTACGACCAATAGAAGCACACCAAAAATGCAGGTGAAACCATAAAGGACAGCTAGTCTATTTTTAATCCTACATATTTGGACCTTTTTTTGACCAGCAATTATTTTTATCTTTCACATTAAGCATAAAAATCCTCTTCTGATCCTCATAACTCAAAAAACATAGCTTTTAATCCGAGAAACTAATCCAGTATTATTATGAGGCACTCGTACATTATCCCGGACATAATCCCGTCGGGACACTAAGAGCATAACGATGTATGTTTGGTCAGCACACCATTCGTTTAGAGTGTATCTCTGTCCCTCTCACCCTACATACGAAGAAGAGAGATGGGGGAACGGTAATGGCCAGTACTTGCAGCGGGTATTTTTTACGTTGTCGTTAAAAAGTTCGCCCTCTCTAAGATTTGTGGAAGAATGTGTATCTTAGTGAAAAAGTAGGGGAAGAGGGGGGGGGGGTGGACTTTAGTACACGTACTGTAGTGAGAAAAAGTTTTGAGTCTTAGAGAAAGTTAGGGGTCCGAATTATTGGAGTTTTCTGAGAGTACTTTTTTTTTGTTTCCGGTTTGTGGATAGTCTGAAGGCTTAGTTGAAGAAAAGTCTTATTCCTGTTAACAGGAATATTCCTTTAAAAGACTTCTTTAAGAAAAATATAAAAAAAAATCTAAGATAAATGGAATTCTATAATTTAGTTCGGTAAATAGGCTAACATTGTTACATGTACACTATATACCAACTAAGCCTTAAAAAGTTAGAAAAAAGGTCGGCCAAGTTTCACAAAACCGACTAAAATTACAAACCGTCTCAAGATAATAATTCCCTGAAGAAACCTTCATTTAAAATACAAGACACGTCCAAGTTACACAAAATATGAAGCCTCCCCGAAGTAACCTGGCACGCTGCCAGCCATCCTGGCATCAACTGGCATAAACTGGCAATACTGGCATGCTCATTAGATTAGCCTCTGAGCGGTAATTCAGTTACCGACCAGTGGAGGCTTTGTCGGCGGGGTGTAGTGAGGCTGGTCCAAGGAGCAAGATTTTATTATATTAGAAAGATGTTTGATTTAGAATGTAATATGTCGGTATTCCCCTGGGGTTAGGTACAGGTAATATAGAACGTGAGCCATGGTCTCCTAATTATATCAGTGGCCGAATGTTTTAAGCTGGAATTATGATATTTAAAAAAAAAAAGCTTTGCCTTACTCTAGGAATTAGTCTTGTATCGTGGGTCCTTTCACAAACATATAAGACACCCAGAACCAGAATAACTATCTGTGGACCATGCAAATATTTGTTCGGTGCGGGAATCGAACCAGCGACACGCTGCAAAGCAGCCAATAGCTCAACTACTGCGCCAACCGTGCCGTTTTAGTTTGGGAAGTTATCACATAACATCTCCTGCTCTGGATGGAGCGAGAGGGAGTGTCAGTGTGACTAAAACCACCCGTGTTTCTTTGCGTTCGAACCATGGTAATTTTCTTAAACAATTCTAAGGAAGGTTTAAGCTTATTTTAAGTATAACTGTCATACAGTAAACATCTTAAGATACTTTAAACTAAATAAAATAAGTTTGATATCGACAACAGACTTTAAAAAAATAGTGATAGATATCACTTATATTAAAATCTTATTAAAAAAAAATTTGTATGAAGAGCTTTTGTCCTAGAGTGGGAGCGGAACACTAGAAATACTATTAGTAACATCTACTAAGAACTATTATTGGAAAGGGTTTTTATAGAATGCAGCAGTGAATTGAAAAATGGTGGACTTCCCACCCATACGTACAAAGCATTTTAGGAACACATTCATTATGCGAACAGCTAAGGAGTGGAATTCCGTGCCGGAGTCTGTGTTTCCTGATAGCTATAAACTAGGGGTCTTTAAGTCAAGAGAGAATAGGTTACATCTAGGCAAGCGTGCTCCATCGTTGGCCACATCATCGCTTACCATCAGGTTAGATAGTGGTCAAACGCGAGCATTTCAATAACAAAAATGAAAAGTAGAGTACTCTACCCATTGCTTTATAATATTGTCAGCGTGAGGATTAAATATGTATGAGTGACATATCAAGAGAACCCAGACGGACTGTAATACTAAAAATTCTGAACGTCATAAAATGTTTCCACATAAAATATATCGTCCGAATGTAAAAGTTGTATTTATTGAATATCATATTATGTTATCCACGAATACATACAGTTTTATATATAACAATAAAACGGTGACTCTAACAGTACAAGGATCATAATTTTTATGTTACTTAACATTAAGCCTGTATTGGCCGAAGGAATATGCAGAACTACACAGTAGACATTTTACTAGTAGCTTTAAAGTGGAGGACTGGAATAATTTGCCTGCTGTGGTTTTCCCATCCGATTATAATTTAGGTGACTTCAAGGATAGAATAAAAAGCCTCTTAATAAACTATTGCGCCTCACCATCAACAATTGTATCACTGCTTACCATCAGGTGAAATCGCAGTCAAACAGATTATATCAATTAAAAAAAAATAGGTTGTGTTTATTAACACCATAAACCAGCCAAGACGCGGACCTGTGGACTGTTTCTGAGAATTTCCAAACTGAAAACCCAATAATACTTTTTCTGACCCAGGAATCGAATATAGGACTACTACTAGGTAGTGTTTACGATAACTAGACCAAAGAGGCAGCCAAGACAATTTTTATGTTAATGTTTAAAATTCTTGGCTACGAGACTACGGCGTAGACCCTGCTACGAATATAATATGGCGTTCGTAGCAAATTGCTACGTGACGAAACAGTTTTTTTTTATAAAACTCGTTGAACTGTCGTAATCGTTTTTATGCGGAAACGTTTGATGATGTTTCTCGAGTTCATTTACATTTTTAGAAAGTTTTTAAACGACTGTTTCTTTTATTGGGATAAAGCGATTTGTTTCGCTTGATATAACAAGTTCGCTGTAATTTTTTAGTTGTTTCACAAAAGTTTAATTCGAAATCCCGTGAATATTTAAATAGAAATTTTCTTACTTATGTTATTTGGGGTTGGCGCTATACGTTTTTTTCTGTCATTTTGATAAAAAAAAAATAGTTGAAAAACGTCCAACGACTTCTCTCGCTCTAGGGCAGAGCGCGAGGACGTGTCAGACTTTTACTGACTAAAACTCACTAAACCATTAATTATTTATTGTACACCATGATAAGTTACAAAATATGTGGATGTCAGAGTTCATGTACATAGGCGAGCTTAACTGATTTTCCGGAAAAGTACAATCAACTTTAAAAATATATAATTGGATTTCCTAGTTCCTGCTGAAATACTAAACATTCTTCTAACAATTATTTGAAACTTATTTCAAAAAACAAAAACTATTTTCCACAAAAGAAAACCTCATAGTAATAATTCAAAAGAATACTACAATTATTTCAAGCTAGCATACAAAAAAAAATCCGTGAACTGAAAAAAAATGAAAAAGAATTTTCCTTTCAACTTGGTAGCTGAAACCGCCTGTAAACAGCGCATACGTACTGAACTTTGTGTTGGTATGAATTTCAGTGGAAGCCTCATGAACTGAACTGAAGCAATTGAACTAGTCGCGTTCAGCCGACTGAACTAACTCACGTAATTACTGTTTCATCTGACGACTACATCTGATTTTAGTTGACAAGAGTTTTATTTCAATCGAATGTTTATAACATTAAATTATTCAGCGATGCTATTTGATAAATTCTATAGCAATGGAGTATAGTTCTTAACACTAACCGCTTGCCTCAGATTGATCCAACGAGTGTTTTCGTGTCCCATTCGCGAGGGTCGTGTGTTTCCGACTGGGTTCTCCATCTCGTTTAGCTCTTTAATCCGCATAGGTGACAGAAGAGCTGACGAGATGGTATTTGGTCGTGAATGTGCGACCCTGACGGAATAAACGCGAGATTGTATGTCGGATGTTTCCGACGTAGGCAGTAAAAAGGTTAATTATTAATCAACTTCTTCAAAGATGTAGATCGCGGGTTCAAACCCGACAGGAGCATTACATTGTGTATTTCGTCATCAGTGCTCTTAAAAATGGTCAAGGATTACATCGTGACGAAACCGGCAAGTCCTAGAGCCAAATAGGCCAGCGTGTTGAATTCCGGTCCATTCCCTATCCTAGAGAGAAGGCCTGAGTCCCAACAGTGGGAAAATTATAAGGCTGATTATGTTTATGCTTCAGAAGAGGAGGTTTTCAATTCATCTGTATTATATTTCTTATTTATATTGGTCACGCCATGTAAATACTGACAATCCGTTCCAACCGGTTAGTTTGGAAACCAATCCATCTTAGTTGGGAAATATCAGATGATGATGAATATTACTTTGCCCGTAGTCTTACGTCGGGGCCCAGAAGGGCCGATACCCGCTAGGACTACGGGGAATTCCTGAAATGGAAACCCGTGGCCCTAGAGTTACAAGAGCAACTGAAGGACATATGTGTGGTTTTAGTTAGTAGAAGTCTGATACGCCTTCTCGCTTCACTTTAGAGCAGGAGAAGTCATACCCCAGATTAACCAACTAAAAAAAGAGCCTGGTAGCCACTTTTTTCCGTACAATCTCCATAATAGAGCATTTTCAAATACCTTGATTTGTCAAAATTACGATAAAAACACTTCACCTACCTAAAACTTTCCACTAAATATTCCCCGAAACTAAACAAGCTCATATCCGACACAACACCGCCCGCTCATACTTCACGCTCTCACTAAACTATTCAACTCCACATTCCCTAACTCGGCTAAATTATTTATATAAACTCTGAGTTCAGGCTTCGAGGCTTCCACTGTCAACCTATTTCGGGTCTGGCTGGGCCAACCCCGCCAACCCAGTTGGCACGCTGCCAGTGGCCTTGAATGAAGTCGGTCAACGCGTATGGCTGAGCTTTAAGCGAGCCCAGGATTTGCCTGTGTCAGCAGGGTACTATGGCTTCCAAGGAAAAGAAAATTGATGTTGTTTTGTGAATTGGGTTGCTGAAGGTCACGGGAGGTTTGCCAAGTTTTTTTTTCGGTTTAGGGGTGATTTAAACTGAGGTTTGCTTGCTTTCTTTGTTTCTTTTTTTAATGACTTATGTGAATGATTAATAAAGATGTTTTCTAAAATCAGGAAAAGAATTGGTTTCCTAGTTAAGAAAATTTGTCAGATTTGCAAGAATGTAATTTTAAAACCAGTAATGAGAATCCTTATCGATTAAAAAGTTCCGCAGTGGATTGTTTTTTTTATATTGGTAGAACTGCTGATTCTAGATAGATGTGATCATGAGATGAATCATGAGATGACGCATTAAATCTTTTCAGCTGTATGTGAGAAAATTGTGTAATTTCCATATTGCAGAGTAGGTAAAAAGATTTGCCTACGAAAAGAAAACTCTAGCGTTGTTTTGAAGGAAAGCTCCAAAAAATACGTTCGGAAAATAAGGCGGCTCGGCTTTGTATGTTTAGAGGTTATTTTATAAAAAGGAGGCAATGTACGTGCGTCGAATACTTGAGCCCACATGTAAAAACCCGCATTTTATACGTAACCGGAGGCGGAAAAACGGAAAAAGGGTAATCGCTGAAAAAAGAGTTGAAATGAAAATATGCATATCCGGAAAAGTTAAAGGAAATGGGTTTTAAATGTTTGAACAGAAAACACATAATACGAAGATTTAATCAGAGTGAGGTTACTAGGAACAAACCATACAAAAAAAGCTAGTAAGAATGACTAGTAGAACTAAAGGATTAAAGGAAAAGCGTTTAAAAGTGCATCCAACTTACCGATGAAGTTCATCTTGCTGCTCCTATCACACTTTCCGTACCAAAAATATAATATATATATATCCTACAATCTAGTAACAAGTCGCCATAAAGTCCGTATATAAAAAATACTTTTAATTTGTAATATTGAGCACCAAATTTTGCCTACATTAGAAAATACATGATACGTATCGTTATAAGAAGAAGAAAGAGAAGTACGTAAGAAGCTATGACATGTTTGAACGGAGAGAACGTCTGTCTGACGCGAGCGGCGGCAAGCCAATGCTGGCTGGAGACCGCGCCGAGGGTATTTAAGCCCTGTGCGGAGTGGCGCGCACCCCCACATGCGCACGTCACACGCGCACACAGACACGACACTTAAGAGGGCGCACAAGGGAAATCGTTCCGCCATTGTCGTCGTAATGGAAATGGTAAAATTGATTCCCGTCAAATTGTACTTTTAATAATGATGGTAATTATCTTTATTGAGGGTTTTCTTTCCTAGATTTCTGAGCGAAAGCCTCATCCCTCCGGGATAAGATAGTACCAATTCAAGAAATCAAAGCTTATCCTGGCGAAAGGAAAAAATGTTGCGTATTTTTTAACATGAAATAATCGTTAAAATCTAAAATTCTATTGGCAATACGGCGGGATGACGATAAATAAAATGTAAGTGAGAAAAATTGGATGCGTATTTCACCCCCCTTAACGCACACATGGGCGGGGACACCCATGCGGATTGCGCATGTGTGGGGCTGTAAGAACAAAGGGAGTGCGATGGGGGTGTGGCCTTGTGTGTGTGTGCGTGCGTTAAATCTTTTATAGGTCGATGCATTAAGTAATTTAGTATTATACCTTGCATTTGACAGAGGCCGGTTGAGATACGGCTTGTGCCGTCGGACGGCGGCCGGCGGCACGGGCCGCTTCCGTATTTTTAACCGTTTCCGTGTCGGCAACGTTTACTTAAGACTTTGTTCTATTGTTGGAAACTCTTTGTAAAGATATAGGGCGGGTTTTAATGACATTAATCCAACTACTAACTATGGACAGCTTTTTTTTTTGAATCCATTACATTTAACTAAACGGCCTTAAATGCTTTCAATATGCTTCCGAGCTCTGGCTACAATATATTTTTATATCTCATAATTAAGTTTAATGACCGGCAAAATTTTATTTGAAGACCAGTACAGCTAGAGCTTCACCAGCAAGCTCTAAGTGCTAGCCGATTACTTTATTAGCATGAGCTACATAACATTTTCAGTGTACCGTTAATTTTAGTAACATACTTAAATATTCGGAAGTCCTTCAGAAAGCTTTTAAAGTAAAGAAAAAAAGAAAGAAAACAAGTTTATTTGGCACACAGATACACACAATGAGATAAAGATTACAATATAGAAACTTAAATACTAAAACTTAAAATATACAACAACATTGTGTGTCACGGCTGCGCCAAATAGGTCCAGTTCAGCATAATGCCAGGCCACTATATAGCAGTTGCCTGACGTTGGTTTTCAACTGAGGTTCAGTTGAAAACCAACGTCAGTCTACGGATACTATGAGTCTACGGATGCTAATCAGTTTGTTTCTCGTGAGGTAAATAAATATATGTATATTTTATACGTAGGTATAAATTGTTGTAGTAAACTAGTTTCGTATAACTTAAGAAGAAAATCTTGTCTTTTCTTTACTCGGAAAATAACTCTTTAATATTTGGAAAGTTTATGTGAAAGTATATGTAATTAAAAACTGCCAAATCCTAATAAAGAGTCTATCTAACCATGACGTTATTTAAAAGACATTAATATAGTTATGAAAAAAAAAAGCGGGTAAGTGCGAGTCGGACTCGCGCACTGAAGGTTTCGTACAAACATACCTATGAAAACAGTTCAATTTTCGAATTGAGTTACGAAGATTTTTCCGAACCGCAAAAAAAGTTTTTTTGTGACTTAACTACAAATTTTCAATTTTTAGTTTTTATTTTTATACTTGTAATTGCTGTAAGACCTTGCTTCATGCCAATTTTCAGGATTCTAGGTCAATGGGAAGTATCCTATGAATTTTAATTCGTTTGAGAGTGTCGAAAAATACGTTTTTTTGCGACATAAACGGCCGTATCTGTTTTTTGCGACCTATACGGCCGTATCTGTTTTTTTTCGTTAACTCAGAAGTTTGATTTTTTTACAGCTTCAAGGGACCGTAGACCTAAGTATATGGTTTTAATTTCAACACGGTGCCTCCACACGTTCCCGAGATAAAGGGTCTTGACAGACAGACCGACGGACGGACAACAAAGTGATCCTATAAGGGTTCCGTTTTTAACACGCTTTTATTAGTTTCACCTGTATGTATGTATGTTTGTTTGTAACCGACCCCTTTGAGCTCGATTTTGTCCTACTTTGAACGATCAGATTTAATTCAAACTTTGCACACCTGTCAAAGATCGATGACAATGCAATAATCCGATCAAAATATCCGATTATCCTAATTAGATTCGCCAGGATTAATTAATTTCTTTCCGCATCCTTTGCATGCGAGTAAGAGAGACAGAGTTAGTGCGCGAACTACGCATGCGTGCAGTTCCAGACTTACTCTTTCGGGCACTCAGTTCAGCACAACCTTATAAAGACTAATATGGTAGTTGCGTCTTGTTCCTTATACTTACATATGTGTCCCGACAAATCTAATACGCATTCTATTATCATTTTATAATATCCATAATATATTTATAACCGTGATTTACCAAAAAACACTTCGTATTCACACCAAAACAAAATATTCAGGACAGAAATATCTATTTATTTTACGGCATATAATTTAGTTACCAGCATGACCTTGGGTCTGCAGTCGATAAGGTCACCAACTGTTAAGAAGATGAAATTTTCGGAGAGGGAACCTGAGAAACGACTACCGCATCCAAGGAAGGCAGCAGGCACCCAATTTCCCCATTTATCTGATTAGTCACTGTCTTAGAATAAACATCAGTGATTTTCTGATTTTTTTGAAAATCATTGATTTTTATGACACGATACTGAAATTATTGAGTACTATAGTTCTTCAACACGCTTTATTGAATATATAATCTAAAAGCAGCCAACATTTACTCAGTCTCACTTTAGTAGTAAATTGATGTAATGATAAAAACTAAAAAATGAAAAATAAATAATAGTTAAAAATAACTAAAAAAACACGCTTTTATAGAAAATCCAACTAAAAAAATAGAAAATAAAATTTAATAAATTTGGATTAAGAATAGTGTACATAAGAAATAAATGTATATTATTGTAAAAAAGCGTGGTGTGCATTCAAAGTGTTTTTTAAGATATTATCAAAGTGATGATCCTTCTACTCATCTGTCAATAAAATGTTCATAATTATTGACAGATGAGTAGAAGGATCATCACTTTGATAATATCTTAAAAAACACTTTGAATGCACACCACGCTTTTTTACAATAATATACATTTATTTCTTATGTACACTATTCTTAATCCAAATTTATTAAATTTTATTTTCTATTTTTTTAGTTGGATTTTCTATAAAAGCGTGTTTTTTTAGTTTTGTTTAACTATTATTTTTCCTTTGAGGTACGGAACACTAAAACATGTAAAAAAAAACTAATAAGTTTCACCAAGAAAACTTTTTTTTAGTGTGTTTCATATAACCTCTGTCATTGGGTGTCAAGATGAATCTAATGATAGTTTATTTTTCAAAGGACGACTAATTAGAACTGTGCACCGTCTTTAGACAGTACATAAGAGCCCTGTTAGAATATGGTAAATAAAATCATTTGGATTTGAAATATCCTCAAGCCTTTTAGGGTACAAGGCGTGCATAACCAACGGACATACATGTACACCATGTTACTTGAATTATGCACACCCTTAGACACCCCAGTTAGAAAATTAAGATACAATATTATAATTCTAGCACTGAAATTTTACTTAGATGCACTTAGGTAATGTTTTTTTAAGAAGTTAATTATTTTGATTGTAGGCAAATAATATGGGAGAGCAGTGGTGGCCGAGTGGTAACGAGTGGCCCCGACTTACGAGTTGTAGGTTGCGGGTTCAAACCCAGCCAGGCGCATTACTTTGTGTAATTTATTTCATCACCACTGTTCTCAAAACGGTGAAGGAAAACATCTTGAGGAAACCGGCATGTCCTACAACTAAAAATTCGAAGACTAGTGACATCCACCAACCCACACTGGGCCCGCGTGGTGGATTATCCTCCTCACATGCATAAACACACCATCACCCACATAAACACAAACATACGTACCCACAGACACAAACTCATACACACACTCATTTTTTTTTATGTGTGAAAATCATCTAATGACATCCTCCACTCTTGGGCGGAGCAAGAGGGCGCGTCAGATTTTTACTGACTAAAGACCCACTCCTGTTCCTTCTTTGTCATTGTTTTAGGACCCCGGGGATCTCTTTCGCATCACCCATGGCCCCAGTAGGCTTCGGCCCTGGCAGGCCCCTACGATTGCTGACATCTAGCTGGATAGGGCTCGGTCCGGAAGAATACCGGACGATTGGACGGCGAGCTACCCATTGCTCGCTATCCGCAAGCCCATGCATGGCAGCGTGTTTGTCTACTTTTAATTAATTTTTTTCTTTGTTATTTAACACACTCTGTAAGATAAATACCACTTTATTATAGGGAAAACACTAACACTAACAACACATTCGTAGGCGTTAGAGAATCCTGTAATGTAAATTGTAAATTATGTCAATACAGAATTATTATTATTTTAAAAATATCTGAAGTAAATTCAATATTATAAGATAGTCAATTTTGAACATGCCATTTTGCAGATGTGCGGTTATTGTATATTTAGAACTTGTTGTAGATTTAGAAACGTGCATACTAAACTTACGTAATGTACTCTTGACAACTATCAGCCTCCTGGGGCTGTGGACTAAAAACTCTAAAACCCCATTAAAACTTACATCTATTCACCCAACAAAAGTTCATTTGACGAGCATCCACATCCACAATATTGACATTCACGAGATTCCTGCCATAGACTAGAGCAGCTCATAATCCATGATTAATATTCAGCTCCGACTTCAGACTACCCGCATTTGCACTCATTTGAATATTATATTAAACGGTGACATAAACAGGATATTATATTATAAATAGTTTCACCATTTATTGTTATAATTTCATGTTGTGTGGAGAGATATGGGAAGGGAATTTTGATTGGTTTTGAGTTTTAATGGTTTAATTTCAGTTGCGGTTTTAGGGGCGTTTATGTAAGGGTGCTATATTTTTCAGCAAGTTCAGTCTACAGGTTTCATAAAAGGTCTTTGCATACGCATAATCAGTCTTATAATGGTACCGTCCTCCCGTGGTCCACTGGGACTCAGGCCTCCTCTCTAGGAGAGGGAATTGGTTGTAGTCCACCACGTGGGCCCAGGGTACGTTGATAGACAAGAACATGCCAGGTTCCTCACGCTGTATTTCTTCACCGTTTGGACAGAAGTGGTGTTGAACTAAATTCTACAAAATAAAGCGCCTGGCTGGGTTTGAACTCATGACTTACAACTTGTAAGTCGAGGCTAGTTGTTACCACTAGTCCATCACTGCTCCCGATAGCTCTTTGGGTCCAAGCAAATTGTTATTGTCATAAATTCTAAAATAATATGACTTTTGTCAATTCTTATAAAAAAACATTTTGTCGGCTCTCTTTTTGTTTATGTAAGAGCTTTGCCTTTGATTTGATTTGTATGTTATTTGATAATTTGGGGTATTATATGCCATTCTTGATAGTACAAAATGCATCCATAAACGTAAGGTTTTTGTAAGGACTGTGTTAAAATACTTTCCATCACAGTAAACGTCTAAATAAAAAAGTTAAATTACAAGATCCTAAAAAGGGAAAGAAAACAACAATCCTAAAGAACTTGTTCTTTTCAAAGAAAAGTTACAACAACAGACGAGTGTCAGCAAAGGAAACAGATTTCACGGCACGCCACCCTTCTAACCAACAATTGTACTCTTTGAAAGGGAACAAGGCCCACTTAAAAAGTGTAAAAACGATCATCATCATAAAAAAATCATAGAAACTTTTTTAATCCCAATCGTTCGCAAGTAAAAGCCTGAAAGGGGGCAATATTCAAGAATTATGCTTTTCATAAAACCAACCGGTCGACTTCACTCAAGCCCACCCAATAAGTCGCGCCAAAGAAAGTATGCATTACCGTAAAAATAAAAGTCGAAACCTCTTACCGGGGTTGTACGCGCAAATTGTGCTCGCCACGCAACTGATGGAACTATGCTTGTCTCGCTCGCACTTATGGGAAACCCTATAGGCTGTAGTGAGTAAGTGATTTTTGACAAAGGAAAAGATTCTGGGCGCGTGATTGTAATACCGAATATGACTAGTTTTTAGAGAAATCGTGGCTTTTTATAGTGATTTATATAGTTGGAAGTAAGAAGAAGATTATTACTGGAATACTTACGTTTATAGAAGTTAATTGACTTCGCTAAAAGGGAAAGCTCTTACTTTTCGAATATATTTTTCTAAGTTTCCGTGAACGTGATGTTTACCTGAAAAAAAAAGAAAAATAATTATTAGTCAAACGCTTGAATGTCACATTTGGTACTGTGAAACTATTATCGTTCAAGTTGAAGCGTTTGTTTCGTTAAGAGCATTTATCTCAGGAACTACTGGTTCGAATTCAAACATTCTTTTAGTATTGGTTAGCCCATTTATCGAGAAAGGTAAAACATTCCGCTATGACAAATAGGAGCGGAGCAGTAACCAAAACTGCCGGTGAAACCGTGGAAACAACTAGTGGAGTACAAAAACTACAAAATTTAAACTTATAAAATTTTAGAAAAAAATCTTTGAAGTTTTATTATTTATGACTTTATTCTATTTTTCTAATCTTACTTTTTTCTTCAATTAATTAATTAAATAAATTAAAAAAAAAAAACAATCTTATAACAATCAACTAAAGTAAACTTATTCATTAAAAAAACAAAAGAGATGCAACTATCAACACAATCTCGTAGCTATCCTTGCTACGGCGTAGCCATATTGCTACGGCGTAGAAGCCACTACGAAAAGCGTAGCGTTTGAACAAAAGAATAATGCAATTCACTTGTTTGTCTTTACATTGAAGAATTTAGTTTGGTCTATTGAATTTTTTACTTTTTTCCAGTTTTCATAAGATGAGGGTAGTTTTTAAAAAGGTAATTTCAACTTGAGGTATGAAGGGACTTTCTTTAAACGGGTTTTCTGAAGTTTTTTTGAAGTTAAATAGTTTTAGTTTGTTTATAACTATGTTTGTTAGTAAATAAATTATTATATAAGCTCACTTTCTGTATAATGAAGCAAAATATTTCTACAGACACGTATTGTGGAGATTTTTATAAAAGGCTGTTAAATACCCGCTTATTTTTATCAAAACCATTAATCGTAGTCTGAGTTTCCTGATAGCAACAACCAGGGTTTTTTCGTGCCAAGAGTGAATAGGTTACTTCTAGGCAAGAGTGCTCAATCGTCGGCCACATCATCGCTTACCATCAGGTGAGATAGTAGTCAAACGCGGCCCTATCGATAATTAGAAGAAAAATGAGCATATTATGATCTTTCAATAAAACGAAGCTGCTTTTTGCATCTGTATGTTAATCTGCTAACTTCTTCTAAACAGCGCAGCATATTTTATTGCAGGTTTCACTAGCAGCAAAAAATTAAAAGATATTTACGTTGCTTATAAATAAACTTTAACTGTTTTATGTTGTGCTGTGTTATGTTTGCTACATAGTTTGCTGTGAGATGTCGCGACGATTGGCGCTTTTAGAAAAGATATTAGACAGTTTTCAGTAACAAACTTTTATGTGTTTTCCTCAATCCAACTTTATCTAGTAGGTATAAATAAGCCTCCTGCTAGCGTCATCGCCCGCGTAAAAGTAGCGTGTTTCTTTATACAAACTTTGGACCCCCATTTCATTCCAATTTAACCCCTAAAAGGGTTAAATTTTGAGAAATCCACTCTTAATGCTCGCTTACGTCAAAAAAGAAAACTGCAAAATTTCACGCTCTTATTCCCAATAGTTTCGGCTGTGCGTTGATATGTCTGTCAATCAGTTTCTCCTTTTATATATATAGATGTAAAAAACTATCTATTTCCAATCGCTATATAACCAGCACACAAGCGGCCCACTAGCGGTACACAGCCGGTACACTAGAGGTACCCTAGCGGTATACCGGTAGGTCAGCGTTACGTACGCAGCGATAAACCGGGCCCCACTCGCGTCTGATTTCATTTACAATTCATTTGATATACTTAGCGTGGAGCTTTGATGGACGCGCTAGGGCTGCCCCACGGGCCGCGCGCCGCCCGCGCGTGAGAAGTGGCCAGATTTGTTTATATGGATGAGATGGGTTTGCATTCCATTTTGATTGATTTTAGTGTGTGTTGAAAGAATCGACTATAAATTCTTTTGTTTTTAAGTTAAAATTTAATATTACTAAGTATTTATTTTTATTTTATTTCAATGTATGTTCACATTGTGGGTATTTAATGTAGGTATTCAAATCATCAATAGGGAGTAAAGTATTATAATCAATAAAAATTAAAGCCTCTAAAGACTCATCAATAAAAGATCTTTGACTGCTAATGACAATAGCGGCTAACTAAAAAAGAAAACACATGTTTTTAGTACTCCAATTAAAGTGTTTCTTAATTTTTTATTGCATACCATATAAAATTACAATGTTATTTGGATAACAGAGTTCAGCAAACTATTGGATGATAAAAAGAGATCACAATAGAGGGTAGGATCTAGTGCACAATTATAGAATAATGGCAATCCAAAATATATTTATTAATTTTGCAAGAGTCTAAGAGCTTACTAATATAATGTGTGCGTAAACAAGAAATTTAAAAAGAATTCGAAGACATTTGACATTCATCAACCCGCACTGTGCCCGCGTGGTGGATTACGGGCCATGCCCTCTCCTAGAGAGGAGGCCTGAGTCCCAGCAGTGGGAACATTAAAAGGCTGATAATGCTATAAATAAGAAAAAAAAATCTTTGTATTTTTCCCGACTACATTATTTCTTTTTTCAACCAAGTACGTTCACAGTCTTCAAAAACTTACGCACCACAAAAACTCCTAACCTCACAGCCCTACCACCGTTTAGGTATAAAGTTACGTCGGAACGCAAGTGGTCCGGGGGTAAATACGTTTTCTTATTCCTCTCTACCCCTCCCCCCTTACCCTCCGTGCCCCTCACTGCTGACCCTCGAGAACTGAGGACTTGTACACACTGGAAACGGTTTGCCAGTAAGTGTTAATGGTTTGTTTAGATTTGTAATTAGGAGCTTTTCATGTGTATTGAGGGGAATGTGGGGGAAGTGATAGCGGACTGGCTGCGGGAGTGAGTGAGGTATTGTGTGAAGGTACCGTTATGTTGATTAGTATTGGTTAGGAGACTTTCATTTGTTAGAAGTTTTTCATTTTCATAATAAACACTTATTAAGACAATGAAAAAAAAATTTTTTTTAACGTATTGGGGTCAATGTTTTCCGATAAATTTTAATGATAAAGAAGAAAAAAGGCAAGAGTGTCTTATATTATCTGCAATTGTATTTATTTTACCTGTTCTTAGCGTAGAGTATTACAATCTAGCCTTATATACAAACTAATAAGTAATTTAATTACATCCTAAACTAATAAATTGTCTTTATTAAGAATGTGTTCAATAGCACTTTTCTCATTGTCTCTATTAAAGCGAATACACTTCGTTCTTATGTTTATTAGGTAGCAATTATGCTACATAACACTATTCACTATCACTAAACACTAACTCGAACGGTTTTGCTCTTTTCAGTCTTCTCACTGTATTTGTGTGGTTGAGAAGCTGAATGGCCTCGATGCTCACATGCTGATGAAGTAGCTTTTCGTTAGCTTCTGCAATTTTTTTAATCACTTTTTTGATGAACTCAACTGTTAGGTCCCGTTGGAGGTCATCATTTCGTATGTACCAAGGTGCATTAACAATTTCCCTTAGTACCTTGTTCTGAAATCGTTGTATTATACTTATATTGGTCTGTTTGGAATTATACATATGTGTAATTTCATAAATATACTTAACTTCTGCCAGCAACTTCACTCGCGTGAAAGTAAAAAATATGTGTAAAACTGAATGTACATTTTCATTATAATATTGTTTTATCTTTGTTTTCAATATTTTTAATGAAAATTTACAATAAACTTCAGATTCTTCAGTTACTTTATCTTACGAAAAATTTCCCTAAACTTCTTTAAAAATGTCTTATATTTAGAGGGATCGACAAATTGCTATAAAATGTTCAATACGTTTTCACTTCAACAAAAAGAAAGCCTCAAGACTCTCCTCCCTCTTCAAGCCACAATCGAAGTTAATTCTCCTTTTCAAACAAAACGCGAGTTAATTGCGCGTGTCTTGTAACGGCTAACTAAGTGAGGGAGGCTATTAGCTTACGATCAGTCCGCGTGTCAATCCTGACTGTCAGGCAGGACTGCTGGAGGATGCGATGATAAGTAGTGTTTAAGTGATGGGTGCGACTGTGTAGTGGAAGTGGGAGTTAAAGGAAATTATTTATCTGCGGTTCATATGTGTTTTTTTAAATCCTGCGTGTATGTATTTATGTATGTATGTTAGTAACTCTTTTACGCTAAACCGACTGAACAGATTTGGATGACGAGAATAGAATAAATTTTATTGTACACGAAAATAGTAACAGTATTTTACAGAATCTTAAATCTATGGTGACAATGGCTTGTCAACAATGTCTTATCGCTAACAGCATTATTTCCCTGACAACTTTAAGATGCACTATAAGAACTTAAACTAAAAAAGGGGGTAGTCTGCGGTGTACTGCTAGAAAATAATTAATCAAACAAAATTAAATTGGTTGTGGCACATGGTTAAATTGGTTGAATTTTATAAGATTTTTATTCGGGGAATATGTGGTTTTGGGAATAATATTCTACTTTCAAGAAGACGAAGCCACGGGCAGAAGCTAGTAATCATTTTGAGATAGTAATTTAATAATAATAATTTTGAGACATTCCATCTACTGGTTTTACTTGTTGGAATCGTCTTCCAATTAAACAGGACGTGGCTGAGTACCAGCGCCTAATATTAAGTCTTAAAATATCCATTCACTATCAGACAACTCGCACTGATCCAAAATTCCATCGATTTCTCTATGATCACTATCTCACCTGATTGTAAGCAACGATATGGTCGACGATGGAGCAGCTTGCTTAGAAGTAACCTTGACTGTAAGACTCTATGTTGTAGCTATTAGGAAACACAGACCCTTGCAGCGAATACCACTCCTTAGCTGTACGCACAATGAATGTTTTCCCAAAACGTTTAGTGCGTATCGGTGGGACATCCACCATGGCGCACCGTCGTACGTCTGTTGGTGAAACGGGCTTGGGTGTATGGAAATTCAACCCCTATACTGGCTAAATGTTTGTAGGAATGTAAGTTAGTTGAAATCCAATCGCACAGGCGGCTTGTAGACAAACAAAGTAACTTACACCCAGCCTCACTCATTGTTTAAAGAAAGCTTCTCACTTATTGGCGCAGACGGTGATTCAAACGTGCTCAGCTATTGTCTTTTGAACTTTTTCAGTTGCAGAGGATTTAACTACATTTAAACACGTCACGTCAACCCATACGTACTTCGAATTAAGTTAAGTACAATCACGAGCAACAAGATATATACATGTTCACGTTTTCAATCTATCTTAATTGGTGTCAAGAAATGTGTGTACGACAATTGGTTCTTAATTACGTAACCGTCAAATAGGTAATAATTTACAACAAATCGTTGCTACATATTTCTTGATTTACAGAAGTTAAAATAGATAGAAAATATGACAATGTATATATCTTTTCGCTAGTGACTGTACATGCGAATGAACTGATCCAGAAAATATTATACTAACAACAAATCGATTTTAAGGCGTTTAAGTCTACTTGTAGATCAAAAAAATCTTTTATGCACAGATTTTTTGTATTCTTAGGCTCTACTATGTAGGTACCATACTAAGTCAGTAGTAAGTCAACGCAGTTTCTTTACATGTGTGTATTAAAAAAAGCAAAGATGTAATTAGAAAAATATCGTAATTTTCAGTGCATTTTAAACTCAAATTTTATACACCATATGTAACTGGAATAGTGTACACCTTAACACTCCAATTGGAAAATTAAATATCAAGTATAATTCTGATATTTCACTTGAATTTAAAAGAAATTAACTATACTAATCTCGCAAAAGCTGCAACTAATCTACCAGATGATCCAGTAGTGTACGACTGAGAAGACGAAGACTTTCCTAATTGTAGGCAAATAAATATGGGAACTGACAGAATTCACTGCTAGCACATCAGTATTCGTATCTACGCACTCACACACGAACACTCTAGTGACGTAATCACGATTTATCAAAATAACTAAAATAGATAAAACTAAAAATAGCTGAAATCGGTTTAGTAGCCGATTCTGATTTCGATTTGTCTTCAGGATGTATGTTTATTATATTACATGTTGTATAAGTAATAACAAGTGAGCTCAGGAAATCTTTTCGTAAATAATAAAATTATTAGGTTTTACGATATCTAAGGTACAGGTTTATCCTAATTCAGTTTATATCTAATTATTGTATATCATTTTAGTACTCTCACGACTCACACCAGGTGGTCGGTCCACCTTGTAGGAGGCCTTCCAACGATTCGTTTTCCGGTACGCGTTCGCCACTCTAGAACCTTTCAGCCCCATCGACCATTCGTTCTGCGTGCAATGTGCCCTGCCCATTGCCACTTAAGTTTGGCGATTCGTCGTGCCATGTGGGTAACCTTGGTTCTCCTGCGGATATCCTCATTCCTGATTCGATCACGCAAAGAAACTCCGAGCATAGCCCTTTCCATTGCCCTTTGGGTGACTTTAAGCCGTCTGATGAGGCGCAATGTGAGCGACCACGTTTCGGAACCATATGTCATCACTGCAAACACACACTCTTCATAGACTTTCGTCTTGAGACCTACCCAACTGGATTGTCTGTCCTAGGTTAACGTAATTGTCTACAACTTCGAGTGTAGAGTCTCCGATCTTGATCGGAGTGAGTGCTACATGGATATTTACCATGATTGACAAACATTGGTGAAGTTCAAATATGTTTTTTCATTCTTTCAATTTGAAATCAATAAGAAATGAAAAACTTGAACAATGTTCTTCGTGCAACCTGAAAATATAGCTTTGAATATAAGTAATTAAAATCCTCATAGATATGTATATCACACCGGGAAAATTACAATTTTCAGTTAAAATCACTCAGTAATAAGTTGGAACTCCCAAAACAGTTTTGTTATAGTTTTAGGAGCAGAACCTCCACGTTCTTTGCCCAGAGACAAAGCTTTGTTCTCGTCCTGCAGCTGACAGCCCTCCGCAGACAAATGTGAGTTCAGGCCACTTCGTACAAATTATAATTATGCATTGTTAGTTTAATATTTATAAAGTTTACAATTAGTTCGAGCGTAGATTATATCTGTTTTTAGTTTTTAAATATTAACCAGCATATTCTGTGTCATCTGCTAGTTTACTGTCATCATCCATCTATTTCCTTGTCGTTCAGTTTATGATTTTGATCCTGGAAATTTTCTCACAGTAACTTTGAATATAAAATTTGAAATCAATATTTTTTAAGTACTAGCTGCTGCCAATGTCTACGCTCGCGTGAAAGTAGAGAATTGTCCCAACGGAAAATACTTCCTGGATAAAAAGTATTTTAAGTGCTATTCCAGGACATGGTCTACTTGTGTGCCAAATTTCATCCAAATCTGTTCAGCCGTACGAGCGTGAAGAAGTCACAAACATACATACATTCTCACAAACTTCCGCGTTTATAATATTAGCGTGATTACGACAGATTATGACAACGATATACTTATAAACGACTAAAAACTAATAAAAAACTCAACATAATATATTATAGGGTACTTAAAACAAGAACTCGTACCTTTTTTTAAATGACATAAACTGGTGCTCGACTGGGATCCCACCTGATATTAAGTAGTGATGCAATCGTTGGAACTGTTTAGAATTCTTAAGAAGATTTAAAAAATTCTGTTATTGTAGCAGAGTTAATAATTCAAATTAGAATTGTACAGAGACAAGTTACTTATACGCTAAAATTCTCTAAGCAAAATTTAGTTAGAAAATAAACTATAATTCCTAGTGAGTTTCCAATTGTTCGAAACCTAGAAAAATACTTGTTTGCCAAAAACAAAGAAAGGAAAAAGTCTATTTCCCCAGTTCCTCAACATTGTTATTACACATTTAGTTCGCAATCTAATAACAAATGTACATCTATCAGCTTCAGAACAGGAAATAAGCTAAAACAGCGGACATTCGATAATCGACTATTATTATTTATTGAGAGGCGGATATTATCGGATATTGGCGGATATGGCGGATATCGGAGCCGCCTCTAGTGATGTAGTTAGCGAGTTAGACGATGGCTGTTCGAGGGTGAAGATTAAATTCTTGGAGTGTATTGTAGAATTTATTGATCTTTTATTGGAAAGTCTTTGTTTAATAAACGATGGTGACGGTGTTAAATGATAATTAAAATATTGTGATATTGAAATTCTTGAAAAGTTTTCTCATTAATCGGTTACATATTACTGTTTGACTTGACTTGCAACAAATTTCATACAGCAGCTCCGTATAAGTAAAAAGTGTTTTTAAATATGGTCTCATTAAAATGTTCAGCTAAATTAGATTAACAACGTTTTCCTACACTAGGAATGAATCTTGTATCGTGGATGTGTTCAGAAACAAGTAAACTCACATACACAAGACATCCAGACTCGGAACAACTGTCTGTAGGCCACACAAATATTTGTTTCGAACCCAAGACACGCAGTCAATTGCTCAACCAGCGCCAACCGCGCCGTCCAAGTTACCTGTGATGGAGTTAAAATTCATGCCGTTGGAGGCGTCATCATCAGCTGATGTATTGACTATCGTACTCGTATTATGCATTCTCTCTTCCTCCATCTTTATCTTTCTCTCTTACTTGCATGCCTGTCTATGTATAAGTTTCCTATCAACTACTTTTCTGTTTTAACAGGTTACAATAGCGGACTGTTATATATAACTTTTATTATGTTGTGGAAAATATCGTAGGTTATGTATTCATTTATAGCTTCGTTATATTTATAACTTAGTATCACTTTTTAATGTATAACTGTTTATTTTCCCAAATAAAAAAATAAAATATTGATAATTATAGCATGTATATTGGTCACTAGTACACTATAAATTTTTCTTGAATACTAAAGTTTTCCATTTTGTATTTAAGTTTTAAGAAATAACACAACTTTAACTTCAAACTACCCCTGAACAAACTTCCACATTATTTCATTTCACCACCTCCTATTAACGGAATCACCACATTTGTTCCACCCCCGGCTTTTTTACCGGCCAAACGAATGGGGTCCGAATGATTAGCATACATCGACGGCTTGACGGATGCCACGTCCGAGCCGGACCGTGACGGATCCGGCCCGATCCGGCTGATGTATAACCAGAATATTTTACGAACAGGTTTTTTCTGTTATTTGTTCGATGTTTTTTTCGGTGTAATAATTTAAGGCAAATACGGAGTGTTTGTGTTTTGTTTTATTTTTTGCTGATTTGAATGTGTTTGGTTTGTTTAACTACGAATGTGGTTTTGATTGCTTTTATGCAATGGCGGTACTACAACGTTGTACATAGGTAAGTTGCGGTAATTATAATCTGGAATAGTTTCGACTAAAGAAAGAAGGAAAAAAACAACAAAGACGGAAAGAAAAAACATTTTTGAATGAGTAGATATGTAGGTTTCTTTCTCCCACAGTCTTTCTTAGTCCCACAGGCAAGTAAAACTTCCTTTTTTGCGGGTGGAAATAATCAAATAATTCCTTCAGCTCTGTTTGGAGCGAGAGGAGGTGTCAGGATTTTACTGATTGCAACCCACCCGTGTTTCTTCAGTTGCCCTTTGCGTTACTATTAGTATTATTAATATTTAGAAATGATTCACTTATTTTAGAAAATACTCCTTTTACAAAATTACGACATTTAGTCATATACTTCACAAAAGCCATTCAGATGGCCACAGGCCTATTCAAGAACTTTCCCTCTAAACTTAACCTCATGAATAATTATCTCGCAGTAAAAGCAGTGCACAATTAATTACTGTAAGACTGACCAACGAGCCTGCAAACGATGCCAGGATGACTGGCACACCATCCCAAGTACTGGCACAATGACTTGCAGACCATCACAAATACAGTCAACCCCACGCACATGGTCACATATTAATATTGACAACTAGTTTATAGTGTAGCTTTAAGGGTAGATTTAGTAGATAAAGTATCTAAAGTAATACTTTATCTAATAAATCCACCCTTGTGTTGTTGATGGTACTTGCATGATGACGTTCATTTCGTATTGGGTAATTACTTTCTTATTCAGTGATTACATGAGGTGGGAGGGAAACTAAGGGTTTAGGATCTAGATTGAATGTAGACTACATTGTGGTAGTGGAAAGGTTTGTATTAAAAAGATTTTTAGTATAATTCGCTTATTATATTATAATAAACTTGCTTCTGCCAGCGGCTTCGCCTGCATGAGAGTATAAAAGATCGCCTGTGTCATTCAGTGATAAAGTTGGATTCTACTGGTGAAATAATTTTTTGAAATCGGGTGAAAGTAGTTTTGAGTTTATTTGTTACAAACAAAAATACAAAACTTTCCTTTTTATAAGCATAGGCTTTAAAGTGAATTTGTAAATTCTTATGGGAAATAAAGATATCTCAAACCTCAGGCTTTTATAGATATTATAGATGACTAGCTTCTGCCCGCGGTTTCACTCGCGTGAATGTATGTTTTTTCATACAAACTTTGGACCTCCGCTTCATCTAATCAGGGAGTGAGTTTTGGAAAACCCTTTCTTAGTGCTCGCCTATGTTATAAAAGGAAACCTAGTGCAAAATTTCACGCTCCTAATCCCAGTAGTTTCGGCTGTGCGTTGATATGTCAGTCAGTCAGTTTCCACTTTTATATATATAGATGACGTAATGTGATAACCACACTTAGAAAGGCAAAAGTTTGTGAGGGCGTATGTTTGTATGTTCGTTATTCCTTCACATTCGAACGGCTGACCGGATTTGGACGAAATCTGATACACGGGTAGACTATGTCCTGGAATAGTACATAGGAAATTTTTACCTTGATAGTATGTTCCCTTGAAACCATTTTCTATTTTCATGCGGGTGAAGTCGCCGGCAGCAGCTAGCACTTATATAAATGTTGGTAAAGTCGACATAACAATTCCGCCAGTAGAATAAGGCTTCGTTTAGGGAGATGCGGGGCGTTGTGCGGCGCGTCTAGCGTTTTTTCCATTCACGGAGAATCGACGCGTGAAGCGGAAGGCGGGGTCTACGGCGTTGCACGCACTAAGGGCTATATTTCACCAGTACACCATGGCGGCGCAACTGGCCACGCCACCATAGTGTCCGTAAGCGACCCCTTTAAACACCATACAGACACCAGAGTCACTACACCACACTGAGACAGTATCAAAATTGACTTTAAGTGCACGCGTCCGTGCTGGTCGCGCAACCATACGGACACCAGGTGAGTAACTCTCTATTAGAGCTGTATGTACATTTTGCTGGTAGCGGCGACTGGACGCGCCGCCATGCTGTGTGAAATGTAGCCCTAAGACAACCACACAACTTCTAGATTACGCTTTGCAATGGACAACTGGTTTCATATTCCTGACACGTTCAAAGTAAATATTTTCAGTGTGAGTTTTAGCAATACGCATCATTGGTAACCAACACTGTAACCAATTTGTTACTTATAAGACTTTTTGGTGATGCTACTGTAGTGTAAATAGTGTGTTTCTTCATAATTTCAGCTGAAAGACGTCCACTGCTGGACCGCAAAACCGGTCTTGTGCGACTCACATTTTTAAAATTCCCGCAACCCTCACCAGGTCTTCGGTCCACCTCGTAGGAGGCCTTAGAATGCTGCGTCTTCTGGCACGTGATCACCACTGCAGAACCTTTCGGCCCCATCGGCATCTGTTCATCTGTATTGTTGTGAGCTGCCCTATCATAATCATAACATCATTTCAGCCGAAAGATGTCCACTGCTGGACATAAGCCCCTCCAAGTGTCGCCACAACGAACGGTCCTGTGCGTCTCGCATCCATCGCATTCCCACGAGTCTCATCAGGTCATCGGTCTACGTTATAGAGTTGCTGTGAAGGCCTCCCGCCTTCCGACGCTGCGTCTTCCACTGCGAGGAGCAATGTACCTTGCCCAATGCCTCTTAAGTCTGGCAGTTTTTCGGGCTGTTTTTAGGCTTAAAATTAAAATTCTTTATCAAACTAATTTTGCATAGGCACACTACTTTCCTATCTAAACAATCCAGTTCAAAATAACACAATCAACAATCAATTCGACCAATCACCGTCGATTGTCCGCCCCACAATGGGCTCTTACTCCCATTGATCATACTCGAGGCAGAGCCACCCCAGCAATGTTGTTCGATTAATAAAGGGTTGCCCTTAAGAAAATGCCGCTCATTCACAAGATTGATCTGCACATATACGTCTTAATGACTTGCCCTTAATTATGAGTTATATTGTCGGAGGAGTGTGTTTGTGAGGTGAAATGTTATTGTTATTACTGAGTGGACTGGACCATGGTATGTTTTGTAGAAGTCTAAAAGTAACTCAAGTTCACCAGCTAATTCGTAAGACGTTGGTAGTCGTACCATCACAGCGTTAATGTTTTCCAATAGTCGACTTGTACCAATTGTTTGACTATAATATTAGTGTAGGTATATAGTTTATTAATTTAAGTAGACATGGTATTATAATAATTGTATTATATCTATGGATTATTTATTATACTCGTATTTATTCTTGTATTTGCCTTTTTCTCTTTCTTTAATTGCACCTATCACTATAATATAATTCAAAGGTTGACTGGTAGAAAATGCCTAAGGCATTAATATTATAATTTAATAAATAAATAACTTAGGTTAAAGTTTATTTATTATTTATATCAAAGGGGAAGAGAAACAAAATTTTAGACTTTCCTCTTTCTACTTCAGTTGGATCAATATTTTTTCATTGTTACTTACTGATCATCATGTGTTTGTTTATCTCAGAACTCTGAACCTTAAGAAGGCATATGAGGGGCGAAAACCAGAGGCCCCTTAGACACTTCTCATGGAACATGGTGCCTATTATTATCATTTATTTTTTTCAAATCAAATAATAATGACCCGGTCCCTTGTTCCATGTAAATCAATTCGGTGCAACACGTTTTTCCTTCTGTCTTATCAAATATCACGCTATTTAAGACTACCTATTATAATATTTTGTATATGCTTTGCACTTTCAAAATTTTTGAACTTAAGTAAAAACTGAACTTCAAATAGCTAGCATCGTGAGGACCATGGAGTTTCTTGCTGGCCCTTTTTCCTAGGAAAAGACCGATCAGAACCGTGCAAAAGCTTCTGATGTTCACTATTATTAAGAACTAGCTTTTTCCCGGTACTTTGTCGGCGTGAATGTCTGTTAATGCGGACGCAGTCGATGTCAGATAAAATGTACCCTATGTTCTTTGTTAAAGCGTACTCCACAAAAAATTTCATCAAAATCTCTTCAATAGTTTAATCATGTAAGCATAACAGACAGAGTTACTTTCACATTTATAATATTAGAATGATTATATATATATTATGTTGAAGATTTATTTTAGAGATAAACATTCAGGACTGATATTGTGTACCAGGGCATGCTGAATTAATTGTTGATTTAAACTGAAAACAAAATAATTGGAATTGTTTAGGATTCAGCTCAGCGAGTGAAATGAGTGCTGCATACAAACTATGAGTTAATTGGACAAATCAATTGAGTCATCAAATGTATTGAACAATCAATTACTGACGTCCAGAGGGAATACCTTCACAAATATGTGTACACAATAATAACATAATCAGACAACTGCCTTTCCATTACTGAGACTCAGAACTACTCGCTGTAAAAGCATATGAACCGTCACAAGTAAAGTTGATCGATTTTTTATTCTTTGCAGCAGAATCATATGAATACTTATTTTTTACTCTTCAAAATAAGCTTAATTATATATCATAACTTCAGGTCTGTAGTCTCCGAAGAATTTGCCAGAAATGTACTCATTGTAAACACCCACATTCATCATTATCTTCCTTGCCTTGTCCCGTGTTATTTGGGGTCGGCGCAACACTTTTTTTTCTTCCACACTTCTTTTTTTTATTGTACACCCACATTATGCTTTAATAATATCTATTTAAGCTAACGAGATAGTTTTCTGTACTACAATCATACTAATATTCTAGCAAAAGTTTGTGAGCTGAATGAATTTCGATAAAACTTGGACCGATTAAAAACAATCTTTTAACAGAGTTTTTTGTAGCCTTTTTCGTTCGCATAAGCCTCCCCTTTCTCCTTCCAAACGCTTCTGTTTAGGGCGATCTCTGGCCAAGTTTGCCCCGTGAACATGATCAGATTGTCACACCACCTCCGCCGCGGTCGATCTCGATGGCGTCGAATGACGGAAAATTCTCGTCCATCTGTCCGGGTACTTTCGTACGACGTGGCCAGCCCACTCCTGCTTTGGCCTGGCTGTTTTTTCCGTCATCAGCTACTTGAGTTATGGAGGCGCAGGGTCCTGTTTCTAACGCGATCTAATTAGCTTAACACCTATTATGCTACGCTACATTGCCCTTTAGCAAATCTTGAGTTTGCAGTTTTGTTATTCAGTAAGTGACAACAGTGCTATGTTACTTTATTACTGAGTATCATAGGCATATATTTATAACTTAAACACAGGCAAATTTACTGCGTGTAGTTAGTAAGTATAACATAATTACCTAAGCTAAAATTAAGTACGATTGAAATTGAAAATCTCATATTGAAAATAAAAAGATTCTAAGATAATAGTTAGACTAAGACAAAGAGGATTGATTCCAAGACGCCTAATAGTTCGATACATCACTGAATAATCATTGACTGAAACCAAGATTAATTGCAGGGTTAAAACCACAGGATACGTAGTAAAACCGTCATCGTTAAGAGTACCATGTAATCTAACAAAAATAAAACCACACACATCCGAGAGCTCCCAAGAGTACCAATAACCCTAAACAGTGACTGCAATTTCACTAGTCGTACACAGCGAACCAAGGGTTAAGTCCATACATATTAATTGCGAGACAATCGGCCGAGTGTCTCATACATATGGAGTCGAAAGAAATGAGAGAACGCTTTCTGAAATTATTCTTTAGGTAGGTGTGATAGGGGGTAGGGTGAGGGGGGGGGGGGGTACATTAATTCGGGTTAGGAGGCTTTTGTTTCTTGGGGTTCGGAGTTAAGTGTCTTTGGTTTTAAGCTTTCTTAGGGTGAATTTGAGTCAAATCGGTCAGGCCCATAGACAGCTGCTAAAGCACGTAAATTTGTGAGTGTCTGTGTATGTCTGTTACTTCTTCACGCGCGAACGACTGAATGTATTTGGAGGCAATTCGGCAAAAAGGTAGACCATTTCTTGTATTAGCACATAAGATATTTTTATTTCGGGAGTATGTTCCATTAGGATATTTTTCAGTATGACGCAGGCGAAGCCGCTTGCAGCAGCTAGTAAACAGTAATTGTTCAATTTGTATACGCTTCTATATTCTTTTATATTTTTTCCACCTCAAAAAAAGTAAGGATTCTGTTCACACTGAATACATGTTATAAAAATTCAAATGTCATTTTATGTTAATGTGATGTAACACCTTGTTCATTATTCTACTGTACTCTATTTTGTATGAACAAAGTGAAATAAAAGTCTTTTAAATATTCCGTATATATAAAAGGCAAAGTCTGAACTCACTGATTCGTCAATGCTCAGCCTAAGCCCTTGGACCTAGAACGCTGAAATTTTGCATAGAGGGGCACCTCTATGCAAAATTTCAGCGTTCGTTCTTTATGAAGAATAAGAAAACATTTTCCGAAATTCACCCCCTAAGAGGATGAAACGGGCCAGTGGGGTCGCGCGTGCGAAGCTACTAGAAGGGACCAGTATTATATTACAACAGCTGACAGAGCTCCGAGAAGAACCAACAGGTTGCCTGTCGATCGCTAGCACACACAACTGCATTTCACAGTTCCCGTACTAGCATCTTGTATAATAAGATGTACGGACTATATCCAATACCGGTACAAAAAAAAATGTAATACTGTTTCAAGTATGTAGTACTGTATTTTTTTTAGGGCTCAGTAACTCAAAACCATAAAACAGAATCCTTATAGGATCACTTTGTTGTCCGTCTGTCTGTCTGTTTATCAAGACTCCTTATCTCGGGAACGCGTGGAGGTATCGAGTTGAAATTAAAACCATATACTCAAGTCTGTAGTTCCTTGAAAATGGGAAAAATTCAATCTTCTGAGTTAACGAAAAAAAACAAGGGAATCAAAATTCATAGGGTACTTCCCGTTCTTCGAAGCAAAGAGTCATAGCACAAGTATAGGAAAAAAACTGAAAACTGTAAATTTGTAGTAAGGTTACAAAAAAAAAAAAAAAAATATTTTTCGGTTTTTAATTCGGGAATTGAACTGTTTTCATAGGCAAGTTTGTACGGAACCCTCAGTGCGCCAGTCCGATTCGCACTTGCCTGGTTTTTTTACTGCTAGCTCACATAGTAAACACTTTAAATTTTATATAAAAAAATCTGTGTAGCAAAAACTACGAGAATATAAAAGAAAAAATATTTTAAATTAATTTCGTTTATTTTTCTGGTATAACTCTTTATAATATTTAGTTTACTTGCTGGAAATAAAAAAACAAAGCTGGTCCATCATCAGACACTGCCTTATAGGAGACGAACAAAACATAGTTAGAAAATAAAGGTAAAATCAAAATATATTTTCAAACTGTAGCTGGTCTTTCAACCATCTAAACTAAAATCCAAAGTACTCTTAAGTAAGTTACCAACTAGAGGCAACTAAAAAACCCCGGCAGAAGACATAGCGCCATATCTCAGCCGCCATTATCCGCCTCTCCGCGCTCAGCTCCACTCGCACCTACACTCAGCTGTTATTAGGAAAATTCTAACTTATTGCTGTACTAGCCGTGCTCTCAAGATGTCTTGGGTCTTGGCCCGAGATAAAAGCGGATGCGAGATGAGGTACTCGCTTTTTACCCTTGTGTGTTTTTCTTAGTTTAGAATTTGCGTGGTTATAAAAAGATTTAGGACGTTTGTTGTTTTTTTGACATTGAAGTCGGTTGTATTTTTTTTTGTAATTTTTATTTTATTTTAAATTTTTTACTCATCACTAAAAAGTACACCTCAGTTAAACTTAAATACCTTATAGCCAGAGTGCATCTCATGACAATTCTAATAATCGCAAATACAAGATTACATTAATTTATTACAGAGTTCCGGTGTCCAACTTCAGGCTTCATCATCAGATCAGTTCGATATATTCCCCCTCTTCTTTCAGTCAGTCATCGATTACACGTATAAACAAAGCAATTTTACTTGTTATGACGGTTCTGTTGTGATCCTATGAGGAGTTCTGTTCCATACCTTCGAAGTTCATGATCAGATCATAACAATATTTCTATGGGACCAATTCGGACGCATAACATTTAAATAAATAAAAAAAATTGAAATCGGTCCACATTTGACCGAGAAATCGTTAAACATACATAAAAAAAAAGAAAATTACATTCAGCCGAACATAGAACCTCCTCCTTTTTGAAGTCGGTTAAAAATAAAGTAAATTAATTAGTGAACTTCTTTCCATTCTGCTACTTACTCGCCCCGCTACCTCTCATGAGTCGCAACACACAATCGTAGTGCTAAGCGTAATGCATCGTGAAAGGGTCGCGCGTGACTGTCGCAGCGGATCCGAAGTGAGCGGATCTCTGCGGATCACTTGTAAAAATGATCGCTGTTATAATGCTCATAGTGATCTTTTTTTACAAGTCATAGATAAAGTTATATAACTTGAAAATTTATGAGTATCTTTTAAAACCCATGCTTGAAACATTGCGGAATGATTCAAGTTCCTTAAAAGTAAGTCTTCATTTAATCGGATTGGACAAGGAATTAATTTTATTAGAACGAGGAAGCAAATAAGGCGGAATTTATTAGAGTAAATAACATTAAGGATTTTGCATGTACATTTCAAACAATTGGAGAATAAGAGCTATGCGGAAAAAAGAGTACCTAATTTATTACCAATTAGGTGCTCTTCTCTCTTATTCTTTTTTTTAGGTGGAAAAATCATCCAATGACATCTCAAGCTCTTGGGCGTGGCGGAAGGGTGTGTCAGACTTTTCACTTCATCACATTGACAGTTATAGCTTGTTCTTGTGTGTCATGGTGACCGAGTCGAGAGAATACACATTCACTAACTGGAAATATAGGCGCCTTCAATCTTCATGACGTTTTTTCGAGTTTGTTCGCTATTTGAAAAATTTTGTGCAGTTTCTTGCAAGTGGCCAGTGTGATATGAAGAAAAATGATAGACTGATAGATGATAATCGCGTTTGTCGATACACAAAAATAGTGTTTGTCTGCTTGTACTGTGATTTTATGTTAAATGTAAGGCAGCAAGATGATTGTAGTGAGCGCTATGTGTGCCTTAATTGTCTTGTGCATTAGTCCTTTTTTTAAGATCGTTCTGTGGATGTGATTGTGTATGTGATGTGCCTGTACTTCAAAAAAAAAAAGAAAAGAAATCATCAAGAAACGAACCCCAATAAATCTCCATCATTTTTTCTACCTTTCTCCTCGCAGTCGTAGCTTTCTGTCTCGGTCACGTGTTCATAAGTGTACCGCACGGCTCACGAGCTAACCCCCGTCACCTCTGATTAATTACCGCGCATTAATCAGTACATGAATGATAGGTGACAACAGAGGGAGAGGGTTGACGGCAAGATTTGAGGTTACACCTACTTTGTTTTGGGGTCTGAGTGGGTTAGTTTTGATTTATGGGAACTAGGGATTAAGATTGTCTAGTTTTGGGATTGACTAGTTGGAACTTACTCTACATTTATTATTATCTATATATATAAAAGAGGAAACTGACTGACTGACATATCAACGCACAGCCGAAACTACTGGGACTAGGAGCGTGAAATTTTGCACAAACCTTCCTTTTATAACGTAGGTGACCACTAAGAGAGGATTTCCCGAAATTCATCCCCTAAGGGGATGAAACGGGGGTTCAAAGTTTGTATTAAGAAACTTACTTTGACGCGGGCAAAGCCGCTGGCAGAAACTAGTTTTAAATAAGACGTAATATAAAGATGTCTTATTTCTCTGGCCGTACGATATGGCCCGAACACGAGTTCTCGACAGCGCGTAGTGTACCGCGCATGCCTCAAAGAGATGTCAGCAAAATCGTAGGTGTCCAGTAGGGCCAATGTTTGCTAGGGCTATGGGATTTTTTGCAAAAGCTATCATGGTCCTAGAACGCATAGGGTAATTGAAGGACACAGCTGGGTTACAGTTAGTAAAAGTCTTACCCGCCCTCTCACTCCACTCTAAAGCGAGGGAAGTCCTATGAAGATTTTTCTCCTCAAAAAGATAAAAATGGTATCTTAATTTCTGCCTATCCCTATTAGAAAAAGACGTGGATTTCTGTATGTGTTTGTGTTGGCTTTTGAGTAGGGAATTAGTAATATTTTTTCCTTTTGTTTTAATATTTATATTTGATTGATTGTATTATTTAATTGTCGTGCAACTTTAGTTAACCTGCAGTCCAGCAGTCGGGTTGTGGACATTATATAATGATTTTATGTTTGTTTTTTTCGTCGTGTCGAGATGAACGACGATTTCAATTTTCAATATTTTATGTGAAAGTGATAACATCCTTCATGAAAGTCATATGTAATTTCCTCTAAAATTAAATATTTAACATTTATTCATTATTGCTTTTACGTAATTATATAGGTAAGTTAAGAAACAATAGAAACCAAATTCTTTTGAGCCAGTCCCAACTTGTATTCAAGTTAAGACGCTCGCTAGTCTCTACACAAAATGTTTATTGTAACTAAATCAAGCAAGGCTCGCGAAGCGGCGCTTTGCTTCGTTTTGATTAACCCTAATAAATCTGCCAGCAGTATTGTGCTGCGTTCAATTGGGTTAGTGCGGAGGCAAGTAGCGACTGCGAGTGAATGGGGCTTGTTAAAGAGATTTGTGTTTCAGTGCTGCTTTGGTTTGGTTTAAGTTAAGAAAATTGATTCATTTTCTTTGTCCTTCTTTCTTAGATAAACTGCAGTTTTGTTTGCGATCAGTATTTCATATTAATTATAGGATAAACCAGGTATACGTGCCACAGTCGGTAACGTGGGGCACGTTGCTCTTGCAAAACTAAGACACGCATTAAAAAATTAAACTTGCGTTGTATAGTTTACTTCGCCATCATACTTATAAACTAACCAGATCGATTCAAATAAGCACCAAATTTTAAATGCGTGTAGTTTTGCATGTTACCGGCTGGGGCATGTATGCCTGGCTTACCAATCTAAAAAGTGGATCTACTTCTAGTCAATGCTGATTTTTCCTATCATGTATTGAATCGACTGCAACTAATTTGATTCTTTATTATTTAAAAAAAGTTTGATTTTATTATTTAGAATTGAAGAAAGTAATTTCATACAACAGAGTTAATTACAATAATATTATAAAGGTGAAAGTTTCTGTGTGTATGTTTGTTACTTATTTACGCTCGAACAGCTGAACGAATTCAGATGAATGGTGTGATTGGCACATGAGTAGACCATGTCTTGGAATAGTATATAAAATACTTTTTATTCCAAGAGTATGTTTACTTGGAATAATTTTCCACTATCACGTGAGGAAGCCGCTGGCAGCCGCTAGTTAAATTCAACGTTAAAATAGAATTTTATTTCAGAGCAAGCAATAAAAAGGAAAAATATTACCCAGCCCGGAACTCATAATATAATGTTTTCTTTTATTATGATGTCTGCTGTAATATTTTCGATACAAAACCACAAATACAATAATACAACTCACATACAATTATTTTCCCGTAATGGATAAATAATGGGTAAATTACTGGTCATTACACTATTGTAATATTTTATACGGGCCTCACGAAAAGTGCTGAAATATAATACAAGGTAATAAAGTTGTTATCAGTTGGATGTGGTATTTCATAAATATTTTATTATTATTGTTTTAATTTTTGTCAATTTCGGTGTCTTTCAATGTTAACGAATAAAAACTGAAACTGGCGAGTACAGGCTGTTATTTTTACTACCACGAGAAAAGCTTAGCTATCAATAATTTATTGTAATCTTACATTCATCTGTGTGGCTATAAGACGTTTAACAAACATGTATGCCTATTTTGTCTCCATTGAAATCACACACACTATGTGTGTGCTTTTGTTACTTCTTCTCGCTTGAATGGCTGAACGGATTTCGATAAAACTTGGTAAACAAGTAGATTTTATTTCTTTATTTTTTTCATCTTACCTTTAAAGTTTTTTTTTAATCTCCAATGCGAAAAATTTGTTTATCCTTACTTATTAATACTAACATCTATAACTAATTATAAATAATGCACTCCTTGTGAATTCATCCAGACTAAATCAAAATAAGTCCGTCTCATTAGGTAAAAGAAGAAATCCTTAACAATCAATTCAATTTTTTCGTTTACTGTCTTGTATTTTAAATAAATTATAATTTTATTTAAATAAACCCGCACTATCCTCTTGCTTCTCGCCAGTTCAAACGCAGCACAATACACAATGGCAGCGAAATAATGAAATTAGCGGAACCGTACTCGCCTAAGAACAGTGATCTGCGCAATCAAAGAGCGCCTAAACGGATTACTGTTGAGAAAGCGCCTTTTATTTAGTATATAGTAGCTAACTTTACACGAAGTAGGCGTCTGATTTCAGCATTGTGTTGATACAAATGGTGAATGGGAGGGAGGACGTTTTGGGAATATTATTGTGATTCATATTTAAAATGTGTTTAAACTTTGTCTGCATGAAAATTATCTTGAGAAAATACCCGGTAAAAAAGTATCTTGAGTCTAATATATCTTGTGTCTAATGTATCTAATATATCTTGTGTCTAAGATACATGAGAAACAAGATTGTTTCTCATGTATCTGTGTCCAGAATATTGTCTACCCATGTGCTAGGTTTTACTGAAATCTGTTTTATCGTTAATTAAATACTATTATTATTTTTTACTTTTTTATCTTCTTAATTGTCTTTTTTTTTCTTTATCTTCATTTTCTTTTTTTTTTACTTTCTTTTTTGTCATTGAGGCATGATTGATTCTTGTTCTTCTTTTCATGTCAACAGACCCGAATGTCAAATGAAAGGAGCCTCCTTGAGTGGTGCTAAAAATATCGTACAGCAATTCTAAACGCCCAGCGCATCTGGACAGCTAACACTCGATAACGCAGTCTAACTGACTAATCACATCACCACAATGATTGATTGAAACATCGTAACTTTCAACTGTATATTTTAAAAATGTTTCGACTTTATCCGATACTGAACACTATTTCAAACTCAACTAGTTAATAGGCTTCACTTAATAGACTACTAGGGGGACCGTTTCCACGCAATGAAGTAACGCTCGGGGTAATTCTGCCCTAAATCCACCACTCAAATACATTCGGTACAACCTCGCATAAGGGGTTTGTGTACACGTTCCCTAATCATTCTCATGTGTAATTGCTTACTTTATGGCCTTACTGTGTCAGTTTGCCGACTTAAAAAATATTAGTAGACGTGTAGTGCCATCTATATCGTTACAAAGGAACTATTCTGCATCGCGGGATACAATAGACCGAAATCAACTATGAGGTAGTTGCCTGGACTAGATGCAATAGCCGTTTGGTCGAAGGATTCTGCCTTTTCAATAGAGGTATCCGGGACTTCAAACCCTGTTCCTCATACCTCTAAAGACGTTGTCATTAGATGATATAGATTTTTCAATAGTATTAAACTATGACTTTCAGAATATCTTATTGTTTTCTTGAGATTATCTGTCACTAAGACAATAATATTTTATTTTTATTTTGCAAAAGTACACAATTACACGTGACACTTAATTTAGGGTACAATTGGCGAGTACAAGTTGCATGATCAATGACCCATGTGCTAGGTAAACCTGTCTTACAGGGGTTGATGACCCCTGTTCATGATCCATCCATTATATAGTGAAAATACTTATATACGTAATGTGCACTTATATAGAAAATAAACTAGACTAATACGGTTTTGGGATTAGGAGAGGAAAAAAGAACAAAAATTAAACTTAAATTAAGGAAGGGAGAATTTTAGTGTAGAGTCTAGTAAATATGACAACACCCTAAAGCCATAAAAAACTTACTTATTAACAAACAGTACACGGTCCCCAGTAATCAGTACGCTTAACCACAAAAATAGAATATGCCAACTTGCCGAGAGAGAGAGCTCCTATTATTTGAGCAAAGGCACTTGGCGCGTCAAACGCACTGGTGGACTCAAACGCGGGCTCAAAGTGCGCCCAACGGAAATTGCTCGCGCCATCTTACTTGCCGACCGGAAACCCGCCAAATTATCAGGCTATGGGCTATGTATATGCACCCTTATGTTATAGATATTAAGTGATTTTTTTTCTGGGTGATGTTATTGTTTTTGGTGGGCATTGTCTTGAGAAGTCAATCTGATTTGGAAATGATTCCAGCCCTTAATTTTTCCCATCTTGTAAAACCGCTTCAGGTCGACACTAGCCAGACGTACGTTGATGCGCACCGGTACATGGTGGTCATCCCACCCATACGTATAAAACGTTTTAGGAACATATTCATTGTGCGTACAGTTAGTGGAACTCCCTGCCGCAGTCTGTGTTTCCTGATAGCCAGAATCAGTGGGTCTTTAAGTCAAGCGTGAATAGTTTACTCCTAGACAAGCGTGCTCCATCGTCAACCACATCGTCGCTTTCCATTAGGTGAGATAGTGCTTAAGCGCGACCATATATATTGTAATAATAAAAAAACCGGGCAAGTGCGAGCCGAACTTGCGCACTGAGGGTTCCGTATAAACGTTTTTTTTTGTGACATGACTACAAATTTTCTGTTTTTAGATTTTTTCCTACTCTTATGCTATGAGGCCTTGCTCCATGCTAAATTTCAGAATTCTAGGTCAATGGGAAGTACCTTATGAATTTGGATTCACTTGAGATTGTCGAAATATACGTTTTTTTATGACATAAACGGTCTTATCTTAACTTCGAAGTTTCATTTATCAAGCTTCAAGAAACCCCGGACTTGAGTATATGGTTTTGGTGGAACCCTAAAAAGGATGACAGAGCCACATGCTGATCTGACCAAATAATACTAGTTTTGATTGACACGACAATAAGTTTTACTCTTAAGTGACGCAAACATTAGGTTGATCTTTATTAAAACTAACACTTACTTCAATAGCCAATGATATACATTAAGATAGGTACCAGAGAATGAATGGCAGTGGTCTCTTGTAAAAAAAAAACTACTTCAATGTAAGACCTCTATGAAAGTGAAGCGAAATCACCTCCTCATATCTTCCTCCTGATTACTATTTACATCCCAAGATCCACAGTACTCTGTTTTTCTCCATACTTCTTGATTGGTCAGAATTTTCTCAATTTCCATTTGACATTAATCACACAGAAGATATTAAAAAAAAAAAACGAAAAAACTACCACACCTTAGAAACCAAACAAAGAGCTTCTTTTTCCACATTTTCCTCCAAGATTTTTCATCAAACCCTTAACAATCTTCCCATTAGAAGCAAGGCAAGCATTTAACTTTTCAGCGCGCGCCGTCAACAGGGTCCACTAACATTATTGCGGGCACATAAATACAGCGCAGGGTGTCACGACACATTGGCGCACATTGGCGCGCGGCGAGGCGGCGCTATCGCACGCGACAGCCCTGCGCGCTTCACTGGCGAACGGAATTGTTTTAGGGTTCTGTATGTTTTTGAAATTGAGGAAATGGTCGTTGATTTAATTTTTTGGGGGCCGAGATAATATTCCACAACATTCACACAACGTCATCCTGTTCCAAACTAAGCAGAGATTGTGAGTACTAGACAACTGATAAACATGACTTATATATTAAATATATACATATTATAGGTAAATTACACCCAGACACAGAACAATTGATCGTTCTCATCACACAAACATTTGTCCTGGGTGGGAATCGAACCCACGACCTCCGGCATAGCAGTCAGGGCCACTAACCACTAGACCAACAGGCCAGTCAAAGTCAATGGCTGAACGGGTTTGGATGAAATTTGGCACACGGGTAGACCATGTCCTGGAATAGCATATAAAATATTTCGGTGGGATAATTTTCTACTATCATGCGGGCGAAGCCGCTGGAAGTAACAAGTTTTTGATAAATTTGTGTTATTTCATGTTTGATTGTTATTATATATGAATTTTTGAATCTTCTATGTTGTAATCAAAGAAAACCGATCTAGTTACGTTAAGACTATATTAAGGCCATCCTTCACGCTGACAAGTAACTTGTTAAATTAAACCTAGTTTACTTATTAACTCCTTCACTAGTCACAAGTAAGTTGACTAAAGATTTATTTAACGGCCGTCAGACCATTAAGTTTAACTTTTCACCGCAACTACTCGTATTTAACGGCTTGTGAAAGATATATAGCCTGTCATTGTCTACGTATATATTTACTGGTTTAACCTTAATGATATTTGAACCTCAAACCTTTGGTTATGTTACCCTGTGGTTATTAAAACTTAGATTAAAAACAAAATCTTTATTATTCCGTTGGCTGAGACGTAGCAATTGCTACGCCGTAGCCATACAATGCTACGGCGTAGCTATGCAATACTACGACGAAGCAATATGATTGCTATTGCTAGTGATTGCTACAAATGCTTTGTATAACAGTTATACAAAGCAATTGTAGCAAGAACTTGGTTGTATTAGTTAAGTATTGTCAACTTAGGTTGATGTTTGTTGTGTATGCCCAATAACGGTTTTTTTTTTGTTTAATGTTACCAATTTATTTATTAATAGAGTCATAATATAGACAACTATATTGAAAACTAGTTTTTTTAAAATAATTTTCCTGCTATTTAAATTTTTATTGTTACTCTGAACGAGTCAAAATTCACATAACAAAATTATAAATAGGTGAATATAGGGAATGCGGCCAAGTAAAGAAATGTAAAGAACCATGTGAAGAATGTGAAGACCACGGAACACTAGCCCACTTCCATTCATTGGAAAACCATTAGCACAAAAGATACTATAGTGCATTACACACGCAACGCCATAGACGTTGACTCCACGACCACTACATCGAATTACGTACAAACTATTCGAACGTCGAACAATTGACTTACAAATGTATTCGCAGTTGCGATATCCGCATATCCGACCCATAGCCGCTTAGTATCCGACCTTATCCGCTTAGTATCCGACCTTATCGCTCGCAAACCGTGAGTTATATCCGCGGATCCACAATAATCCCAGTTTATGACCTAAGGATTGTCCACGTATAAATTTTTATACCGTCGCGGATCAGAAAAGAATATATCTTTGTAAATACAGTGACATGTTTTTATGCATTAAATTTCAATTCTACGGCGTTTTATTTCGGGGATTTAGATGCTTTTAGAAGATATATAGGTTACGCAGTGGTTGTTGTTCGGATACAGAGTTTAGAGATAGATTCATTTACAAAAGTATTTGGAGGTTCGTGACAAAAATGTATCATAGCCTTTTATAATAGTCAAAATTGATACCACAGCAAAATTGACACAAAATAAGAATAAGTTTGTAAAGGGTGACTGAATCACTATGTATATATAGTGATATTTACGGGACTATGGGTTTTTGATCACTATGTTATTATAATTGATAGGGTCGCGCTTGACCACTGTGTTATGAGAAAAATAATTGAACTATAAACCTAAGAATATTAATATTAGGTTCAGGTCAGGGCCTTACTATGACATGGTGAAATGTCAGTCGAGCGAGAAAAAGGAATGGAGCCATCCAAATTAAAAAAAATATATATATTTATTTCACATGGGCACTCATAAAACGTCAGAAGCTAGTGCACGGTTCCAAATTGGTCGTTTCCTATGGAGAAGAACCGGCAAGAAACTCCATGGTTACCCTTTTTTAAAAAAAAAATGATATTACAATATTTCCATATTACATAGATATTATTAAAGGACAGTTTAGACCAGTAAATATAGTACCCAAAAGTACAATAAAAATAATCATAATAAAAAAGTGAGTCGTAATAGGAAATAATCTAAGAATTCGTGGAGTCTACAGTGTTATCACATTCACATTATGTATAAAAAAGAGGCTATATAAAAAAAGAAGAAAAAAAAATTACAACTATCAATAAATGAGAAATTAAAAAAATAAATTACTAACGAATTTAAGGTGGTTGAGGTCTAAATAATATAAATAATATTGCAAAAGCAATGAGTTAGAAAAAAAAAATATATATTAAAACATACACAACTATACATCCTATAGGTATAGCTCCATCACTTTTAACAATTCAGTTTAGGTCGGAAAATGGATCGCGATAAGAGGTCGCGGTAGGGCCTAAGATCTACTTAACCAGGTTTCACAGTAAGTCTATTTTTGAAATTGAAAATATTTATTTCAGATACAGTAATGACACAAGTCCATATTATGTTAGTACAAACTTATAACTTTTTTGAGTCTGTAGAGTGATGGGTTTCGGTCAACGCGAATGACTTGACCGAAACCCATTACTAAGCCGATGTAAAAACATCTTGACACCCAATTAATAGTAATTGGGGGTCGAAACGTTTTTGCATCGGCTTCGTTCTTAACTTATCTAGTTTAATACATACATAAATATTTTGTAAATATATTCGTATGTACCATTTTTCTAAAAAGCTTAACTTTGACTTCACTGCCTAGAGGATTTATGGGATTAACTTAATGAAATCAAGGAATAATTAAAAAGTAACTTTTAACTTAGAAATCTTTATTACTTTAAAGAGAGTTTTAAAAGATTACAACAATTGAATCTAAATAGAAACTTTAATCTAATGAATAGACTTATCGTTTTTTAAAAGTATTTATAGAATATGATGAGTTCAAACTCAGATGTACAGTTCCACTTTACTAATGCTAAAATGTCTAAAATTTCTTTGTAGAAGAGTGCCAATGGTCCATGACAGATTTAATTGGCAGCATAGAATCTAAAGTATTCAACAAACTAGTTGTGGTCTATTGAACTTCTACAATAAAGAAATTTTAGACACTTTAGCATTGGTAGAGTGCAACTGCACTTTTGATCCCTGACTTGTATAGTCATTTTAATATAATTAAACCACATCACTACTTGTGATCACAGATTCTATGATCATAGATATATCATAGGAACACTTTCGGGTGGAATTATCTATATTCGTTCGATCGCGCTAACCTCAAAGTTCGAATTGAAAAAATCTTTTAGTGTTGATAGCCCATTTATCGAGGAAGGTATATAACGGCGATATATATATAGCGAAGTAGTTATCAAAGACACGGGTGAAACCACGGCCGACTTCTAGTACTTCATAAACTTTGAGTGTCAGCTAAGAATATTCTTGAAATATGAAACATGAAAGACTTTTCAACTTAATATTCTATAAAACTTTGTTACAGAAAATACCTTTAAAATATGAAAAAAATATTACTTTCAACATTATCGAGACCACTAATGAGCGAAAAAAACCATCTTTCTTTTTGCATCTATATCTTTTTCATTTGCAAAAGAAAAGAAAATTAAGTGATAGTTCTCCATTCCGATGTGCAATGCGTTAAGAAAATAAAATAAGCGTGAAGCGCTGTGTCGGGATCAAATACATGCTATTGTACCGCGGTATGACTTTATTGGAGAATATACGGGGCAATAGTTGGGACGGGCGCGTGTTTACATTATATTTCGTACTAGCTGTCCTCTGCGGTTTCGCCTGTGTGTCTGGTTCCTGCTCTGCTCCTATGTGCCCCTGATTTTAGCATGCCGTAACTTTTTTTTTTCAAATTATATCAGTAGTTCCTGAGATTAGCTGAGTTAATCTTCTTGAGATTATTTCAATTAACCAAAGAAACAGACTTTTCAGCTTTATAATATTAATAAGGGTAATACAGATTAAAAAACATAAGTGATACTGAGAAAATGGGATTCAACTGATAGGCCTACATTGTTGGCATCCAATAGACACTTCTTAGAAGCTCTGATGTGTTTGGAACTATAAAAGTAATAACATGTGTGCTTACTTATATGGAACGTTGTACAAAATATTATATCAATTTAAATTATTACTGTGCACAAGCACAAACGATTGATTTTTTCATGGTACGTATTATTACCTTTTACATACAAAACATGTAATAGAATCAGAAGTAAAAGATTATAGGTAGTCCATTGATTGCAAAATTAAAGCTGACCATGGAGATTGTCGCTGTGGAGCTCTCAGACACAAATAAAAAAATGGCGAGTTAGGTTTAGAACTAGAGGGCAGGCGGGAAGACTTATGCAGTATTTTATTAAACTGCATGACTGCATGTAATATTTTTGTGACGGCTGTGAAGATGGCTTCTATCTCTGATGGAAAAATTTAGTAAGCGGTGCGTTATGATTATATTTACATTCAGGTTATTTTTTTTCATGTCCTACAGAATGCCACCGTTTTCCTTCCATTGTTACACCGTATTAATTTTAAGCCCCTACATTATTTTTTATGTTGTACAATAAAGAGTAGGTATATCTATCAACTGTTTACCTGTTACAAAGACGATTTCTTTTTCTCAATTTTACTAACTATTTTTCAAGACGACCAGTCGACAAAAATCTAATGCTCAATGCATGTACTAAAGTTTTACAAAAATTACAAAAACGCCTTCTTCAAATAACCGCCCGTGTTCGTTCACATTCCTTCTCCCGTATGTTTCCATCACGCAGGAGAGTCGTGCCGGTTGTCATGGCGACGACACGTCTAGCCACGCCCCCTCGTTATTGGTAGTGATGGGCTGACGTCGATCTTTAAGATATCGATGATAAATGTTTTGCAATTTTGCACTATAAAATAAATGTGTTGGTATAAGATTTTGTTCAGAGAGTGATATTTTACCGCATTGTAGCGGGAAATAATATATGAGGAGTGATGATTGTTCAAATTAGTCATATGTTTAATATTAAAGAATTAATGTTAATTCAATCACAGATTTGATGCCACCATCTACATCCAGACACACACTACATCATCAATACATCAGATTGCTTGAAAAGTAACTTGTTTGGAACCTTTTATTATTTTTTGCACTCAGTTTTTTTTTTATACGAGTTAATGTTTTTTTTAGTAAGTTATATTTTTTGGAATCATCTCCTAGAGCACTTTATAACTACACTTCCCTTACTTAACGATACTTTTCTTTTGTCAGAATTAATATAGCCTGTGTCACTTCGGCGCTTAAAACGAATCTAATGATATATTAGATTATTATTTTGTATGATTATTTGTGTATTTTGTCTATGGGCCTGATAATAAAAGATAATTATTATTATATCTCAATTGTTAAAATTTATCAATTTGTATAGCCTACACTGCGTCTTAAAGCAATATATTATATGTTCTGTGCAGAGTGGTCAGTCATCCGTGTTCTAGGTGTACTCTTTGATACTTCCCTATCCTTTCGTGATCATGTAGATACTATAGTTGCCAAGGCTAAGAGAATGCTTGGCTTTATAATTCGCACGTCAAAACCTTTCGGTAATCATTGCAGCATTATACCAGTTCAAATATCTTGGGCATATACTTACCGACGACCTTAAGGATAATGCAGATATTGAGAGGGAGCGCAGGGCATTAACGGTCCGCGGTAATATGTTGACCCGTAGATTCTCCCGCTGTACTGACCAGGTCAAAATAACGCTTTTCAAAGCGTATTGTCGCGTAGAGTCTGTACACGGGGGGTCTGTGGATTAACTACACCAAAAGGTCGCTGGATGTCCTGCGCGTCCAATACAATAATATTTTTAGAATGTTGTTGAGGCTGCCCCTGTTCTGTAGTGCGTCGGAGATGTTTACACAGAATCGAACTGACGGCTTTCATGCGGTCATTCGAAAGAAGCTAGCATCTTTGGCGGCTAGAACCCGGGCCAGTAGCAACAGCATTCTAAAAACAGTCGCAGAGAGTGTGCTTTCTCCCTTTTTTGGGCATTTTGTGGAGAAGATGAAACTGGAGTCATCTTCTGTGCTGAATGCTTACAATAGTATAAGTAGATAATTATAATATAAAACTAACACTAGGTTTAAGGCAATTGTTTACTAACACTATGGATCTTTTGTTGTCTGTGGAATAAATAAATTATTATTATTATTATTATATTATTCTTCTCTATAACGCACTGGTAAGAAGCTCCTTTGAGTATTGTTCCTCTATTTGGTCTCCCTATTACTCAAACTATACTAATAATGTAGAATATGTTCAGGCCCGTTTTGTTAGGTACTTATTATGTATGAAGAATGGGAACCGAAAAGCTATACCTGATTACAACGATATGTTAAGCAACTATAAGATGGCTAGCTTAAAAGAAAGGCGGATCCATGCTGACTTACTTCTACTATACAAAATTGTAAATGGGTCCATAGATGCGGAGTTGATTAATTATTTATTTAAGGGCTAGCCAACGCAGCAAGCGACATCATCACATTTTTCAATTGCCTACATCGACCTTGAATATCACATATATTGGTAACTTGGTGGATTACCCTATCGATGTCTTTAGGGTAACCCACCAAGTTATTCATCGTCTCCTTAAGTTTCACTTCATACAGACGCTGCCTATATAAACAGTGCGAAAAATGTACGTCTGTAAATTTCAGTGTGTTCTGGACACACTTTTTATTTTCTCTATTTGTCTCTAATATTAATTTTGTGAATTTCATGCCTATCTGTTATTTGCATGGTTACTGAAATGCCAATTTTTGATATAAGTTTATTTGAATTGTAAGTGACTGTGCTGTTGGTGCGCTTATTATAAATAAATAAATACTCTGGATCGAGTAAAAACAATAACCACGCCAATTACCTTTCTCTTTAAACTCTTAATACTGAACAACGACATCCTTGAGGTCTAAAAAACCAGCTAACTTCTAAACTCCTCCCCCCCTAGCCAAGTTACAATCGTATCGTTCGCGCTGAACGCTTCGAGTAGGCGACGCCTCTGATTCCTTTGTTCTGACGTCATCATCTCAACGCTCAGTCACGTGGTCCGAACAAAGGAATTGGAGGCGTGGCCTACTAGAAGTGTTTGGCGTGACCGATACGATTGTAACTTGGCTAGGGGGGCTGGTCTTTAATTTGGAAAAGTCCTTCATGTTGCCTTATAATTATATAACTAGTGGCTGCCAGTGGCTTCACTCACGTGAAACTAGAAAATCATGAAAGCTACCTATATCCAATTCCAGGTTTTTTTAATTCTTGATAGGCCGATGAGGAGGCTTTTCAGCCGTTCGAGCGTGAAGGACAGAAGGAGTATCGAACATACACACACATAGACATACACAGATATACAAACTTTTACCTTTATAATATAAGTGTGATAACACTTTATAGGTAAACACCACAAAGTCGTGAAGGAGGCGACCGCACGCGTGAGGGAACAGACTTCCTTAAGCCCTAGGCGCCGGGATCCCTTTGATTTCCAGTCACCGTAGGCGTGGGCTTACGGACGATGAGCGATGGGTAGCTCGCCTTCCAGTTGTCCGGTGACCGCTCGGACTGAACTCGAGTCGTTGATGGTCCAAAAAGATGTCAGCAAAACCGTAGGGGCCCAGCCAGGCCGAAACCTGTGGGTTCGCTTCCGAAAGCGAAACCCGGGGTGGGTACACACAGAAGTGGGTATTAGTCACTAAAAGTCTGACACACCCTCTCACTCTGCCCTAGAGCGACAGAAGTAATTGAATGATTTCCTACTTAAAAAAAAAAGGAAAATACTGACATGACATATTATATATCATGACCAATCTACCAAAATCCTGCTCTTTCGCCCTCACCTTTCACCTATCAAGTATTATCGGCGAGCAATCCATTACATGATTAGATATAAAAGGGGTTTATTACAAAGCACTTTATGCCTCATAATGTGGCGAGGAATGTGCGGCGTCGTGACGGATCGGAACGGGTCGGACCGGGACGGAACGGGGACGGAACAGGGACGAATACCGGAAGAGTACCCCGTAAGAATACCAACTGGGGTTACGTTAGGGTAGGTGTGATGCATTCTTTCCTCTTTTTCATATAATCCTTTTTTTCTACGCCTGCTAATTTTATACACGGTGAACAAATCGGATCTTATTTTGAGGTGGGAAATCATCCAATGACTTCTCTCGCCACACACACTTATGTACTTCATTTGTCTTTTGCGTTCCAGAACCACGGTTTCCTTTTTAGAAATTACCCGTGGCTCTAGGGGGCATCGACCCCGCTAGGCCCCTACGGTTTTGTTGATATTCAGTCAGATTACAGTCCTTACCGGATGGCCGGACGGCAAGCTACAAATTACTCTTCGTTCGCAAGCCCACACCTACGGTGGCCAGGGTTATGATGGCCCTATGACTCCGAACACCCTTTGAATTAAGATATGTTACTTATCCAATGCTAATTATCAAACAGTTTCTTGTTCAGGATTCGCAATTTGGTTTGGATAACAACGTCTACCAAATCTTCACCCGTATTCGACAAAAAAGCCGCGAGCTCTTTTTCATATTTTGTATCAAATTTTCTCATACCAATGTAAAAAAACATTTAATTATAAAAATTATCTTTGAGTGTTTAAGATTGACCGCAACACGGCCCTGTAGGACCCAGGATAAACAGGATTTCTTACCCAAAAATCTTGGTACTAAAAGGTCATTTTCCAACTCACGTTGAAATATAATGACTGACGTTGATACAGCCATTTTGGTCTTAAAAACAAAAAGTCCAAAGTTTGCCACCCAAACGGGTGCAAAAATAAGTGAATAAAAAAAGTGGATAACTCATTTTTATTGTATTTTTAGCTTCAGAATTAATTTTTTGTGTAATTCAGTGCGGTGTATTTTTAGAAATTTTGAAAATTGTAACTGCATTTTTGTTATTTCTTGCGGACTCTCCTCTTAAGCTCAGGTAGGACCATATCGTAGGGCGTTTCCCGGTGGGCCGTAGGCGTGGACTTGCGAACGACGAGCAATGGGTAGCTGTCCGTCTGACGTCGTGATTTAAGTTTGAGTCGATGCACGTTGGCGCGTTGTGTTTCACGCGCGCATCTTTGGTATATATCTTAAGTGCGCTTCACCATCAACGATTGCATCACTGCTTATCATCAGATGGGATCGTAGTTAAGCACTATCTTATATTATTAAAAAAAAAAAAAAAATTGGCAAAATATACCCGAGCCGAGTCCGAAAAAGATCTAAGCCTCTGGAAAGCAAGGTGCAACTTGCGCATTTATGGCATTGGTGATAAAAAAAAAATCCTATAAAGATAAATGTAAGATGACGAAATAAATAAAACAAACAAAAACTGAAGAAACGCAGGTGGGATTTAGTCAGTAGAAGTCTGACACTCTCTCTTGCTCCACCCGATGCTGAAGGAGTTAATTGATGTTTTACTACCTCAAAAAAAAGAGTCGTGTAAGTAGTAGTCTTAAAGTCAAGAGTGAATAGGTTACTTCTAGGTAAGCGCGCTCCATCGTCGACCGCATCGTCGCTATCTATCAGGTGAGATAGCGGTCAAGCGCGAACCTATCAAGAATAAAAAAAAAGTACAATTATTCATTTAAATAGTGTCACATTCTTGAATAAATGCATATTATACGCCTTTATCTTGCTAATTTCAGTTGAGACACTATTTGCGTGGACGCGCAACGTATGGATGTCAAGATGTTTAAGTAATCTAATCTCATAGAATTTAGATGAGAAAACGTCTAAACCAGTGGCCTCGATTAGAATATAAGACTTTTGTCCCGGTAATACGATCCCGAGGGATAATTGTTGAGTACATGAATGTCACGCGAGTGAAGTAGCTAGCAAAAACTAATGTTAAGGCCATGGATATCTCTCGCACCGGGCCTTGGTACAGGCCATGGTCCGGAGCTAGGAGGCGTGGCAGGCGGTCGCCTCCTTCTGCGAAGCAGTAATGCTAGGAAAGGAGGCGGCCGATCGCGTGAGGCAACGGTCCTCACGCCCCAACCGCCACCAGGATTCTGATCCCGATTTCCGGCCACCGTAGACGCGGGCTTGCGGACGGTAAGCAATGGGTAGCTCGTCGTCCGACCGTTCGGCAACCGTCCGGACCGAGCCCAAGTCGTCGACGGCGCGTAGTGTTTCACGCGCGCCTCAAGGAGATGTCAGCAACCGTAGGGGCCCAACAGGGTCGAAGCCTACTGGGGCCATGGGTGATGCGAAAGAGAACCCAGGGGCCCTGGAACGAGGCAAAGAAGGAACAGGAGTAGGTTTTAGTCAGTAAACGTCTGACACGAAAGGGCAGGTTTGTAGTTACGTCACAAAAAAAAAACTTTTTTTACGATTCGGAAAAATCTTTGTAACTCAATTCGGGAATTGAACTGTTTTCATAGGTAACTTTGTACGGAACCCTCAGTACGCGTGTTCGACTCGCACTCGCGACCCGGTTTTTCCTAATTTTAAGGGCCAGAAAACCTCCATATGTAGCTCCATCCTTTATTCCATATATAAGCCATTAAAGGCTTTTGTGGTTTTTAGCAAAATATGTGTAAAAATTTGGAGCATCCGTGATATCATTGTTTTCTTCGTTACTATCTCATATTATGTTTATTATTGTTATAGATATCGATAGTAGTTACTAACTGATGGTTACTAATATGATTTTTATTTACATGATAAATTATGAAGTACGTAATAATGTATTACGTAACTAAGTACTTAACGATATTACACACAGCGGCAATATAAATGTGGACCGACCCCTAAACGCGAACTTGTACACAAACTAGCTATTCTATATTTTTTGGTTTGCTGGCGCCAAGTATAGCTTCTTTCTTTGGTTTATGATTTAGATTTGCCCGTTGCCAAACCCGTTGAATTCCGCTATCGGACCACTAAACGTACTTTTTTACAATATAATAATTTAATATAATTTAAAAACTTGGGGATCTTTATTTCAAGAGTGAATGGGTTACTTATAGGTAAGTGTGTTCCGTCGTCGACCACATCGACGCTTTCCATCAGGTGGGATAGTGGTAAATCGCGAGCCAAAAAAAGAATTCCCAAGCCGATTTAACAGTTTTCCAGAAAATGTAAATAAGCATACATATTTTTAGGGTTCCGTACTTCAAAAGGAAAAATCGGAACCCTTAAAGGATCACTTTGTTGTCCGTCTGTCTGTCTGTCAAGACCCTTTAACTCGGGAACGCGTGGAGGTATCGAGTTGAAAATAAAACCATATACTTTAGTCTGCCATCCCTTGAAGCTATGAAAAAAATCAAATTTCTGAGTTTAAAAATAAAATACGGCCGTTTATGTCGCAAAAAACGTATATTTCGACATTCTCAAAGAAAATCAAAATTCATAGGTTACTTCCCATTGACCTAGAATCTTGATTTTTGGCATGTAGCTAGGTCTCATGGCACAAATATAGTAAAACATCTGAAATCTGAAAATTTACTGAATAATTGAAAGACTTTTTTGTGATTCGGAAAAACCTTCGTAACTCAATTGAGGACTTAAACTGTTTTCATACGTAAGTTTGTATCTATGTTTGTTTGTTGTTGTTTTGAATCCTCAGTGCGCGAGTCCGACTCGCACTTAGCCGGTTTTTTTTTCACTTAATATTTCTTTTTATGACTTGTTATTTATGTGTATGTAGGTTATTACTTTCGCAGTAAAAAATCTTACATACCACAGCGCTTTGTTTTGCACCCGGGTCAGGATTAAATAAATTTAAGGGAAATGGCAAGAGTAACCCACGAAATTCTTTACGTGAGTTTTTAGCATTTTGCAGGTCTGTGTTAGTTCTATGTTCATTCAATTATATGATTAGCGACCGTAAAAAATGTGGCTTTACTGAGTTATAATCATTAAAATTATCAATACAACCACCTCAGTCCAGCTAACCCTATTGAATGACTAATTCATGAAAGTCCTGTTTTTTTAAGTGGGAAAATCATCTTATGACAAATCTCGCTCTGGGGCGGAGCGCGAGATAATGTAGGAACTTCTCGAACTTACCGTGTTCGGTGAAAACCTGCGTTATGTGAGATAAGATAAGATAAGATAAGATATATTTATTTGCTCAAACATGTGTACACATACAATATTAAAAAAGTGCATGCAGGATGACATAAAGAAACAATATTTGGTTCAGACATGTTTGCCACATACTATGGCGTGCAAATGTTTAGAATAAGTACTCATTAAAATTTTTACTAGGTACAATAATTTGAAAAATAAATCAATGTCAAAATTAAACATGTCAAAATTAAGAAAGTAAAAACATTTAGTTTAGGAAAGTAACATCAAGTAATAAAATGTCAAATATGATACATGTCAAAAGAGAAGTAAAAATTATAATAAATCAATGTCTGTTAATTAAATAAATAGTAATAAATGTCAAAGTATACACAGTCATGTCAAAAGTAACGATTAAAATCATAATTGAATCTAAGTCACTCTAAATGGTTCTGTCAGAAATTCATTAATGTTATAGTATGCTTTGGCTGTTAAGAATGACTGTAGTTGTTTCTTCAATTGTACATTATTAAGCTCTCTCCAACTTTTAGGTAACTTATTATATATATGGGGAGCCATGCAGAAAACACTTTTGCGCATAAGTGCAGTCCTACTCCTATGCAGACACAGCTGAGTTTGATCACGCCTGTTTCTGGGAAATTTATCTGCCATTTGCGAAAATAAGTTACTATTATTTCTAACGAACATTACTGTTTCCAGAATATAAAGGGAGGTCAGTGTCAATATTTTATAGCGCAAGAAATAGGGCTTACAACTATCGGTGGTTTTCAATTTAAACATGGCTCTGATACATCTCTTTTGAGCTTTAAAAGCGGCTTCTTTGTCAGTCGAATTGCCCCAAAAGATAACCCCATATCTGAGTACAGATTCTGTTAGCCCGTAGTAAGCAGTTAACAATGCATCTATGTTAACCTTTCGTGACAAAATGTACAAAGCATATGCATTACTGCTGATTCTTTTAGTCAGGGTCTCTATATGTGCCTTCCAATTTAAATTTCGATCTATTGTCAATCCTAAGAACTTGGTTGTGTTAACTGTGTCAATTTGATTGTTATCGTATGTTATGTCAAGATTAGGAAGAGTCAAAGCGCGCTGGCTAAAGTGCATAATTACTGTTTTATTTAGATTTATTTTTAAATTATTAATGTTTAACCACTGTATAGTTTCCTTTAATGTATTATTTATGTCCTCTTTATTGCGTACATGGAATAGTTATCGTGCTGTCATCCGCGAACAGTGTCATAGGAAATTTGGTTGCCCTTGGAAAGTCATTAATATATAATGTAAAAAGCGGTGGTCCTAGTATACTTCCTTGTGGAACTCCGTAGATAACAGTACGTTCCTCCGAAAGAATGATTTCTTCTCTTTTGGTGCTTATATTTATTTTCTTAATTTCCGTTATTTGTTTTCTGCCATTTAGGTACGATGTTAACAGCTCAAGTACATTACCTCTTATACCATAAGCCTCAAGTTTTTTTAATAAAATATTATGTTGTACATAATCAAAGGCCTGTGTCATGTCGCAAAATATTGCGCACACTGGAGTGTTTTTATCCATATTTGTCATAATTATAAGCAAAAAGTCATAAATGGCCATGTTAATTGATTTGTTTTTCCTAAATCCTTTTTGTTCGTTGCAAAGAATATTATTCGCCTCTAGGTATAAATTGAGTTCTTCATAAATATACTTTTCAATTATTTTTGAGAATATTGGTAGCAATGAAATTGGCCTGTAGTGTTCCATTAACTCTCTATCTTGTTTTTTGTACAATGGCTTTATTACAGATTTTTTTAGGGCCTCTGGAAAAATACCTTCGCTTATACACAGATTTATAATATGACTTAACGGGCAAGAAATTACCTCGGCTACTGCTTTTAGTATTTTTGTACAGATACCATCGTAACCTACACTGTTTGTGTTATTAAGAGATAAAATTATTTTTAATATGTCGCTTGGCAAACTTGGAGCCATGAACATGGAATCTTTTCTATTTGAGATGTATTTTGTGACTCTGTCTCCCGAATTAATAATAGGCTTAATTTTATCAATAAAATAATTATTAAATACATTAGATATACATTTTGGTTCCGTGATAATTTCGTTATTGTTAATTCTAATTTTGTCAATATTATTCTTTGGCATATTTAACTTTGTTTGATTTATTATTTGCCATGTTGTCTTGGATTTATTGTTTGACATTTTTATGTTATGGTTATTTTGAGCTCGTTGAGTTAAATGTATAATTTTTTTAAATAGTTTTGTGTAATTTTTAAATTGTATTTTATTCTTTTGAGTCGGTTTTAGACGATACTGCCATAGTAAGTGCCGTTTCTTTTCGCTGCATTTTTTAATACCACGTGATACCCATTTTTGCTTTTTATGGACATTTACCGCAACAACAGTTTCGGGGAAGCACTGTTTATAAAGCATTAAAAATATATCAGAAAATGCGTTAAATGCTTCGTTTGGGTCATTTGATCCATACACTTCAGAAAATGTTAGACTACGCAGATGGGCTTTAAATTTTTTAACATTATCATTGTGATAATCACGTCTTGTCCTATTCCACCGATTGATATTACACATTGTACTGATTGGGCATTTCAGTAACTGGGCTGTGTGGTCCGACAATGCTAACTCCAATACAGAAGCCTTACAGAACCTATTGAAATTATGCGCAAAATTGTCAATGCATGTTTTGCTCTTAAGTCGAGTCGGTTGATTAAGTGCCAGTTTCAAGTTAAAGCTTAATAACATATTTTCGAATTCAATTGATTGTTTATTCCGTTTAAGTACATCTATATTGAAATCATGTGGAAGGTGAGGACGCCGTGAGGTCTTTCCAACCACGCCTGAAAGAGGGGACTTTCCGCCTTAATTGTGACGGGCCCATGAAAGTCCTGTTGATGATTTTAATTATAATGATTCCGTAAATAAATAAATACTGTGTTACTGTCGCAAATCATATTATAATCAACATAAACCTGGCGCTTTCCCATTAAAAATATGTAAGTAATTGTCAAAAAGGACACACATAGACATACAATGTTTACCATAAACTAATTAGCAATGATTGTTTCACTCATCTAATACATTAAATCGATATGTGGGTAATTTGATATTATTTTTTTTCATATTGAACTTTATTAATTTTTTTATAAAGTTCAATATGAGTGATATAAGTGAGTGTATTTTATTGTAAAACTTTGCTCCCTACTTCCCAAACTTAGTTCTAATCTTTGGTTATCATTTTAGGATTGCCGCACAAGGACCACACGCGACAGCCACAAAAGCCGCCACGAGAATCTAGAAGCGGCCACAACGGAAGCTGAAGCTCGCGACAGCCACTTTTGGCCGGTGGCTGCTACTTCTTTAACCCATACGCGCAGTATCTTAATAGACTCACGAAGGTTTAAATGTACGAGTCCCGTGTGACGGCGTTTTGTATCGGCGTTTAGCGGCCAGTGCAGGCCACAATAAGCGAGCAGAGGCGATTTGTAGCGTGTGTCGGCAAAATAAATAATAATAATAGTAATAAATTTTGTTTATTTTCCACCACAAAGTGTAATACTTTGTGGTGGAAAATAAACAAAATTTTAGTTTTTTGCATATAATAAATTTTAGTTGTATATAGGGGTGGACTGGACGAAAGAAAAGATGGATGGATTGTATGAAGAGAACGTGTTGCGCCGACCCATAATGACACGGGACAAGGGCAGGAAGATGATGATAGAGGTGGACTGGAGCCTAAACTAGGGCAACCCTGTTTCAGGTCTCCAGGACACACACCCGCGATTTGAACCTAATGTTAGACTATATAAAAACAAAGTACAGTTACCACAAGAACAGGTAGAAGGAAACAAAATAAAAGGCTTAATAAGAAATAAAAAATGTATGAATACTATATGAAATATGCCGCGGCGACCCTAACATCCATCCTAAGATCAGACAACTAACGCAGCGACTAGTACGTTGCGCTATTTACTTTACTCTAAAAACGATAGATGACTCTGTAGGTATAACTTTGTTGATGCTTTATGGATAAAAATACGCGTATTGTTAATATATAATTGCCTTTTGCTAATAATGTTTATTTTGTCATTAATGTTAATTGGTGATAAATATGAGTAATTGAAAAAAAAATGATTAATTTATTTTGTGCTTTGTACCAATATTTAATATTCATTGACCTTAATATTACAGCAATATTTGTATATTTAGATTTCGCATATATTAAAAATTATGGTGTCATTATTTTTAGTATATGCGAAATCTGAATATAGTTTGTTTAGAATCAGTAACTGAATCGATTTCAATATTTTTTACACCATGTTATTTTTTCCCAAATATTTAAAAGAGGTCACAAGTTGGACACTACCGACACTAAGTACCACACAGGTCACGGCAGGTCATAGCAGGCATTAGGCGGCAGCGCACTGCTGGGTTCGGAAGCAAAACAACACCTTAGTCGCCCGGATGGCCGGTGACCATGTATTTGTGCAGACAAGGTGGTGGACTGGTTATATAACAAGTCATAATTTTGTGATTTTAATAACTGCTCCACTCCCGGGGATTTGAGCTTAATGTTATAGCCTCATTTTACACTATAATAACTTTTCAATTTGAACCAGTGCAACCTGAAATAAGCGCGTTCAAACAAACAAACTCTTCTACTTTATAATATTGAGTATATTCGTACGTGTCGATCAATTTATGTCTTAAATCGCAAGCACGCTCTGAGTACGCATGATAAAATGTAACATACTGCTTTTAGACATAATCGTCAATTAGACTAATTTCAATTAATAATTTGTAAAACATAATTAAAATACCAAAACATTACACCATCACAGTTACTAACTACACAACGATCAAATGTCATTTTCAACTAACGAGGGAGTTAACATCAGAGCCCATGAATACCTATGAGTTTAAATTGAAACGAGGCGTTCACGCAACCGCACTACGAGCCTATGTAAATGAAGCTTAATAATCGTTCAGTTGATGAGTGGCAGTAGCGCAGCTAGGCGTGGGTGAAGCGGCCCCTCACCCACGGCCTTGCACCGAAAGGGACCTCGAGTAAGCGAGGGTTCGAGCTCTTTTAGAACGAGGGTTTTTTATAATTGATAGACCAGTATTTCAACCGATGACGATGTGGTCGAACACTGGGTTGCAACAGTTGCTGCCTCGTTTTTGAATTTATGAAAGAAAAAGACCTCGCTGTTCACACACACGCCTTCACCACGTGTAAATCAGTCCACTTTACGCCTCTGAGGAGTGGCGTGTGCTTTGAAAAATGTTGTGTCGCGGAGTAATTGTATGGTAGGTATGTATGGAATTGTGAGGTAGTTAGTGAAGGAATGTTTATGACTCACTTAGTTATTGCTACTGAGTTGATAAGCTTGTTTCATTATTAATGACAAGCATTTGCTAACGTGCTTTTTAATAGAAGTCTAACGATTGAATTTAGCAAACGACTTTGTTTTTGTTTTATTTATAGGCATAATGGGTGTAAAGTCCTCCGTTGAAAAGAGAAGAATAAATTAACATTCAATATGACTATACTTATGAACAAAACTGAAATAATAGATATGGCGTGTTTTATTTACATACAGAAATAGGTCTTCTGTCTTTACATAAGTTGTGCTTAGAATATATTAATTGGATAACAATATTTTTTACAATTATAGTAATTTAATTTGTATATCTCTGTAATTGTTTCGGAGAATCGCGCGGAGAACTATGATACCGCGATATAGGGTTTTGAATTTTAGTTCCGATGTTGCGTCATAGGTTCGTACCTACGTTCTAGGTTTTTTTCTATCGTTTTTTTTTGTGATAAATTGTCTACTAAGATTGAGATTTTTACATTTGTTTCCATTTTATACATCTCTGTATGTCTTTTCAGAGACAGCTGTGTTGTTATGTTCTTTCTTTCTAGTGGGTATGATTTTAAAACTAACTCATGTATTTTATTTTGATATCTTTCCACTCAAACTCATTTTACTTCACAAAACTCCGCTCCAGTCCTAACACCTCCATTAACACGCACCACTTATAAAACCAACAGACACCTCGAAATTTTTCACCAATTTATAAAATATTCCATCGCAATATCGGTATCGATAATCCGGTCACGTCCCTACGCGTCAGTGGCATTCCTGGCATAGTGAAGTGCGACGCTCGATATTTGCCGCTCGCATATTAAGATGGCATTCTTCGCAGGAACCGAAGAGCTGGGAGACAATACCAGCTATATGAGATATCGATCGTTGATGTGCTTTTCAACTGAATGGAAGGATAATGGGGTTTATTGAAAGCTGTGTTTGTGTCATGGATCGCTAGTTCTGGCTTTGTTGAGCTATTTGCGGTTGCAAGGTTAAAGAAAGCTCTCATTCATCTGCTCATACATGTTTGTAATCAGAAAACAGAATTGCGTGCTCTTCAGAATCACAATATAGACTGGGTAGATTAGTTTAGTAATAAATAAGCAATTATGTTCATAAAAAGGAATTATTAGTTAGTTATTTCTATGTTTTTGTATAGCTACATTATTTTTACTGATTATAATGTCTTGTGGCGTTTATTAAGTAAATTAACCTTTTTAGTAGCGTAATTAGAAACACAATAGAAAGACAATGGGTAAGCGGACGCCGGCGTTTGCTTGGGGGTTTAATGAACAAATCAGAAATTCCGTAAATTTAATTAGGTTTCATAAAAAATGAAAATCATGTTTTTTTCGGAGTTGACTTCGCATCCTTAAGAGGAACCTTCCCGATTCATCTATCATCAATGTGAAAATGGTTTAAGAGCTTGTTGTTTCATTCAACACAATCCAACGTGTTTTTTAAAAACCTTAAAAGTTTTTGGAAATCTTTTTTGTCATTTAATCAAGATTCTGAATGACAAAATTAATTTCACAGTTATATTTTCTTAACTTTTTTGATTTATGAGTAGATTATGATGGGCCAAACTTCACGTGAAAGATCTTTACTGGATTAGTTTTTACACAAATGTATATTTTGTTTTCCATAGAAATCTAGATAATATCCAGAAGATATCTGTATATCCAAAATATTTAGTGGGTACATGTGCAATAATGTCCTAATCACGTAAGAGCGGTTATGTAGAAATGTATCTCGGGTGTAACGCTTTTAACTTAAGTATTTAATAAGGAAAAATATACATTACGCATGTTTTCTCAGAGATTTCCATAATCACGAACATACCTGTGAAAAATAAAGGAAAATATTAGAGAAATGTCAAACATTTTTATAGGGTAGGCATGTATTTATGTAACAGATTGAGATGCGATCGGACGTTTTGTTACCGGTTACTAACTCAACATGAGTGAGGCACGGAATCATCAGTATTGTGAAATGATGATTTGTATGTTTTCCTCTTTAAGTGCTTACCATGTGGATATCTATAGGTATATATAGAGAATAACGGAAAGGTTGCTTATTTTCGATATTTACAGACTACTTTATGAAGAACTTCTTATTTACGTTCTTTGATACATACCCTATAAATGAAACGCTGAATATTTTATAATCTATGCGGACGCTTTCGCTATTCGTTTGGTTTAACCGAAATGGCGCGAAATCACGCGCGTTCACTTGGGATTTGAGTAGTACCTTACATATTTACCATAGATATTTATTATATTAAACATATGGATCGTCATCCCATCTCCCTAGCTTTTCCCAACTAGCTCGGGGTCGGTTTCCAGTCTAACCAGTTGCGGTATAATTCCTGTGTTTTACATGAAGCGACTGCCTACCTGCACAACCCAGTTACTGGGCAACACGATACTTCTTGAATAGACTGCTGATGGTCTGATTTCCTGTAATGACTGTCAAAGATCTACGAAAGACAAACGAGACCAACAGCTTTACGTACTTTCCGAGGCACGGGGTATTAGTGAATGAATGAATTAATGAATGAATGTTCTAAATAAACGGAAAAGTACATATGAATTGAAAATTTTACATTGTTGCCCTTGCCCTTGCCTGGTTTCGAACCATGCATGTGAGGCTGGAGCCTTAACTAATGGGCCATCACGACAATAAATATGAATGTTTACTTTAACCACATATATTTTGATGGCACGGTTGGCGCAGTGTTTGAGCTGCTGCGCTGCGTGTGAAAGTATGGCCTACGGATAATTGTTCCGTGTTTAGGTGTCTCACATCACGATTCCTATTTTAAATTTAGCAAGTAGTTGCAACAAAGTATCGATATGTCCTTAAAATTATGTTACAACACTACGTACTGTCGGAATTGAGACAAACAGACCGCTCACCGCACTGGACTGACACGCTGCGGTGGCTTAATTGCAGCAGTCACTTATGCCGAATACCGTCATGTGAGTATGGGAGGGTCAGAGTGGAGGGCCGGAGTGGAGGCTTCTGACCAGCACCGGGCAGTTTTCGATTTCGATTCAACAAATATTTGTATGGTCTTCAGATAGGTGAGACCAGGATGGTCTGAATGTCTTGTATAAAATTTGTATGTGAGTTTACAATTTTATAAACACACCCACGATCTGGAAGTGATTCCTAGTGTGCAACAATATTTAAAAAAAATCCCATGGGAACATACTGCCTGAATAAAAAGTATCCTATAAGATATTCCAGGACATGGCATACCCTTCAAGAAGTAAGCACACATTCAAACACAATCATAAACTTTCACCATCATCATCATCATTTCAGCCAATAAACGTCTTTTGTTGGACATAGGCCTCCCCAACTGGTCCTGTGCGTCTCGCATCCATCGGATTCCGGTCACCCTCACCTGGTTATTAGTCCACATTGTGGGAGGCTTTCCAACGCTGCGCCTTCCTGTGCGCGATCGCTACTTCAGAACCTTTTGGCCCCACTGCAAACTTTCGCCTTTATAATATTAGGGTATAGGAAGACGCAGCGTTGGAAGGCCTCCCATAAGGTGGACTGATTACCTGGTGAGGGTCGTGGGAATCCGATGGATGTGAGACGCACAGGACCGGTCATTATGGCGACACTTGGGGGAGGCCTATGCCCAACAGTGGACGTCTTTTGGCTGAGATGATGATGATGAATATTAGCGTGAAAAATTTTGCTGTGCTTGACAGAGTCACTTTAATAGAACTGTAATAATAATATTCCACAACTTTCAACGTCATCTAGTCCTAAACTAATCAGAGGTTGTGCTATGAGTACTAAACAACTAAAAACATGCTTAATATATACATATTATTGACTAGCTGACCTAGCAAACTTCGTACCGCCTAACAGTCAATGAATGTAGTATATCTTTCGATATAGTCAACAGATTGCGATAAAACCAAGCCTAAGTAATATATCAAGTTACACACAATTTATTTTAATGTATAAAAGTTATCTACATCGAATTTGTACATTTTAAGTGATGCGCGCACAACTAAGAACTTCTACAGATTTATTATAATTATGTATAGATAAATTGCAGCCAGACACAGGACACATGCATTTGCTCACAAACGTATGTAAAATTAGGTATTTAATATAAAATCAAATGGATGGAGAGGGAGACGGAGGCCAAAGAAAACATGGATGAATTCTGTGAGGAGCAATATGTAAGAAAACGCGGTTAGTGTGGGTAACGTGTTGTGTCGACACCCAAGTAACACGTGTAAGAAGATGACGATGATTACTTACATATTTAAAGAAACGATATCTCGTTAGACACTTAGTGAGGATATAGATAATGGCATTCGCAGTCATTCCCCGGCGCGTGTCACGGGACCCGGCTCGGAAGGAATGCGAACCTCGCGAGCCGCTGCTACAGGAAGCTGTGTTATTTCTATTGGAGATGGCTTTCGAATGAGCAGGATTATTATAAAATATTTTCAACTAAAAAAATATGGGGAAACCTGTATTCTAGTACGAAAGAAAGGTTGTTTTAATAAATCTACACATATAAATAAACTTGAAGTGTCTCTTTATAATATTATAATAACATTTTTTACTAAAAGCATAATTATACAAGTTTATTGGATATTTCTAATAAATAATAGTTTTTTTTATATTATTGTCTGCCTGCTATCGATCTGCCTATCTATTTTTTCCGACTATTCTCCAAAACGGTTGCACCAATTTTGATGGGGCTTTCACTGATATATGTCTGATATTTTAAGAAAGATTCCGTGAAAGCCAAAAAAAAAAAAGTGAAAAGAATAAATATGTTTTCTGTTTTGCGAATCTGATGCGAATTAAATCTCTCTCACCAGTTAGATAATAAGATATTTCAGCTCCTCCTAAAATAAAAAAAGTATCTTTAATTTGAACATCTGAAAGAGTGACCGCGGCTCTGAAACGCAAAGGGCAACTGGAAGACACGGGTGGGTTGTAGTAAGAAAAGGTTTGATACACCCCCTCACCCAGAGCAAGTGAAGTTATTTGATGACTTTCCAGATAAAAAAAATTGGGCAAGTGCGAGTCGGACTCGCGCCCTGAGGGGTTCCGTATAAATCTACCTATGTAAACAGTTCAATTCCTGAATGAAGTTTCGAAGGTTTTTCCGAATAGTAATTTGTTTTTGTCGCGTAATTTTATGACCTTGCTTTATGCCAAATTTCAGGATTCTGGGTCAACGGAAACTACCCTATGAATTTTAATTTCCTTGATGTTGAAATATACGTTTTTTTGCGACATAAACGACCGTATCTTTTTTTTAGTTATTTTAGAAGTTTATTTTTTTTCACAGCATCAATGGACTGCAAACTTGACCATATGGTTTTAATTTTAATTCGATACCTTTACGCGTTTCCGAGATAAAGTGTCTTGACAGACAGACAGACGGATGGACAACAAAGTGATCTTATAAGGGTTCCATTTTTTCTTTTGAGGTATGGAACCCTAAAAAATGGTTGGCAACTTAATTGGTCTGTGATTGGTAATGCGATGCAACATCAAAAAGTTTGACCCCCTAGGTATAACGGATGTCTGCAGGCGGCGGTTTCTTTTTTATAAGATTATTTGCCTAAACTAAACGGAACTGTGAACTTCCTGAACGCGAGACAGATTCGATTCCCAGCTATTAGAACTGCGACCTGAAATACAGGCTCAGCCTAGCTCAGGCGCAGTTGCTCATTTTTATTTCCTTCAATTTATTGCTCAAATTTGTACAATATTATTATGGAGAAATAAATTATTATTATTATAAAAAAATATATTATTATTATTATTTTTACCATTGACCAACAGATCTATCAATTTCAACTTTTCTATGGTGTTGAGGACAAAGGATGGTCCACATTAATATTTCTGCCAGCCTTCGCTTTAGTTTTTACGTACCCTCGTGAAAGGGAATGTAATTTGCCGCCATCCTGAACATCAGTCAGAAATACGTTTTTTTGGTAAAACCTTCTATTAGGTTTTACCAAAAAGCCGTATTCCTCACTAGTTCCATCTGCAGGACTGAGGAGCATTTTTAGAAACAACAAGTACTTAGTGATTACAAAAAGTATTACTAAAAAATGCAAAATAACTTTAATTTTGGAAGTCGGTGTTTATGGTTTTGTTTCTTCGTAGTTTAACACCGAGTTCAATTTTGTTTATACTTTTTGGAGATTTTTTTTTATATGGCAGTCGGTCATATTGTTTTCTATAAGGGTTTTTATTTTCCACTTTAAATTTTGTTTTATTATGGAGTTCCGTGCCCACTTACTATCCAGCTTCATCATCAGATCCGTTCAAGGTACCATTTTTATCAGAACCATTCATTTGTTTCGTAATAGTTGTTTATCTAAGATATCTGTCCGTTGGTCATCTGTGGCCTTCTTCATCAGTTTCACTTCATCAAGTGTTCTGAATCCTAATGCTTGATTCCTTGATGTAAATACTATAATAGTTATGTACCTATATAATATTATATATCTATAATATTTGATATCTATAAGAGTTTCTTCAATTAACCCTTTTGGACTCTTATTATCAGAACTAGTAGATAAATCTACTACGAGTAGATTTTGATAAAAAGAATTTTTGGAAAATACTTTTTATTGGTTCATAAATGATCTATTTCTAAGATAATAAACATAAAAAGTTTATATTTCGCTTTTGATGCGGTATACAATAACTTTGTTTTCTCTTATAAAGTGGATGTAACAATTTCAACTACATTCTAATGTTTTTGGAGAATTTGGCAAACAAACGCAAACTTCGCTGAGGTAGTCAATACTAAGATAAACCATCTCAACTACATTTTGCCAAAAACCACGCCTGTTTCCATGATTCCACATATCGTCCAGTTGTGTAGACACTTAACATAAAGCTACACCAATCACAATATCCGGATCAATTTGGGAATTGATGAATGAAACAGCCATTGAACTTCAATCGAAAAAATCCCTCCAAAAACTTCTCGCAATCAGTTAGTAAGCATGGCGATTGTAGCTCGTGCCTTTTCTATATCTAATAGATTTGTCCGTCTGTTTGTTCTGCAGTGACAGTCACAGGCTGGTACCCACAGACTCCGTAAATAATTGTCGCGCCTGTTCATTGTTTCTTTGTCAATAACGTTTTTGTCAGGATCATTTCTACCATCAGTCAATGGTATCTAAGATAAAAAAATCAAAAAAAAAAAAACAGCCAAGCGCGAGTGCGACTCGCGCTACGAAGGATTCCGTACCATTATCTACACAACTTTTTTTTACAATTTTTTTTTTCTGTTTTTAGTATTTATTGTTATAGCGGCAACACAAATACATCATCGGTGAAGATTTCAATTGTCTAGTTATCACGGTTCAAGAGATACAGCCTCGTGACAGACGATGGACAGTGGAGTCTTAGTAATAGGATCCTGTTTTAACCTTTGGGTACGGAACACTAAAAACCACTATTAGTTTAAGACTCACATCTGTACGATCATAATATGTTGCTGTCAAGCTGTAGCAAGCAGAGAACTCGTATCATAATTATAAAACAACCCACATGGTTGTTTTATAATTATGATACGTTTGACAAATATGTCACCTGATGGTAAGCAATAGAGTACACTTGTTCTTACGTAGAACTTGACTTTAAGACCCCCAGATGGTAGCTAACACAGCAAATCTGTAGGAGCTCAGCAGGGCCAATGTTCGCTAGGGCCATGAGGGCTTTCTGAAAAGGAAACCTGTAGTCCTAGAACTCAAAGAGCAACTGAAGGACACAGGTATGGTTTAAGTCAGTAAAAGTCTGATACACCCTCGCGCTTCACCATAGAGCGCGAAAAGTCATTGGATCTCACCTCAAAAAAAGATTGAAGCTATCAGGAAACACAGAATCCGAAAGAATTAATAAGATAATAATTGTGGTATTCAAGTTACTTAAAATGTGCAATTATTGATAAGGTCCTGTTGACCGATACTTTGCCATAAGCCGAGGCTCATGAATTTTTTTTTTTTATATCACTCCTGAGTTAGCTCGCACAGTTGGTTTAGGAATACTTACATTAATGTTTTCCCTAAACAATTTGCGCATATGGTAGTAGATACTTTATTCATTTTTGAAAAGGAATGCCTTCGCCTGCGTTCCAAACCAGTAAACAATGATGATTTTAAGCAACATCTGCGTGGCAAGCATGGAACAAAACAATGTTAAAACTAAAATATCTTTTGTTAATTTTGATTCTTTTCTTTAAAGTTTCAAGTAAAGTCGGCAAGTTTGATTAGTCCCGTTGCTTATAACAATGGCTTTCACAATAACATCTTTAGCTAGTAAAAGTTATCTTCCACGAACAATTGTTTGGTTCTGTTAATGTTTTAAGGATTATAGGTGGTAAGTCGTTTTGGTTGCAAACTTTTGTTCTTGAAGGTTATTTTGTAATTGTAAAGGACGGCTAGGAAAGCATTCAGGTAGGCAGTAGGACTGTGGGAGAGATATTAGAAAGAGTAACCATGGCCCTGGAATGCGAAGAGCAACTGAAGTAAAAGTCTGACACGCTGTCTCGCTCCACCCAAAGCGGGAAGACTTGTATAATAACAACACCTCAAAAAAAAAAGTTAGGCAGTTACACTATGCCTAGTAAGATGCTATATGACGAAGGGAGCCATTTTATTTCCTCAATCTTTGTTTGGCACAAATTAAACGCTGCAGGTCACTTATTTAGTTTGGCTGTTGAAAATTCATTCAGCTACTCAGCGCCCGCGGACATACAGGACATGGTCTACCCGTATGTCAAATTTCACCTAAATCCGTTCAGTCGTTTGCGCATGAAGGTGTAACAAGCATGTAGCTGATGTAGCTTCGCGTTTGACCACTCGTTCACCTGATCATGTTGCCGACGATGGAATTCGCTTGCATAGAAGTAACCTCTTCACCCTTGACTAGTGAATTAAAGAGTAGGTAGGTATCAGGAAATGATTTGTACCGTACGTATGGGTCCACCATGACTCCAACATTGATAATTCAAAAAAAAATTAGGCGTGTGGCATAATCTACATGCAAAGCGTTAAAAAAAAATTAAACATCTGAAGATAAAAAAAAAAAAAACAAGTAAAACAAACATGTTGTTAACTTATAGTGTTCACACACGCTCCAACTTAGTGCGACGTGCGACGGTCCAAACACATGGAAAAAAATCTTTTCTCAATGGACGATCTGACGACGTGAAGGGATGACGACCTGAGATTTATTAATCGATGAATCGATTTAATAGGTTGAGATAATCGATTTTTTAATTGGTTGTAAATAATGAGTCAATCTAAGAAAATTGATATTGAGATTCGAATTTTTTCTTGCGGAATGCAACCATATTATTTTTAATAAGAAATGTTCAAAGCACCTATTTTCCTTAAGTAAACTTTTTAGGACTATCGATCTTTAGGAAATCTTTCTTTAAGATCTCAATCAGAGAAATCGATGCAGTAATAAATTGAGTCGTCGATTAAAATCGATGTAATAATGGTTGGTTCGGCCAGAACATCCACACATACTGAGATCCTACTACGAGCTCTTAACGTGATCCATTTGACGACCTAAAGTTACTGGTGTGTAGCTCCACTCCTTTTACTCGGTCGCACGCTTGTTTGGTACGGAAACGAACCAAATCAGTGGTTCGTTCGTACCAATTTCGACCGTCTGTTAATGATCTCGTTATCTATGAAATCGATTATAAAAAGGGATAGCAAATGTAATTAATGATGAGCAAATAGAAATATTGACATAAACAAGTATATTTTCATGGTTTACCCACACAACAAGGATGACTAATCGCTTATCATAACCTTAAAAATATGTTTAGCCCATTCCAGAAATCATCCTCATTACCTGAGCCAAGTCAACAAAGACAACAACAAACAATACTTTTAAATAATCCCTAAATTGTTTGGTACGTAGCTTGTTATTTTTCGGAACAGCCGACGACGCCCGACTATTGGCGGAAACAACCGAAGTGGGACTCATTGAGTAATGTGCAAGCGCATAAAAACTGCTGCCAAAATTAAAATTCATCAGTTTACCGATATCTGGATACGGGAACAGATCTTGAGAGAAGGTAGTTTTCGTAATTACTTTCAAGATTTTTATTTTTATTTAATTATCGTTATAGTTTTTGTTTACGTCTTAATTTTTATTTTTGTTTACGTTTTAGTTTTCATTTTAATAAGCACTTAAGTTTTTATCTTAGTTTAGTTTTTCTTTTTCGTTTTTTTTTTGTTTTTTTATTTTTTTATTTCTTTATTGGTTATCATGAAGAAATCGCTACTTTATTATTACGAGGACGTGGCGTACGAGATGGTAAGTTGAAAACATCTCAACTATTTAACATGACAGGAAAAATATTTAGAAAATCACAGCACATAATGTTCTAATGTAACTGAAAATAATTCATTTGGGAAATAACGTGCATTTTACAAGCATTCCAAAATCTGTGTGTACCCACCTAACTTATATGTAGGTAGACAATATAAAATAATACCATCACACAGGTGTTCTAATGTAAGTGAAAGTGTTTTATAATTGTATTTTTAAAATTGATATATTTCAATCATTTATTCATATTACATATTTCGTAAGCATTGCATTATCTATGTATACATACATGTAGGCAATATGTTACTAATCAAAAACCTCGCGACAAGTTTCTTGATTAAAGTTACGTGTTAACTTCTTGCGGGTTCTTAAGGATTTATTCACGAAACACTGGCCTACTAACATGGTTCAAATATCCAGTCGAAATTCCCTAAAGCTTTGGGTAATTGTAACTGCACTTTTGGTCTTAAAGAACACGTGTACGTAAGTCCAAAGTATATTTATTTATTACATACTTAGTGCACATAAAGGTACAGAGGCGGACTTAATGTCTTAGGCATTTACTACCAGTCAACCTTTGGTCCAGTCATTTACCCAGCCCTTAATTTTTTTTTTATGTAACAATTGCAAATCATTGTTTTTGTTTTTTGTCTACAGGACTTGAGCTTATTCTGCTTGCGACACGAACTGGTCACTATGCTAAATTGCGACGACTGCATTGATTGTCATCAACTCAGACTTCGGAATGCAAAGAAAACAGCCTCCAAAAGCCGTACCACTTCTAGAACTAGTAGCGATAGTGGCGTGACCAGCGACACTGATAAGATGAATGACGCATTTTACAATGCCGCTCCACCGGCAGGTTCGCTACCAAAACCGCGATGGTTCGAGAACAAAACAAGCAATAAACGTGAAAAACCAGCTACAGAAAAAACCTCGCTAGACTCACTCAGTATCTGGGTAAGAGCTTCCATACCAAACATAACCCAATCAACTTCAAGTGTTAGTTTTCCCGTACCGAGAAAAGTGCTGGATCAAATCAATTATTCATGGCCCCCGTTCCCGGAGTCAATATGGAGTGACGAAACGCTGAAAGAGACAAAAGCAAGGGAGCAAATCCTTCTCGGTGAGCAGGAGGGAGATGTCAATAGTTCTGTCGTGGAGTTCTTCAGCCACTTCGGAAAGAAACAAGCAATTCCTAAGACCGCGTTCGCATGATGATGCTAAAAATGGATCGGAGTACATTACGTTGTGCCTATAAAGTGATTGACAAGAGTGACCATAAAATAAATAGTGTATGTCTAAGTGTTGTGAGTTATGGTTTTAATGTGGGAAAATGTTGAGTGGTAATACAGAAAAATTACAGCTAATTTAAAAATTTACGGGTAGGTAATTCAGAAAAGTGACTATTAATTTAAAAAATACTAGTAGTTCAGAAAAGTGACTGGTAATTCAGAAAAGTGACTATTAATTTTTAAAAAATACTAGTAGTTCATAAAAGTGACTGGTAATTCAGAAAATGCCTATTAATTCAGAAAAGTGACTGATAATTCAGGAAAATGACTGTGCCCGTAAATGTGGTAGTTTTATAATAATAATGTGACTATTTCCATAGGTGGATCTTATTTTAGCTTACTTTTGACTCCTGTAGGTCTAGTTTAAAATGATGGTCTAGTATTCATTATATTAGGTAGTTTATTGGTTTACTTGTTTATAAGTATATTATAATTAGTTAAGTATTGTTTAAGTAGGTATCTATATAAAAAGAAATGTGATTCCTACGGTAGACACACAAAAGGGTTCTAGCTATTGCAGTTAGGTTTCCGCGCTTAATCCTTGGTTCGCTTTAAACATTGTGCGGTGGTTATGGCGGCAATCATTTGGCGGGCATATTCCATTCATAATAACAAAAGGGTTCATAATAATATTTTGTTAACAAAAGATGACTGTGATAAATATATTTTAGATTTGATAGCTCCTGGGTTCCTAGGTAGCGGTGATATTAATTTTTAATTATCTAATTTATTGAGAAAAGAAGTACTAATTAATATTATTAAAAAAAAAGAATAATTTCTGTAATGAGACTTTAAACTAATATAAAGTGATGTCATGATTATACATACATCTGATCATATTATAAAATTATATAATCAAAATATTATTGACTGATTAGCATGTGCAATACAGAAAAGTACAAAATTAAATGTAACTCTTAATGTAAGTAAAAAAAATATATTTTAATAGTAAAACCTATTTTGTAAGATTGAAAGATGCCATCAATATTGTGTTCAATAATTAAAATATGAAGTCGACATGTAAAGACTAGATTATTTTAATTTGTATATATTAAAATATGTTTAATTGTATTACAGATATCTGAAAAAAAAATATAACAGAAAGTACCACGTTTCAAAATTTAATTCTCCTATGATGAATCACTTCATGCAGGTTGTTGGGGCAGGAGTGGCACATTATAGAGAATAGTATTTTGTACATAGTTTTTTCTGTCATATTTTAGTTTTTCTTAGTTTAAGTACTAATATAGTTTTAAGTTCTTTGTTACTAACCCGTGTAACCTATGTTCAGTCTGTGTTTGAGAGTAAAAACGATTATTATCATTATAAATTTAACAATATAATTTGTAGCAATTGATGAATAAAAGTACGCTTGTAAGATAAAAATGACATTTATGTTTTTCTTTTCATTTTTTTTCCTGTACGCTCCAAATCTAATATTAGTACCTCTATTTAGTTTTAGTTGTGGTACCTTATAGCTAAAACTAAATAGAGTGTAAGTTTTCCGGTACCTTATACGTATGATAAAATACACATAATTACTCAATTTACACCTTACTTTGGGATTCAATTCAATTCAGTAATTTTTTTTTTTAATAAATCTCTCGTTCAAGTTTTGACGCTTTGTTGGCGTAAAAACAGCATGCTATACATACCTATAAATATAATAAATATTGGGACTAACACACAAATATGACTTAACACAAAAATAATCATCAAAATCGATCCATAAACAATTGATAAACCACATTAATAAGAAGAACAGAATTGGTGAAATGTGGGTATGCCAGTTTAAAGTTTAAGAAAAAACATGCGGTTGCGACAGTCTCGGAAGATTTGCTATCATTTATTGATGAGTTCCGTATACGAAGTTTTTTTATCAGATCTTTACCAAAAGTTAAGGCCATGTTCTATACAAAAAAAGTCCTAAAATGAGCAAAGATGAAATACACCCCAAATGCTTCGAATTGTAGGAAACCCATTAGGTACAATTTCAATCATTCAATCAATACTTTAGATAGAACCAGTTTCATATATTTTATTTAAATCAGATTGAAATCCGTGAACAAAAAGCAGGTTCTTTATTCAGGTGGGTCAGACAGTGTTCAAAATTGACTAGCATTTGGAGAGGAAAATATCAAAATCCATAAAAATTACATAAAAAGAAAATGATAAAAAATACAACCGAATTTAATAACCTCCTCCTTTTTTTTGAAGTCGGTAAAAAAAACTGACCAAGTACGTGGCGGACTCGCGCACGAAAGGTTCTGTACAACATTAGACATTATATATAGGCAAAAAAATCACGTTTGTTGTATGGAAGCCTTTATTCTGTTTTTATATCATCTGTGCAAATTTTAACTGTCTAGTTGTCACAGTTCATAAGATCAGCCTGGTGATAGCCAGACGGACAGTGGAGTCTTAGTTAATGTCCCATAACCTTTTTTGTACGGAACCCTAATTAAATTCGATAGTATAAAATGATCAGTCAGACAAAAAACATTTTTATAAAAAAAAAGTGTTTTTAATTAATGTTTGCATGCATATATTTTAGATTATTCTTTTTCGTTAAATGTTACCCAGTCAATAATATAATATTTTTAACCTATTTGAACCTTCTTGACAAATAATTATATACTTATTAATATTTTGTCACACATGTGATTGAGGACTAGTACTATATAGTTTCTGCAGCATTACTAAACGTCTCTTCTAAACAAAAATAGAATAATCAAAAGCGGTTATCATTTGGCGAAGATATCACTGACAAAAATACAAAGAAAAGTCGACTTGAGAACCCTGTTTGTAAAGTTCGTTAAAAATATGAAAGGTACAAAAGAACCTATAGAACTATGAGTCACACTGTAATTGTTCACAGATTAATCCTGCTCGATGCTAGCGTAAAAGAAAGAAACGATTCAAAGTACACTCAGCGCTTTACCCACAATAGATAACATTATAAAGAAACAAAAACAGTGGGTACTTTCCAAACTATTTAAAAATGAGTCCGTCAAATAAAACTCAGGACCTTCATATAGACAGAGCTTGCAATCTTGCGCGGCCGCCGCGTTACCTTCGACCATAATCATTTATAATATTTTAATTACTCCATTTAATTATTAATTGAATAATAACGACTTTAGAAGTGAGGCGATATAAATTTTGAGACAGGTAAGTTTTCTACATTCTTGTAATTGCATTGTAACTGTGTGCACTGCAGTTTGTTGTATTTCAAAGTTGAGGAATTTTGTGCCTACTTAGACTAGGGAATAAGTCTTCAGTTATTATGGAAAAAAAGGCGGAAAAATAGGTAAGTACCTATCTATAAATGAAGATTAACTAAATTCTTATGTTATAGGGTTAATATTGTTTGTTTGTAGTGACAGTATTTCTAGTTAGAAAAACATTTGACTTTTAATCTGAAAATATTCTTACATCATTAAATGGAACATAAGCTTACTCTGTATGCTATATATTTATTATATCGATATTTATTATATATAATTCTTCTGTACGTGTGTTTGTCACCTAGCCCTTCTAAACGACTTGATCGATTTGGATAAAGTATTGTGTGTAAATTTGATTGGGTCTTTGGGTGGTTTGAAAATACAATTGGACCCGGTGCAATCAAGTTTATTTTTTCATGTTTGGGAGAGAACATCGTCTGTCAGGACTGCTAGTTTAAAATGCTGCTCCTGTGCCTTAGGGTGAAGTAAAGTAATCGCGGAATCCTACCTAGTATTATTATACGAAACAAGAAAAATACCTAAGCTAGGTACGTTGTTTTACGTATCGATGAAGGTAATTAGTCTTGATGATGAATGGCCATGCGTGGGTATTATCAGCTGTTGTATTACACGAATTATGTTCTATCATTTCAAATATTTTGCTTGTTCTTTGGGAGCCTCGACATGATGACATTCTAATAACCGTAACGATTGTCAAAAATATTTTAAAATTCGGTTCTACCAGCGGCTTTTTTGATTTATTTATATAGTCTATGGATTGTCTTACAGGCGCACCAACGACTTATTTTTACAAAATAATATTTCAGTGTGGATGTCTGAAATTATCCCAAAGGAATATACGGCAAGTACGCTCTGAATAAAACGTATCCCTGTCTGTCTTAATACAGGAGGCAGTCTATCTGTGTGTTAAGTTTTATCCTAATCGGTTTAGACTTGCAAAGGGAACGACAGACAGACTGACAGATAAGAATTACTTTGTATAAATATATAATAATACCCATACCATACCAAATTATTTTAATGTTGGATGGATAGCTAATTTTTTTAGGTTGGCTTTAGGCTGTAAAACATCATGTTACGACAGCCTAAACGATTTGTTGCATTTTAGATAGAGAGATGTCGTTAGATTTGTCTTAGTTGCAAGAATAATGCCGCTGGGTACTACATCAAAATTATAAATATAAAATGGCAAAATTTTAGCGCCAAATTATGTTTATTCGTGACATAGTCAGGTAGGGTATTAAAATAAAGAGCTCGAGAAGATAATTTCAGAATCAACTCTCAAACTCATCAAAATATGGGTAAAAAAAAAAGTTGACAGTGATAAAAAGCCTGTCAGCTTAAAATAACTAAAAGTTGGAAACAATTCACTCCTTTCGAATACTGTAATTGGAGACACAATGGAAAGACAATGAGAGAGCGAACACTGGCGTTCGATTGGGGTTTAATGGCAGTTTGATGCAGTTGATGGCGTCAAATCTGAGATTAATCTAAAATAAATTACACGGACTGCATAAGACTGCTTAAAGTGAGTTGTTTTGACATTTTAGTTTTTTTTGGCAGTCTTTCAAAAACAGGCTTTTTAATTCAAAAAAATCTTGTTTTTCCTAATCAAACCTTATAACTATATTCATTCAACCAGCCCGCACGCTGACAAGGTACATTTCTTTTGCGATCTTCCTTGTTATCACAGTATCAATCTCTCAATCAGCTGTACTAGGTGTACAAAAGTCATTTCTCAAAATCATTAAGTCAGCTGTTTCCTATTTTTTTCGAGTTATTCGAACAAAGACGTATTGAAAACCTTTTTGTTTATGAGTTTATTTAGAGAAAAAAAAATCTTTTGTTTAGAGATTTTAAATAAGTACAGCATTCTTAAACAACAGGTACCATTCCTTTCGTCACTATTCACAAAATTAATCCTTACTAAGAACAGTTCAAATCCTCACAAGGCCAGGCCATTACAAGAAAGTCATACTTTAGCAAAGTTATAAACAAAATTTATGGTTTGGGCTTCAAATTTGCAAACTTACTTGCTACACGATGTTCAACTTTGGTACCTAGGAATAAGGACAGGTTCTTGAAAAAAAATCTTTCATTTTTATGACCGTACCTGAAATATTTTAGGAATGGTTACAATAGCTCATAGCGATTATTTATAATGCCAAACTTTATTTTGTTTATTTGCTTACAAATTGAACTATTTTCGTTTGAAACAAATCATTTTTATTGTGGAACGTTTGCTGTTTTATTTTGTAAGATCTTAATTGTTTCGTAAAAGGGAAATGAACCTTTTATGACCAGTATTGAATGGTCCACCAGACTGTATTGTTTGTTTAAAATGTAGTTTCAAATTATGGTGGTCAGCTGTTAGGTACAATTACAGTTTGCTTTAGATTGTTAGCATTGTGATTATAGTGTTACTGCTCTCAAATATATATGTTATAATATGTCTAACGAGTGTGTCAGTGATAACTGAGGAAAACTGAGGAGGTCACGAGTTTAAAGTTATTTTTTTTTGTGTTGTGCAAGTCTAAAAACAAGTATACTGAAAAACGTTAAATCTTACTGACACCAACTGGGGCCCTTTCAAATAAGGTAATACTTGAAAAACCCTTATTTATTTATATTAGGGACCAGCTGACTCGACAGATGTTGCCCTGTCTTAGCTATGAATTCAACGCGTGAATTGTAAATAGTCGTAGTTTTCTGATTTGCTGTGCAATTTTCTTCATAAGAACCTTCTAGAAACTATAAAACTTAAAAAAAAATTAATGAGATCGGTGTAGTTGTTCTTAATTTTTTATAAATAACTAACTTTTGCCAGCGGCTTCGCCAGCGTTGGTATGGAGTTTCGTAAAATCCGTTCTTAGTGGATGTCTACACCCTATAAGTAACCTTCCTGCCAAATTTTAAGTTTGTACGTGTTATAGTTTCTGAGATTTCGAGATTAATCAGTGATTGGTATTTCGCTTTTATATATATAGATTTAAATGTTTAAATTGCATGTATGATGTAGTATTTTATAATGTACTGTATTTAATTGATTTAAATATGTATCAACAAATATTTTGCTTTGCCCTGACACGGTCTACAATGATCCAATATTGTAGAAACAAATAAATTAATATAAACAAATTATGGCGCTACGTAATCGGGATTAATTTTTATATACATGTATAACTAGCTTCTGTCCGCGGCTTCGCCCGCGTAGAGCAAGTTTTGGACCCCGTTTCATCCTTGAATGAATTTCCTCTCTTAGTGCTCGCCTACATCAAAAAAAGACACCTTGTGTAGAAATTTCACGCTCTTAGGCCCAGTAGTTTCGGCTGTGCGTTGATATGTCTGTTAGTTTCTCCTTTTATATATATAGATAAAAATTACCTCATCTCATATGCAATACACAAACCAAATTCTTCTATAAAGTTGCTGCACCACACGTTTTCAAATTGTAATTTTTATTCTATTACAAAAAACCATAGCTTTATTGAGCGTTATTATGTAAACATAACACAATAACATACATATTATTATAATATCAGTAATGTCAATATTTAAAATTAAATTAACAATAATTGGAATAAACTATAACATTACAATTAGCGAGATAAAGCTGACATGCATTAAGATAAAAAAGTCATTAATTAATTAACTGTTGGAGTGATAACTCTAATGTCTTCCGTTTGAAAGTGTTTCTATGATTTCATTTTAATATTGTAAAGACTATCGTGATTTATATTTTAGCTATGTGGCATATAGTATTCTACGATCTGGGGCATTACCAGACTTACCCTTGTTAAAATCTATCTATGCTAGTTGTAGGTTGTCTAAAATGATTGAGGTAATCTACGATGAACATTTATAGATATTTTTGACAAAATTTGTTTGACTGGCTTGTTGGTCTAATGGTCAGTGGGCGTGGGTTCGGTTCCCACCCAGGACAAATATTTGTGTGTTACACGATCATTGTTCTGTGTCTGGGTGTAATTTATCTATTATATGTATGTATTTAAAAATATATAAGTATGTATATCAGTTATCTAGTCCTCATAACACAAGCTCTGCTTAGCTTGGGACTAGGCGGCGTTGTGTGATAGTTGTGGAATAAAAATAAATTAGTTGCGATGTAATTAGCTTGTATAGGAAACATAGATTTTACCTGATCTACGAAAACAAGGCTTTGACATTGATAGATTAATACACTCTTTATTGTAAACTATTATTAAAATAAATAGGGCTTAAAATTAACAGGATGTCAAAATGGAAATGAAAAGTGACGAACTTGATTTTATGATTGTGATTGTGAACATGGTTGAGTATAGCAGAGTTATTACTTGCAGATAAGTAGGTTCAATATTATGTCAGATAAACGCGTAATAAAGTAAACAAGTCTACTTTAAAATATAGCTAGCTTTCTGTATATCTACCTTCCTGTAGAAAAGTTCTTTATTCTGCTAGTAATAAAATATTAATATACTTATATAAATATGTATACAAAAGGTTTTATATTAACTAGCTGTTGCTTGTAGCTTCGCTCGCGTGAAAGCAGAATATCGTCCCAACGGATGCATGACAGAAATAAAAATTAGGTATATGTTTAAATAATTTAATAGACTTCGGCCGTTCTATTTAAAAAACAAAATGAATAAAAATTCCCGGGATTACAAGTATCCTATGTGCTAACCAACATATGATCTACGAATGCCAAATTCAATCCAAACCCGTTCAGCCTTTTGAGCGAGAACAAGTAACAAACATACACACGAACAAACTTTCATCTTTATAATATTTATTAGTGTGATAAGTAATAATATCATTGGATTTATGGGAGAGGCTTTGGTCAAACAGTGGCTGTTTCTCAGCAAACATGTGTGAAACTCCGACTTTGCACGAGTACAAATTATGTATATAAACCCTCCCCATTTATTAAAAAAAAAAATATGTCAAATCCGTTGCGTGGTTTAGAAAGAATAAGCTGATGAACAGACAGACAGGCGACTTTATTCTATGATGTAACACCATAATTCGACGTGTTCCAGCACAATGTTGGACGCTGACTCCCTGCTGCCAAATGATAGTAACTTCCACCCTCTGCTGGATCCGCCGATGCCACCATACACTGCAGCCACCCTCCGGAGAGCTGGCGTCGTGTGGCTGCACTGCGGGAAGCAGAACAAGTTCGAACAAGTCTGCAACTACTTCCACCACCTCGAGTCTATGGTGAGCTCATCATCACACTAGGTCTTTACCTATTAAGTAGTCGTTTGATGAACCAAAAACACTTTCAAATGTATTTTTTTTTAAATTGACTTTACATTGCAAGCTCGAACAAACTTTATTTTTAAGGAATATTGTTATTCGTTTGTAAAAGAATTGGTTTTTCTGTAATACCGTCATATTTACAAAATCTATCTATTTAATTTGCCCATTAGGTCCCACTGCTAGATGAAGGCGTCTCTCTCCCTGTTCCATATGCGCCCGTCTTCTGCCATTGTAAGCTAGAAAAATAAAGCCCTTTTTAGGGTTCCGTACCTCAAAAGGAAAAAACGAAACCCTTATAGGATTTCTTCGTCGTTCTATCATCTGTGTCTGTCAAGACCTATAAAACTCGGGAACCCTTGGAGATATCAAGTTGAAATTCGGAAAAAATCAAACTTCTAAGTTAACTAAAAAAAAGATACGGCCGAATATGTAGAAAAAAAACGTATATTTCGACACTCTCAAGGGAATCAAAATTCATAGGGTACTTTCCGTTGACCTAGAATCTTGAAAGGCATGAAGCAAGGTCTCATAGCACAAGTAAAAAAACTTTTTTGCGATTCGGGTAAATCTTCGTAACTCAATTCGTTAATTGAATTGTTTTCATAGGTAAGTTTGTACGAAACCATCAGTGCACGAGTCTAACTCGCACTTTCCCAGCTTTTTTGTTTGGAGGAGGTAACCTCTGAAAGTACCTGAGGGTCTGATTACTAAAATACTCGTATTTTCACCGATAGAAAGCTGCTTGGTTCCTGAGTGACATGATATGGGCTATTTTAAGTACGCCGGCGAAGCCGCGGGCAAAAGCTAGTCACTTATAATATTTCCTGCCCACGGGTTCTAAAGCGGGCAAGTGCCAATGTGAATTTTTCAATTCATATGAACTAAGTTTATTTAGGTCATTACTGTCACCTCATACCTTGGAAAGCATGCGTCGCTTCCGCTTGTCATTCGTAGATCTTTGACAGTCGTTACAAGTAGTCAGACGCCAGAAAGTCTGTCCATCAGTCTATCCAAGGAGTATCGTGTTGTCCAGTAGCTGGGTTAGATAGGCAGTCGCTCGCAGGTATCCAGTCCAGCCGCATCCGGTCAGACTGGAAGCCGACCCCAAGCTAGTTGGGACAAAGGCTAGGGAGATGATGATATGGAACAATATAACTAATCATTGAACTTTTAAATTTCAGGAAGAAAAACTATCACCCAATGCTCGCGTGAAGAGTCGCATCCACGAGTTCAACCTCATGACGAACTATCCTCCAACATCGCACTTCCTGTGCCAGCACTTCCCCAAGCTCTACCGACAGAACAAAGTCAGCTACAAGGAATTACAAAGGATCACGCTAGAAAACTGTGTCTTCAACATTCAAGGATTCCATGACATGAAAGTCCACAAAGGTTCCACAACTAAATTCATTCTCGAAACCAGCCAATTGATCAAACTGTATTCCAAAATACATTCCAAAAGCTTAAAGACTTTGCTAACTGAATTTCAAGACTTTCTCAAAAAAACTAAAGCCAAAAACACTGTAGACCACATCGCAATGTATATCAAGCAGCTGTTCCTGAAAGATGAATTAGTGACTTGGAGTGATATGCCGAGAACTTTCAGTTTTCTTGAATTGGGGGACACAGACACACTTAATGACAGTGGATTGGCAACCGAGGTTTTGGAAGATAACAAAGGTCCTAATTTGGTTTTAAACCAGACAATGAATGCAGATGCAAGCAAAGTCAAAATATTGATGAACGAGTCTCGAAGAAAGGAACTCTTTAATATGATACCTAATTATAAAGATGTGGCTAAATTCACAGACGAAAAGGAAAAACCTGGAAGTGGGTTTTATGAGTTGTTTCAAAAGATGGAATAGTTTACTCTAAGAAGACATAGATGGCGTTATTATAAAGAGAGCATACTCAATGCAATATGCAAACAATATTTTTTGAAGCTTATATAATTACTTTTGGTATATTGTGTTATTAATTATAATTAAGACGTAAGAATCTTACAGAATATATGTATTACAAGTGACTTCACAATATGTTTTGTGTGATACGAACATTATATTGATTATTAAAATAATATGTATGTATTATTTCAACTTAGATACTTGGTTTCGTAAAATACTTAGTCCCTGCTCCACCATAATTATCCTTCTCCCTTAATCTATCTCACTAGGTACAATAGTGTGGCGACCATAGAGGCCACGCTAATACTACTAACTTGCAAACTGGCGAGATGTACTTTTAAGGTTTATGTTTAAAAAGCTTAGGTAGATATTCGAAACATGATTGATTAGAGATTGTCAAATAAGAAAAGCTTAGTTTTTTCTTAAATGATATAAGTATTTTCTATAAATGATGTAACAAAGAGTGCTTCTAACAATACAATAATAATAAATTGAGCTAGAAGCCTTTTAATTGCGTATTTTGTACCTACTTCCGAGATAAAAAAGTACTCTGTGACCTATTTCAGGACATACTTAGTTCAATGCTACTAAAACCACGCCTGGTCTTTTTTCCAAATAGAGCTAATTCCACCCAGCTCCATCTTTCCGAAGTATAAACGTGTTAATAACCGACCACCTTGAGCTTCTTGGGGGTAACGTCATCTATCCTCAATTTCGGCTCTTACATCGAGGCAAAACCTCAACAAGCTGCCAAAATTGGGGATCTTAGCTAAGGTGAAACGGTACTTCCCTCCGGAACAGCTGCTCAATCTTTACCAACCTTTTGGTAACAATGTAGACTGGATATATTCTGACTGTAATGAACTGATCCCGCAAAATGTATCATGTAGCCACATAGGCGAGTTTTTTAATGGAATTCTCACTTCTAACCTCTCTCAATATAACGGTGAAAGAAATAATAATGGTAGATTATTGGACTTAGTATTTTCTAACGACTTGGTTAATGTTACTGAATGCCATGACGCCAATTTTAAGGCATTTTTGGTGCGAGTACCGAACTGTTTTCTAGACCTTGTTATGGACGAAGGCTTTTGGCCACAGGGTGTGGTGTTCCGTCGCTTCCGCGGACAAATACCACAGGACAGCACCAAGATGAATAGTGCGAAGTGAAGTGTTACTAACATAGTTTTAAATCACGTTTACTAACAAAATGATTTATTATAAGTAATTATGTATTTTAGTCTATAAGGTATTTATGATATGGGTACATGTTGCCTGAAATAAATTGATTATTATTATTATTACCTGTTGACCTGCATCATAAGCCTTTAAGGATCACTGCTGACTTTGTTGAGATTCATAAATTGACCGATAAATTGACGACTAAGTATGTATTTTCTAGGGGCGACTACACCGCTATTAAATCTGAACTCGACCAAATCAATTGAAATGAGTTTTTACTTGCTGATTCGTTGGAAATTGCTGTGGAACTCTTTTATAATAAGCTGTACCAGCTCAGAGACAAGTATATCCCAATTAAATCCGTTAGACGGTCGTCTTATCCGCCTTGGTATAGTTCTGCTTTGATCAAAATAGTGAAAGAGAAATATAAATATCATCGCAAATTTATAACATACGGTAACATGTCCGACTTTCACTCTTTTTCTCTTTTACGGAATAGAGCGGATAACTTGGAGAAAACGTGTTTCAATACATACATGGATATAATAGAATCGTCGATCATTGAGAACCCTAAGTCTTTTTGGACATATGTCAAAATGATGATGAATATCTAAGATATGTTTGTTCTCAAAAATCCTCGAACGTATTGTATTTAATGACGTATACGCTGCAATGAGATGTAACTTTGGTGATGAACAGCATGGTTTTCTAAGAAAACGGTCTACTACATCTAACCTAATCTTATCCCATGAGTTTATATCCCAAGCTATGGAACAGCGTGCACAAGTTGACGTTATTTATACTGATTACAGTAAATGTTTTGATCGTATTGACCATAGACTGCTCTTAGAGAAGCTATTAAAAGCTGGAATACACGGAGATTTGTATCGTTGGTTCTCCTCTTATATTGATAACAGAACACAGGCTGTGGTGCTTCAGGGATACACATCTCGATGGGGTTTCGTCCCCTCTGGTATTCCACAGGGTTCAATTTTAGGATCTTTATTATTTACTCTCTTCATTGCTGACGTGAAACACTGTTTTGAAAACAGTTATATTTTACTTTATACTGACGATATAAAAGTTCATAAAATTATAAGAAAAATTTCTGATACACATCTATTGCAGGCTGATTTAAATAGGTTTGAAGAGTACTGTAGACTTAACCGGCTAGAATTAAATGTTTCGAAATGTTTTCACATATCTTTCACACGTCAAGAGTCTATAATTGATTCCACATACAGACTTTATAATAGCGATATAGGAAAAGTTAATAGTATTAGGGATCTTGGTGTAATACAAGATATTAAACTACTTTACGATCAGCATATTGATAATATAGTGAATAGGGCGTCAAGAACACTTGGTTTCATAATGAGAACCTCAGCCGCTTTCCGATCACTAAAACCGATCAAAATTTTATATTGTTCGTTCGTACGCAGCCACCTTGAATATGCATCACAGGTCTGGAACCCTCAATATGGGATATATAAGTCTCGTATTGAGGGCATCCAGAAAAGATTTCTTAAGTTTCTTGATTATAGAGCAGAACAAGTATCTGTTAACTACATTCACCGATGCAAAAGATACCATTTTCTACCGCTTGACCAGAGACGTGATATTAATGATGTGTGCTACCTGATTAATATCGCAAATGGTTCAGTTGACTGTCCTGAACTTGTCTCAAAATTATCACAACGCACTAATCAGATGGGGCTAAGACAGCGGCCACTTCTGCATGTACCTAGTGCAAACACTAATTATAGGCGTAATGCATTTTTTCTGAGAGCCAGTCGCAGTTTTAACAGGATTTCATGTGAACCTGGCGTTGACCTATTTTGCACCAACGCGAGCACAGTTAGGAAGCTCTTAGCAAAGCCATTTTTTGAGCAACTAGCACCTATTTGCACATTATTACTGTTTGTATAAATTAATTTACTGACAGCAAGGTATTGTGGGACGAACAATTTTTTTTTTGTTGTTTTATATGTGGGAGCTTGTAATTAGCAATTTAGTTATTTACTATTGTCATTGGTTGTATGTTGTTATTAGTCTGTAAGCTTTCCTAAAATGTGAAAAATAAATAAATAAAATAAAATTTACCAAGCGCAAGTTCGATAGTTTATGGAATACTGCTCTCGTCTTTAAGATGGGTCTGCCAAATACCAGCTTGATGCTCTAGAGGCAATTGAGAAGCAAGCCAAGAAGATCATCGATAATGATGCACTTGTCTAGTCAAAACTCCAAAATTTTGAGCATTTACGCCGAGGTGCTGACCTGTCGGATTTCTGTCGTTTACATTTCTGAAATGTGTGCGCTAGAATTGCACAATTTAATTCCATCAAGTCCGTTCCATCATCGGCCCACTAGACTTACGGCGTTGCGCCACCGGTACATTGTGGACATCCCACCCATACGTACAAAGCGTTTTGGGAAAACATTAATTATGCGTACAGTTAAGGAGTGGAATCCCCTGCCGCAGCCTGTATTTCCTGATAGCTATAACCTAGGGGTCTTAAAGTCAAGAATACACTCTTAGGTTACTTCTAGGCAAGCGTGCTCCGTCGGCGACATCATCGGTTACCATCCATCAGGTGAGATAGTGGTCAACCGCAAGCCTATCAATAAAAATAAATAATACAATACGTATGCAAAATTTAATACAAATCCGTTCATCCATCAAAGTGTGTAATCGTAGCAAAAACAAATTGATCATTTGCATCTGTTCTGATATAAAAAAAAAAGTATTTTTAAATTTTTGTTTGTAATGAATAAACCAAAAACTACTAGACAGATTAACTTTTAAAACTGTTCCACCAATAGAATCCTACTTTATCACCGAGTGATTTCTAGGCTACGTATCTACTTTCACACGCGAAGACGCTAGCAGAAACTATTTTATAATATTAATATGAAATAATATAAGTTAGGATAACACTCATAGATATAAGTATAGGTACTCAATCTACTAATTTTATTTTATTACAATGACAAAACAAAGTTCATACAATAACTACCAAACTGTACTTCTTATTCTTTGCTCATTAGTAGTTATTCTGATTTATTAACTGGCAACACCAAGCGCTTATCAATACCAAAGACTAAACCCAGTAAAAATATATATTATCTGTAGTCTGGCTTACAACAGGTCACAGAACACAATACCCTAGTCTGGCAGTCTGGCTCAGTCTGGCTACGACCTCGAAGCAGCGCGTACGCATGCTCCTCACTTAAACGTTAAAAAATATAATCTGTTTCAAAATGGAAGACGTAATGTCAACGCCGGTAAACACGATCACCAGGGAAAACTTGACAGTGTTGATAACTAATAACATGTTGAATAATTCATTGGAATTCATCTCGGACTGTGATACGGTAAGTTATTTTTTTATAAACATACATTTGTGTTAATAATTTTATTCACTCGTGGTATTTTGTTGTGTCTGCGAACTTTTGAATAACGGCCTTGGCTGTCAAAGTCTTGTTGTTGAATGTCTTGCTGATAAGAGTGATAGGAAGTAAATTAATAAAGTTTACGTGATTAAATTAATTTAAAGAAAAGAGTTAATCAAAGAATAAGAATGATGAAATGAATGTAGTCCTAAAATCATATCAATATCTATCTTTTTATTTATTAGGGAAATCTAACGATTACACACAATAAATGCATATATATAAGTGCGTAATTCACTACGGCATCCACGTGTTACAAATTCAAAATTTTTTGCAATACAATGAGTACAAAATATACTTAAATACTAATTAATCATACAAATTAACAAATGTTATTCTTATATTATATTACTAAAATTTATACCCACTATTAGAGAATACAGTTAATTTTCCGATTATGAGAATACATTTAATTTTCTGCGTTTTCGATCATTTTAAGTAGATCAATAAGAGTTTCGTTTGTTGACAAAGAAAAAAAAAATAAAAAAAATTGCAGCAATTTAGTAAAAAAAAAAAAATACACAAGAATATGGGAAATAACGTGGCCTGCCTTGACCTGTGTTGTAAGTACTTAGTATCGGTGGTGTCCAACTTGTGACCGTTTTTAAATATTTTTGATAAAAAATATAACATGGTGTAAAAATTATTGGAATCGATTCAGTTACTGATTCTGAACAAACTATGTTCAGGTTTCGCATATACTAAAAATAATGTTGCATAGAATAATTATTATTAGTAGGCCGTACAAATATGAGTTTCGCGATTGTTCGATACAGATGCCGCGGCCTTAGAACGCAAAGGGCAACTGAAGGAACACAGGTGGATTTCAGTCAGTAAAAGTCTGACACTCCTTCTCTCTTCATGCAGACCGGGAAAAACTTATTTGATGATTTCCCACCTCGAAAAAAAAGTACACAAATATATATTCTGTGTGGGAATCGAACCCGCGGCACGCATCTTAACAGACAATAGTTTCGCCCGGCGCCAACCTGGCGTCGTCTTATTATCAATAGAAATTAAATCAATAAAAAGCTCAAGTGCTTCAAGAATTTCAACAACAATACGAGTATCCTGCTACGAACAGGTACAATAGCAGGTATCATTAAGGTTCTTGGAATTCCAGTAACACTGGATCAAAGTGACCGCTTCCCGGAGCTACCTGACTAGCTGTAAAAACACAGGTAGGTTTATTTGTGGCCATATTCAACCATGTTAACCTAAGGCTAGATAACCATTCAATTACTGTTATTAAACTTAAACCTTATTACATAAAATAAGGTTTAAGTTAACTGATACCGAGGTGTATCGAATTCGGTACACTGGGACCTGAGGGGTTGAAAACAGGTAAGGCAGTGGAATCGTCTAGCGACAATAAAATGATTGTTAACTATAGGTAAAGCTAGTCAGGTACCTAGTTCCGGGAAGCGGTCACTTTGATCCAGTGTTACTGGAATTCCAAGAACCTTAATAATACCTGTTACTGTACCTGTTTGTAGTAGGATATGTATTGTTGTTGAAACTCTTGAAGCACATGAGCTTTTTAGGTGTTTAGTTTGTATTGTTATTGAGACGACTCGGTTGGCGCCGGGCGAAACTACTGTCTGTTACTATGCCTACCGTATGTTCGATTCCCACACAGAATAAATATTTGTATAGCCTTTTTTTTGATGTGGGAAATCATCAAATAAGTATTTCCCGGTCTGCATGGAGAGAGGGAGTGTCAGCCTTTTACTGACTGAAACCCACCAGTGTTCCTTCAGTTGCCCTTTGCGTTCTAAGGCTACGGTATCTGTTTCGAATAATCGTGAATCTCATATTTGGTCGGCCTACTAATAATAATAATTCTCATCCAGGGTACTTTTAAGTACCTACCTGTACAACATTATTTTTAGTATAAGGGAAACCTGAATAAAATTTGTTCAAAATCAGTAACTGAATCGATTTCAATAATTTTTACACCATGTTATATTTTTTCCCAAAAATATTTAAAAACGGTCACAAGTTGGACACCACCGACACTATTATCAAGCTTATAACTTTGTGATTTTTCATGATACAGTTAGGAAATTTTGTGCATAGATTCTTCACTTAGAAATACTAGAAACGTGTTTTGGGTTTCGCATATACTAAAACTGGTCTCGTTTACGTAAGTTTATATAAATCTGTAATAACACATCTACAATACACCTCAAAAAAGAAAATTACATTTAGTCATTTTCTTTTTTTGACATGTCATTTATTGATAATTGTAATTATTTATTTTTCTTGTTTTTTTTTTATATAGCTTCTTTTTTTTTTAAATGTGAATGTAAGAACACTGTAGACTTCACGAATTCGTTACTTCGTTAATATGATTATTTTTATTGTGCTTTTGGGTACAATATCGACTGGTCTACACTGTTCTTACATAATATCTATTAATACTGTAATATGAAAATATTGTAAACAATCACTTTTTTAAAAGAGTAACCATGGAGTTTCTTGCCGGTTCTTCTCCATAGGAAACGACCAATTTGGAACCATGCACTAGCTTCTGACGTTTTATAAGTGCCCATGTAGGCCTATGTGAAATAAAAACTTTTTACTTTGACACCATACCGATATTTCTAGTGTGGGACAAAATTTATTACAAATGATAGGTATCAAACATTTCCCACGAGTTTCAGACTTATAGCATTACAGCATCATCAGCTTTATAATGTCCCCACTGCTGTTTTCCTTCACCTTATACGTAGTGGTGATGAAATAAAGTACACAAAGTAATTCTCTGGGCCTTAAAGAAGAGGCCTGAATCCCAGCTGTGGGAACATTGTAAGGCTGCATCTGCGTCTGGCTGGGTTTGTACCCGCGGCTTACAACTCGTAACTCAGGGCCGTTACCACTGGTTCACTACGGTCTCTCTCTCAAACATTGGACCACCACATGTATATTGTTTTTATCCATTTAATTGCACTAACTTGTGTTGATTTGGTAAGGTAATTGATTGACAGATTTTGTGTTTAGTAGTTTTCGAAGTCAAAGTAAACTACTCACACCATAAAGGTTAAAACCATGTAAATAAACAGGCGAGAAGGTCCCCAAACGCATAAACTGCCAATAAACAGGACCCAGAACATCTATCACGATCTAAAAAAACTACTAACAACATAAATTGTAACGAAAAACTATCTTGTTTCAGATGGAGACCGATTCACCAGTAAGAAAGCCGAGCGGACAACCAATCAGCAAAAAGCTATTCCATTCACCGATGGCCGACAGCCCTAACGAAGGCACATTCACTTGGACCGCCACCGAACGAAGTAGAAAGGCGAAAAAGCGAAAACAAATACTCATCCCAGACAACAGTGAGAGAATCAAAAAAGCGTATGTCAAGGAGTGCGAACAGGATGGATATAGCCCCGAAGTACGAGGGGGAATGAGAAAGAGAGTTTTAATCAGCCTCTTTCATAATAAGGAGTATTACATGGATTTGGGCAGTTGAATTTAAAATTAGAACGTTATACATTGCGTATCTCTGTTTATCAATATTCGATCTATGTATATTATTAGTGGCCAGCAATGTATGTGGGCTGAAATATTTCGTGGTTATTTGTAAGCCAATATTTTGATAAGGGTCATAGTAATTAATGAAATACCCTGAAGCCATATTTGTCTGTCCGATGTTAATATTGAGTTACATAGTTTAGTTAGTGTATACTTTATTTCATTGGTCTAGATAGCAATATTATTTTAAGTTTATATTGGGCTATGAATTTTAAGAGGCATGAAAACAATTACATATTAGTTTATCTTGCTCAATTTAAGACTGCCAAAATGATTAGAAATGTGATAAATAGGTGCTGATAAATAATTAAGGACGAAAAAAAAATATTTTAACTGAGGACTGCATTCATTTTATTATTTTCGTGCTAAAGACTGAAGTTATTTTAAGTTTTAAAAGTTATTTTTAAAATCAAGTTTGTGTACTACTACTTAATTCCACTTATATTTTTTTTATATATTTTCCATGAATCACTGATCAGACCAAACGATTTAAAAAAAATGTGCCATCTAGTTTTAAGTATTCTTATTACAATTTTTATGATAGAATTTACTTTTATAAAAATAAAATATTACGTGCCATAAAATCAATTTACTCAGTGTATTATCAAATTCATTGGTTTAATAAAATGTTGTAGAATATTTTTTTGGTATTTTTTGTACCCTGTTTTTTTTTAATTGTTGATAAGCTCGCTCTTGACCATAATCTCACCTGATGGTAAGCGATGATGTGGTCGACGATGGAGCACGCTTGTCTAAAAGTAACCTATTTACTCTTGACTTACGAATTACGATATCACCAAAATGAATCAATAAATATCCGTATCTCAGCTCATTTCGTACTGCGCCAGGTCAGCCCAAAGGCTTCATAAAGTGACCAGTCTACCAACAATGGTGGGGTGGTAACAAATGGTAAAAAAATTCAAAAATTCAAATTTGAAAAGCGCTCCCAAAATGACACGTGTTTAATCTAAAGCATGTTGATGACCGTAAGTTTTTTTATCGCTATAGAATTTCAGTCGATTGTACGTCTGTATAACATTTATTCAAATAAGTAAAAGATATTACCACCACGACTTGCAACAATAAGTTGTAGCGACATCTATGGCGTCACATAGGAATTAAATTACGAAATCCTGCATTGCGCAATTAGAGTTCTCCGCGCGATTTTAACTTGTATAAAAGCCCGAAAATCATCTATCAATAAAGTTTTATTCTATTCTATTCTATTCTGTGGCAGTTGCCCAAACCAGACATAACACCCGTCTTTCGGGTCGAAGCCTACTGGAGCCACGGGTAGTGTGAAAGCGAAGCGCGGGGTCCCGGGATGAAGGCAAAGAAGCAACAGGAGTGGGTTTTTAGTCAGTAAAAGTCTGACACAATCTCTCGCTCCGCCCAAGAGCGGGAGTTGTCATTAGATGATTTACCAAACTAAAAAAAAACACCCGTCTTTATTCAATGGAGGTTTGCAGGCCTTTACACTCTGTTCCACATACCTCTAAATAGTCAATATTAGAATAACAACAACAAAGTTCAAAGAGCAGTAATTTCAAAGGAGTCCCTATGATTTCTTCGGGGCCTGAGGGAACCGATCTCATTCGATTATCGATAACAGAAGTATGAATTAACGCAAGGGATATTTTTACGTTTTCCGTAAAATACCTTTACATCAATCATCGTAAGTTACATTATTACATTATAGGTAAATGTCCCTTACGTTATTTCATATTTCCAGTATCGTTATGGGAAAATAAAGGTTGTTGGAAAAGATTGTTGGTAGCTTCTTGAAGTAAGATATTTTGTAGGTAATCTAACTGATGCCCTACGACTGTATGTCAGACAAGCTGTACTGGACCGACGTGGTAATATAGGCCTCGCACTCATAGTAGCTGTCCTGGTACCAGGATCATTACGCTTCTTTTCAGGGCTTCGGATCCTGCCAGGGCTGTGGATTGTTCCTGCGAAGTCTAAAGATTATACAAAGGAATTACCGTAGTCCTCGTAAAAGTAGGGCAACTGAAGGAACACTGAGGGTTTTAGTCAGTAAAAGTCTAACACTTCCTTCCACTCCACCCAGAGCGGAAGACGTTATTTGATGATTTCCCATGGATCAAAAAAAAGTTCCATTTGTAGATCTTTGACAGTTGTCACAGATAGGAGCCCGAAAGTCTGACAGACAATTTTACTAATGGGTATTGTATTAATCAGACCTCCACACAACGCTGTTGTGTGTGGAGTTTAGATAGGAAGTCACACTATGAAACAACACAGCTCATAGGCACACAGCTATTCATCTGGATCCTTTTAGACTGAAAACTAACTCCAACATTCACATAGTTTTCCCAAAAAAGCGAGGCAGATGATTGTTGTTGTAAATGTTATCTCTACATTCTTATTTGTGTGAATTATACTATTGTCTTATAACGTAATGTTTTCAAGATAAAGAGACTAGTAGATGACTATACCCATAAGACTGGTTTTCACTGACTGGCCTATCAATTATAATAAAAAAAAAAGTATTGGTGTCATCCCATATTCTAATTTCTTTCTTCATAAACTGTACAAATGCTAATATTAATATGTGGGAGAAAATAAATAAATGTTACTATTATAAGTACTTATTACGTTTTAGAACAAAAACTATGCAAGTAACTATGTAGTGTCAGCCACACACGATCCAGTTTGCAGTCGAATAACGTCATGCATACTTGACCTCTAATACATACAGTAGACTTGTCATGCATACTGAAAGTCACGCACCGTCAAGTTTATCGGAAGCTGCTTCAAGAGTGCTGCAAACTTCACGGTAAACTGGATTCTCTGAGGCTGGCATAAGTCTATTGCTATCAATGTGACACAAATCCAGAATTGGGGTACCTACTAAAAATAATGGTAACCCAATAACACCCTGAGGTTCGAACTTCAGTCCCACATGCTTATCGCGCTTACGACTACAAAACCAACAAGTCAGTCATCACAAATATTTGCAGGTCGTAACACTTTATTCTACCACCTTTATCGTACAGAACAATACGTAATCCACCTTCCTCAGCGCAAAAAACTACAGCGATATCAAAACGGCGGCATCGGATCACAACAAGGCAAGTTTTCTATTGGCTAAATAATGTTAAAGGCACGCCCTTGTTACGACTTGCGCCTGTCTTACACCGGCCTCTTCATGGTACATACTTTTTAAGTTTTCTTAATGATTTTTAACTGAGGATGAAGATTTTAAATGAGGTTTCATTGTGAGGGAAAGAGTTTAAAGTTTTGTAAAGTTTCTTTTGGAGTTGCATTAAATTCATTGCAAGTTTGAACGAAGAAATGTAATGGGTCTATAATATGCCACAGGTTTTTCTCTATGGGCAAGTTTAGTTAGCTATATTTTAAATACTCAGTTCTTTAAAAGTTTTTTATTTAGTCCAGTAGTTGCAAGTGCTGAGTGTAAGTTCAATTTTCGGGTCAAGCAAAGTGTGTTTGCCATTTGGAATTTATCGTCTGTATTTGTGTCTAGATCGATAAAAATAGGCTCGCTATAATTTTATTACTAAACATAAATGACGGATTGAGCGTGTATACGTCTGCCTCGCGCTTCGTGGAATTACGGGCATGATATTATATTTAAAAAGGGTTTGTTCTTACAAATCGTGTCATATAAATCTTTCATTTTATATAAAGTGTGCCATAAATGTCACAAGATTGCAGTTTCTGCATACCTACAATATTTTTCAAAGAACTCGCTGTAAAATGGTTACTAAAACGATCCCGGATTGAAATTGAAGATATTTAGATTCTATCGTTGAATCCGGTTTCCGCCTTGTTTATTTTTATATTGAACGTCGCTGATGTTCCAAAAGGGTAATGGGTCTACCACATGCACAAGTTTCACCACAGTTTTGCCGCTCAGGCCGGTTTGTAGGTACACGGAACATCGTGTGGTAGGTAAAACTCATACATCTTGATACAGAGGTTCGTGTATAAACTGGCCTACGCAGGCAAAACTGTGGTGATCTTTCTGTGTGTGGTGGGCCTACAAGACAGGAACTAAGTGCAGAGTGACTACAGAAGGGCTACTTAGGGTCTAACAGGAATGATTCGGGTTTAATATCCCTTAGAGAGAAAGCATTTCTTGGCACTCGTATTCGCGAGAAAACCGAGAGATGTATCTACATAATTGTGTAATCATCATCATAATTTCAGTTGAAAGACGTCCACTGTTAGACAGGCCTCCCCCAAGTGTCACCACAATGAGCAGTCCTGTACGTCTTGCGTCTATCGGATTCCCTTAGCCCACCAGGTCATCGGTTTACGTTGTAGGAAGCCTTCCAACGCTGCATTTTCCGGTACGCGGTTGCCACTACAGAACCTTTCGGTCCCAACGGCCATTTGTTCTACAAGCAATGTGCCCTGCTCACTTTCACTTAAGTTTGGTGCTTCTTCGGGCTATGTCGGTAACCTTGGTTTTCCTGCGGATATCCTCATTCCTAATTCGATCCATAGCCCTTTCCATTGCCCTTTGGGTGAATTGAAACCTTTCGATGAGGCCCATTGTGAGCGACCACGTTTCGGTACGGTACGATTGATAATAATTATAACAGCTCATACCTTTGACAGCACTGAGTTTGTTCCCGACCATCTGCTTCGCCACGAACGCCGCCATCTTGTCTGCTTACTGCTCTACGCTTTCAACTGAAACAATAAAAAATTACTGATTATTATATTGCTCCGAGTAAGTCTTCGAAGAGCAGTAGTGGGCTAGCGGTAACAGAGCCGACTTACGAGTAGTACATTGCGGGTTCAAACACAGGCAGGTGCTTTAGTTTATGTAGTTAATTTCATCATCACTGCCTTTAAAATGGCGAAGAAAAACATCATGAGGAAACCATAATGTTCTAAAAAAACAGGGCAAGTGCGAGTGGGACTCGCGCACCGAGGGTTCAGTACAAATTTGCCAGTGAAAACAGTTCAATTTCCAAGTTGAGTTATGAAGATTTTTCCGAATCGCAAAAAAAGTTTCTTTTTTGGGACGTAACTACAAATTTACAGTTTTCAGATTTATTCCTATACTTGTGCTATGAGACCTTGCTTCATGCCAAATTTCAGGATTCTAGACCTATGAATTTTAATTCCCTTGAGAGTGTCGAAATACACGTTTTAACAGCCGTATCTTTTTTGATTTATTTTTTTACAGCTTTAAGGGATCGCAGACCTGAGTACCTACATGCTTTTAATTTCAACTCGATACCTCCACGTGTTCCCGAGATAAAGGATCTTGACACACAGACGGATAACAAAGTGATCCTATAAGGGATCCGTTTTTTCCTTTTGAGATACGGAACCCTAAAAAAATCAAAGACCTGTGACATCCAACGATCCGCACTGGGCCCGTGTAGTACATAATTTTTTGAAACTTACTTAGCTACTAAATATGTGTATTTTTTTTTAGATGTTCTTACAAAGTATTACTCCTGTATCGTGGGCGCGTTCACTAACATGTAACCTCTATACACAAGATACCCAGACCCGGAACAACTATCTGTAGGCCATACAAATATTTATTCTGTGCGGGAATTGAACCCGCGACACGCAGCGTAGCAGCCAAAAGCTTAACCACTGTGCTAACTGGGCCGTCGCTTGAATGGTTAGGTTTAGTATAGACAAGTACTTAGAATTAAAAGAAATAAGGTTCAGTTGAAAACCAGCGTCAGGCAAGTACCATGAAGTTGTCTGGCATTTTTGCTGAACTGGACCTATTTGGTGCAGGCGCGAGACACACAGTGTTATTTTAGTTATTTAATTTTTTTTATCTTAAGTGTTTACATGTTGTTTCTGCATTGTGTGTATCTGTGTATGTGTGCCAAATAAATATTTTTCTTTCTTTTTTTCTTTCAAAAGATGTTTTGGTTATTTATACAATATTTAACTTACTATGAGCAGTGGTGGCCGAGTGGTAACGGCCCCGACTTACAAGTTGTAGGTCGCGGGTTCAAACCCATCCAGGCGCATTACTTTGTGTAATTTATTTCATCACCACTGCTCTCAAAACGGTGAAGGAAAACATCGTGAGGAAACCGGCATGTCCTAGAACCAAAAATTCGAAGACATGTGACATCCACCAACCCGCACTGGGCCCGCGTGGTGGATTACGGCCCATTCCCTCTCCTAGAGAGGAGGCCTGAGTCCCAACAGTGGGAACATTATAAGGCCGACTATGCTATGCTATGCTTTGCTAACTCACTATAATTATATGTACGTGAACACAAAACGATTTATAAAATAAAAGTATTATAAATTATAACCACCCAAAAAAAATAATGTTGTTAACTAATTCGAGAACAATAATCCACTTACACTAATTTCATAAATCCAAAGTACATAATTTAAAATCTTAATATGAACGCTTCAAAGCTCATAATTCTTTATCATCGCATAAAAAGCTGCGTTTTATCGGGAATCGGTTGATGAAATAGCAATCAATCGAGCGCTGGATTACGCTTTAAGCGCTGAAAGCGATTTATTGTTGGGACACAATTAAATGAAGATATAGGAGTTCGCTTTATATTTTATGGCGTGTTCCAATTTCAGCGGATTGAAGCTCCGGCTGAAACATCTGCGCGGATTAATAGGTCTGTGAAGTTCAGCTGCGCTAGGTAAGGTTAGTGGGTGGATGGGTAGCCTTAGTTCTATCCCCAGGTCAGGCAAACAGTTACCTAATGGTTTTTTCCATGAGGAGTTTTTTAAACACCTGCTCATTACCTTTAATGATGAGCTTCAGGAGTTGAGCAAGGCGGTTATTCACATTACCTTGCCCCAAATTCATGATGATATTGGTTGGTAAGGTCTCTTTACCAACCAATATCATAAAGAACTGCTTAAGTGCAAGTCGGACTCGCGCAGCGAGGGTTCTGTACATACTTACATATGTAAATTGCATTCTTATGGTGACGTAACTACAATTTATTTATATTTGTACTATAAGAACTTGCTTAATGCCAAATTTCAGGTTTCTAGGTCAACGTGTAGTACCTCTTCTTTGATTTCCTAGCGAGAGTCAAATTACCCGCCTAAGCAGAGCATAAACGGCTTTAAGTTTCGATTGTGCATTGGGTAGCGGAGCTAAGTATTTTTTTATATAAATTTCAGCAAAACGCGTTCCTGAGAAAAAGGTCTTGACAGGCCAACAAACGTATAAGGAATCCGTTTTGGCCAAGTTAAGTACGGAATCCTAAAAACAACATTCGTTAGGGTCACTTGAACCTAAAATGGTATCAGTTCCTGATCTTAATTCCTTACTGAACTGTCACCGTTAAAATGAAACAACAGAATAATTTGTAACAAAAATGTTTCGTCGTATTTCAGCTGAAAGTAAAGTTTTTACTTCGATTGTAAATCTTAATGGCGGGATGCGAACCCACTTTGAAATTGTTCCCACTTTTGTGTAGCCCGTTATTTATGCTGAAAAGTATTTGCTTGTATTTGTGAATTTATTTTTTTGCGATTATGGTGTTGAATTATTTGGGATAATTATAACATGAAAAAGTAATAGGATCTTAGCCAAATATGAAATGGACAAACGGGTAACCCTAAAATCCTATTTTTGTTCCTAAAAATCTATATATATATAAAAGCAAAATACCACTCACTGATTAATCACGAAATCTCAGAAACTATAACACCTACAAACTTAAAATTTGGCAGGTAGGTTTCTTATAGGGTGTAGACGTCCGCTAAGAACGGATTTTCCGAAATTCACCCCCTAATGGGATGAAACGGGGATCCAAAGTTTGTATGGAGAAGCCGCTGGCAAAAGCTAGTAATACAAATATTTTTTTATCATTACTGATAAGCTCACGCTTGACCACTTTTGTTATCTGATGCCTGATGGTAAGCGATGATGTAGCCGACGATGGAGTACGCTTGTCTAGAAATAACCTATTCACTCTTGACTTTCAGACGCCTAGGTTGCAGCTATAAGGAAACAAAGACTACAGTAGGGATTTCTAGCTGTTCGTACAATTAACGTGTTCCCAAAACGGTTTTTGGGTACCTATGGGTAGGACACAGCATGGGAGCCACCATGTAAGTACTGCATTGCCGTAAGTCTGGTGGTTCAATGAGAAAACGGGTTTCGCGGAGTTTCCCAATTCTTTATTATCCAGCTTAATTAGTACTATACAGAGTTTCATCGAGTAATAAATAAGATTGCTTTTAATTAAGTCTCTCTTGTTTCTGTCATGGACACCCGTTGTCGTTTTTTAAGGAGAAAACCGGCATCAAGCTTACATCATTCAAAGGTTTTAGTCAAACTCATTAGTTTGATCTCAGTTGTTTATAGTAACTTGCATTTGATATATGTATAACCGGACAAGTGCGAGTCGGACTCGTGCATTGAGAGTTCTGTAGAAATTTACCTATGAAAACAGTTCAATTCCCGAATTGAGTTGGAAGATTTTTCCGAATTCTTTTTTTTTTTTGTGACGTAACTACAAATTTACAGATTTCAGATTTTTTCCTATACTTGTGCTATTAGACCTTGCTTCATGCAAAATTTCAGGATTCTAGGCCTATGAATTTTGATTCCCTTGACAGTGTCGAAATATACATTTCTAGCGACATAAACTGTCGTATCTTTTTTTTGGTTAACTCAGAAGTTTGATTTTTTCACAGCTTCAAGGGAACGCAGACCTGCCCTCTAGCTAAGTTACGACCGTTTTGTTTCGATTCTCCTTCGTCGATCGCCTCGAGTAGGCCACGCCTCCGATTCCTTTGTTCTGACGTCTTCTCAACGCTCAGTCACGGTCGTAAATTAATAATAATAATATTCACACAACGCCGTCTAGTCTCAAGCTAAGCAGAGCTTGTGTTATGAGTACTAGAAAACTGATAAATATACTTAAATATTTCTAAATACATACATATTATAGATAAATTACACCCAGACACAGAACAAATGATTGTGCTCATCACACAAACATTTGTCCTGGGTGGGAATCGAACCCACGACCTACGGTATAGCAGTCAGGGCCACTAACCACTAGACCAACAGGCCAGTCAAATTGGCTAAGGGGACTGAGTATATGGTTTTAATTTCAACTCGATACCTCCATGCGTTCCCGAGATGAAGGGTCTTGACAGACAGAATCCTTTTTTTTTAATTCTTGATAGGTTCGCGCTTGACTGCTATCTCACCTGATGGAAATCGACGATGCGGTCGACGATGGAACGCGCTTACCTAGAAGTAACCTATTCACTCTTGACTTAAAGATCCTCGGGTTGTAGCCATCAGGAAACACAGATTCTGGCAAGGAATTCCACTCCTTAGCTGCTTAGCCTTTTGAGGTACGGAACACTACATGACGACCAGCGCTCAATCTAAGTTACGCTGCAACGTTGCCCAGGGTCCCGCAACTTACCCCCAATGATTTTCCCACCGAAAAAAAAAAAAAAACTCCCAATATTTTATGACGCATTCATGACGCGCTACACGTTGTTGGACAATTAGACAGCGTTGCGTGTCATGTTGTGAGACATTTGGTACCCCATTGTATCTAGGGGAGAGCCCTAGATACAATACTTGAGAAATTAAAATAACTCTCTAACGAGTATTGTATCCTATAACACAACAAAGTTTCAGTCATTAGTGCAGTTGTCAAGAGCAGCGGCTACAGTGGCGCCAGCGGCCGAGCGGCCGACGTTGGAACCAATTTAATGTCATAATACCTGGCTTTAATTGAAGAAGCTCTGCTTTCTGAGAACTGGTTTAATTAGAAGCTGTGGGGATTGTGATATTGGACCGCTTTGGATAGTTTGTAGACGTTTTACCCGTTCTTTAATTCTTTATTGTACACTAAAACGACTTATAAAATAAGTACCTACTTAGATAACAAAGTTCATGTACATAGGCGAGTTTAACTCAGAGTTAAGTTTTCTTCCAGCAAACCTTTGAGCCACATATCACCCACCACACATACCTATCTGTTTTATTATAGTGTATACTTCTTATATATTGTCCTATGTCCTCTGAAAGGCTAGGTTTTGGTTACACGCATATTTCCCAAGTTATATTCCTGTCTCAAGTGATACGTATATATTTTATTACGAATAATTTTTTTTTGAATTTACTGGACAACATAAATGCTCTTATGTATTTATTTTTATTCTTATATGAAATTGGCATTAGCATGTACTTAATGTTAACAGTAGGTACTAAAAATATACGAAAATCAAGATAAATTATTTTTAACTGTTAAATTGTATTTTGTAGAGAACGAATTAATAGCGTTAAAAAACCGTATATGCATATGTTTTTAAATTTCTAGTAATTATTATATAATAATAATATTACTCCACAACTTTCACACAACACCGTCTAGTCCCAAGCTAAGCAGAGCTTGTGTTATGAGTACTAGACAACTGATAAACGTACTTATGTATTTCTAAATACATACATGTATAGATAAATTACACCAAGACACAGAACAAATTTATTGATCGTGCACAATTTTGTCCTGGGTGGGAATCGAACCCACGACCTTCGGCATAGCAGTCAGGGCCACTAACCACTAGACCAACAGGCCAGTCGTATACAATATATGTTAGTTCAATTGCACGAAGAAATAAAGCATAATACATTTTAGCAAACTATCTGATAATTATTAAAGAACTGATATATGGTTACCTAGTTTAAGTAATTGTTTTTATACAATAATCATCTGCAATTTACTTGTCAAGACGAATTAAACGAGCCCAAACTGGATGGGGATACGTTACGTACGTGTTTTATTACAGTTTCCATAGCCGGCTTCAAGGGCTCCACCTACTGGTTCCATCATTAGACCTTGAATGTCATCCAGGACCAGAATCCTTATCAGGATGAATAAAACGGGCTTAACTCGATGGGTTTGTGTCATGCAAAGTCACGTTGTTACAGAGTCCCATGTCCACTTTGAGGTGCCCTCAATAGAACAGCTCCCTGCTCCATGTCGTAATAATAATGCATTGTCATCTAATTTAATCGGAAACCAGTAGTAGTAACTTGCAGGATTCCATTACAGACAGACACTAGTACAGGTGAAACTAAGTAATAGTGTGCAGTATTGGGGGTACTTGTGTAGCGCCTTGTACTCCTCAATATTCATTATAATTTCAGCTGAAAAACGTCCACTGTTGGACATAGGCATCCGCCAAGTGTCGCCATAACGACCGGTTCTGTGCGTTTCGCATTTATCGGATTCCCGCGACCAGGTCATCGGTCCACCTTGTGGGAGGCCCAATGCCATTTGAGTTTGGCGGTGCCCCCAAATATTACCTACAAGCTATTATTTACGACTTTTCAACACACTTGCTCATAAAGTGACTCTTATTGCACTGCACTTAGGTACCTATATAATGGCACTCGTTACCAAACTGTGATATTTTGATTACCATTATGAACTAGTTCTATAAAAACTTTTTGTTCAACCTCTTTGTTCGCAAAAAAAATTATAATTTGAATAAAATTCCCATTAAGTTATTGAGATCAATAGTATAAAAATTAGTGTTTTACTTACTTATTTTATCCTATTTACCTTGTTCAAACGATTTATTTAATAAAAAAAAACATTTAGTAAATAAAGCGTACATTAAAATAAAATTTGTTTTTTTTTTTGTGGTCTATGGCCGCTATTTTAAGTTGCGGGCGGTTTTTAGCGTTTTTTTTTTTATTCCAGTGAAGTTCAGTGGCTGTATTAATTAAATAAAATTAAATATTACAAAATTATTAGAAGATGTTACATCCGTATTCTATTGTCACTACGAAAGACATTGTCGTAAAAACTGTTCACGCAAGTAAACATAAACTACTACCTACTACTAGGCGGTATGATCAAAATACCTTAGCCTTCTTATAGGCGTAAATAAAAAAAATTATGCGCGCGCTTTTGAAAACAGATTTTTACCGCCATGTCACAAAAAGTGTATTGAAAAACGTCGTATGACACACGTGAGTAATTAATGATTACCGTTCTTGGCTCTCTTAAGACCCTCGCCGCGGCTCGGGTCTAAATACCGCCTCGACGGTAATCACTAACATTACACACTTGTATCATAATGTACTATCATTCTTAGAAATTCTATTTACGTTGAATAACACATTTCCTAAAAGTAAATACGAAATCTTGTCTCAAGAGACGTAAGGGTTCTTCCAATTTGAACCAGAAACCGGATAAGCCTTTAAAATTAATTACTCTTAAGTTAAGCCGATTAAACTTAATCTATGAAGTACTTTGAATTGCTATTAATAATTTTAAATAAAACTCCATGGTACTTCGAAGAAGCAATAGGTACTACTAAAATAAACAATTTCAGCTACAAGTCTATGATAGCGCCATCTATTGTTGTCAACGTAAACTTAGATGTAAGACAAGGGTGTTCGTAGTTGGTACCAATTCCCGCATGGCGCTGTCGTCAACTCAAGACGCCAGTTGTCGCCATGGCAACTAACATTGATGCTTAGAAAATGGATGCGGCAATTACATGAGGTGAAACGAAATTTTGTTAGTGGATTCTTATTTATTGCAACACAAACTTACAAAGACGCGCTTAACGCTATACCAAACATTCAATTCTTATATTTGTGTTTCAAGGGATAAAATTTTATTAAGGATCTTGTATGATATTTCAACTTTGGATGAGGTATTGGCATAATTATAGTCATTCTCTACCAGTCAACCTTTGGCTTAAAAAACCATCTGTAGCAAAAAAAGCAAAAAAATTACGTTGGTTGTCTCATACAACCAACGTAATTTTTTTGCCTAAATGCAACAGAAATACCTACATCATCTGTGAAAATTTCAACTGTCTAGCTACCACGGTTCATGAGATATAGCCTGGTGACAGAAGGAGAGATAGACAGACAGACAGACGGACGGACAGCCGAGTCTTATTAATAGGTTCCCGTTTTACCCTTTGGGTACGGAACCCTAAAAGACTACACCAGTGGATGAGCCACAATAAATAAGTAATATTGAAAACCGAATATGAACAATAAATTGATAAAAAATACGTTTATTATAATTTCAGTTTTAAAAAGAAAGAACAAAGACTTCAGATTAATCAATGACGTTAAATAACACAAACCGGTAGCCGAGCGAAGCTCCTTCTAAATACTGTAACAAGAAGGTTTGTGAGTGGAATACTAATACAATAAAATTACCTTCTCTTGCCAAACGCGTAGATATTTACCTAATTAACAAAACGGCCCAGCCTCTTGACATACGTACTTAATTTGTTATTTCACAGCCGTGTGAGCACCTCGCTTTTTCCCGTGGCTTCGCTCACGGCAGCTTGTGGTTTCTACGAGTGATAGATTTTTGCAATCCGATCTTGTACAAATTACTCTTTAAGTACAAAATGTACAACCTGACACATTACTTGTCATGTGACGTCTCCAGGTGTCATTGCTATACATTTATTTTGTACTTAGCGAACGCTAAAAAAATAACAGAAAAGTTATTAGTCTAAAAGTCTAGTCATTTAGACGAAGAGAGTTTCTTGCACGTTTTGGTTAGAGAAATTGTACACAATAATCTCAAGCAATAATAGCCCATTATAGTATCAAAATTTTTACATACAGCGACTCAAGTCTGCTATTACAATAGTGTCAGAATGGTCTATCATTGATTTCATAATTGTTGATTTTGACAAGTTTGGTAATCTACTAATATAATGGCGTTATTATGACTTTCCAATGGTCAACAACTGACTCAACTGACTCACTCTCTCTCCCTCTCAACTGACAGTAATCTCGTACATAATGACAAATAAATGTCTGACGTATGCGGTAATCTGCTAAAATTTTGACAGTTCCTTTGATTAGTGACCTACCATTAGATCATCATTGTGCAGCCATTGCTTTTATTTTGTTACGAGACAGCTCGATATTGTCATTGTACCACAAGATCATTGACCGATCAATGATCGACCATTAGGAATGATTAAATTACGAACTTTTAGCAAAATGACAATGGGATCATGTTGGAATGAAGAATTTATAAAAATAGCAGACTTGGGCCCAGGTAAGAACTAAATTCTCACCGACGATTATGTTATACGAGATTCGCAAGTCAATTATCCCTAGGCGTTAATGTCCTGCGTCTGTTTACACAGCAAAATTCTAATAAGAAAATTATTGCGTCCGAGAATATATATATACTTGTGTATATACGATCTCTAAGCCTGCAGAAATTCGGGAGTTAACTTCTACATACATTCAGACAACCTTTTACGAAAGGTTTTTTTTTTATATTTTATGGGATGGAAAAAATTACCTGCAATTTTGAGATTCCAAACGACGAAGATACAGTTGGACATAGGTTTTCCAAAAGTGTCGCTACAATGATCAGTCCTGTATGTCCATGATGCACACCTAAATAATTATGTATTTGTCTGATCATGACGACCTCTCTCTACCTACATGAAGAATAAGAACGCCTTAAATTCTAACATTACCAAGGAGTGATACGACTGAGAACTAGTCATAAACTATGGAAGAACTTATTGTTCCGCAGTTGTTACCTGTAACTTTGTATGAAGAAGTAACAATAGCTCGCAACTCGACGAGGAGGTAACGCACACACATTGTTAACTTACAGCGGTCTTCTTTGTACGGATGTATGTAAATTTTCCTTTCTGTTCCAGTCGGAGGATACATTATGTATTCTCAGGTTTTAGTGGGTAGATTGAAACAAAGACTAACTTCGCTTCATTTTGTTTTGTTAAATATATTTGTTAGTTCTACCAAGCTTTCTTATTTAGAACACAGTGTAAAGTCATGCAAACCGCTGTTGAAAAGAGAAGATCCCTGACCAGACGTGTGTTGCGTCTGGTCCAGGCAACTACCCGATTTTATTTAATGTTGATAGGCTCTCGCTTGGCCACTATCTCACCTGATGGAAAGCGACCATATGGTCGACGATGGAGCGCGCTTGCTTAGAAGTAACCTATTCGCTCTTGACTCCATGATCCCCAGGTTGTAGCTATCAGGAAACATAGATTCCGGCAGGAAATTTTACTCTTTAGCAGTTAAAAACAATGTGATTCCAAGACGTTTTTTCCGATAGTTGATTTCGGAATTTTGTATATACACATAGTTTTTAATTAGTACAAATACTTAAAGGGCTTATTAGAAAAGGTCTTGTTATTATTTAAGTAAAGTCTCAATAAATAATATTCATAAACAGCAAAGTTATTAGCGTATGTTTATATCCCAAAATGTCACTCAATGTATGGAAATATTGTACAGGCTATTGATTATGAATGAAAAACAATGGTAAAACACTGCGCGTAGTATTTTTTAGTAGCAATTGATATGAATAATTAATTCAATTGTGAATTTACCAATTGTGACAAATTTTCGTGGACAATTTTGGGATTTCGTTTTTTTTACTTTTGTCTACACAAATATGATCAGTAACGGGTACAGATAGAGCCCATTTTTTTTTGTACTAATTAAAAAATAGGGGTGTATATGTACTAATCGCGTGGAGACTTTGATGCCTACGAGAATGCAGGATAGTTCTTATGTGACGACACAGATGTCGTTACACCTGTAATAGATTTATTTCACATAACATCAGGACTCTTTTCCCGCAGGTGCCAGTAGAGTTAGGAACAAATGCATTAACAAAATGTTAGTTCTATGAAGGTACAAGAATACGGAGCAACTCAATGGACACATATCGGTACATTGTAGCACAAAAGAGATAGGTACAGAAGTCAATCTACATACAATGCGCGCTCGAACAAGGCACGGACATGATATCTCGGTCCGGTTGAGACCAGAACGCGCGCGAGTGCCATCGCGCTAATAACCGCGTCGAGAAAGTGAACATGACTTTATGCCATGTAATATTTTTATAATTTATATTAGATATTTCGCTCCTCCTAAGGAGCGCACTACGACCGCAGCCCATATTTGAACACGACTGAGCAGCGACACTTGACCACGCTCCGTCGCCGAAGCAACACATTTCCAATTGGTAAACAGGTGCCAGTCGGAAAAAATATTGGTAACAATATTTCTTGACATTTAATTTTTTACTTAAATATTCTAATGTATAAATATGATTTATTACATTGTTGACACCTCTACGGTCCGGACTAAACGTTTCGCCCGACATTTATACCGCGTACCTCCAAGGACTGGAACAATTTGCCTGTTGCGGTCTTCCTGTCCGATTATAATTTAGGTGTCTTCAAGGCTAGAGTGTTACAAAAAAATACTATACTTCTGGCTAGTATGACAGCTGATAAGGTTGGCAATAGCGCAATGAGCGATCCATTTTCTTCAACAATTAAAACTTTTTTACAAGAAAGCTGTGAAAAAGTCTATTCTATCAAGTTGGCCCGTCCGCGTCACATCACGACTCCGAGCTTTAAAGAATCACTTAAAACATTCCGTCCGGGTCGTTAAAATGTCGTTAAGAGACGTACACCACTTTTTGCTCTCGATGTCCTGGTTTCGATGCGGAATTGGTGCGGAATTGATGCGGACCACGTCCCGCGTTTTATGTTGACCTGTATAGTTTATGTGGGCATTATTTTACTATTTAATGGCGGTGATGGTTGATGAAGTATAAGAAGATAATGTGTATAATTACTGAGTACTTGAGTTAATAAGCGTAAAGTCAATGATTAGGGGATATGCATGACAATAGTACATTTTGATACAACTGTAGAAAGTTTGTCATTGTGACCGAGGCGGAATTCGCCCGAGCCGCAGGCGAAGGTGTTAACATGGTGTAGCTGCATTGACAAATTTCCACGTGTATCAAATGATGATTTCAATACACTCACGAAAAAAATAATAAAGGAATTAACACTCGTGGGGGTTGCATAGTGCCCAGCCTGATACAATAAATACAACAAATTGAGGCAAGGGCGAGCGCCAGTACTTTTCCGCACTAATGGGAAAAAAAGTAAATTGCGTGCTTAAAAGCGGTAGGGATAGGAGCGAGTTTTCGAGTAAGTCTATTGAAAATATATTTGTTAACTAACCAGTGTATCAATAAACATAGAAAAAAGGAATATTAATTGTGAAAACAATATCAAAATTAGTAGGTAAGCAAATGAGATAGACATAACAATTTTAAATAAATATTTTTGGCCGTACGAATGTGACGGGTGCCTTTGACGTCAAAAACCATGTCGGACTTTCCTTTCATATTAGCAGCTTTGAAGCTTTATAACTTCGTTGTTGATGGAGATATTTTAATACTTTTAAATATTTGTTTAGAAAAGATAAAAAGTATTTAAATTAGCAAATAAAAAAATCACATGCATATTTCCTATTCCGGCAATCGCGCCAACTACAGTGAGGTACTTCTTTTGTGTGCAAAATGTTTTTTTAATCCACTTAAATTGCAAAGCTAGAGAATTAAATGTCTTGGACTGGACTGATACCTAGTTCACTGCAATGCAGAGAACCTTTGTTGTTTTGTGGATAATTACGTGCAGGGAATTGGCAAAGGATACGAAAATATAACTGCTGCATTTCGCAGTTGGTCAAAATAAATTAGCATTAAAAGGAATCCCTGTTTCCATGTTACAGTTTAATTGCTTGTTGAAACTGAAATCATTAGAAACGTCAGAAAACGGTTCTTTAAAGTCCAGATTATTAGATTAGCTCAGTTAGATATTATCATCACACTATGTTGGTTACTTCTTGACTCTCGAACTGTTGAACATATTTAAACGAAATTTGGCATACGGGTAGACCATGTCCTGGAACAGCACACAGAATACTTTGTATACTTTGAATCCTGTCAATATGTTCTCCTTGAACACGTTTCTTTACTTTTATGCGGGCAAAGCAACTAGTTTTAAAAATATCCAAATTTCATTGTTTTTGTTTATTTTGAAGTATATTTCATTATAAGTTGCAGTTAATAAATAAATTATGTTAAGTCTAAAATAATTTTTATTATAATTACATATTAAAATAAAAAATGACTACCAGTTGACTTGTCAACATTACAGTTATAGTTCTTCTACAATATCTAATGATAATTTCTCAGTTTAACAGCGTCCATGATAGCATAGCTTCAGTTGCAGCAATTACTTGCAGTCATTAACACTCATCGTTAAGACAGGAATTTAATATCCAGTGCGCTCAGCATTCAGGAAAAACAGCTGCTGTGTATACATTCAAATTAAACTTACAAAGTAAGTACGTGCATGTTTAATTCGGATTTTAATGAAATTAATTTGGATGAGGTTTTTGAAAAAATCAACTATAAATTACTTTGTATTTCACATTGTGCAAGAATAATATTTTGATTACAATAGGACCAAGTTTCTATGTTGAAACTGATCGCAATGAACGTGTCAAACACGCGTTAGCTTCCGTCATTAGTGTATGGGATAATTGGACTCTAAACAGACTCCACAAACAGTTTGGGCGCAGCAAAGACTATCTTCACAGATGGGGTTTCTCGGACGGTTCCGATCTTCAGTGTTTGTGCGGTACCTATCCGCAGACCATGTCACTTGCATCTTGCATCATGTGCCCTGATACCAGATCACGTAAGGATTTAATGACAGCATCAATAGACGGCATTACCGTGGCCGAATACTAGACCAGGCAAGGAATTGAACTAGTTTTGCCATCGACACGCCAAGATGAAGAATGAATAATGTTTGTTGAAAATCCCATCCATACGTTTTGGGAACACATTCATTGTGCGATGTCTGTGTTTCCAGATAGCTAAAAACTAGAGATCTTTAAGTTAAGAATGGATAGGTTACTTTTAGTCAAGCGTGTTCTATCGTTGACCACATCATCACTTACCATCTCTAAATAAAACAATAAAAACAAATGACAAACAAAGCTAGAAAAATGACTATTTAAACTACTTCCTAATTGCCACCACGATCTCAAGTGGCCAAGCGCGAGTCTATCGATAAAAAAAAGAATCTAGGAAATTCTTAATAAACTAGTGCGCCTCACTATCAATGATTGCATCACTGCTTACCATCAAGTGGGATCGCAGTCAAGCACTGGTTTATATCAATTAAAAAAAAACATTATATGCGTGACTTGTGTTTAATTTTTGATGCATTGTATCCTCTATACTAGACCTAAGCAAAATACTTTAAGTTCGTATTCTTTAAAAATAATGCAAATTTCTCACAGATGGCGGCACCAACGTTTCTATACGTATACAGTCAACCGCAAATCCTAATAACAATTTGATTTCGATAACGCCTTCATTTCGTGTAGCAGTACTGCTGGATTTGGAAGTTCAAAATGTGGCTTCTGACGGCGTTTGACCGTACCTTCACGCTTCGCTGCATATCGTGACGCAGTGCAGAGCCGGGGCTCGGCAGGAGAGCGAATAACCGCAGCCTTGAATGCGTCATTAATTAGCGAGGGATTTACGCTTGTACGCATTTAATACGAGAATAGCTACGTAATTAAACAAAGGAGATTAAAGTTAATAAGTATTGTGTAACCTACAGCCGATACATTTTGCAAGAAGTTCAAATGAAAACATGAACTGGATTGACAGATAACATCCAGCGCACTTAAACTATCAGGGTGAGATTTTTAAACTACAGGAAAAGGAAGAAGGCAGTTTAAAGTTCAAGGTCATTTGACTTAACTGTCAGGACGACTTGTAGAAGTTGACTTCAATGTAATGATCTACTGCTAATGATGAAAAGGAAAAACGGCCTGATACTTAAAACAAAACGTACGCAGTGTTCACCACTGTGATAAAAAGTTATGTATCAATGATAATTGTCTACATACTTATCATTTTACTGATATAAAATTTCCGCAAAGTAACACTTGATTTTATTGTTAATTTTCAGTATTGATTTCGGCGTCTACAACTAAGCTATTAGTAAAGTCATTATTAATAAGCTATCCGAGAATATTTGATACAGTGACCAGCAACCTGTCCTCTGACCGGCTTCGCATAACCTAAATCGTCCGCGTTTTGGAAAGCCGTCCGGCCGTCCGATAAAGATCGAGCCCAAGTAGTCAACAGCGCGTATATAGTGTTTGTGCGTCTCAAACAGATGTAATCAAACTTGATCAAACCCGTAAGCGCCCAGCAGAGCCGACGCTCGCTAGTAGTCAGTAAAAGTCTGACTCCCTCACGCTCCACCCTAGAAAGCTGGAGAAGTTAGTGGATGATTAATAACCTCAAAAAAAAACCTTTCGTGTTTATCGGTCTGTTTTAACCGACTTCAAAAAGGAGGAGGTTATTATTACTGAAAACCATATCAAAATCAGCGGCGCGGCTTAAAAGAAAGAAGCGACAGACAGAGGCAGACACCATTTTGTTTTTTTTAATAATATAAACAAGTGCTTGACTGCGATCCCACCCGAAAAATATATATTCTTTAGAGATTAGCCAGCGAGCAAGATTGGTTGTTAGGCTATTTTATTTACAAAACGAAAATACATCTACATAGTGTAGTAGGTACATTGCTCTCTTTGTGCCCAAAACCAATAACACTCCAGTAGGTACATACACACGTAGCAACACGAAAATACATATAGGACTATAACATAGCTACAGTATGCGGGAAATCGAAGTTTTTATCTACCGCACGCCGGCAGTTCGTTTTTGTCCCGCCCCTGTTATATCGCCACTAGTGTTTAAGCGGATGACACTTGTGCAATATGGGTTGCGGCCTTTTAGCGTTCCGAGCCGGAATTGATAAAACGGTTATGAAAGTATTGTGGTGGATTTATTTTGAAAGCTATTTAGCATAGAATGTTTTATAAGTTTTGTGGTCTGTGACTAAAAGGTTATCGATACGATTATTATTTCTAGAGTTCCGTACCTGAGCTGGTAAAAATGGGACTCTTATAGGATCACTTTGTTGTCCGTTTGTCAAGAACTTTTCCTCAGGAGCGCGTGGAGGTATCAAGCTGAAATTAATATCATATACTCAAGTTTGCTACCTCTTGAAGCAGTGAAAAAATCAAACTTCAAAGTGAACGCAATCTAAGATGAGGTCGTTTATGCTCCGTTTACGGCGCATGTTTTGATATTCGCAAGAAAGTTCCAGTTAACCTAGAATCCTGAAATTTGATATGAAGCAAGTTCTCATAGCACAAGCATCGGAAGACGTCAGAAAACTGTTTTATAGTTACACCACAAAATAATATAATAATATAATAATAAGAGACTGGTTCAACGGACTCTGACAACTAGTTCTGCTCCTGAGCCAGGTGGACAGAAAAATAGGGATTCTCAAAACATTACATATAAGACTAGTGGTCCCGACAGACGTTATTCTGCTTGAAAGCTAGCTTTATGTCAGAAAAACATTACAAACCCGATTGCAGCGCCATCTACCAGGTTCAATTGTATTTTCAAACCATCCATGAACCCAGACAAATATAGGTACACACAAAAAAAAAACAATTAAATGGATCAAGCCATTTAGGAGGAGTTAGATGACAAACACACCTACAGAAAAAAATGGTATATATAAAGATTTCCGATCCCAAATATTCTTCGTAATCTGCAGAAAAAGAGCTAATGGTCGCCGATTGTCATACTTAGCTTTTTTTTTTGTTTGGAAAATCATCTAATGACATCCCCCACTCTTGGGTGGAGCGAGAGATAGTGTCAGACTTTTACTGACTAAAAACCCACTCCTGTTCTTTCGTTGCTTTTCGAACCAGGGCCATACGTAGCTGAACATTAAGCAAAAAGCGGTGTCATTATAGTAATTACTAGTTTACTATAATGACGCCGCTTCATGTGCGGTATTGATAAAAATCTTGTAGAAAATCCTTTCTAGGAAAAAAAAACAAACTTTTCTTTTAACAAAACCGAAGTATTACTCAAAACACAAAAAAAAAAAATACATTATAAATTCCATAGACCACGCGAATAAGATTCCAATCTACACACACATTATTCACAAAAAAATAAGCTCAACAAAAAAAGGATTAATGAAACAAGCTAGCATGTTGTACAGCGGCAGCATATGTACGGGCCCCGGCTCTGTTCATTCATTCTCGTATATTTTCCGAACGTACGGAAAACTGGGTCGCCGCGTGCCAATTATTTGGGTGGATGCTATACATTTTTTATCTTACTTAATTTTGTTTGAATTTGAAGGTTTTCAGATTGAAATATACATGGTAACTCTGGCTTTTGTCAGCGGTTTTTCCTGTGTGAAATTCGAGAGTATGGAAATGTATCCCATGATAAAAATGTATCATAAATCCCAGTCTGGGACTTAGTTCACCAATTGGATAAGTATCTTCAAAATTCGTTCCGTCTTTGAGGCGTAATTGATAAGCAAACATCCAGATTTTCTTTTATAAAATATTAGTACTCGTAGGATGCAAAGACGTATTATATAGATATATTCTAGTACTCATAACACAAGCTTTGCTCAGTTTGGGCCTAGGTGGCGTTGTGTAATATTCTTATATAAGTAGTAGAATGATTTAATCCTATTTTTTTTATTGAACACAAAATTAATACACTACACAGTGATGTGACAATTTAAGTACAAAATGAGCTTAACTCAACAATGACTTTTCTCCCGATAAACCTTTGAATTCAACAATGACTTTTCTTCCTGTGTATCTTTGAATTCAACAATGAGTTTTCTTCCAGCAAACTTTTGAATTCAACAATGAGGTTTCTTTCAGCAAACCTTTGAATTTAACAATGAGTTTTCTCCCAGTAAACCTTTGAATTCAACAATGAGTTTTCTTCCAGTAAACCTTTGAATTCAACAAAGAGTTTTCTCCCAGTAAACCTTTGGATTCAACAATGAGTTTTCTTCCAGCAAACCTTTGAATTCAACAATGACTTTTCTCCCAGTAAACCTTTGAATTTAACAATGACTTTTCTCCCAGTAAAGGTTTGAATTCAACAATGAGTTTTCTCCTTGTAAACCTTTGAATTCAACAATGAGTTTTCTCCCAGTAAACCTTTGAATTCAACAATGAGTTTTCTCCTTGTAAACCTTTGAATTCAACAATGAGTTTTCTCCCAGTAAACCTTTGAATTCAATAATGAGTTTTCTCCTTGTAAACCATAACGTGTTAAAATATCAGTCGTAAGCGAGAAAGAGGGATCGAGCTAAACATCCTATATAGCTTTATCTCTTTAACAGCTCAGTTTAGGTCATCAAATAGATCGCGTTACGGGCCTCAGGGTCCGTAGGATCCTGTGTCTATCTAGGACTAGTGTAGGTAGGTAAGTGTGATAGCAAGTATTACGTAGCTGTTTTGTATGTGTCAATCATATGTATAAGAGCTGAAGTTTTTCATCTCTTAATCATACTATTTCTAGAGGTTCGAAATCAACTTTTGATCACAATCTTCTAAAAGTAAAGCCCTGAACTTGCTAGAAGTCTAGGTCACATATATTTTACTTTTATTTTCGCATACCATTTTACCATCTGTCCCAGAAACCTATCTTTAAAATCCTAACGCAATTCACCACAAAATGAATAAAAATCAAAAATTTTCCGAATTTCCCCCCCTAGCACCAATAAAAGTAATGTACCATAAAATTTACTTTGTAAGGTCTACGTAACAAAGGGTCACGGCATTTGCATTTATATAGGAACCCTGTGACATCGGCGTACGTAAAAATGTTGATACCTTACTGGAAGGACGCTAAATGTATGTAAACGGCCTCTGCTGTACGACTCGTTGGGACATTGGCACTATTGTGATATGTTGCTGTTGGCTGTTGTTTTGGTATTACTGGGGGAAAACTTATTTTCATTAAGAAATGATGAATTATTAATCAGTTTGCTTGTTCATTGTGTTGTTGGGAATTCTCGGCTACAGTGTTGGGAAATGGCGTGAATGAATCTGATTGTATATCGATGGTGAGTATTTTTTTTTATCCGATACTATTTGCTCATTTAATTTTTTTACATAGGTAATAAAAGAAAAGGCTTTTTGTAACATAGTATCGAAATCAACAACTAAGACGTGAAAGAAAATTCTGGTGTTTGTCTGTGTATCACTTTTTTAGTTTTCAGTAACTGGGCCTTTTTGGGTAACTCAGTTTTATGAGGACCGAAGAGTAACATAGATGGAACTGGTTTACGAACGCCCTGCACATTTACTTTAGTAGAGTTTTCGAAGTTCGGAGATTGGAGGATTTGTTTCGCACGAATACGTATGGATAGTTCTGAGATTGACTTCCCTCCTGTACATGAATAGTGCGTTTTTTCGGGATAATATAACATGTAACTGGAATAAAGCTCGCAGAACAGATGGTCGATGGGTGTTTTGAAGTAGCGACCACGTACCGACGACCTGGAAAGGGTCCATATCGGGAATCCGATAGCTTTTTTTGAGGTGGGAAATCATCCAATGACTTCTCGCTCTAGGGAGCGAGAGGGTGTACCAGACTTTTACTGACTAAAACTACATCTTATCCTTCAGTTGGCCTGTGCGTTTTAGGACACGGGTTTCCTTTTCAGAAATCTTCCGTGACCCTAGCTGGCGTCTATCCTACTGGGCCCCTACGATTTTGGTGAAATCTCTTTGAAGCGCATGTAGAACATGCACTTCTACGCGCTGCGTTTAGTAAGTTACGTGTTAAATATGAGCGCAACCATACGGCGCTCCATAACTCAAGTAGCAGATGGTAAAAGTGGAAGTGTGCTGGGCACGTCGCATGAATGCACGCGGACAGATGGGCGAAGATCGTCATTCACTGGACGTCTCAGGGAGGTTGGCCACAGCGAAGATAGTATGATGATCTGATCATGTTCGCGGGAAAAACTTGGGCAGAGATTGCCCTAGACAGAAAAGTTTGGAAGGAGGAGGGGGATGTCTTTGTCCTGCAGTAACAGTGGGACTAACCAAATATTCTAGCGATCCCGGCAGAAGTCCGAAAGCTGGCTTTTCGTCAGAAAAAAAGTTATAACCCGATTGCAGCGCCACCTACCGGGTTCAAATGTATTTTCTAACTATCCGGGACCCACTCAAGTATACACACAAAATTTCATTCTAAAGCGGCTGGCGCGCCGAGGCATCGCTCCACTCTGTGACAGTAACGCTCTTTGCCAGATTGAAATGCCTAGGATCAAGTTTAGCAGCTTACCGTGTGAGAGGTCTTAGTCTAACTGTGAACTACTGAAAGTCATGCTCTAGCCAAAACGTTAACTGGTAGATAATGCCTGAGGTATTAAGTCCGCCTTTGTACTGAACATGAATAATATAATATTTTTTACTCTCCCCTGGAGACTCAGCAGTGGGCATAATCAGCTTTATAATTTTTATAAAGCTGATTATGCTTCAGATCTCATAGTCTCAACCTTCGAGCCTTTAAAAACTTACATCTTCATATTCCATCTCACCGTATTGGGTTTATGTCTAATTCTTACGGTGTCTCTGCCATAAACTCTGGAATATGCTTCCCTTTAACATTAAAAAAAGCTGAGAGTAAATTTAAAAAATTCAAGCCTGAAATTCTGAATTACTATTTATGTTCAAATTCCTGCAAATAAAGAAAAATAAAGAAACTGAGGCGGCAAGATGAATTTAAAAGTATCGAGAACAGAGGCTTTTAGGCAGGGTAACACTGTACTATGTACGACTACTATACACGCGGTTTGAATAAATAAATAATAGTGGTATTTGGTGTAGGCACGTAAATTTGTATTTTATGAAAACTTCAGAATAATCTGTCTGTAATGTTCCCACTGCTGGGACATAGAACCTTTCCTTGAAAGACAGAAGCTCATAGTCCATGCGCCAGTCCCTAATGTAGGATGTTTCAAGTCTTTGAAGGTCTAGAGTTTGTTTTTCTTCATCGCTTTCAGAGCAGTGGTGATTGATATAAATTAGGGTAGACAAATCATTTACCTAGATTCGTACCCACTATCTATCGATAATATATCATAACATGCAGGGCCCTTACCATTGGGTCACCATAGCGATCCATTTCACCTTCCCAATATTCAATTAAATTGCACTCAATTTTATCTGAAAACCCAGAAAAAGAGAACTCAAATCCGTTACTAGGATTTCCAGTAATCCGTTTTTCAATTAAGGCTTGAAACCTCCAAAAATAATTAGATTTTTCCTGTGCCACAGATAGAAAATGCGTATTTTCCAACTTCATCAGAAATAAATAAAGGTTAGCACGAAATAAGGAAGGCCATTTCTGAACTGGTCGCAAGTTAAGCGAATGTCTGGAAGTGACATCGTTGAGATTTGCAACGTCGGCTGTTCCTGAAAATTGCATAGCGTTGGAAAAAGTACGGCGATAAAATTTAATATTAAAACGAGCAGAACTTAATTGAAATGCTTATTAAACTGGGTCTTGGATTTTCTGTTATTTTTATTCTCAAGTGGCTTTGAAGCGTGCACGAGAGGTAAGACATTGTAGGTTTACAATAGGACGCAATGTAGTACAAAGTTTAAACTTTTTGGCAATATTAGAAAGTGAATATAAGTCAATTTGTACTACGAGATCAGCTCAAGATTAAAAAATAAAAAACAGTTTTTCCGTACAGTTATTTTTAAATAACTCGCCAAAATAAAGTAAACGGATTTTTATTGCGATTTCACCGATATATTTTCATTGTATTTGTACATAATCATGAAAAACTAACTAATTTTCACCCCCTGAAATATTGAAAATTAATTTAAATATATAATATAACTTTAATTTTGACATTTAAATAATTTAATTACGTTATTTTGTCATCTAAAGAGGGCTGCGCCATGGAATGTGTCTAAAGCAATATTACCAGAGAGTTTTTCATGCTACGGAAGTGTAAAAGAGAACTGAAGGATTATAGGTGGGTTTTAGTCAGTAACAGGCTGACACTCCCTCTCTCTCCATTGAGAGCAGGAGAAGTTATTTTATGATTTCCCACCTCTAAAAAGGGTATTGTATCATCAGTCGCTCTGTCCACTGGTAAAACTCCAAATTATTCTGAATAGAAACAACTTTCCTATTAAGTGTTCCCTCAATTGTTCATTTAACATAAAGTTAAATCTAATTAATTATGAATAAGGTCTCGTAAACTCTCAGTCACTCGCGGCGCTTAGCACGTACTCTGCTGCTTGTTTAATTTCTTTGACTTTTAAATTATCTAAATGTCAATTGGATATAAGAGTTTAAATTCTTAATAAACTTTTACGAGAGTTGAAGTTATGAACACGAGTTTTATTTTGACATTGAATAAAGGTACGATAACGTTAAAAAAAACTCATTGACATGTGTATGATGCCCGTTCTAACCTACGGTGCACAAAATTGGCTACTTACCGAACTACAAAAGTCCAAAGTCATAGCATTGGAATGCAGCATAATAGGTGTTAAAAACACCACGCTGCGCTCCATAACTCAAGTAGCAGATGTCGGTGGTAAAACAGCCGAAGTGGGAGTGGGCTGGCCATGTTGCACGAATGCACCCGGACAGATGGGCGATGATTAGCACTCACTGGACGCCTAAGGGATGACGACGTCGTCGAGATCGACCGTGGCGAAGGTGGTGTGACGATCTGACCACATTCGCGGGATAAACTTGGCCAGAGATCGCCCTAGACAGAGAGTTTTGGAAGGAGAAGAGGGAGACCTTTGCCCAGCTGTGAGACACTGTATAGGCTAATACAAAAATATTGATGAAAGATTAAATTATTAAATTGAAATAGTATATTTCATTAACTTGCCAGCAAAGGGATCTTCAACCTTTTCTTCTGTGTTGATTATGTTTACCTGTGAAACAAAAGAGATTGCAATTAGTATCATGTCATGTTTAATATATTGAGTTAAATTACTTTCGGTCGTATAATTTAACATAAAAGGCTCCAAAATATGAACACAAAATAAATGTAATCAAAAAATTCTAAAACGAATTAATAAGAATGAAAATAGATTAAAGTTTTAAGCAAATTCTTTAACATATTCTAAATTATAATCTCCTCTCTTGAAACTTAGAACAAAGTCGTCTTTATCCGTACAAAATCCAGGAGAATATTAAGAAAACTGAACAAAGTATCAAAGTATGTAGAGATGTAGTCTGCGAGAAGACTCTACGTTTATTACGTGACTCTATCAACGGCGACGTCGCTCTACTAACAAATTGTTTGCACGTACTCAAACACTTTGAATTTGAACGAGTAGCATCACGGCTTCATCCGTAAGGGGTTGATTGTCATCCCGGTTCATGCTTCATCCCTGGTTAGGAAGCGGCCTTGGGGGTGAAATTGATCTTGCCATTTACAGATGGTAGACTTCTAAGATAACCTCTTCTTCTCAATGTATTCGTAAAAATACGCGAAATAATTGTCAACTTGTTTGATTATAAGAAAGTGAGTAAAAGTTTCTTAAATATGGGCTTTATTTTTACAAGAAAACTACGTTTAGCTCGATGGTTTAAGAGTGCCAAAACTTGTTCCAAAAATACGTATTTTTTAAAAACCTTTCAAGTTTTTGTAATAAAAAAATGTCATTTAGAATTTTTATTAAATGTGCAAGGTTTCTTTACTTTTTTCATTTAAGACCTACATACACCTACATTATGAAGCGTCAAAGTTCACACAAAATGGCAGATTTTCAGAGATCTTTACTTGACTAGTTTTACATATATAACCTAGATAATAACCACAAGATATCTGTGTTTTCTAAATATCTAGAGAAAGATGTGATGACATCATGACATCACTGGAAATGTATTTCGGGTTGGGCGCTCTTAAGATCGCTATAAACAAACGGAATATCATTGTTTCCGTGTATTAGTTAATACTTTTTGTCATTTGAATATGACCTTCCTGATACACTTTCGTTCCATTTCTTATTTTATGTATGTAACTAATTAGATAGATAGATAAAAAGATATATTCTTTATTGTACACCAAAAATAAAAATTACATTAGGAACTTAAAATTAATACTTAGGGTGTCACAATGGGCGGCCTTATCGCTAAAACGATTTTTTACAGACAACCTTTGGATGGATTTGACAGAGAAGGAGAAAAAAGATACGCAGGTAGTTTGTGATGTAGGTACTATTTACATATATACAATACATAAACTAATAAATTGTATATAATATAAACAATATAATATATATAGAATAGAATAAACTTTATTGTACACCAAAATAGTTACAAAACTATTAACTAAACAATTATATATGTATATACATATAAGACAGAAAACACTAATTTGAAACTTTTATATAGGTTAGATCGTATACGAGTCTCATGAAGGAAAAGTAGGCTACACAGTCTCGTAACTACCCCCAATTCGTAATTACCTCACAAAATAAAATACTCCAACTTTCCTCGAAATAAAACGTACAAAATGTATAGAAAACTTTGCGTGCTACACTTGCTCCGATTATTTCTACATCACCACCCCTCTTGCTCACTCACATCAATTTACTATACGTTAGAGAGAGAGACAGACAGATTTTGTCATGGAAAATCAGAGATTGATTGTTTTCTCCCATCTGGCATGTGGATTGATGTCTTTTGAATATTTACGCTGAGGCTCTAAGCGTTTTTTTGTTAGTTTCTGAAGTAATTTCAGTCTTATTCTTTCTTAGATAAGGTGTGTTTCAGGTTGTTTTTTCAGCGATAATTTTTCATTGTTTATCGCGCCTGGTGATACGGTTTGCTGACGCTGAATAAATTCGGTAAACGATTTAGCTCGGCTCTCATTGTCGAGCTCCTCGGAATGCTGATTCCGTGGTCGGAATTAACTACGGAACATAAATGTAACATGAATTTGTGTAAATTTTTCCGGTTGAATAAGTAAAGCTATGTACGCGTGAAAAATACTGAAATGGGAATTAAATTACGTTGTCTTGAAGCGTGAGAGCTCGAGATCTGAGTAAATTAAATTGTACCTATACTCTGTTTGTGATAGCATTAGACAGAAGTTAAAAAAGGTTATTTTAGGGTACACTGTAATAAAAATACAATTTATGTATATTGTGCTTTATTACAGTTAAGATTGATGCTGAATTTATTATAATCTACATATATATAAAAAGAGAAATTGACTGACTGACATATCAACGCACAGCCGAAACTACTGGGACTAGGAGCGTGGAATTTTGCACAAGACTCCCTTTTACGTCGTAGACGAGCACTAAGAAAGGGGGTTTACAAAATTCAGCCCCTAAAGTGATTAAAGGGTGTATACAGTTTGTATGGAGAAACCTACATTCACGCGGGCAAAGCAGCTGGCAGACGGTAGTCAACTAATAAACCAACTGTTATACTTAAGTTAATTCATTCGAACTATCTATCTATTTAGTTCTTACATATACTACTAGTGTCCATGTAAAAACCTAAAAGAAACAGGAGTTGTCAGTACCTGGAACGTTTATCATTATACTATATAATATGAGTTATTTCTATTTTTATGAATGTTACATAATTATCTTGTTGCCTTGTATTGTGTACAATTCAGATGTTTTGTAAGGAGAAAACTTGTCGATACGTCATTTTAAAAGAAATTGTTTGAAATAAAGTTATGTTAACTTGATTTAGTTATTTTTATTTAAAAAAGAAAAATATCTATTTAAGTGTTTAGTACTTACCTTATAATAATCAAATTAATCTAAGTAGGTCATATTAAAATTTTATATTGTAACCATTATTTATTAAATTAATGTTTGAATTTATCTCGAAAAATAAATGTTGTGCACACCTACTTCTATGAACCTCTTTTGTCTAATGCAGAAGTGAAAGGAGTATAGTGTTCCTTTTACTGTGTTAAATTTACTTGATATAAATGTATTTACTCTTAGCATAAATAACACATCTTGAAAATAGTATGTTCAGAATCGGTTAATGAAACGCATTCAGCTATTTTTAAAATAGATATTTTTTTATTCATAAAGAATCAAGATTTTGGATATAAAATTGAAATTCTAAAATAAGATTATTGAGAAATCTTGATTGCTTTGTGTGTGAATGCTAGATAATAATATCAATGCGCAATGTAAAGCGTCGATGCCGATATTATTTATTACAATTAGCATAATTAATTTCTTAAAAAAATCACTACCTAAGTGGAATATGTGCATTTTTGAAGTTGAGAAAAGGTCCTTATTTCTTCAGAATAAGTATTCGAGTACCATGTTTTGCATAATGACGTATACTCACACACACAGACACACACACCATTATAATGTCAATCATTGATGTCAAAAACTTCACAGAATGAATCGAGCCCGAAACGTAATTAGTTACATCACATGTAGGTAAGTAATTTCAAGTTTATTTTCAACTCGTATAATTTCCATAAATTCCCTTGAAAGATTCTCTCCAAATATTCGTAATGAAACCCAAAGTTATTTTACGACAGGTACTTTCAACTTATTTACTCTGGCAATGTTTGTAAATTGAAATCCCAGGACAAGTGATGTCATAAACGAATAAAGACATAAAGACACGTGTTTATGGCAGCACTGACCATTGAGTGTTGCCATGCTCCGGAGGCTTGTAAACTCATTTAGGTACGTTACATGCCTCGAAATATTTTGCAATTTTCTTGTCTTTTTCTGGGAGTTTGAGTTGGGAACCATACTGTTTATATTAAAAACACAGCGATTTTTAATTAATTAACCTCTTGCAGGCTTGCTATATGAATCACTTTCACTATCGAAATAAAAATAGTTATCACTTAAAATTTTGTAAATTCATGCCTTTCGCATTCATGTAAGTTTTAGTAGAAGTATGAAAACTAACAATATTTTGTTCACAAATCTTAAGAATATACTCTATGGAAACTCCAACAACTTATAGCGCTATCTATTAAAAGTAACCGGAACTAATAGTTCAAATCGAAGAGCGCGACATCTATTATCACTAACAGCAAACTATCACTGCAGTTATCGGCAATAGATGTCACTACTAAGCCATGTTTTGAAGTGGGGAGGATCGTTCTTCCGTATTTATTATATAAAAAAAAATAACTGATTTTTATTATATTTTGCATTTAATATTTTGTTTAAGTCTACAAGACAACAACTGGACTTATATATTTTAAATCTAAACCAGCAAAACGTCTGAATTATTAAAAATAGCTTGCTTATTATCTAAATAAAAGTCTTTTCAAGCTTTATTACAACGTAGCTATACCTTTTTTTTCTTATCTAAGTCAACTTGTTAGTACACTTTGTTAAGCAGCGACAAACTGTCAAGAGTAAAATAAGGCAACAAAAAAGGGGTTCTTATTATCGAAATGTTCTACAGAATAAGTTAAGAAAGGGAACATTTTCTCATAGAAGCTGGTGCTGGGCGCTGGGAATAGTTGTGACGTCATTAGTTTTTGTAAGATAAAGCCTGGATTCCTTTGTCTATGTTTCATGTCTAAGATATGGATCTGATATTTAGATAAAAGTTAATTTGTCTACTTGATTAAGTGCTAGGGTTCTCGCACACGAGTCTTAGCATAATGCTGAGCAATTACCGTTTTTGTATTCGTCATTAATATAAACGTCACAAATAATATCATTTTATTACTATTTTTATCCAGTAAATTCTTATCATCTGGTAGTGGCTATTAAGCGCAGGCGTCTGAAATAGTGCCTTAGTCCACTTTTTTTAGGGGGGTAATCATCCAATGACTTCTCGCGCTCTAGGATGGAGTGGGCGGGCATGTCAGATTTTGCTGACTGAAATCGCACCTGTGTCCTTCAGTTGCCTTTTGCGTTCTAGGAGTACGGGTTTCCTTTTCAGAAATTCTCCGTAGCTCTAGCTGGCATCGGCCCTGCTAATTCTGTACGCAGTGGCTGGGGCGTGAGGATGTTCGTTGCTTAACGCTCGAGTCTGTCTCCTTCGCTAGCATTACTGCTTCGTAGAAGTCGGCGATCGCCTCCCATTCCCTCTCGCTCCGGACCATGACCTGAACCAGAACCCGGTGCTAGAGGTCACTGCCGCTGATCTTCTCCATGAGGACACAGCAGAGCTTTACTTTGATGAGGCACACCTCCACCATATGCTCCACCTCAGACAACAGACCTCAGCCAATAACAGCCTGAGCCCTTTGCATCCCCTAAACATATTTTGAATATTATAAATACGTGTTTATCAATTAGCACTCCCCTGCAGTTTAACTCGCGTCTTTAGTTACTGTAGCCTAAGTAAATAGTCTAGGTAAGTTAGACTTATAACGTTCCTCAATAAATTAACCTCTCAGGCCCCAGTGTACCGAAAACGGTACAACTCGTACCAGCTAACTTAAACCTTATTACGTAAAAAAAAGATGGACTTTCCACCACTAAGATAACTTCAATTACAACCATTAGTTTCTGAGATTAATTCGTTCAAACAAATAAACTTTCAGCTTTATAAATAAAATCTATATTATAGATTTTGCTAGTCATCTGCTTAGACTGTGTATTCGAGTGCGGTATAAACAGCAAACATAACGCTCCAGCTAACTGCTCCTATAATTCCCGGTAATGGCTTCATTTGCATATGTTATTACAGCTGCAACCATAACCTCGGTTACTGCAGGTCGCTTATTATTCTTAATGCAGGTTGTTTTCTGGAGTCATATATAACTGATGCATAACTGTGGACTACTAAACTTTTAGATTCTATTTAAAAAATAAGCATAATTCTTAGATCAGTATACTTGAGTAGTTTCAATATGTTTTTAGGATTACGTACTTCAAAAGTAAAAAACAGAACCCATAGAGGAACAATTTGTGACCTATAACAGAGTTGACCTATTGTGCATTATATATCTGCCTATCTATTCATATAGGTACGTATAATTTCAACTTTAATGATATAATCACCATTTTGTAATTATTTACTGATTTAATTAAAAGAGCATACTTCTCCAAGTAAGAAACTCCTTTCTTGCACGTTCTTTTACATAGATATCTACGCTTTGGATCGCTCCAATAGCATCATCTCTTTTTGTGACTGACCGATTTTGAATATTTAAAAGTACCTGTAAATAGTTTATTTCAAAATGTTAAATAAATGCTTCTTTGAGTTTATCTCATCATCGGGGAAAGCAGGCTTAATGATAAGACACTCTGCATACTCGAAGAGGCTGGGGATCACCGGCACGCGAAGTAGGTAACAATTGAAGATGTAGTTTTACGTCATGTGGAAATAAAAAGGCTGAACAGGAAAAATATGAAACAAAAATGTACGGCTGATCGGCTCACTGAAATGATTGGGACGGCATATAATAACGTTTTTCATATATTCAGCGACTTATTTATTGAGGCTAAACTATCTTTTAGTTGGCAAAGTTTTCTTATGAATTATTTACTAATGCCTGCTTGGGTAAAATCGATTGTCATTTTGTCTTTTATCGAATTACTCGTGCGGATAGAAACAAGCAAAAAGTAATATAATGGAATTTTATTACGACTAAGATTAGATTTCACAGTTTTTGAATGTAACCAAGGTTTTTCTTCGCGTTTTGTTTTTCAAATTACACTTATTCTATGAGAAAAATGAAAAATAAGGTGTGAACACGAAAAATTTCTCATTATGGCGATAATTCTTTTATTTTCCTTGAATTCTTATTTTTCAAGATACCGTGAAGAGATTAATTTCTTTTGTAATGCGATGCTTGACGAATGGATGATGATATACAAGGTCTTGTTGAAAATAAGAAATTCTTTTGCGATAAATATTTCGAGAAGTCTTAGAGAGAGACTTAAGATCAGATCTTATGTTTCTAAGTAGTTACTGTTGCATTCAAGTGATAGACCAAACATTCAGCTACATTTAAATAATAACCAATGGCCGAAAGCCGAAGTCCGCTACCACGAGGAAAAGTATGAAAGGGATACTCGTAGCCCTAGAACGCAACAGGGAGAGAGGAGACAGCGAGAGATGTCGTGCGGTGTTCCGCAGGGATCGGTACTAGAGCCGCCCTTGTGGAACATTGGGTACGACTACGTGCTGCGCGGCGACCTCCCTGATGGGGTCAGGGTGGTCTGCTACGCAGACGACACGCTGGTCCTGGTGCAGGGAAAGTCATACCAGGCGACTGTCGCAATCACTTCCCCATTACTCTCGAGGGTCTCGCCCCACAAGTAGGTTTCAGAAACTAGTAGGTCCCCAGTAGACCGATTGCGTCGAAACCCGTACTGACAGTCACTGAGGAAATCGTTCATCATCTAGGTATACCATGAGGCGCGAGTTCAATACACGCTGCATAATCTTTCATAGTATGGAGGTTATTGAAATCGGTCGATAGTTGGCAGGTTCGGCCACGGGTTGAACGTTGGCAAGCTTCCAGGACTAGTGCACCATACCAGTCCTAAATGAGAGGCGATACAAGCGCGTCAATACAGGAGACAAGGCTTGAGAACAATCGCTGGTATACCATCTGGTCCATTTTTTTCTTTATTTGGAAAAATCATCCAATGACATCCCCCGCACTTGGGCTTAGCGGAGGGCGTATCAGACTTTTATGACTAAAAACCCACTCCTGTTCCTTCTTTGCCTTCGTCCCAGGGCCGAGTTTTCCTTTTAAAAACAAACTTCCCACCGGAACTTTCTCCGCCATGCCGCCACTTGCCACGGAAGCGGAGTTTCGCACCGGTGTTGCATCTCCACGCGCAAATCGAGCATGCGTGCAAGGACTGTTGCCTCCAGATCCCATGATGGCAGGCCAGCAAGGAGGCTCGCCGCTTCGCGGGAAATCGTGCGGTATCCCCGCACCATCCATATGGCCATGACCCTCTGGCATGCGTTCAGCCGGACTGCCAGTCGCTTTCGCAGCGACGGCACCCACACCGGCGCTCCAGCAGGGTCATGGACCGAACGATTCCTGCGTAGAGCCTCCGGCAGGAAACATCTGGTCCACTAGGTTTATTCACGTCTAGACTACACAGTGCTCTGAGAACTTCTTTTTTTCCTTATGCGAACCTCGGGGATCGAAGTGTCGCAGTGAGGCAGAGTCGGTGGAGTAGCACTGCTAGTATTAAGACGAGAATTATGAGAGAAGAGAGATGCAAAGAGACCTGTTCTCTCTCTCGCCGTATGAGCCAGTGTTCCATCAGGTTTAACCAGCGGAGAGAGAATTAAATTAAGTTTATTGTACACCAAAAAACTAACACGACTTAAAATAAATAATATATACGCGGTTAAAATTTTAGCGAAGGGTGTTTCTTTGGAGGTGTAACTTATCTTTCGCTCTAGGGTGGAGCAAAAGGGCCTGGTAGGCTTTTGACAGCAAAAGGGCATGTTAACCAGTTATTGAACTAAAAGCTTAAACTATAAAATAACCAAATAATAAGCGGGCAAAATAATTATAATCTCTCTCGTCAAATCTTTGAGCTCCTTTCTAGTCCTGAGTTGAGCTATACGAATACTGACAAATAATGCTTGTGCTGACTGGACAGCTCCATTCAAATCTGTGTGGTTCTTTAATCAAAAGACAGTCATCATCTTCCTGCCTTAATCCCGTTTTATTTGGGGTCGGCGCAGCACGTTTTTTTTCTTCCATTCTGACTTTAGTCAAAAGACAATCTCAGATACTAATCTGCATGGTTCTCATATGATTTGACCATTATTGTTTGCTGTATGGACTTCAAGAGAGATTTTGACCTGTGAGTTTGTTTCGATGTATCTTTTGAGTGTAATCAGCTAGAAAACACCAGCCTCATGCTGGTGTAATTTAAACTGACGAAAACATTGACGTGTAAAAGTGTTTTAGAGTTCCGTACCCAAAGGGTAAAACGGAACCCTATTATTAAGATTCTGATGTCCGTTCGTCTGTCTGTCCATCTATCACCAGGCTATATATAATAATCTCATGAACCGTGATAGTTAAACAGTTTAAATTTTCACAGATGATGTATTTCTGTTGCCGCTATAACAACAAATGCTAAAAAAAAGGAATAAAGTATAACTATATAAGGGGGCTCCCATACAACAAATGTGACTTTTTTTGACGTTTTTTGCTACAGATGTACGGAATCCTTCGTGCGCGAGTCCAAATCCCACTTTGCCGGTTTATAAAACCTATTTTCAAAACAAATATCATTTGTCAATTAAGTACACGAACATATGTATAAAATTATCACTAAAACACATATTGCGATCACCACAACGAACATTTAATTCGATCAGAGCAGCAAATGTAATTATTTCCTCGTATGTATTGTGCTGCCGCGTTTCGCTGTGGTTTCATACGAGCACGATACAGTTGTTGACGCGGACGTATGTTGTGGGTATTGGAGATAGCTGAGAATTCCCGTTATTTTAGTACTTAGTGCATGCTGGTAAGCTGGATTAAATTTGGGTGTCGATTAGTGAGCTAATAATTTAAAGACTAAGTAAAAAACATGGGTCTCTTAAAAATGGCAATAGATAACCACAAACTCCAGATGAATTGGAAAAACTGCTGAGAAAAAAAGCTCACCAAAACAAACTTAGAAATATAATGGACCATAATTATCGGGTGCGATAAAAAAATAAATAAAGGAAGTGAAGTTCTTTTCTTAAACACCATTATGAAAGGAAGATCCTCAAACGGGTGTTCTGTGTGATCTGGGCAACTGTCCGATGCACCGATGGTGGTCGTCAGGCGGTTGTTTATGTTCAAATCACGCGCAGAACATTGAATTGAGCGATGTAGCATTTGTGTGACATCAGGGTTCTAATTCGTATGTTCTGGCCTAGATGCCGCTGCACAAATTTATAAAGATGATCATAAGAACCAAAGTGAGCACTGATAAATTATTTTGCACGCAAACACTAAAGCGGATGGCCCGATGAAAGTCGCGAGAATTCGAAGAAGCATAGGACAGGGCGGTGTAATGCCGCCGCGCAGCTAGGCGGTAGCGAATGTCCAGCAACGGTAGTCTTTCGGCTGAAATGATTATGATGATAACTAATTGACTGTCTTTTTCATAATTAAGTTAAATTTCCCTTTTACTGGGTTTATACCCTTTGAATAAACGAGATTATCACTCTTCATTTTAGCTCATTCTCATTAAAACATTTCTCTACTTACAAATTTTAGCATAGTACCATGTAATTTTAGCATCTGTACTCTCGTGGGATTAACAAATGGTTGGACTTGAGCTGGAGCATCAATTATTCCGTTTTGAGTCCGGCCCGGATCCGATCCGTTCAATTTGTTAACGGTTACAGATTTGTGAGCGGCATTCATTGATCTTGGTTCCAGACGGATTTAGTATTGTGGGGAGATAACCTAGTTCCAGTCTGGGTTTTAGTAAATAACTTTAAGTGCATTCAATTGAATTCAAATGTTCTGTTTCACAGAGCCCTACTGGCCTGCGGAACCTACCTACATATAAAAGGTTTGTGCACGTTTCCAAGTGGCCGTTTCATACAGAAAAGAACCGGCAAAGAACTCCATGGTTAGGTACTATTATCAATTTTTATTATTATAGATAGGCTAACGATTGTATACTATCTCACCTGGTGGTTAGCGATGATAAGGTCGACGATGGAGCATGCTTGCCTTGAAGTTACCTTCTCACTCTTGACTTAAAGACCCTTTGGTGGTAGCTATTAGGAAACGCTGACTCTGGCAGAGAATTCCTCAGCTGTATACACAATAAATGCTCTTTATGTGCATTAGCTTCTGATGTTTTATAAGTGCCCATGTAGGCCTAAACTTTAGAAGAACTGAACTTTAAAGTGCCAATTAGCCGTCATTGCTCTCGGATATACTCCTACCGCCTCTGGAAATCCAAACCGAGTCCAAGCCGTCGACGGCACGTAGTGTTCCTCGCACCGTAGGGGCTCAGCAGGGTCGAAGCCTACTGGGGCCATATGTTGTGTGAAACAGAACCCCGGGGCCCAGGAACGAAGGAACAGGGGTGGGTTTTAGTCAGTAAAAGCCTCTCGCTGCGCCCAAGGGTGGGAGATGTCATTAGATGATTTCCCACCTAAAAAAAAAGTCTTATGATTTTTAGTCCAAGGACATGCCGGTTTCCCCACGATGTTTTCATTCATCGTTTTGAGACCAGTGGTGATTAAATAAATTACACAGATTCAGATATTTCTATGACGAGATTGGTGAAAGAACAACGACAGATTTTGGCCTCGTAAAACGAAACAACTTTTATACACAATATATGTTACACTTGTATATACGTATCTACTACTATCCTACTACTAACTGTCAATATACATAGCTCCATAAGCTCTTTTGTTTCACTATGTCAACACAAAACCAGCAGAGTCAGGTTTCAATACCATTATTTTTACAATTCAATAAAACTGAAACTAAAAATAATAAACGGCTAGTATATTGGCATTTTAATTTCCGTTTTTAGGTCTAAAAACAAAACTGGACAAACAGGCTGTCGCAAATATTCTGAATTTTCAGTGTAACTTTATTTTTTATTATATTTTCCATGAAAAAGTTTCAGTTATTCCGACGAATTTTTGTAAAACTCGTACATTTTTGCTTTGTGCGTGATTTTGACTAGGTAGGCTTTAGCCTCTGATATTCCTTTTTTTATCTTGCTTTGCTGCACTTTGATGTGAAAAATAACTTCGTTTTTGTATACCTACGTATTTAGTTTAAACATTTTTGTAATTTATAATTAGGTCATACTTTTTCATTAATTATCGCAGGTTATTTTAATTGTTGTAAAACAACCCAGCAATTACTGGCCTTTGTGCAACCACAAAACAAATATAATGTTCTATTATGAAACTTCTTCTAATTCTTAATGGAATATTACATTTGTTTTGCAATTTATTTACAAACTTGAGAAAATCATGTGCTTCTTAAAAGCAGCTACCAGAAAATTACACCAGGTGATTAGTACAGTAAGCCGCGCACCAGTAGTAACAAGTGTACTTTGAAAAATTGTCCTTACGGCTACGTCCAAAATTGTTAGCGCGGATGTGTGACCGACCTAGACTGCTAGATCAACATCAAGACAATACTTTTAAGATCTATGACATCCACTAAACTGTCATGCCCAACAAGATTTATCCCCCACTCGCAAGTCACCCGAGATTACCGTCGGCGTCATTACACCGCGTCAATTTGTCACCTCTACCGTGGTGTCGCGAGGCGACGTATTGTGCCGCGGCGACGTTGCATGTCAACTGGACACGCATTGTTAGCGGAGCCATCTGTCGCCGGACGAGGAATGCTAATGTGTTGCTGAGTAATTGTTGTCGACGTGTATGTTGTAGTGGCAGATATACAGCTTAGGAAATTCTGACGTGTATATTTTATTTATTTATAAGATTACACTTTAAAACGTAAGACCGAAGTGTACCAGGTCAGTGCGTTCATTTATAAGGCTATAAAATAAGGACAAAATAGATAGATTTAAGAGAGGATCGGTCCTTGTGGCGACATTTTGGGGCGGCCTATGTCCTGCATTAACCGTACTTCAGCTGAAATGATGATGATGAAAAAACTCAAAAGCACTTTCCAGACCTGGATGTGGACCGTGGAGTTTCTTGTCGGTTTGTCCGTAGAAAACGTCCGATTGAAACCATGCATTAGCTTCTGACGTTTTATAAGTGTCCATGTAGGCCTATGTAAAATAAAAGCATTTTGAATTTGAATTGGATATCGTTTCCAGTCTCTAATGGAAAGATCAAAGGCGCAATTATAACAACATTTCCAGTAGCTTGCGTATAGGATAGTTCGAAATACTAAGTAATGAATCTACCTGCGGCCACGTAACACTCCATTCTAATTCTCTCCTCATTTCCCTAAGTTCTCTAATTCAATCTACAGCACGTGTTAACTAGTTATTACAAGGCGATTACGCAAAGGCCTCCGATAAGTCCTAACTAAGATTATGCTAATTCCGGGCTCGATTGGCCGCCGTGCACCCGATTGGTCGCAAACTTGGTTAAATTGGCCGCCGACTCGCCACAGCGACTGCACTTGTAAGCCAACTCATTAACATACTAGGAACGGTCAAATCGAAATAGTGACGGTCTGTTACGATGTTTTAGTGAATGTTTGTGTTGAATGCACCAAAACAGGGAATTGCTTTTAGTTGTAAATTCTGTTGTGTTTGTGATTGAAAACGTATTTTAGTGAAAGAAAGCTTAATTTCATGAGCATTTCATTTAAACACATTAAAATGTAGTATAAAACAACGGCTATATAGGTGCTGCTGGGCCCTTACGGTTTGCTGACATTTTTTAGACACACACGTAGAACACTACGCGCTGTCGACTACTCAGGCGGTCCTTTCCAGACGGGTGGACGGTGAGCCACCCATTGTTCGTCGTCTGCAAGCTGGCCCAAGAGATTAACATTAGGACATCTATACGTATATAGGGTGACTGATAACTAGTGTATGATTCTTAAACATGTAATTGTGCTTATGATAACCAATAACTTTTACAATGGGAACAAACCTGAAATCGCGAAAAAAAAAAACAGCTGTTCAGTACATTTATGTTTGCCTAATGTACTGAACAGCTGATATTTTTTTCGCGATTTCGGTTTTGCTCCATCTCACAGGATCCGTGCATTTTTTCTAAATAAAATAGGTACAGTGCAGCTTTAGCAAAATCTTCAGTAGGTAGGGAACCTGTCTAATAACCATTGCACAACTAGTTCAGTTAATACGTGAGCCACAATAACTACAAACTTCAGCAATAAAACAACAACCTACGCGGCTGCGCTACGTAATCTCGGTACAATGCAATGCATAGCTTATGTAGTGCTTTGTAAATCTTGTTAGAACTGCACCAGCTTCTGACGTTTTATAAGTGGCCATGTAGGTCTAGGAGGTATTAAAGTTAGAATTTGATCTTTTTTTAAACATGTTGATGCTGAAGATGTGGATGGAACCACGGAGGACAGCTTGATAATATTATAAAGCTGAAGAGTTTGTTTCTGCGCTAATCTCATGAACTACTGATTCGAGTTAAAAAAAATATGTTTAGTGTTGGATAGCCCAGCATCGCGGTGGGTTATGTAGCACACAATACGGCTAAAAGGAGTGGAGCAGTAAACAAAGACGCGGGTGAAACCGCGGGGAAGAGCAGGTCTTATGGTCACCCTCATCACACTAATAATAATTTAAGTTTTATTTCAAACAAATGTCATAAAGGTGAAAGTTTTTGAGTGTTTCGGTGTGTGTATTTTTGTTACTTCTTCATGCTGAAACGGCTGAACGGATTTGGATAAAATTTGGGACACAAGTAGACCATGTCCTGGAATATGTATGTATGTTGGCTGGAGACAGTTTTCTACTTTCATGCGGGCGAAGCCGCTGGCAGCAGCTAGTAATAACCAGGGATCGGAGCGTAGAGTTATTCATGTACTTGCATCGAAATGTTGATATTAATATGGATCTTCCTGGGATTTCTGATGAAAAATGCCGTGTGGCCAACAATATTATAAATAAGTAATAATAAAAACCTCAGAGATTAAAAACCTACTCCTGTCCCTTCTTTGCCTTTCGTACCAGGGCCGAGTCTTCCTTTCAGAATCAGACCCTTGGCCCCAGTAGGCTTCGACCCTGATGGGCCTCTACAGTTGCTGACATCTCCTTGAGGCGCGCGTGAAGCAGTACGCGCCGTCGACGACTTGGGCTCGGTCCGGACGGTTACCGGAAAACCGTCAGAGATAGATAAGACAAATAAAACAAAGATAATTAACATACAACTTTTATTAAAAATTTTCACTGAAAAAGATCTGTCTACGTCAACTGATGTGAGGTTAACAAATTTCTACACTTTCTCCTCCTCGTCATTAATGCAGAAAGGCATTTTTTCTGCTATATTTTTGAAAATGTCTTAAAAAAATTCTGCTCTTTTAAATTAAACTCTGGATTTGAGGCATATCCACTTTATTCTTTCGCTGTATGAAATCGGTGCAAGTACATGTTTAACTCTACCTAATTCCGACCTCTGGTAATAATATACATAAATTTCGACTAGACACGCACAATCATCATCATCTTCCTGCCCTTGTCCCGTGTTATTTGGGGTCGGCGCAACATGTTTTTTTCTTCCATTCTGCCCTGTCATTCGTCATGCTACTAACTTTCTTTTTTTTCATATCACTCTTCACACAATCCATCCATCTTTTCTTTGGTCTCCCTCTCCCTCTCCATCCATCCACATGTAAACTCATAACTCTTTTAGTAACATGCGTTTCATCCCTCCTCTTCACATGACCATACCAAGACAAACGATTCCCTTTCAATTTTTCGACTAGACACGCTATCACTTATAATAATCGTGTCAGTGCCATTTCAGTTGTCACAGACGTAGTTAATATTGTCACGAGCCAATAGTTTCTACGAGGTGACACTTGCTGACACGCTTGGTTTGTGTTGAAAGTGTTAGTAGCGGCCGAAGACGAGGAGCCGGCTTGTTTCGAATACATTGGTAGGAGACGCAGCTGTTTCCATAACGGAAATTGGATATGAGTTTGGTATAACGCGGTAATTCGACCAGGGAGCTGCGGACCAATAGACGTGAAGCGATGCACCACCAAACACACAATCATTGCACATACAGCTAAAGAGAGGAATTCCCTGCTAGAGTCATGTTTCCTGATAGCTACAACACGAGGGACTTTAAGGCAAAAGTCAATAGATCATTTCTAGCTCATTGCTTCATTGCATAGGGTTTTATTTAGGTGGGAAATCATTTAATGACATCTCTCACCCTTGGGTGGAGCGCGAGGGCGTGTCAGACTTTTACTGACTAAAACCCACTCCTGTTTCTTCTTTGCCTTCGATCCAGGGCCCATGGCCCCAGTAGGCTTTGACCCTGCTGGGCCTACGGTTTTTTTAACATCTCCTTGAGGAGCGCATGGAACACTACGCGCCGTCGACGACTTGGGTTTGGTCCGGACAGTTACCGGACGGTCGGACGGCGAGCTACCCATTGCTCGCCGTTCGCAAGCCCGCACCTACGGTGGCTGGAAATCGAGATCGGTATCCCGGCGGCTAGGGCGTGAGCCCTGTTCACACGCGCGTGCGGTCGCCTCCTTTGCTAGCATTATTGCTTCGCAGAAGGAGACGACTTTAGTTAGTAAAAGTCTGACACCCTCCCACTGCACCCTAGAGCGGAAGAAGTTATTAAATGATTTCCCACCTCAAAAAAAAAAACACTTGTTACAAATATTCATTTCATAATTATAATATTGAGTAACTATCATTAAGAAATTGTTTGTAACAGTGGTTAAATGTATTAACAAAAACTACTTTAATCAGCTTACATAACCTCAAATCAAAATTTATCCAGTAATATGTGTTGATATACCCATTACCTATGTATACAGTAACGATACGATAGTTTAATTAATTTTCATTGAAATGAACTTAATTATCGCAATGGAGCTTATTGTATGTTCTATATCGCTAATGAGATTACGTAATATGTTCTAAATTTCAGTGAAATACGTGTCGGTAGTAAGTCTACATTCTACATCGAATGTACGAAATTTAATTTTCTGGCTTCAACATGAAGTAATAGTTAATTTACTCGTTATGATATTTAGTTATTGTTTTTAAAGATTATGAAGATGAGGTATCCGTAGAGTAAGGTAGTAAATCAAACATTTTTTTTATTACCGGCAGGCTCGCGTCTTACCACTATCTCACCTGATGGAAAATGACGATGTGGTTGACGATGAGCGCGCTTGCCTAGAAGTAACTTATTCACTCTTGACACACACTTAAACACAGACTCGGGCAGCGAATTCCACTCCTTAACTGTATGCACAATGAATGTGTCTTATAAATGATTAACTTAATTGTCTATAATGAATATATATCAATACATATAATGTCCTTTATTATACATCAAAGTTTTAGAACAGCACTTTTAGAATATTGCTAATATGAGTATTACCAGACTTTCTTGGTACAGAAAGAACAAATTTATCTAAAAACCAACTCATGTTTTGTGTCTCGAGTTTATATTTAGAAAAACCTTTCAAGACCCCATAAAACGGTACCTATCTACATATACGAAGTCAACGTTACAATTCCATCGATGTGCAGAAAAAAACGTCTCGCTTTACCAAATCCCTGATGTCGTTAACTGTACCCAGCGTGTTTCCTGTCTCAATGTTCACGAACATTCGCGATGTTCGGGGACATTTGCTATGTTCAGCCACATTTGCATACATCTGGGATCGAGGCTAAAACGTATGGAAAGGAAAATGTTCACAACATTGTTCGTGTTTTATGTCAAAAACAGAATGGAATGTGAAGTTTTAGATTGTGAATTGAAACTGACTAGAGAATAGGTACCTATAGCTGCATTATATCTTAACTATATTCACTGAAGGTATAGGCGATCACGAAAATAAATATAAAACACTTGCAATACGTCAATATGCTATGATATGACTCTCAACTCTTATATAAAACGAGTGAGCCAACTTAGCGCCATTATCGTGCTCAAAGCTGGACTCTGAGCTGTTATTATGTATTTCCTAATGTTGAAGACTCACATTTGGCCTAAAACAATCTGGTTGGAAACCTCCAGGTCACTGAGATAACACATGGAATTGGTTAGCATATGAATATAATTTCCAATTTCCACTTCGGTACTGTAAAAGTTCTCACAAAGAGCTTTCATATTATTTCCATTGACGCAGAAAATATTTTATCTTACATTTCAGGATTACATTGCGAATGGTATCACAATTCTCCTGACAATATCCAATTGATACAATAATAAAAGTGACAATCGCAAATTCTTTAATCACCCGGTCCGTTGAACATTGTCCGATGAAATTCAAAATACGATACATTTATCATTCGACAATAAGCCCCTATCATCGAGAAACTTTAAAACGATATTACGTATAGGATTTCGATAAAATATACCAAAGATCAGACATACACGGCCTCACTCATCCACTCTTATATTTCACTCAATAACGATCAAATTCGTTTGCTTTTTGTTTGCATAACCGCAAAATATTAATTGGGGTTAGTAAAATGGAAATTCAGAGTCAAATTCGTCCGGATCTGAGCGCATATAACCGGTTTTGGTCGGTTAAATCCGGTTCGAAGTGTCGGATAAGCCGAATACACGGAGGCTATAAATTTTGGGATAGCTGCGAATGTGTGGGCTGTTTACATGGGATGCCAGTAATCCTCATGTGGAAGGCAAACATGGACACACAGTAAGCTGATTATAGTCCTGTACTCAAGTATCTTACTCTCTCCTAAGATAGCCAGTGGGGTTTTAATACCACTCATAGCTTTCGCATTGTTGCTTAATTATTTTTAGTTACTTATACCTATGTAAAAAAAGAGGTTATACATGACACTTAGGTATATAACGTTGTGGTTTGTAGTGTATTTATAAAAATATTATATTCGAAAGTTTACTGTGCAAGCTGATTAACTATCAGCTGTTAAAGGTCATCTCACGAAAACCTTTTTTATACAGAATTACTATGCAATAAATAAGAAAACAAATAACCCAATACTCGATATTACGTATAATCATCCACAAAATGAAACAAATATAAAACAATATACTTCGACAATAAATACCACACACCACCGTGAGTTTACGGTTTTTATGCGATTTACGGTAAAGTACGGTGTATCGCAGCACTTTTATACGCGAGCGGTTTAGTGCGCGCGTAAAACGCGCAGATGTGGCGCGTAAAACGTGCGACGATCGCGTTATGATGTTTAAATTACGAATTTATTGATGTTTTTTTTTGTTTTTGTTGTTTTAATATTTTATGGTTTGAAGATAAAATTGTTACGAGAGTTTATTTTTGACCGTAAGTAAATATTAGGAAGCGACGGAACTCGTTGGATCGGTTTGCAAGCTAGTGCATGCATATGCAATGCATAACACAGCGCTGGTATTCAATCACGTTGAATCATTAATTCTTCTGTGTCAACCAAATTTTTTTAACTCATTATAACAATGAGGCCTTAATCAGTTTTACCGCTTTCTGGGTTGTAGCTTCTGACTAGTGTGCACTAGTTTCTGACGTTTTATAAGTGCCCATGTATGCCTATGTGAAACAAAAATATTTTGAAATTGATTTTTTTGATTTTGTATTTGTAGAGCCCACATGGAAATCGCCCCATCGGGTTAATTGTCGCATCGGTTGATGAGCGCCCGTTATTTTATTTATTTATTTATTATTGCAGTATTGTGGCACATATTTTTTATTTTAAAATATTTTATACCCTCTTTCGTTCGTCACTTCGGGTGCCAACTAAAAACCTGCGCTGGGTATCTGACGCTCAGCAAATGCTGAGGTGGTCACCCTTTCGGCGCGGGCACGTTCGGTGCATTCTGTACTTTTGTTCTTTTTTACTTATGTGTTTGTAACCGTTTTGCCGAGTCTGTCCGCAATAAAAGTTTTTTTTTTATTCTATTCTATACTCTATGCAGTGTTGATACTGAAGTCGACCCGAACATAAGAAAATACTATGCAAATACGGTCATAAGCAAGTAAAATATTCTACACCTTTCTCTTTCTTAATCGCAACATATCACCCCGTCCAAGCTAACGAGATACATTCCACACGTCTATCTACAAGGACCCGTATCTTACAGTGACAACACATCTCTTTTCACTGATCCAACTTTAAAACCAGCGAACAAAGGATGCTTACGTAGGCGCTTACAAATTGCCGGCAATGAATCTCGGGACGGTTCGCCTTTTCAGAGCACTTTAGCTGCCCAGAATGGAATGGTTTTAGCAGAACTGGCATTTTAGCTGCCCAGATACCGAACTGTTTGCGTCTGAATTCGGATTTTGACGTTTTCTCTAGAATTTATCGGTTATTTGATAGTCTGGAAATGAGCTAGATTGATAGTGTTACTATTGAATCTATTTGAGTTTCTTTCGTAAAGATATTTTTTTGTGGTGAAAGGTTAGCATCTGCAATGAAGGTCATTATGTTCTGCACTTTTATTTTACAAATTAATTTTATGTATGTGTTTTAGATTTTGACGTGCTGTTGTCTGGATGTAAAATATTTCCAGCGTTATGGCTATCCTACGGGCTATTTACCCGGGACACCTTTTTGCTGGTAATTCTGAAAACAGAGAATTTTATGTGGAAAAGCGCTCAACGTATGGAAATCTCAAACAATATACCTAGATAAGAAAATTGCACGCTTGCGAAAATTTTATAAGACAACTTTTACAACAAGGAAAAAAGAGTCTTAGACATACCTATCTATAGCACAGGACCCGACGGCTTGCCTGGTAAAGCCTGGGTCCTGGCCATGGAGGCTCTCGGGTCTCGATTAAAAGGGCTCTTTAGCGCATGCATGGAGAGGGGCCAATTCCCACTTTTCTGGAAGACGGGGAAACTGGTCCTTATCGCGAAGCCGGGGCGCCCTGCGGACTCTCCGTCCGCGTACCGGCCCATTGTGCTGCTCGACGAGGTGGGCAAGCTCTTTGAAAGAGTAATTGCAGACCGCCTCGTCGCGCACCTAACACGAGTGGGGCCGGATCTGGCGGACGGCCAGTTCGGCTTTCGCAGGAGGCGCTCCACGGTGGACGCCATCATGCGCGTACGAGCTCTCACGACGGGGGATGCGGTGTCCCAGGGCAGGTGTGTCGTGGCGGTGTCGTTGGACATCGCTAACGCCTTTAACTCCCTGCCCTGGAGTAGCATTAGGAGGGCACTCCGGTATCACCGAGTGCCCGACTACCTCTGTCGTGTGATCGAGGCCTACCTGTCGGACAGGTACATCATCTACCCTGGTCACCAGGGTGAGTGGAAACGGCGAGAGATGTCGTGCGGTGTTCCGCAGGGATCGGTACTAGGACCGCCCTTGTGGAACATCGGCTACGACTACGTGCTGCGCGGCGACCTCCCTGACGGGGTCAGCGTGGTCTGCTACGCAGACGACATGCTGGTCCTGGCTCAGGGAGAGTCATACCAGGCGGCGGTCGAATTAGCGACACGCGGGGTTGCGATAGTCGTTGATAGGATCCAGCAGTTGGGACTCGAGGTGGCGCTACACAAGTCCGAGGCCATGTGTTTTCACGGCCCTCGGAGCGCGCCACCTCGGAATTCCCAATTAACGGTAGGAGGAGTTCACATCGGCGTCGGGTCGACGATGAAGTACCTGGGACTCGTCCTCGACAGCCGGTGGAATTTCGAGGAGCACTTCCGACGTCTGGCTCCCAAACTGAATCGGACTGGGGCTGCCCTCAAGCGGCTCCTGCCCAACCTCGGGGGTCCAGACGCCTCCTGCCGGAGGCTCTACGCAGGCATCGTCCGGTCCATGGCCCTTTATGGGACGCCGGTGTGGGCGCCGTCACTGCGAAAGCGACCGGCGGCCCAGCTGAACGCGTGCCAGAGGGTCATGGCCATACGGATAGTGAGGGGATACCGCACGGTATCCCGCGAAGCGGCGAGCCTCCTTGCTGGCCAGCAACCATGGGACCTGGTGGCAGCAGGCCTTGCACGCATGCACGATCTGCGCGTGGAGATGCAACGTCGGGGTGAAACTCCGCTGCCGCGACAAGTCGCGGCATGGCGGGCAGAGCTCCGGCGGGGTCTCATGGCGGAATGGCGACAGCGACTATCGCAACCCAGTGCTGGGCACGCCATAATTATGGCGATAAGTCCCCTCTTTGAGGAGTGGCTGGAGAGGCAACACGGCGTCCTTACCTTCCGCATGACGCAGGTCCTCACCGGACATGGTAAGTTCGGGAGGTTCCTGCACCGGATTCGTGCGGAAGAAACGCCCGGTTGCCACCATTGTGCGGACCGCCCGGAGGACACGGTGGAGCACACGGTGGAGGTGTGCCCCGCTTGGGCAGAGCAACGCCGTGTCCTCGTGGGGGCGATTGGCGGCGGCGATCTCTCGCGCCGGGCCTTGGTACAGGCCATGGTCCGGAGTGAGGAGGAGTGGCAGGCGGTCGCCTCCTTCTGCGAAGCAGTAATGCTAGCAAAGGAGGCGGCCGATCGCGTGAGGCAACGGTCCTCACGCCCCAATCGCCGCCGGGATTCCGATCCCGATTTCCGGCCATCGTAGGCGCAGGCTTGCGGACGGCGAGCAATGGGTGGCTCGCCGTCCGACCGTCCGGTAACCGTCCAGACCGAGCCCAAGTCGTCGACGGCGCGTGCTGTTCCACGCGTGCCTCAAGGAGATGTCAGCAACTGTAGGGGCCTAGCAGGGTCGAAGCCTACTGGGGCCAAGGGTCTGATTCTGAAAGGAAGACTCGGCCCTGGTACAAAAGGCAACGAAGGAACAGGAGTTGGTTTTTAGTCAGTAAAAGTCTGACACTATCTCCCGCCCCGCCCAAGGGCGGGGGATGTCATAAGATGATTTTCCCACCGAAAAAAAAAAAAAAAAAAAACCTATCTATAGCAGCTTTCATTCGTATGTTTGCTTTTATAAAAGTAGGTATCACGCAGCTGCTGCAACATTACGTAGCCGCTAAATTGTGATCCAGATTACTGCCTAAAACTAAGTAGTTATTTAACAATAATTGACATTTCATTTGTAATTTGACTTCGATTTTTTTTTCCTTGTATTTTCTTTTATTGGTTTGTAATTTTTTAATTATTTGACATTGTTATGTACCTAATCATTTGTTGACAAATTTTATGTAACATTCTGTAAATGACTTGTAAGAATCCCTTACCAATAAATTACTATGACTCCTGAACCAGAGCTCAGATCCGTAAAAGGATCACGGTTAGGCTATTTCGACACATAGCCTAATAAATTGCTAAGTGGCCGTGGGCAGGCCACATCACTCGTAAAGTGCATGACCAACGGGTGAAAGGTTTTGGATCATGGATCTAGATCTAGTACACGATCGCCATGATCACGTACCCAGCGGGAGGTCTCCGAATTTATGACCAGGTGCAAGGGGAATATACTGTATGGAAGTAGCGTCGATATGGTGACGCCTTAAGATGGCCCACGTGCTGTAACGGACGTCTTTCGGAAGAAGTGATGATGACAAATACCAGACTTAAAATACTCAAAATAAATCATTATCAAATAATAATATAATCAACTAAGACACCCTCAACAAAGTTAGGATAAAAAACAAAAGAAGTCGTCCAGTTTCACACAACCCCTAATTCTATTGTACTCGGTCTGAGTTTCAATCAGCGCAGATTGGAGAGACGCGATTGGTCGCTATTGGTTACCGTTGAACGCGATTGGACGCGATTCAATCGTCGTGAGAATTGGATTCGTTGATCTGGACGCTGGGGTTAACTTCGTCGCGTCTTGAGTATTTTAGATAGCTTGTTAATTTTGCTGTGCTGTGTTTGTGGGTAGAAGTTTTCTCGCATCGTAAATTTTAAGGAGCTAGTCTCTTTACTGGTAAACTTTAATCTGTTGGCTTTAGTAACAAATTCCAAACAAATAAGAGTCAAAATTTTTGTTGAACATAGGTTCCGGAGAGGCGACCGCATACTGAAAGACGCAGGGTTGGAATGTCTGCCTCCTACAAGGCCGACCGATGACCTGGTGAAGGTTATGGGAATCAGAGGAAAGGGAGCAGTATTTCAAAAGTTTAAGTTTTCAACAGTGGACGTCCACTTTTTCCACTCCACTTCCACTTTGAGCTGAAATGATGTATAGTATAATATAGTCGGCCTTATAATGTTCCCACTGTTGGGACCGGGAGGAGAGGAGGCCTGACCTCGTCTCTAGGAGAGGAAATGGGCCGTAATCCACCACGCGGGCCCTGTGAGGGTTAGTGAATGTCACATGGCTTCGAATTTTTGGTTCTAGGACATGGCGGTTTCCTCACGATGTTTCCCTTCACCGTTTTGAGAGCAGTGGTGATGAAATAAATTCCACAAAGTAATGCCAAACCCAGTCAGGCGGGTTTGAACCCGCGAGCTACAACTCGTAAGTCGGGGCCATCACCACTCGGCCATCACTGTTCAAATGAGATGATTTTAGAAGCCTACACTTGCCAAATAATTAGTATTGTAAAAGTTCCTTCAGCTTCTAGTATTTATAAAGAAAACCATAAACGAGAAACATTAGATACAGTATGCAGTTGATTGTTACCGTCAGACTTAGCATTGCCCATTAGTTTCCTAGCTACAACAATTGAACCCAATTCCCATAAAACACAACTGCAGTGCGACTAAATGGTTAATAGCAACCCGCCGCTACAGTGAAACATTTAAAATCCCTTGTTGCGAACATTGTTTAAAAGTAGTCTAACCGTCTGGCCCCCACTACAGCGCGGATAACTTGGACTTGGGGGCTAAACAAATCGCGTGTGGTCGCTAACTCCAACAAAAAGTTTCGGTTCGCCCCGCGCCGCGTCGATCCGTAAAGTTTTCGCAGAATTTTTAAGGATTCCTTGAAAAGATTCCGAGTATTTCGAAGGTATTTCCCTGGTATTTTTATAAAGTAGAATTACTTGCTTTGTTTGAAGTGTTTCAGGTGTTATAATCCGCTGGGTTGGCTTTAGAAAAGGGATGATTGTTCAATGTTTAAGAAAAGCGGGACTCAAATGAGGTTTGTTTTTTTTTTGTTAATTTTTTATGGCTTCCGCTTAACTCGTGTTGGTTTTGATTGAGAGCGCCATAATGAGTGTTACGGTGATTTGATATTATGCTTTTCAAAAATTATATGTATTTACGAAATAAGTCGAGGACTGGTATGGACTGGTTATGTATGTTTTCTTTTAAAATAAAACCAGTAATATGATTTGAATTTTGTTAAAAGTTACAAATTAAATAAATACACTACATACAGGTTTATATACACGGAAACTAGAATAACCATTTAAAAAGTGAAGGGTAAGATATAAAGCAGAAAGAAAGAGAGTAGAAGAATGACGTCAGCTTATCAGGTACACAGGACATACACAATAAAAAAATACACACACACACTGCCTCACGGCTGTAAGCTCTACGCAGCCATAAGGGATCCAATGACAACAATTGTTATCCTGAAATTATTTTTTTTATGCTTGATTACACATAAACCTCGAATGAATTGAGATTGTATCTATCAAGCAACGTATTTATTAGTGATGTGTCATCATATCCGTAATAAGTTATCGTCAGACTGACCCCATTCATAAACTTTACGATTACCGCCCATTCCTTCTCCTAGAGAGAGGAGGCCTGAGTCCCAGCAGGGGGAAAATTAAAAGGCTGATTATGCTATATAAGCTCGCTCTTGACCACTATCTCACCAGATGGTAAGTGATGATGTGGTCGATGGTGGAGCACGCTTGCCTAGAAGTAACCTATTCACTCTTAACTTAAAGACCCTTAAATTGCAGCTATCAGGAAACACACACTCTGGTAGAAAATTCAACTCCTTAGTTGTACGCACAATGAATATTTTCCCAAAACGCTTTGTACGTATGGGTGGGATGTCTCCCATGTACCGGTGGTGCATCGCCGTTAGTCTGGTGGTTGGAGGATGGAGCGGGCTTGGCGGAATTAAATTATCCCACCCAAAAATAAGATTGATCATCTTATGATGTTTATATCCAGACGACCATATACAGGTTATTGTTTTCCCGATAGACTCGTATAATATTCAGGTAACTCGTTTACATTGTATGAATAACATGATGTTAAAACATAAAGGTGTGTTAAAATTAGCATAAGTTAATTGCGATGTCAGGGAGGCGCGGGAGGACAACAGGAGGCTTTTGCCGGACAGTATCGAAGTGGATCGTAATATAGGAACATGAATTTGTGATCATTGTTATGTTCTGAACTGAATAAGTATGTTGTAGACTGGCCGTAATTTATATTGACAAGGCCTTTTAATGCCAGTAGAGTAACTTAGCGTGGGCGATGCGGCCCCTCGCCCACGTCTCGCACCCAAAGGGGCTTCACGCAAACGAGGGCTCTTTAAAAAGCAGTAATGTTAGCAAAGGAGGAGATCGCACGTGCACGCGCGAGGGAAAATTGCCTTCATGCCCCAGTCGCCGGGATCATGATCCCGATTTCCGGCCGAGCAATGGGTAGCTCGCCGTCCGCCGTCCGACAGTCCGGTAAACGTCCGGACCGAGCCGGACATTGACTGCACGTACTGTTTCACGCGCCTCAAGGAGATGTCAGCAAACCATAGGGGCTCAGCAGGGTCGAAGTCTACTGGGGCAAGGGTCTGCTTCTAAAAGGAAGACTCGGCTCTGGGCTCTGGTATGACAGGCAACGGCAAAGGAACAGGAGTGGGTGTTTAGTCAGTAAAAGTCTCTGTCTGACAGATGCCCCGCCCCGCCCTGGAGTAGGAGAATTCATTGGATGATATGCCACCTTAAAAAATAGTATCGCTGTTATCATGACTTGTATTAAACCTGGTAAATTATTACCTAAGTGCAGAAACTGTGGCATATGAATCAAAACCTAATTTCCTTTCTAGACTCACGTAGGTATCCGTGTTAGCTTCAATAACTCAGGTGTTCTGGAAACGGCATACCATTATTCTCCATTATTCTTCCAAGAAATTGAAGCAACTTGAATAATAGAACATTACTCAAGTGCAGAAACAGTTTCATTTCGAATCCCTCCATATTTCAATCCAAACTGTAGAACTATCAAATCCTTTTGGACGAAGCACATGTAGGCTTCCCTCGGCTTATTCGCGTGGTTGGCCACGCTGGCCGCCGGTTCCACACTAAGGCCACGCATGGGCTAAGCTCGATTGTCACTATCGTCACGTTGCAGACGGCGAGACTTACTAAAAAGAGAATTTAAGCGCGTTTAAAAGAATATTTTTGATGTTTCTGTTTAGGTATTAGAAAAAGTGCTGTTTAACTTTCTGTGGAGTTTTATAAACGTATTTTGAAATGAAGTAAAATTCACACCAGGCATGTTATTATTTTAAAAGCTAGGTAGGCTGCTATATCTATTAACTGAAAAAAATAGAAACGACTTGCGGTTTACCAACACTTAATATAGTAAAGCCGAAAGTTTATGAATTCATAAGTTTGTTACGTCTTTACGCTCAAACGTCTGAATTCCGATTTCGATGAAACTTGGCACTTAGGTAGATTATTTTCCGGAATAGCAAATAGGATACTTTTAATGCTAGGAGTATGTTTCTTTGGGATAATTTTTTATTATCACGCTGAGAGCAGCTAGTGATAAAAAAAAACTTAAATTAACAAACCATGACATGGTAACAAATTGTAAGTAATTCTAAGATTGAATATTCAAATCGATTTGACGTATTGTTTTAGTTTTTATAATTGTAGTACATAAGGTTAAGTTTTTGCGAATATCGTCATCAAACTGCATCAACTGCTAGGAGAGTCAAAACAATTGGAAAAGGGTTATTTCGCTTTAGTCTTAGGGTCGCCGCACACGGGCCACCGGCTACAACCTCAAAACGCCGCCACCGGCGTATTTCCTGTAGGTTACATACATTTTATATGGATTCGTCGGATACGGTTAACGCCGGTGGCCGCCACACACTATAAATCGCCGCTGCTCGCTTTTTGTGGCCGGCACTGGCCACTAAACGTCGATACAAAACGCCGTCATACGCCACTTGCGCATTTAAACCTTTTTTGTCAGAGTCCGTTATGATACTGCGCGTATGGGTTAAAAAAAGTAGCAGCCACCAGCCACAAGTGGCCGTCGTGCGTTTCAATTTCCTTTGTGGCCGCTTCTAGCTTCTCATGGCGGCGTTTGTGGCATGTGGCCTATGTGCGGCGATACTTAATTCAGTAAATTAACACTTACTACTACTAAAGAAAATTTGAAACGAGACACAAGGAGGTTTATACGTTATTGAAACAAGTGAAATACGTAAAAACGCTAGGGTTCTAAAACAAATGAAAGTCTCCAAGGGTGTAGTTTCTCGTTAACTTTTCCCAGAAATCCTTTATCCCAAGTCTTACACTAAACTATTGACAGTTTGAAGAGACCAAATTGCAGGTACACGGTGTAAAACTCTCAAGAGCCCAGTAAATAGAGGTCAACCGCTTATTAGCATGCCTCATAAACAATCGGGGGCACTTGGATCCGACAACTTTAGGGTCCAACTCGACCCTTATGTTGAGGGTCGAAATTTTCAAAGTTAGGAAGAATTTTTATTACTTTTTCGGGCTCAATGTCGGTTTTAATTAGAAGTTGATTAGCAGTAGAAAGGTTTGGACATAGCTGAGCTTTGGTTTCTATTTTGTTGAAACAAAATAATGGTTTGGTTTTTGAATATGGCTTGCGAAAACTCCAACGGATATTGTATGAAACACAATTTAGCAGATACGGATAACCTCAAATAAAACTGTCAGTTTTTTGTGTTTCAGACTACTCGTAACGATTGATTTTCCACGAATATCGGTGGTTTTATTTCCTTTTAAAACGCAAGGTTTTTCATGTGTATAAAATTTTCTATGCAAGAGTTGCTAGCCTAGCATAACATCACGCCTGTACTTCCATAAGGGTCGGGCAGAGATGCACCAACAGTATAATTTCACCAGTTATGTTCAAGGCCTAGGCACTAGGGGGTTGGTCTAATACCAGGCTAGTATCTATGAACAACAACTGAAGCAACACAGGTGGGTTTTAGTTAGTAAAAGTCTGACACTTCCTTTCGCTCCACCCAGAGCGGGAACAGTTATTTGATGGTTTTCCACCATTTAAAAAAGAGGCTTCTACTTACATTCACAAATAAGTCTCATATGTGTATGTACGTGTTCTCTTTCATCTTGCTCGTATAGGTACCAAAAGGTACACACTACACAATAAGCTACAGATCATCACCATCACTTCTCTAGCCTTTTCCCAACTGTGTTGCGGTCGTCTTCAGCCTAACTAGATGCGGTTGAATACCAATATTTTACAATATGGAACTGCTTATTAGACCTCCACAACCCAGTTACCTACTGGGCAAAATGATGTCAAAGTCAAAGTCAAAGTTTTTATTTCACATAGGCTTACATGGGCACTTATAAAACGTCAGAAGCTAGTGCATGTAGATGCTTCTTGGATTGACTGATGGTCAGACTCTCGGCGTCTGACTGCCTGTAACGACTGTCAAAGATCTAGGAATGACATCCGAGGTCAACAGCTTTACGTGCTTTCCGAGGTACGGGCTATCAGTAATGTCCCAGATATACTTGGAAAAATATATAATTATGAATTGAAAGATCCATATCGATACTTGTCCAGTTTCGGTACAATATACTACAGGTATTATCATCAAATTAACTTGGTCCCGCAACCAGTCCCATACTAGTCCGGGGACAGATTTGCAAGTCCTTAACACACCGACGACAGTTTATAAACATAAAATAATAATTGCTCCGCGCAACGAGATTAGACGCCGGGATTCTGTTACATAATCCCGGAGTCCGGGATCTAGTTATGTTGTTGTTGTGTGGCAAGTAATTAATTTTCAATCTACATGCTAATTTGTGAAGTTTTGCAATGAAACGTACGTTTCTACGTACGAAGTACGAAGGCGGACAGTTGGTCGGGTATATCTGAGGAGGCATCACGGATATCTATGAGGCATCATGATGCACGTAATTTACAATAGGTAACTATTTTGATTTAAGGTATCATGTACTTACAAATGGAGTGATTAGAAATGCAGGGGTGAATAGAAATGTGTTTATATTTTGACTATGTATTTGTATAAAAACGTAGTTAATATTTTGACTATGACTACGTTTTTTTTTTAACTTTGACACTATTTTAGTGGTTTATTAATTAAATTTTTTAATTACGGATTTTTACATTGTGTCATGTGAAGAGGAGGAATGAAACGTATGTTACTAAAACATGTATGTATTAGCAATTTCACTAGTTAATTAAGCGTGACACGTACAATTTAATTTAACATAATTACATCAAGAAGATACCGATCACTCCTATAAAAATAGTGAACTCAAGTAAGATCAGACGAGCGTCAATGTGTCCGGAATTTATGATCGGTTTTATCGGCGCCATTTTATGTGCCCTGTTACAAACTTGTCAGAAATAGTTCGTCGATGTACGCGGGTCTTTTCTTGTTGGGAGGTCAAGTTTTACGAGTTAGGCTGTTAAGGGCTTTGTGTGGGCTTAGGGGAGGGAGAAGTGAGGTGATAAGTGTATCACCTTTTTAGGTAAAGAGTGGAAATTGTTATATTCGATTAGAGTGAGTAGTTGTTTGATAATAAATGGTTATATATAAAGTTATTTATCATAGGAAAATATATAGAAAAACCACACATTTTTTCAGCTATTAAATACTAAACACAATAACGCTTGTATAGGGGTATCGATCCACAGCTATGTATATCCTAGGGGTTTACATAGCTGTGAATCGTTCGAAAGAGTTGCCACGGGCCCTGGAAAGAAAAAGACAACTGAAGGAGTATAGGGGGGTTTTAGTCAGTATAAATCTGACTCGTCCTCTTACTCGACCCGGAGCGATAGTTGATAATCATTTTATCTAAAAAAAGAGGTGTAGGTACCTGTGTATATTATGTATTTATTATATTCTCTATTGTACACCACATAAACAAAAACAAGGACAATTAAAAATAAGTGTACAATGGGCGGTCTTATCGCACAGGGCAAGTTCTATTTTTATATTCGTAATGGTAGAATTACAAATCTGTTTATTTCACATACCTAATGTAAGTTATTTATTATGAAAAAAACTTACTCTTTAGAGATTAATTTTAAGACAATTATTTTTCTTGTTTTTGAGGTGGGAAATCAGAGTATGTAGAGAGTGTATGTATCAGAGTCTTCATTTGCCTGTTACATTCTAGAGCCCCGGTAACTCTCACTCACAGTATTCTTTCCATGTAACAGCATGCCTTCACGGAATAACAAGAAAGCTTCCAATTCAATCCTCACACAACCAAAATGAATTCCAAAACCTTTAAGCAAAAAGATAAATATCCTACTACCCGACAAAAAAACTCAAAAATAAATTCCCATTCCTCCCGGTGAGCATCTCACTCTAACAATGGAAGTTGCCTTATTGTGATGACGTCACGCTAATGAAGTGCTCGGGGTACTTTTCAGTACTATCTGGTACTTTTTGTGCCATTCTGAAATCTTTGTAGATGTTAATTGAGATGTTCTGATTGGAATGTGGTTCTTTTTGATGACGATAAAGGCAAAGATAAGGTAAGGAGGAGGATGAGGTAAGGATGGGTGTTATAGAGGTCAATTTGTAAGTTTAGAATATATTTGTTTCTTATTTTTGGCTGTCTTTAAATTGCGTAACTGTTTGGGCAAATATAATATTATCTAATAATATGAAATTGATTGTTTGTTTATGTTTTTGTAAAAATAATACTATCGCTAAGTCTGCGGAATCATTCTCACGCCTGAGCCGCGCCGCCGCCGCCACAGGCCCCGGGTGTTGGGTGTCGCTAGGCTAGATCTCCACCCATTTCAGAGAGACGCTTGCCTCTGCCTACGGTAGGCAGAGGCTTGCGGACGACGCGTAGTAGCTCACCGTCCACTCGGCCGGTAACCGTTCGGACCGAGCCCGAGTCGACGATGGCGAATACTGTTCCACGCGCGCCTCATATAGACTTATTATTTAAAGTGCAAAAACCTTATAATCATTAAACAAAAGGTCTAATGATCAAAAGAATATTTTATTTACTTGCAAATAAAATATTCTTTTGATCATCAGACCTTGTTTGAGCAACAGAGTTTTATTTGACATTTGTTTTTGTAAACGTAAAGAAATTGAACTTTGCAGTTGGTCTAGAGGTAAAAAGGTAAGAAAAGTAGAGTAAAAGGTATAATTGAACCAAAAATAAAGATAAAAAAATGTAAATTGGTGGAAAAAAACTGCGTTCTTTTAGCTGAATTATAAAAATATACTGTAATAATATGTGCTTCAAAGGTTCAAAAAACTGGTTTACAAATTTCAAAAAACTAAGATATCTGAACAACAGGTCTTAGTGTCGTCTTCAAGTGACTCTAAATGTAATATTTCTTCACTTATCAAGCACAAATCACTACACTTACGGAAGTATTTATCAACATGCGATAAAAAATCATTTGAAGGAAATCAAGGAAGAAAATAAAAGACAAAAATTCGTTCAAAAAACTGATGCGTCGATAAAGAGTAAACAAGATTTGTGACCAAATTAAAATAGTTTATTGTTTTATTTTAACGCTTGTCTTGACATTGTGCTATATTATTTTCTTTAGTATTTCTTGTAATAATATTCTAATTTTAGTAATGCATTTTTTTTGTAAAAACTTTTTATATAAGTTTATTTATACACTATTTTAACGAAAATTCAAGTCGTATGTGAGGACTAAAATGTAACTTAATTGAACTTTTAATTATCAATTATTGTTTGTTTAGACATAGGACAACACAACATTATTATTGTAGGATTATTAAATAAAAATAAAAAATCTCCATACATTAGCACCTTAATTGAGTGGGTCGCTAATTAATGTATGGAGATTTTTTATTTATAATAAGTTAAAACATTGTTTTTCGTTGTCTTCATTTCTTTTGAACATAATTAAAATAACCTAAACTTACAAGTAAGAATAAAAACAAGAACAAAAAATTCCTATATTTTTACAACTAAACGCATCTACAAACCTTTTAAAACAAATAGCTCGAACACAAACAACGATATCTAGAGCTCATTTGTTTTTTACTCGTTTTTTAAAACGCTCATTTAGAGTGGGAAACTGAACAAAGGAATAGTTTTGTAAAGCTGTTAACGAAATTCAGTGTAAGCGTCCATTTTGGAACAATTTCAGATAGTGTTTACAGATTCTAAAAGACAAGAGATTACTGTTTAAGTAGAACAAGGCTGAGTTTTATGTAAATCTGCTTAAAAACACTGGCCAAGTGCGAGTCCGGGTTCCGTATTAAACTACAAAATTCTGCATCGTGGTATTAGAATTCTCCGCACAATTAGAATGTAGCACCCGTCTGGTCGGAGGATGCTTCCTTTTCAATAGAGGTTTGCGTGATTTAACTCACTGTTGTTTGTGTGCTTCTCCTTTTTTGAAGTCACTTTAAAAGCTCTTTACTAAACGAATATTTCATATTTTGTAGCATCACTCTCTAAAAGAAAAACATATTTTGGTACATAAATGAATGCGCAGGTGTTACTCTCACTTTTTCAATTTCAGAAAAACTGATACCCAGGAATCATAACGTTCATAAACATACAAGCTTTAACTGCAAAATAATATTCTTATACAAAAAGTGTCACAGGAAACCGTATCAATGCCTCCACCCCTTCTCATAAATACTCAATGATTCCGTATTATTTACTACATAGCGTTTTGTACATAAATACCGAAGAGCCAGTGGTTCGTGAAACCTACTCGACTGTAAACTGAAAAGATGTTTTTCAGTGAAAAGCCTCATTTTATTCGAATACTTATTATATTTACCTATCACTATCTGTAAGAGCCGCTATTGAGGGATTTACAATACTATAGAAATTATGTAAGTTGATAAAAAAAAGTTGTTACTGATTGATTTTCCTTTATAATAAACAATCTGCTGCCAGTAACATTTTTCCTAAGGGAATAATATTCCCAAGATAAAAAGTATCCTATGTGCTTTTCCACGACCAAGTCTACCGGTGTACCAAGTTCTATTGAAATTCTTTAGACAAAGGTGGAATAGTACAATAAAAGCACCGTATGGTCTAGTAGAGGTGGAAAAAACCAATGATCTTATACTGTTGTGTATTTTTTTTAAACTAAGTATATATTTATTTCTTTCCTTACCTTGAATATTTTCTGAATCATCTTATTTCTTAGAAAATAACTACCTGTTGTCTTCATCCAGCGAGGTGTGGTTTTCGTAACGTGACCAATAAAATAATTGGGAGTTTTAGATTTCAATATTAAAAAATCAAATCTGTTTTTGTGTTCAAGAATATTATTTCATTTATTTTGTGTTCAACTCAATTCAAAATATTTTTATTATTTCACATGAGCAGAAGTCAGTGCACGGTTCCAATTGTTCGTGTTCTATACAAAAAAACTGATAAGAAATATCACGGTTACTCCTGTGAAAAATTATTGGTATATACAATACTTTCATATCTCGTTATTAACAGATGGTCGCCCACATCATCGCTTCACATCAGATGAGATAGAGAGGAGTGTGTAGACCAGTCCTCTGTATAGTTACCATACTACTAAATAAGTACTTATGAACATATTAGGAACGGGGATCAGAACAAAAGTAATCAATCAGTGTACCAAGTCTAGCGTTCTCATATTCATATTAGATTAATTATTAAATTTGACTAATTGTACTGGCAACACCGAAACGTTAAAATATAATTATGTAATGGTCTGTGGTGAAGCTGTCAGTGTAGCATAATGGTGGGCACTGAATTTTATAGATAACCATTTTGTTTTGAAGCGTCGGTCGCACAACTCATCTCTTGCATTATTGGTCGTCAGCTAGCATTGATTCATCATCATCATTTCAACCAAAAGACATCCACTGTTGGACATAGGCCTTACCATCAAGTGTGATCGCAGTCAACTAGTGTTTATGCCATTAAAAAACTTTTACAAAACACTTTTACAAACTTTTACATACAAAAAAAAAGACTTCAATGTAAAAAACAGGACATGTGCGAGTCGAACTCGCGCACTGAGGGTTCCGTACAAACGAGTATGAAAACAGTTCGATTCCCGAATTGAGCTACGAAGATTATTACGAAACGCAATTTTTTTTTTGTGACGTGACTACTACAGTTTTCAGATTTTTCCCATACTTGTGCTATGAGACCTTGCTTCATATCAATTTTTAGGATTTTAGGTCAACGGGAAGTACCCTATGAATTTTGATTCCCATGAGAGTGTCGAAATACACGATTTTTGCGACATAAACGGCCGTATCTTTTTTTTTTCGTTAACTCAGATGATTTTTTTACAGCTTCAAGGGTCACTTGAAGCTGTAAAAAACCTGAGACCTGAGTATATGGTTTTAATTTCAATTATAATGACACGACGGCAAGATGTTGACGCTTCGTCGACAGAATTTCATAGTTCTGTATGTAAGCTTCACGCAGGCGTACACCAAGCGTATTTGAATGACGAATACGCGTCTAAAAAGCTTCGCATCCGTGGACAGTAGGCCTAAATGTGTCAACTGTATTGTTATAATGGCGATACAGGACTTTTAGTACTTTATACTAAGAAGGCATTACAAAACCAATAACTAAGAAAATTTACAAAAGCTGTTGCCAACACCTTTATCAACACAATTGAAATTACTTGCTCCGATTTTCTTTTCAAACAAAAACCTTACCTTAGTCCTCCTACAATTTAATTTATATCACCAGCCCGCAGAACATTGTCACAGAATATTAATTTTCTTGCTCTCAGAGTAATGATGCACGGCGCAGCATCCCGGTCGCCGGTCGCGAGAGCATTCATTTTAATACGCGAAAAACTTCAAGCGCAACCCTCAAAGGAATTGAAAGCGACCGCAGCGCTGCAGCGGGGAGGACAGAAGGCTGGCTGTGACGTCATAGGTGGATAAAGTGATTTTATATACCTTTTTTTTAGGTTGATTGTTTAGCTGGTTTCGTAACCAAAGGGTAAAAACGAGGCAATATTGCTATGACTGCACTGTTCGTCAGTCTGTCATCTGGCTGTACCTCATGAACCGTAATAGCTAGACAGTTAAAATTTTCACAGATGATGTATTTCTGTTGCCGCTATAATAAAAAATACTAAAAACCGAATAAAATAATTTTTAAGTGGGGCTCTCATAAAACAAGTGATCTTTTTTGGCATTTTTTGCCAGGGACGGTACGGAACCCTACGTGCGCGAGTCCGACTTGCACTTGGCCGGTTCTTTTAATAAGCTCACGCTTGACCAGTATATTATCTGATGAAAAGCGACAATGTGGTCGACGATACATAAATACACTCGCCTCTTTCTGGCGCACTCGGATAAAAAATGACACTTATCTCAAATTAGTTCCAACTGAAACTTCTGGCTATCTTTCCGTTCCCTGCCACCGACTACGTCACAGTCCCTCTCTATATAAAAACGGCACGACGCGCGACGACGCAGAAAATTGGACGCCATCTTAAATTATTACTTAAGTGACGTCACGGGATTAAATGTATCCTTCATGGGTTGGGGGATGAAGGAAGTGTTATTATAGCGGGAAAAGCGATAAAGTGCATTTTTTGGGGAATTTTTTAGGCAATTTGTGAAAATTGATTTACTAGTTCAATGAAAATATTTGACTGCCTTTTTGGTCGACTGATCGCAAGTGCTACTGTTAAGCAGGAGGTTTTGTGTTTGATTCTCAAGTCGGATATAGTATTAATGTATTTCTCGCGCCGGGCCTTGGTACAGGCCATGGTCCGGAGCGAGGAGGAGTAGCAGGCGGTCGCCTCTTTCTGCGAAGCAGTAATACTAGCGAAGGAGGCTGCCGATCGCGTGATACAACGGTCCTCACGCCCCAACCGCCGGCGGGATTCCGATCCCGATTTCCGGCCATCGTAGGCGCGGGCTGGTCTGGACCGAGCCCAAGTCATCATCAACATTATCAATATATAAATTTTCTATCAGTAAAGTCTATACATATCATACATACATTATGACTAGAACCCCAAGAGAGCTAGTACCACAAATAGAAACAAGCGGGAACCGTTTCGTCAACTCTCGCAAAAAAGTTGTTTAACTCGTAGCACTGATTCAACGTCATGTGCTACGCGGCTACGCCACATATTGGTGCTACGATATTTCGTAGTTCGAGTTTTTAAAATCGGTTTTGGGTTATTTCCTATTTAATATTTGCCTGCTGCGGTCTACCTGTCCGATTATAATTTAGGTGTCTTCAAGGCTAGACTGAATAGGCTCCTCATAAACTAGTGCGCTTCACCATCAACGATTACATCACTGCTTACCATCAGGTGGGATCGCAGTCAAGCACTAGTTTATGTCATTGAAAAAAGTATCATCAAGGCGGTAAGTTTTAGTTGTTATAATTTCAGTTATATGGCTCCAAAACTTTTTATTCAACAAAGTACAACAACAAATACAATTAGTAAATTCCTAGCTGCGAAAGAATCACACTAATATTACACAGGCGAAAGTTTGTGTGTGTGTATGTTTGTTACTTCTTCACGCACGAACGGCTAAGTGGATTTCAACAAAACTTGGTACACAGATAGACCATGTCCTGTTATAGCACATAGGATACTTTTAAACCTGGGATTATGTTCCCGTGGGGTAATTTTCTATCTTCTATAATTTTCTAAGGAGTGAAATTCCTTGCCGAAGTCTGTTTCCTGATAGTACAACCTGAGGGTCTTTCAGGCAAGTAATGGTACTTCTAGGCAAGCGTGCCATCGTCAACCACACCATTGCTTACCATCGGCTGAAGTAATAGTGGCCTTTAAATGTAATAAACGAAAAGTAAAAAGATAACTAGCTCTTAAACAAAACAGTTTGCTCAGTAAATGCCTACAATTATTTTTTTCATAACTGAATGTAATTGGGCCCTCCACAAATAAACTACGTGATAACTTCAGCAATTAAAATAAAACGGTTCCACGAGAACTACAAAAGTACTAAAAGTGGTCCAAAAGTGTAATTATACTAGATTGTTACCTAATTAAAGTTAACCGTAGTTTATTTACAGACAAACATTTGGAGCTATGGCTTGTTTAAAACTGGCTATTAGCGTTAAGTCTATATTCGTAACGCTAATTGCTAGTTTTCATGACTATTCTTACAAAAGGTACTTGTTTATTATAGATTGGCTCGTGTTTGACCACTTTCTCACCTTCACCACGAGAAAGTGGTCAAACGCGAGCCAATCAATAATGTGGTCGACGGTGAGCACGCTTGCTTAGAAGTAGTCTATTCAATCTTGACTTAAAAAAGACACAACCTAGGGATCAGGAAACAGACTCCGGCAGGAGATTTCATTGCTTTCGATTCACTCATCTTCTCTCACTCTTCGTGTCAAACTTTTACTGATTAATAGTTTAAAAAACTAAAAAGCACGCTTTTTGCACGCACTAAAAATTACAAAATCAAATTGCCAATCCGCCATCTTGGATGTCCGCCATGTTGGATTTAAGTCACTTGACTATTTTTTCGCCTTCCTGATAGCAAACCCTTTCATTTGATACCCATATCATGGGGGTGGATACCAAACAGCCCGTCCGCCATCTTGGGGAGGCCGCCATATTGGATTTGTAATGACGTTTCTTAGCTAGTCATGTATTGTCATCAGAACTCAGAGCGTGTGCAAAATTTCATCCTAATCAAAGACCGGGAAGTGGGTCAAATTAAGATTCCAAGATTTTCTTACATACATAGTTAGTTACAAGTAAAGCTAATAAAAGCGTGTTAAAAAGAAAGAAAGAAAGAAAGAAAGAAAGAAAAAACGTTTATTCGTACCTCACACATACAGTAAAATTAAAAAACAGTAGAATACATTGGGAGTAAAATAAAAAAAAAAATAATAAAATAAAAAATAAAAATTATTGTCTGATCTGTGCAAGGTCAAAAAGGCGCCTAACTCAGCATATGCTGCGATATTTAAAACGATAAATAACGCAGCGCTGGTATTCTGTTAGGGCCCGCGGTGATGCCACGTTCACACTCACGGAGGCTAAATAAAACTATATAAGTATCGAAACAAAACAATAAACACAAACATTGATAAAACAAAATTGGAAAAATAATAAATATATAATAATAAAAATAATATATAACATTTATAAAATGCAATAAATAATGAACCATAGACAGACGCCTGGCGCCGCGCTCCAAAATCATTTGTCAAACCTATAGACAAACGAACGAACGCGAACGCATGGTTCACGGAGAGTGTAATCTATGGATAATTAATATTCTGTGGTACGATCTATCGACTGACAGAAGAAAAAGTAGGTCGATCTTTATCAAACAAGTTTATAACAAGTATTAGTACATAAATACGTCTCAAACAAAAGCGATTCGTGTGTTCCAGAAATGTTATAGTGTATGAATGTGAAGTGTAATGTGTGTTATATTGGACGCCAGAAAAAAGATGCTAAACTAGCCGAGCTACAATGTCACCAATGCAAACTGTGCAGAACTCTGGTTAGATTATCTGGTGGTTTCCTTTTGGTTGCGTAATAAATGCTGTTTGTACTTATAACTAAAAGCACCAACCGTCTTCAAAGCACGAATAGGGGGTGGCAAGTTATTCCACACCTTACTAGCAGCGCTAAAAAGCACTCCTATGTTCCTTCTTTGCCTTCGTTCCAGAGTTCGCACAACCCATGGCCCCAGTAGGCTTCGAACCTGCTAGGCCTCTATGGTTTTGCTGACACCATTATTTGGCACATGCTGCTATTAGTTTATTGTCATCACCATCATAATTTCAGTCGAAAAACTTCTACTGTTGGACATAAGCCACTCCCAAAGGTTGCCATGGCAACCGGTCTTGTGTGTGTGTGTGTTTATTCTATTCTATTCTATTTATAACGTGATAAATTACTTTTTCTTCTCCCTTCTGGGTTAAGAGTAGCTTTTGTAGCCAATTCATATAATCATTAATCACTATCACATTTAGTAGGTCTGGGTTGAGGAACCTCAGTAGAGCAATCTACTTGGCGTAAAAACATTTTCGTGATCCGTGACTTTGTAAAGTAAATAATTTCCCTATTTCATCAAATTACTTATAATCAGCCTATATATAATGTTCCAGCTCTCTCTGAGCGAGGAAGTGTGTCATAATCCACCCCACGTGTCTACTGTGGCTTGCTAAGTAGTTATAGCTTCGAATTTTTGGTTCTAGGACATGTCTGTTCCCTCACAATGTTTTAAGGCACTGTTTTGAGATCAGTGGTGATGAAATAAATTAATCTCCATCACCCAAAGTTTAACTGGCACCGCCGCTATTTATTTGAGGCCGTAGAGTTTAAAAAAAAAGTGCCAATTTGGGCGTAAACACATGACTTACAACTTGACACTGAGCCAGCTTACTCCCATCTAATCCAATTTAACGGCACTTAAAACCTTCAAACCAACATCAAACTACCCACGAACTCATTATTTCCATGTCTACGATAAATCAGTTAGCCAGTGTTCCCTGTAATCAGGGCGTGCCTCCCTCTAAATTCAAACTCAAAGTATCGAACACCCCCCCTCCCCCCCTTATTCCATGTAGCAAATTAGTCAGTTCCTCATCGGCACATAATTAAAATTAATGGCTAATGCCTTCAAACAACCTTCAAGAGATTTTTTCCGTATTTTTTTACGTCAAAAGAATTTTCTGGGATTTTTTAACGCTTGCTTTATTAATGAACTTTTTAGATGGTAATTTTGATTTTTTAATTATTCCTTCATACTCATTTATTTTGATAAACTTTTTATTTTGTGTTAGTAATGATCTAAAAAAGAGGAATAGGATTTTGTAGGCACACGCAGGTAGTAACACAATTTTTTTTTTTTTAATATTTAGCAAAATAAACTGAGAAAATAAAGAACGTAAGATCTCAATTGTAAAAGCTAGAACAAATGAACAACTTTTTATTTAAATACTATACTTAAATTGCAATGTAGTGTAGCCTAGCAGGGCTGAAGCCTACTGGGGCCATGGGTTTGCTTCCGAAAGGGAAGCCCAGGATCCTGAAACGCAAAGAAAGAAAATAGGTTTGGGTTTACTCAGTAAAAGTCTGACATACCCTCGCGCACCACCCTAAGCAACCAATCTAGACATCCAATGACTCCCCACCTTAAAAAAATACCAATGTAATTATTCGAGTATTTTCCTGTTATGTATCCCTTGTACACTCTGCAGTCGTGATGCTACGTCGCCGGTGACTCTTAATTTTGTACCTACAAAAATATTTCTAAAGTGAACTTCAATAAGACTGCATTCAATATTACCAGCTGCTTCCTCAGTACAAAAATATTTAGTTTTAAGAAAAACGCTCTTAGTTTCCCAGCACTCAGCCCCAGGAGTGACTATCAGCTGTTTACAGTCGTGAGTGCTTCTTGACTGCAGCTTAGCAGCCTTTCGAAATATAGCTGACGTCGTGCAGTCAGGCTAAAAATAAGTTTTAAGTAAGTCAGCGAGTTTTTGTTGAATATAGCAAAGTTGTCTATAAGCGAGAAGAGGTTTTAAGAGAAGTTTTAAGTTACAGTTTGCAAATATCCCAAAGGTTGACTGGTAGAGACTATGAACCACTATGTCCACTACTGTACATGAAGTTTAAATAAATTATCTATTGTAATGGCGTATCGTTAACCCAAATTTTTTGGGGTTAATTACTAGGTAGCTTGTCATATGATAAATACTAGTCTCGAATCGACGGCACTTGTCTCGTTCTAGGGTTGAACAAAAGGGCGTATCAGACTTTTACTGACTAAAATCTACCTATGTCCTCCAGTTGCTTTTTTCTAGAATCACAGTCATTCTTTTAAACGTGCCCCGTACAATTTGCAAAATCTTAAAAAAATTAAATGCTAAACCATTTCAGTCTGCAGTCTGTAAAATAATAAGAGCTCTTTTGATATCACAGCATGTAATGGTTGATCAATGAACTACTGATCGACCTCTATACCTTTTCTATCATATTTCTAGATCAAACATTGCAAATAATTAACAGCTTCTCTAATAGGTAGGTATAGGTACGAACGCAAGACAAATTCTAGAAGGTCGCATTAAATGAAAGTTTTAAAGTTAAACCTCATTAAGACTAAAGTCAATGAATGCTGGAAATAAATGAGGTCAAAGCCTTAATTCAGAGACGAGATTAAAAAGAAAAGTTGCGTAAGTGAAACTAACTTGTGGCGTGGGATTATCTAAATGGCAGTTTGCAAAGAGTTCGCATGGTGTTGCACAGAAATGTTTTTGGTAATACAACTTTTCTTCCATGAGACCGGTTTTCCTCTTTCGGGATTCGTTGGGTGTTCTGTCCAAAAGAAAGTTTAATTTGAGCCCAAACAACAAACATAGAAATAGGTATATAAATAATGTTTCTATGTCTGGAATATAATAGAAAATCTCTTTTAGAAAGGATCTGTCATCGTGTTCTCTTTGCATGACCACGAGTATCATGTAGAATACACATTAAAAATCCTAAATACTGTAATTGTATTTCAAAAACCAAATTAGCGCTTTTAGTAAATTATAACCTAAGTGCTAAATATTGTAACTACGCTTGAAATCTAAATCATTTTATAAAAAGGAAGATGTTTTATTCACATCAAATATCTGACAGGTAATGTCTTTGACATACATTTTGTACTTGGCGTTATCAGAAAAGTTTTTGTATAAACCTGCTGACTAGAAGAAAATTTAAAAAAGAAATGAATTTTGAGAATTAGTAAATGAATTGTCTCGGCAGTACTTATTGAAAATAAAGAAATTTAAAAAATAAAAGAACCCGACTACTTACTTACTACTACAGCGTTTCTCGTCATCAAACTATAAAGTTTGGCGAGCTAAAAATATGTTAAATGATTGTTAAAAATGTATGAGATAAATAAATAAAAATAAAAAAAAAAACTTAAAAATAACTTTAAATAAAAACTGAAAACAAGAGAACAATTTCAGTCCAGTTGCGTAGAAACCAATTTAATTGCATTAATTAACACATTCCTTTACGTTGTTGAAACCTCTACGGTCCGCACTAAGCGATTCGCATCGTCGTTTATAACGCGTACATCGAAGGACTGGAACAATTTGCCTGCTGAGGTCTTCCCATCTGATTATAATATGGGTTTTTTTCAAGGCTAGAGTGAATAGGCTCTTAATAAACTAGTGCGTCTCACCATCAATGATTGCATCACTGCTTACCATCAGGTGGAATCGCAGTCAAGCAGTAGTTTATATCAATTAAAAAAAAAAAGAAACATAGAATATCACTATTTATTCACTATATTATAGGCGTACATTTAACATTTTGAAGTTCACGAACCTACCTAGTCACTTGCCTCGCTTATTTTGTATCTTAAATAACATTAAATTGTTTGTTTGCAATATCAAAAAAACATTTGTTTACTAAATTTAAATCAAAGTGTGTTCGATACCTATAACAAAAATTACTGTTTCGCGAAGGAGGTGACGCCACGCATTCCCTCTCACTCCGGACCATGGCCTGGACCAGAGCCTGGTGCGAGAGTTCTCACCGCGGAGGCGGGGCTCGCCTCCACCGTAAAGTCCACCGTGTCCTCCGGGTGGTCCACACAATGACGACACCCCCGAGCGTTTCTTCCACCTGAATACTGTACAGGAGATACAGGATTTGCGTCATGCGGAAGGCGAGGACGTCGTGACGCCTCTCCAACCACTCCTCAAAGAGGGGTATACCGCCATGAATATGGCGTGCCCTTTGACGGATAGTTGATATTACAAGGAGTAACTTAGGCTAATTTTCATTTTCCCTTAATACCCAAGGGGGATATATCTCTGAAATGGATAACATTTTCATACACGATTGCCCCAATAAAGGGGAGTAACGAAGTAAGGGGTAAAAGCTAGTAGACAATAAATAACATATTGCCTATTGTATTTTTTTTAATATGGTCATGATATACCATTTTCAAATCCTCATGATGAGCCCTTTAATTATGATACCCATATTGCAGTATTTAAAAAAAATACTCAAAATTATAGCATCTTACAGTCGTTATGTTGGTTTTTTTTTAACGTCACCCGTCTGGTAAAAAGGGGCAAATGCTAATGATGTCGGGAAAATTTTGGTCAAAAAGCCTCTTCTTCGGCGTATCAACGATTCCCAAATTTAAGTTTTGGGAATCGTTGATATAACTAAGGGGAGGTACTTGTCAAGGTTCCAGAATGTACAAACCGTGGCCTAACCGTAACCTATAAAGATAGCATGAGAAACGTTTCTTGTAGCGTGACAAATATACTTTATAAAGGTTATGCTTTTGAATGGTGTGTTTTCTTGAACCTTATAAGGTATTTACAAAAAGTCAGAATTTATAGTATGTATTTATTCATCAAGAACAGCGAGCATTTAGGCACAAAACAAAAACCTAAGAATACGCAAAAGCAATATCTGCCAAGCCATAAAGAAAGAAATATACAGACGTTTTCCAAACAGAATAAATGCCGCAGTCGTTCAAGCGAATTATCAAAACACATTACTGCTATAATACCTATTTTATTCTGAAAATGTCTACTGAAAATGATGTAGTGTCCCATTTACCGCCAAGCCAAGTAAATGAGGCTTACGTGTGTAAACTGGGATTATTTTTAATGTATTCACGTTCAAGTTTGAAGGTTCATTACATTCACTAAAACCTCTTTGTAGGAAACGTTTTCATTTAGGAAGATTTAGTGTGAGGAAATCGAGGGTAAATGGTTTTTGATAATAGCGCCATCTATTGGTCGATGACAGTAATTGAGTAACGATTTCTGTCAATAGGTGGAAATCAGTGAGTCTGAGTCTGAATCGTAATAATTATGTACATGTTAATAAAATTGTATAGTTTTCGTGCATTATGCGCTAGATAAAATTAATGAAACGCATTTCGAATGGCGTGTTCCCATTTAAATTTACAAAGCACAGACTTATATACCTACATTTAAGCTGCCATTTGGCCGAACCGTTTCAGCCATTAAAGCTTTAGATAAACAACTACATTCCCAAGCGTAGAAATGCGATGCTTTTTTTAACTCCAGTGGAACTTTGAATCGTATTCGGGTTAAGAGTAAAAACAGAGGCGCGGCGAAAATAAACCATTTTATAAACGAATACAATTTAAAACTGACGCAGATTTTAATGTTGGTTGGCGCTGGTTAGCACACAGGTCTAGTGAAAAGCGGTTGGTATCACTTGTAATATTGAAAGTGTTAATGAATTTGAATGTAGGTATACCCTAATACCAGTTTGATTTTATTGGCACCCTTGCTTTTCTTACCAGATCACGCAGTAATGCCTGTTCGATTGTCTAATTCAAATGATTTAAAAAAGAATCTGGGTGATAGCCCAGTAGTTAAGGTACTCGCCTCTCATGCATGTGGTTGTGGGTTCGAAACCAGGCAAGTGCTTATGTGATTTTTGCAATTCATAATTAATTGTATACGCTAGATCAATTGTCCCTGTCATTCGTAACAAGTTGTCAGACACTAGAAAGTCTGACCATCAATCTATCCAAGGTGTAGCCCGGTAACTGGCTAGTGGAAGTCTGATACCTCCATGTAAAACACGGGCATTCAGATGCGCTAGTTGGAAAAAGGCTATAAGGATAATTAAGGAGTAAGAATTTAATTAACAGTCTTGTAAAACTGTTTCTGTCGCTACGCACATTTTAGGTTCTTACTGTGCCAACTACATGCACCCTGATTGAATTTAAATCTCAGTTTAATGCAGAGCCAAAGTAGCATAATATCTATTGATCGTGTTAATATTTGGCGGGTCGCCAGAGTGTGCAGGTCGCCAGTCTGCGGGTCGCCCGTTCGCGAGTCGCCGGCTTGCTTCAGACCTATTTGTAAGTTATAGGTGACCTCGGACTGATATGAATCAGGTTTAGTGGGTCATAAGTATTTATGGGTTACAGGTGTTGGCAGTTACTTTTCGTTTGGGCAAGCTAGCTGAAAATATTTTTTCAGGGACTGTAATTTGTGGTTTTAGAGCTCTTGTTGTAAGCACAGTTTCTACTGGGAAAAAATCTTGCAGCTTGAGTGTTCTTTCACGATTAATTAATTATGAAGGGAATGAGTTATCGGTTTTGACGTTACGTAATCATTGTACATTTAAAAAGTATTTTACTTGCCCCCGCAAGTGTGTGTGTGTAGGTTTTAGTCTGTAAAAGTCTGCAAATACCTCTAAGTTTTTGATAATTTCCCACCCGAAAATAGAGGTTAATTGCTTGATCTAGAGATAAAATTATATTCCACCCCTTCAAACTTCATCTCCCTGGCATAACATCTGCCACCTGGACACGAACTGCAGTGGTTAATCTAGAAATCTCTGAACCGATTGTGGACACAGGTTGTCCGCATCGCAAACATAGTGCGAATGTGGAGACCTTTAACAGGGTATGCGTCACCTCCTTTTGTTGCTATGCATAAACAACCACCTGCACCTTCCACGATTTAAACGAGGTCAACGACAGAGCTATCCAGGTGGTTACATAATGGTCGGACAAGATCTGAGTCAAATTGATACGAAAGAAGACGAAGATAAAATTGATTTAGCTTTTTGGTAGATATCAAAATTACTTTATCTTAGGCACACTTACAAAAAACCCATGTGAATATTTACAAGGATTTTTGATTAGTCATCTATTAATTACAAACACTACCTTTTTAGTACCCGATATCAGTATTTTTACGGTCCAAATTATAAATGTGATAATTTTACGATTACAGTAATTTCAAATGCAGAATACTGATTGTATTTGAATTTGAAATTACAGTTATCGTGAAGATAATTTGTATTTTATTACGATTTAATTAATTCACATCGATGTTATATTGTGAATAATAATCAGGCGCGCTTGTTTGATTTGTCTATTACAGATAATATGCAAATGGCTGACGAATGATGGAATATTGAATTTATTAATTTTGGCAGGAATTTATTATCGGGAAGCGTTGTGAAGCGTAGAATGTTCCAATATACCTACATAGGTACCGAACTACGAAGGAATTGTTAATATTAAAATATTTTTAAATATCAGGAGTTTTATTATAAAATAATATACAATCTAAAAGATTTTTGTCCCGCAGTTTTACCCTGTAGCCTCCCGAGCCCCGAAACTCAATGATAATAGTTATCATCTCCCATAGCCTTGTCCCAACTGGTTTGGGAGCCGACACCAAGCTCCAGTCTACCCAGATGCGGCTTTCTGGCATCTGACTACCTGTAACGACTGTCTAGATCTTACAATAACAATCGGGATGAACGGCTTTAGGTGCTTTATGTGCTTTCCGAGACACGGGGTGTCAGTACTTAATGTTTTGGATTAGAAAATTATAAATGAACTGTATAAAATTCACATTGGTACTTGCCCGGTTTCGAACCCGCAACCTCATGCATGAGAAGTAGGTGCCTTAACTAATAGGGCCATCACGACACTCAGCGATAATAATATAAGAACAAATCTTATTAATTAAAAAGTCATACAAAAATATTATAAAGTAACTTTTTTATTACTATCATTTGGTCAGATAAGATACAAAACCAATGATAAATATTAAAATACGCCAAAAACTTATTGACTCACCAAAAAAAATGCTTAAAGAACAATGTAGGCATTTTTCGTCGATACCTTAGCAGACTGATTAATCATTCAGCCACGAGCTGTTTAAATTAGATCAACGTACGAACAGTAACCACTTTGCACCAGCTACCTCATATAGTACGTCGTATATCTGGTACAAACTAATATGACAGGCTCACACGTCTAGGTTCAGAGCTTCACGTACAAAATGCCGGGAACTCGCTAACTGTGTTTTGATTGCTAATGTTGTCTCACCTTTGTTCACTCGCAGCAAACACGTCTACTGACTAAGAACAAGAAGCGAGTAGGAGTTCGTGACAAAAATGATGAGGACATTGGGTGGTGAAGTCTAAAAAAAAATAAAAAACACAGGTTTTTTAATATACTTTGATAGTTTTGGAGAGGAACTCTTGGCTCCATCTTGTGTGACGAGTAGATCGCAACGCAGATAGTGTACCAGCTCCTGACGTTTTATAAAAGCTCACATAGGTCTACGTGAAATAAATGTTATTGAATTGAAGTCAGGAGCCAGAAAATCTAACATCAGTCTTGCTAGATGACTTATTAAAAAAAACTACTTACTAGATCTCATTCAAACCAATTTTTGGTGGAAGTACCTATGCATGGTAATGCACATCACATGTTTTTTTAGTTTTATAATTCTCTTATTTTAGAAGTTACAGCGGGAGGGGGGGGGGGGACATATTTTACCACTTTGGAAGTGTCTCTCGCTCAAACTGTTTAGTTTAGAAACCTCAATATCATTTTTAAAGACCTATCCATAGATGGGTTCGATGAAAAAAAAAAATGTTGTGTTTCAGTTCTAAGTATAGGTAACCCCCACAATTTAATATTAAAAAAAAAAAATGGTGGAAATCTTAATGCGTTCTCAGAATGCATCTACTTACCATGTTTCAACAGTATAGTTCTTATAGTTTCGGAAAAAAGTGGCTGTGACATATGGACGGACAGACAGACATGACGAATCTATAAGGGTTCCGTTTTTTGCCATTTGGCTAAGGAACCCTAATAAAAAGAAAAGATTTCTGTGGTAGTATTTAAGTTTGTAATAAATAAACTCAAGAACCTGACCGATTTTGAAAACTCTTTCAGCAATACAATGCAATGCTATTTTATCACTGAGTGACGGGGCAATATATTTTGTACTTTCGCGCGGGTGAAACTGCTGGTAGAGGCAAATATATAATAATGTAATATTATTTATTATGATATAGTGTTAAATACAGACAGTTTATGCTAGATATAATAATAATAATAGTGTAAAATAAAATGAAAATTATGCGTTGCTAGTTTCAAGATAGTTATAATAATATATTCCACAATTATCACACAACACCGTCTAGTCCCAAGCTAATTAAAGTTTGTGTTATGAGTAAACATACTTATATATTTCTAAATACATACATATATAGATAAATTACACTCAGACACAGAACAAATGATCGTGCTCATCACACAAACATTTGTCCTGGGTGGGAATCGAACCCACGACCTCCGGCATAGCAGTCAGGGCCACTAACCACTAGACCAACAGGCCAGTCAAAGTTAAATCGATAGTACACAAATCACACCCGCACACCTAACTACAAACTTACAAGCCTCACACATAAATACCTCGGAGCCTAGCCGATGGAGGGTGTGCTGCAGACAGCCCTCCCCCCTCTTCCGGCGAAGATTAATTGCCTCTCCCCTCCCCCCCGCCGTGAACCGGTCAGCGGCTAATAGCTGTCGGATATCGCTGATTGTTTTGCTGATTGCCGATTGAGTTTGTAGCCTAATGTTGTAGTTTAAAGCGACTTTTTTGTTATTATTGTTGTAATTTTTATGAAGTCTTTTTTATGTGTATCGGATTTCAGTTTCTTTTGTGTATTTGTATTTTTTTCAATGCATGAGAATGACTTGTTACACTAACAATACTTTTTTTTTTTTTAGGTGGGAAAATCATCTTATGACAAATCCCGCTCTTGGGCGGAGCGAGAAATAGTGTCAGACTTTTACTGACTAAAAACCCACTCCCGTTCCCTCCTTGCCTTCGTCCCAGGGCCCCGGGACACTAACAATACTGTCGTCTTGATAATTTTCTTTCTGTTTTCGCATCAGAGGTTACTTGAATACACAATAGTTAAATTGGAACAAATATTCTTGCATGTTACGTGCCACACAGATAAAGGGGATAAGAGATTAGATAGACGAACGATGATAGATAATCACAGCTCATCTCTAGAGATGGGCTGTGATTGAGTATTTGAATCGCGTGACCTTCGTAGAGATAAAGGTGAAATATATCTCTTGATTTTTCTTTTTTTTTTGAAGTGGGAAGTTTTGCAATGACTTCCCCCGTGCTGGGGTGGATCGAGAGGGCGTGTTAAACTTTTACTGATTAAAACCGCACCTTTGCGTTCCAAGATCACGGCTACAAATATATATCTCTTGGGTACTATTTATACAAATAAAGCAAGAATTACTTTATTCCTGTTTTATTTGTTTAAATAGAACTCTTTACGTTTGTAACTTGGTTACCTAAACACAAAGAAGCAGACTTGTACCAAGCATCACATAGCACAAGTCTATCAACATATCCGCCCACTTAAACTCAGTCTACGCAAATAAAGTAGAGCCAATATCACCTGCAGACCGACTGACATCTGTCGTCGCAGCGAATTGAATCAAATGCCTCATTAATCACAGGGACCCGGCCGCACTAGACGGGAGCCTTGAGGTATGTTTGTGTTTGGAAATAATAAGAGTGAATAGGTTACTTCTAGGCAAGCGTGCTCCATCGTCGGCCACATCATCGCTTACCATCAGATGAGATAGTGGTCAAACGCGAGCCTACCAATAATAAAAAAAAAAAAATTAAAATAATAATAATAATAATAATAGATATTCAGGTCTTAAATTATTTGGCAATTCGTTCTAATATTATCTGATTATGGACATTATTGAGTTTTTGCAAAATTAGGATTTTAAACAGTGGAGTAAAATACAAAAATACAGGTTGTCTCAGAAAAGCCAAAAGCCCAAGTGAATGACCGAAATGTCTGGCGAAAAATGACTAGGAGAGCTGACCCCAAATGAAATGGAATAAGGCTGGGCAAAGAGAGACAGAGACTCAGATAAAATTCACAAATACATTTACCTAGGTATATATCAGAAACGGAAGACCTAGAAAAATTACTTTTTGAAAATAACATTATTTAAATGTCGTCCTTCGCGGCTCTGGTTCTCTTCAAAGCGATCTCTGATATTCATCAAAACGCGCCTCAGAAGTTAAATAGGAATGTTGTTGATTTCTTTTCTAATGTTAAACACTTTACTCTTTAAATAACCTCAAAGAAATAAAACTGGAGGTTTATAACCTGGGCTCTGTGGGTGGAATTAAAAACTACCGGTAAAAAAAGAGAAATATTTGTATCTTAAGTTTCATATTGTAAATATTACAGGCACCAGTAAATATTATAATGATTGTATTACCATCGGGTGAAATACTGGTTTTACCAGAGACAATCAATTATGAAAACACTTTTCAGTCATAGGTTGGTTGACATTGAACCTGTTGTTATACTGTATCTTTTCGAACATTTTTGTTTTTAAGGTTAACTTAGAACTTATTTCGTCAGAAGCTTCTCATCCATTTATCAACTAGCATCATCTGTTCATCGTCTAAAAAGCCTTATAATAAATAAATAAAAAATATCCTTCAAACGAAAATTCTCTCCACAAAATCGGCTCAAAGTATTCAAGTTCACGCACCGTGTTCTCGCCTCAGGAAGACACGTGTATCGTGTTCCGGGTCACGCTAGTGTAACATTATCGGGAACACGTCAGTTGTGCCTTCCGCGGCACGTGTCGAGCTATCCAACTGTTTCCAAACAGACAGGGGTTAGTGGCTGTCTTTCTTCTTAGACTAGATTAGATATGGAATAAAACGGGCGCCCAGCGTTTAGTTTTCTTATTTTTCTGGCGAATAGAATTGACATATTTTGATGTTAGCTCTATCGGATTTCTGACAATGATCAAGGACATGGCAATAAATATAATATTTTATAAAAATAATTCTTTGCCGTAAATACTAAGTGATTGTTTTCTTCGTCACGATTCTTGTATCTTAGGTTTGATTCCTACTAGGACAATGTAAACTGAATTACATTTTCAAGCCAACTTCAAAAAGAGGACGAGGTTCTCAATTGGACTTAATGTTTTTTTTTCATCTTATTCATCGATATCTTCGCCAAATGTTAACCAGATCCCTAGTCTTTATTTTATTTTATTTGGGAAACAAACAATCGTACATTATATATAAATTCTAAATACACAGTATACTATTAGTAAATGCACAATCCACTACGACTCCACATGTTACTAGTTAATAAGGATACAGTTTGGTAAAATTACATAAAATCAATACTAAAACCATAACAATACAGTTTTGCGCTATATTAAAATCTAATACTTAGTTAAAACCTTTTCGTATCAAAAACCTTCAGCAAGGCGCTTAGTGATTTGTTTTTTAAATGTATGTTTTGGTAGGGCAAAAACATCGAAATCATTAAAATTATTGTTATACACCTGAACCAGCGCTCTCTTTCCTGCATTTGTACGACAAGGCGTAGAAGCGAACAGTGGATAGGAGCGCGTTTCTCGTCTCATTATCATTCTGGGTACAATATAACTTTTACTAATTGATTTCGAGCAGTCACATCTATTATGTCCATGGAGCATCATTCCTTGGAGCAACAAGCATCTGGAGCGTAATGATAATAGTCTAAATCTATTCAAAGCACCTGATGCGACATTTGTACTGCACTGTACTGGGGAACTTACGTCGAACTCGCTCTATTGCGGTCTCATACTTGATATAATATGGATCCCAGATCATACAAGCATATGCAACCTGTGGGTGAACTAAAGAATACACATATTTAGCTGGTCGTTCAAAATCTGAAGTGGGTCTCAGAACAAGATTATACATTTAAAATGCTTTGTAGGCAAATTTATCTATGAGTAGATTTAAGTGAAGTTTGCAATCAAGTAGAACGCCCAGGTCACAAGTATAGGTTTCTTTATCTAGAGTACTGTTACAGATAGGATAATTGTAAGTTGTCATCTTTTTGTTTTTAGTAATATTTATATATTTACCCTTAGGGAGACTTAGTTTTAATTTATACTTGTCACAATAAGCAGATAATCTATTCGATCAACAGTGCTTTTTGTTGTTCTAAATACCTTAAGATCAGCAGCGAATAATAATAAAATACTATTTTGAAAGCAGTTACAAATATCGTTTATATATATAATAAACATCAATGGACCCAGAATAGATCCCTGGAGAACACCTGAAGTCACCACAATTTTACTCAACTAGCTTGGGATCGGCCTCCTGACTAACCACATGCCTATCAGACCTCCACAGCACGATACTCCTTGGGTAGATTGGTGGTCAGACTTTCTGGTGTCAGACCTGTAACGACTGTCAAATATCTACGAATGACAACCGGAACCCGTTGGTTCCATAAAGCCGTTGCTTTACGTGCTTTTCTAGGCACAGGCTGTTAGCAATGTCCTAAACACACTAAGAAAAGTACATACGAATTGAAAAATTCGCAGAAGTACTTGCATGAGAGGTGGGTGCCTTTACCACTGGGCTATTACGACACTTTCGCTAAATGTTAAATTATCCAAACATAAAACCGATTTTAATTGTCTTATTTCATTTTTAAGATATTTTTCCCATTAAAATTTAGTAAAGATCTGATAAACAATTATAAGGCTCGAACCGAATGTTCCATCCTATCTGTTTTTAAAAACATCACAAATTCACGACTTAAATTCACACGACCAAATAAACATTGAAAATTGAAACAAAATTAAAAATGCATTAAAACAAAGTGTTCCGAGTCCATTAGAGTTTCTGACAGCTTCACCACTCTCTCTTAAAACCACATTTTGAAAACCTGCCGATTGGGAACAAGTACGATGCAATACGAACTGTCACAAGCTTGCGAGAAAGCTTTTAAGTGAGGGCAGTACATTCACTTTGCCAAGTGTACCCGAGTACACTGTACTTTTTACTTGGAGGAAGTTTAAGTAGTCTAACTTATGGGTGGTTTAATGGGTAAGTGATAAAGTTGTGTTCTTTTTATTCAGAATAAGAGTCATGAAAAAGAACTATTTTTTTGGTAACGCCAGTATTGTATACATTTTTAGACAAATCTATCATTTTTCAAGCTACAATACATAAACATTGGTGTTAGGCAGCAATATCGTGATGATACTCAATTATTCATGCTGTCAACTGTCCAATAACTATAGAACGACATTTTGTCTAGCTTCTATAGGTTTTGTGAACGTCGCGGGAATTCACAGTCTCTTTGTCACTCAACTGGCCTATTAGTGTGGTCGCAGGTTCGATTTCTACCAAGATAAATATTTGTGTGATTATGACTATTTGTTCTATGTCTGGGTGTAATTTATCTATAAAATGTATGTACATAGAATACTATAAGTATGTTTATCAGTTGTGTAGTACTCATGGCATAAGCGCTGATTAGTTTAGGACTAGATGGCGTTGTGTGGAAGTTGTGGAATATTATTATTTACTGTATGCTAGAAAACAGAGGCTCTAGAGAAACTAGAATTGATGAACCGTTAATGGAAATAAATTGTAGCAGGTTAATTAGACCTCAGGGCCGATTATCAACGTGGCGAACTTTAGAGACCACCATATGTCTAGCTGCAGTGGACGGCTTTTTTATTAATGATAGGCTCACGTTTGACCACCATCTCATCTTTTTGGCTGAAATATTGACGGTCGTGATGATATGTGGTCCTAGAACTCAATTCGTATATTAAACTAGTGGCAACTGGCGCTTGACCTATTTAAGTTTAGAAAACACCCCCTTGTCTGAGAGCTAAGTTTAGTATAAAGAAATTATTAAAAAGGAAAATATTTTATTTGTAACGCATGGATACACACAATGTATAAACAAAATTTAAGACAAGTTACGATAAAAAAAGAAAAAAAAAACACTGACACAATGTGTGTGAATTTTTGAAAGTTGCTTCTCAGTTAAATAATGCGATTGACGATTTTCCACTGTCACTGATACGGCACCTTGTCTTTAATCATTCTGTTATACTTTGTTACTCCAAGTAGTGGTAGCCCAGTGGTAACAGCTACTGCCTTTGTAAGTTCAAACCCAAACAAGCGTTTTACTTTGTGTAATTTATTACAACACTATTGATTTCAAAACGGTGAAGAGAAACATCATGAGGAAACCAGCATGTCCTAAACTTCGAAAACATCACAACACACATCCACCGACCAGCCCGCGCTGGGCTCGCGTACTGGTCTACAGCACATCTTCTCTCCTATAAGAGGCCCGAGTTCCACTACTTTTTACATACGTTTACGTATACAAACGGGCAACTAGATTTTCGATAATTAATCGAAAATCTAGTTGCCCGTTTGTAAACTACTTGAAAGACAAGCCTAATTACTAATGTCTGGCCTGTATGCTGGAGGTCGTGGGTTCGATTCCCACCCAGGACAAATATTTGTGTGATGAGCACGATCATTTGTTCTGTGTCTGGGTGTAATTTATCTATAATATGTATGTATTTAGAAATATATAAGTATGTTTAAGTTGTCTAGTACTCATAACACAAGCTCTGCTTAGCTTGAGACTAGACGGCGTTGTGTGATGGTCGTGGAATATAAAAAAAAAAATATAAAAAAAAAAATTGAAACAAATACTTATGCCTACTATGTCTTGTCCTTTTGTGCCTTTCTTCATAAAACCCTTTCCCTACACACCACAGGCACAGGAACATCTAAGCATGTTATGTATAGGTAGTTATAAATAGAGATATATACCTATAAAACCATATAGTTACCTCCATCCTGCTAGTAATCTGCATTTTGTAATGTTCTCATTGCTAATTAAAATCTTCTAATTGACTTATTATACCTACATGTTCTTTCAAAAGTGACAGCCAACCGAATGTTATAAGGATAATAAAGTTCGTTTTGGAATAACTCGGACCTACGTTTGCTGAAAACTTATTGTGGATAACTTTATCACAAAATAACACGCATTCTATCATTGGAATTACCTAAACGGTATACCGATCCCATTTCTAACAAGCAATAATGTATTGTTAATTTTATTATACTCTCACAAGCGCTTTAATAGTTTCTGAAAAATAAAAATGTTTCCTAATATCGCACACTTCCCAGCTCGCGCCAGCGAAGAGCAAACTTTTAAACAAGTGAACGATATTTTACAAAACTCGTTTTTTTCTTCCAAAAGTAATATTTTACGGTAAGACAGAAACACATTTCAAACTCGCTCTCGGTCTCTCTCCTTGCTTCGTTCTGGTATTGAAGAGGGACAACAAATCACTTGGGTGGCGAGATTTACGCTCAACCGCTGATAGTTCGTGTTTATTGTGGGATGGGCAGAGCTGTAGGGGGCAGGTGTTGAATGTATCGCTTGTAGGAGTAATAGGAACAAATTGGTGTTTTGGAGAATGGAGTGACTTATTCTTAATCTTATCAATTAAGATTCCTCATTGGTCTCGTGGTTGCAAGCGCGGCTGCTGAGCGTGGTGTCTTGGGTTCGATTCCCGGGTCTTGCAAGAAGTGCTATTGGGTTTTCCATTACAAATTACTCCGTAGCACCCTGGAGTTTGGAAGTTGGTGGTGTGACACACCCGTGCCTTGGAAAGCACGTAAAGCCATTCGTCTTGTGCCTGATCTTTCTCCGGTCGTTTTGGATTGCCCTTCCATCGGACTATGAGAGTAATGGAACAGAGAGTGCACTGTGTGTTGTCGCACGCACTTATGCACAAAAATATGTCCTGCGGCCTCCTTCAACAGAGTTTAACCAGGTAAAACTTTGTTGAAGGAGGCCACCGTGATCGAAATGCGGTCGGGAGGGTTATTATTATTATTTTATTAATTAAGATATTTCCCCAAGATTGTCAGTTATTACATTGTTAACTTTAAAACCACTTACAATCTGTTTGAGTATGAGGGTGACAATATCAGTACTTGTGAAACTGTTTAGCATATAGAGACATCAGCTATGACGCTACAAAAGAACTAAATTTCGAAATCCTACATCATGGTATTAGAGATCAGTTACCCGGACCAGATATAACACACGTCTGATCGAAGCATCCTCCCTTTTCAACGAACCTCCGTTCCATATCCATGTGGATCATTTTATTAAATTGTTGATAGCCTCACGTTTGGCCACTATCTCACCTGATGGAAAGTGATGAAGTGGTCGACGATGAGCACGCTTGCCTAGAAGTAATCTATTTATTCTTGGCTTAATGATCCTGAGGTTGTTTAACCCAACAATAACCCGTTAAGACTTCTAGGCTTGTTATGAAAATCATTTTCTATTAGTTGAGTGTTTTCGCACGCTAAAAATAGACACAAGCCTTTTGAGACTAATTGCTCTGTTATTTAAAGCAATCAGCCTGAGAGTTATTTCCATTAAGATGAATGATAATATGAATGTTTAACAGACAGTTAACTATACGTATTTTCTTAACTATTTCAGTAAATTCAGGGTAATCTATACATATAATAAATAGAAGGAGAAACTGACTGACTGACATATCAACGCACAGCTAAAACTACTAGGACTAAGAGCGTGAAATTTTACACAAGATTTCCTTTCATGACATAGGCGAGCACAAAGAGATTTTCCAAAATTCACCCCCTAAGTGTAGGAAACCTTCACGCGGGCGAAGCCGCTGGCAGAAATTAGTCTATGTATATAAGCCACTTGCTGTTCGTTAGTATCGCTAAAACTCGAGAACGGCTGGACCCATTATAATATTTTTTTTTGTTTTGTTCACCAGCGCACAGGAAAGGATTAAAAAAAAAAAATTAGGTAGGTAGGGTAGATAGGTAGATAGGTAGGTAGTGTAGCGTAGGGTATGTGGGTAGATAGGATAGGTAGGTAACTAGGTAGGGTAGGGTAGGTTGTCAGTTGACGGGAGCGAAGCCGCGGGAAAAAGCTAGTAATAAATACAAAACCCGAGCGGAAAGCAAGTACTTACCTACCCTCAAATATTAACACGGTCTAATATTAGCCCAACATTGTCGGCAATAAAGGCTCGAACGAGAAAGAACTTGTTTACCTTAAACACAACTTTTAAAAACTACATCAAAGAGTTTTGTTCGTTCGGAAAAATTACTGTTTCATTGTTAGAAGATTGTTAATTATGTAACTTGCTAATTACTCTTTTCATCACTTAAAAGGCACTTAGCCTTTTGAGGGTAATATTTCAGTTGTTGGTACTTGAGGGAACATTTGTGTGTACAACATAAATGAGGGGGTAATTTCGTTTTTAAAAGAATCTTTTGCATTCGCATCGCAGTCAGTCAAAATAGCGTTTAATTTCCATACATTTTGACAAATGATTACTTCGACTTGAATTTTAACTGTTTTTCAATTATAGGAAATGGCCTACCGGACAATAGCAAGCTTTACACAGCCACTCTTTTCATGAAATAGTAATCATGGGCGAAAGAGTGCGCTTGTGAAGCTGTTGAAAGGTGACGAGAAAGACCACGCGTTCAGCGCTTGTCACTCTCATCAGTCATGCGCGGAATGGTATACGCTCCTGAGGATGCGCGATAGAATTGCTGAGTAAAGGGGGCTCATGGATAACTCGCCGTCGAATAAGGACCTAGCCCAAGTCGACGGCGCGTGGTGTTCCACGTGGGCCTCAAATAGATGTCAGCATAAGTGTTGGAACCCGGGTGGAGAGCTGGGTTTTTTTTAGGCCGGAAATCATCTAATGACGTCTCCTAGCCTCGGGTTGGCGTGTCAGACTTTTACTGTCTAAAACCCACTGCTGTTTCCTCTTTGCTTTCGTTCCAGGGCCCCGGGGTTCTCTTTCGCGCAACCCATGGTCGTTGGAGCGCTGGGTGGTGTTGTGTTAACTTCAAACACAGAATCCAGCGTCAGCAGCATCTGAGTGTCTAGTCATCAGCGTGGACTAGATGCGCTATCTGTGAATGGTGTAAAACAAAATCACTGTCTTCTCTTGTGTACCGCTATTCTGGACCACGTCATGGATTTTGATACGGTATTGACTCGATAAATGATGACGGGGGAGTCACTCACTGACAAGACATTCTACACCAAGTGACATTCTATCAGCGATTACAAAATTGTCGTACCGATTACGAAATTGTCGTACCGATTACGAAATTGTCGTACCGATTACGAAATTGTCGTACCGATTATGAAATTGTCGTACCGATTACGAAATTGTCGTACCGATTATGAAATTGTCGTACCGATTATGAAATTGTCGTACCGATTACGAAATTGTCGTACCGATTATGAAATTGTCGTACCGATTACGAAATTGTCGTACCGATTACGAAATTGTCGTACCGATTACGAAATTGGTGTACCTACTGATTACGAAATTGTCGTATAAATTACGATTGCCGATAAGTCAAAACGTGTTTGTTATCATTGTTATTGATGGTTTAGGTTAGTTTGTGTGATAAGTATTGGCAGTCTCTCTAGCGGTATTTTTCTCTGTGCTTTTGTTCATACCAGATTACAAAAGGACGCTCTTTGAAAAGTGTGAAACAGGAATACATTCGTAGCAATAGTACTTTACTTTACGCAGCGGGCGTACAGCGCACTGCGTGTGCAGTACAACAATGCTTTCAGGATACTGTTAGGGCTTCCGCGGTTTTGTAGTGCTTCAACAATGTTTGCTGAGGCGAGGACGGATGATTTTTTCGCAATCATAAGGAAGCGGAGCGCTTCACTATTAAGTCGCCTACGAAGCAGCTCCAACAGTCTCCTGAGGGTGTTGTCCGAGCGGTGGGCCCTGTCCCTGATACAGAGGTGGATGCAGCTTCATGTTAGCGGCTCCCCTCGTATAATTTGACTTTATGACATTGTGTGTGTGAAATTTATTGTAATTATTGTTGACATACGTAATGTGTTATTTTATTTTATTTTGATTTGAATTTAATTTTATGTGTATAATGACATCTCATTTGATTACTTTAATGTTTTATTTTAATTTTAATTTTGTGTATACTGTATGGACTATGTCTGAAAATAAAATGATTATTATTATTATTATGGTTTTCTAGGCAATTATTCTCAGGCTGGTGCCTGGTGTTCTTTTAGAATCTCACGGGTGTGAACCAAGGTGAGATCCTAATTATCGGTTTACGGTGGTAAAAGACTTTGAACTGAATTTAAATTATTATCTAAGTCCAGTTGTAAAAATTTTCTAACTATACGACAAGTGTTCAAAATGGCCGCTTTTTGTAGTGTTAGGTTAGGTTAGGTTAGAGGTATTGAATATTTGTTTTGGAATAACACCTGTTGCTGATATTATTATTGGGACTATTGTGACTCTATTCATTTTCCAAACTCTGGTGATTTCCTCTTGTAATTCTGTGTACTTCCTAATTTTTTCCGTGATAGTTTTTTGAATGTTATTAGTGTTTGGGACTGCTATATCAATTATGTAAGCATGTTTGATTATTATAGTGACGTTTAGAGGATAGCCGTGGCGCTTCAACTTGCAGGTGGCAAAACATCTTGAAATTATGAAACGCAACAAATATTATGACGACAATGTTGTAAGTTTGACAAAAAACAACTAGCGATCAGGAAGGCTGCCAGCCTTTCTGTATTTTACAAGATGCATTTTGGAGAGTGTGCGCAGGAATTACACGACTTGAGTCCGCCATCACCTTTCTACCACCGGTCCACCCGAATACGACCAATGTCTACCTTTGCGTTGTTGATACATCTACGGTCCGGACCAAGCGTTTCGCCTCATCTTTTATACTGCGTACATAGAAGGACTGGAAAAATTTGTCTGCTGCGGTCTTCTCATCTGATTATAATTTAAGTGTCTTCAAGGCTAGAGTGAATAGGCTCTCAATTTTCTTATAAATCTTTTACTGCGATTCACCATCGTCGATTGCATCACTGCTTACCTGCAGTCAAGCACTAGTTTATTATATCTTTAAAAAAAAGTATGAAATAAAACATATTTATTATTTTACCTTGACAATGATTATGGCAGATGTTATTAACAAGTGTCTACTTTTAACAATAAAAAAGACGAAAACCTTTTTCTAAAATCATGACAATAAGTAGCGGACAGCTGATTAGAATCAAGTCCCTATCTCTGCTGACGATGGTTACACCGAAATCTCGGTTCCAACGACCTCTCACGGGAGTCGTACGTAACAGACGAATAAAGCGGTAAATCTCGAGAATGAGTATCTGTGACTACCCTTATTTGAATGTGGTGTAACTGTGGTGTGGAGCTTTGGGTAATCGTGGTGATTATAACTTTATTTACTACAAGACAAAACTACTCAAATGCCGCTTGGTTGTTAGCAATTTCTCATAGTTTTGTGTCCGTTTTTAGGGTTTCGTACTCGAAGAGTGCAAACGAGACCTTATTACTAAGTCTCCGCAGTCCATTCGCCTATCAATCTGTCTATCCGTCTGTCAGCGTGTTGTATCTAATAAACCGTAAGAAGGAGAGAAATAAAATTTTCACAGAATGTGTATTTTTTGTTGCCGCTACAGAATCAAATAAGAAAATTAAAATAAAGTTAAAAATTAAAGGGGTTCCGACAAACGTTATTTTTAAAGAAACAAGATTTTAATATTGTAGTACGGCACCGTTCGTGTGCGGGTCCAACTTGCACTTGCTTAGTTTTTAGTTAGATGTGCATTTTTTTAAATAGTTTTCAAGACTCACTAGGATATCTAAAGGAACGTGTAGTGGTCAGTTCGGAAACCTAGAAAATCGAGTACTGTGTGATACCTAAACAGTATGCAGATATTTGATGAATAACCTGAATAAAAGCTGGCACATTATTGGAAACTTGGATTTGATAAAATTTTGTTATGCACACAAAATCGTTAAGTCCGAATAATATAATTATGAGAAAATATCTGGTAACTATAGTCTGAATAAAAAAAAAAATATAATTCAAAGTTTCATCCGAGTTCGCTACCCTGTATAAGTGAGGTTAATACTTCGACTTCAAATCTTTAGAAAGTTAAAGTACTCATACATTGTCATTATATAAACTACGATAAATTCATAATCATCATCATTTAAGCCGAAAGACGTCTACTGCTGGACATAGGCATCCCCCAAGTGTCGCCACAATGAACGGTCATGTGCGTCTCACATCCATCGGACTCCCGCAACCGTTACCAAGTCATCGGTCCACTTTGTAGGAGGCCTTCCAACGCTACGTCTTCCGGTACGTGGTCGCGTAAATATAATATAATAAACGAATAAAATATAAGAATTTGTAATAATGTACTTAATTACCATATAATTTACTCACGAGAAGTGTACGGCTGTATACTGACAGAGCCTTCACATACCTGAAAAAAGGAAAATTTGTTAATATTATTCGATATCTTAAAATAAACCACATTTTAAAACTATGAATAAAATTAATCGAGAGATATACAATTCATATGTTTAAAAATAAAATATGGTAGTGTACTTAATGTCTTTCAAACGACATTCTTGCTTTACAGTATAACAATAGCACAACTGTACAATAACGGCCATAGGTCATGGTTCCTCTACACTCACTCAAAGTCAGAAAAAGAAAACCCATTATACTAACACACTACCACAACCTTAAGGGCGGTAAAGTAGTAGTAGCGCTATGTTAAGCTGCTGTATTTTTAATTTAAAACATTATTTATAGATTATAATCTCACTCGCTTCTGTTATTTTGTGACGGTACGGGTGGCGCAGTGGTTGAGTGACTGGCTGCTGCGCTGCGTGCCACGGGTTCGATTCCCACACGGAACTAATATTTGTATGGCCCACAGATAGTTGTTAAGCGTCTGGGTGTCATGTGTATGTGAGTTTACTAGTTGGTGAACGCACCCACGATACAGAAGTCATTCCTAGTGTGGGGCAACATATATAAAATAAATTATGGATCGAGCTGATTTGAAAGACACTTATAGTTCTTTCCGTAAATGACGAAATCAGAAAATGACATACCCTTGATCTCTGAAATTTCTCTAACTCCACTTTAACCTTAAAACCTGTCAAAATTCGTCGTTTAAGTAGTGTTTGACATACACTTAACTCAAAATGCTGAATTCAGAAATCTATCGTTACTCTATTCTCATTATTATGACATCTGAGTTAGTTTCATTTTGATGTGTTCTCTCACAACATTGGGGTAGGAAGCATTGACCGCTTTATATTATCGGTCCTCTCCATCCACGAATGTAGATCAAAACTGTTTTTTTAAATAATCTGGATATTGAAGACCATTACCATTGTTGTCAGCCTACAGAGTAACAAAACTTAAAAAAAAAATAGCACGAAGGGGACAGCTACGCAATATCGCGCAGCATAGCCAGTACTTAGTCACCCTAACCTTAGGTCAAGCTCAATATCACGCACACAGTCACACCCCCTTGTCACACACAGCTGTCTACTCAAGTGTGTGTATGTGTAATAAATCCACGGAGCTCATTAGGGCTACCCCTATTGTGCGGAGACTTATTGCCGGACACTTTGTATCCCGCCGGCTGTGAGTGGAAGCTTCTTTATAAACGGTCAGTAAAGCGTATTTGTTTTATTTAAAGTGAATAGTCATGTGAATGTTATAGGTTTATAAAGGACTGTATTCTTAATAGTCTTGGTAGGTCTCTATCAGTGTAGGGCGTAGTTAACTACTATTTCGTAATCAGATTACAATTTACAACGTAATCGACGGGTCCTACGTATACTGGTGTAACACGCAAAACAGCGAAACACGTTTTTTTGCACCAAAAGCCTTAAAATTACCTTAACTTTATATCCTGTAAAAGTTATATTAAATTATCATGTAATTTCAAAGATACAAACTTGCAAACTAATATAAGTGACATCATTTTCAGCCACACGACCATCTACACTGATGTAAGTCACTTGCACCAGAGTAGATAGTCGCGTGCGACGCGACACGTCAGCACAAGTGTCATTCGCTCTGGTATGCGTGCGGCGACGGAGTCGGGAGCACGTTAAACACTGGTATAACTGCGAATCTGCGATGCGTTTTAGTTTACGTATGCATTTTTTACTAAAAAACTATTCAGATTTTGTTTGTCTTGAGTGAGTAGTGGTAAGAAGTCACAACAATGAAGCGCTCACGAGGTCAATTAATGATAGATTTATTAGAAAATAAGTATAGTAAAATAAACACTCCAGAAAATTACGAAGGTAAGTATTAATTGACATTTTAAATATTATAATGCTATACTTTGTATTGTTCCATCAAATGTAAAATTAAAAATAAAAATTACGTGTTGTTTATTTGTATTTTCACTTGTACCAGTATAAAATGTTCATAGTTAGCTACTCGCGTACTTTGTATAGTGGTTTTAGTAAATTTTAAAGATTATTTGTAAATATGTTTAAAAATAAATTAACACCTTAATTTTGATTTATTTTAGATCGGCCGACAGTACCATCACGCGAAATACATGAAGAATTAGACCAAACTTTGAAAATATGCAACGGGACCACGGAACCGACCGATTTTACAGAAAAAAAATAGTTTCACAAATGAAACTCTAATAGAAAAGCCAGGTAAACATAGTAAACTAAATTAATGAAATGTGATTTTATAATTCATGTTTTTTTTTCAATAAATTTTGCACTTGTATCAGTATACAAAGTCACATCTGACTTTTATTTTGTTTTTGTTAAGTTGTTAACTGATATAAGTTACATTATTTTAATAATAATATCTATTTACTAATGAAATCAATCAAAAAACTATTTTTAATACATTTTAGCAGCAATTCACTGCATAATTATTTTATTATATAATTTTAGATTCCCCCTTACCTCCAAGTGCAGATTTTTTTGCTGAAGAGATGTCATTCATCAATAAGGTTGTAAGCTTAAGTGACCAAGAAGACATGTTCGAGGAAACCCCTACAGTAGAAAATTTATACCGAAATTTATCAAACATTTCGTCAGATTCTACCAAGTCCTCTGACTGCTATACCGTCCAGGAGGTGAATGTGATTGTGCATAACGACTATAAAGAAGATGAACCTCAAATTCTACATCCACGTCAAAATCCTATTTCTGAATCTAGTGTGTTAAAACAAAATGACATTCCTGATGATGAAATTGATAGCTTAACACCAATGCCTTCGCCATTACTTTCTTTTTCACCTATTCGCCAACAAATTGATGATGAATTTGACAATTTATCACTATTAAATTCAGACTACACTGATACACCTTTAAGTAATCCCGCAAGTGTGCAAAGCAAAACCCAAAAAAAGAGAGATAAGGCCAGATTGCGAGAGAGGTTAAAAATATGTGGTTTGATGAAAGACGCAAGTTCAATTTAAACAGGGGATTAGAATACATGAGTCGAACGGGGAAGCAAAATCAGAAGAAAAAAATAAAAAGCGCTTGTAAATGTCCCAAAAAATATTTTGAAAAAATTGAAGAAACTGCAAGATGCACAATATTTAGAAACTTTTGAGAAATAGGAAATTACACTCGACTCGAATTATCGTGTCCTCCCCCTGTCTTCGGACTTCAGATAATCCCACAATACTCTATCGTAACCTGCTGAATGCTTTTTTAAGTTCGGTGATCTTCTCGTCGGCCGGAGTGTACGCGTGTTATATGTTGCCAGGTCCAGTCAAAGAAGGGGCTTACAAAACAATAGTTTTGTAAGCCCCTTACTAAGATTACTTCTAACACGTGCCAGTATACCAAATTTTTCAAAAAAAATTTACAGACCAGAAAAAATTTAAAGTTGCAAGTCCAATGTGATTCCTGAGCGGTACTAATCATTTTACAATAATTTGACGATACGGACCGACAACACTGAAGATGTCTCTGACTAGGTTTATTTTTAAAAAGCCTAGTTGACTTTTCCAACATGTTGTTTCTTTTTTTTATTGGGTTTTCTATACCATTATCTACAGTGATTATTGTTACGATAAATAACAATGTGACATATTGCCAATGTCTGAAAGACTGATTATAGTACGTAAGAGGAAGTACTAATGAAAATATAAATAAACAATTAATATAATTAACGAAAGTTCCTACTTAAGTTAAGAAGATTAAATTTTTTAGTTTTATTATTTTTAAGATGGCAAAGCCATTGATTTAATTTTTTATTAAGAGTGCCATAATATATTAACATCAAAATAATAACACTTATTAAGCATAGGTCTGGAAAAGTCATATAATTGAAATAAACTTTTAGTTTGTATTTTTAATGTTTTTATTCCATTTCCTGCCACACCTATTCAAATATTTATGCTTAATAACAATGCAGAAAACTGTTGCAAGTAGTTTTCTAGAACTGAGTAAACTGTTGTAAGTGTTTAAAAGTCGATAAAAGAAGATGTTATTGTTAATATTATAAAATCATATTCATCAATAGATTGGAAATAGCATGTTAAAAGAGTAAAATCCTTCAATTTTCCTTTATTATAAGTGTATGCAAGTACACTATATACTGGTATAAGTGGCCACTTGTATCAGTTTACAGGTTCTACCATAGTTAAGAAAACAAGCTACATCAATGCAAGTGATCCTATTTTCCAAAGTATAAAAAAATAAGAAAAACCAATAATGCTGTCTTTTTCCTAAGATATTCAAATATAACATATCAAAATTTCAAGTATTTCCATTGATTTATGACAAAATTACAAGCTTTAGAACCTTTGAACCGCTCTCCTGAACAGTTGTGTTTTTGCACTTATAATAGTTTACGTAGGACCCGTCGGATATACAATTAAATTACAAGTAGTTTGATTAAATTTAGTTATGACTACATGTAACTTAACTACAATAATCAAACTACATGAAGTAGTTGTTATTTTGATCGCTGTAATCTAGAAGTTATAACTACTTGTTATTTCAGTACTAAGAACGTATATTTTACAGTTTAATAAACATGTAATGTGTTAGAATTATTGATTAATCAAAACTGAATTTGGACCTAAAATTTAATTTAAAAAATAACGTATTCAAACTGTATAAAAAAATCACGTATGATTACTTTTATGAATATGAATTGAATGCAAGTCGTAGATGATTATGTACATATATATATTTATAACATATTATAATTGCGTTGATTGACAATTAATAAAGACCTTTAAATAGTGTCAGTGTAAGTGGTCTTGTAATAGTGATTGCAACTACAATTTGTAGTTAGTAATTAAAATGTTTAACTACACTTTACGATTTTTAACTACAATACGTAGTCGTAGTTATTAATAAGTAGTTATATTATATATTGCCCAATACTGGTCTCTATTAGTAGGAACTTATTGGCTTAAAAATGAATCAATTTAAAGTGAAATGTAATTATGAAACTTTCAGCAAAACTGGAGTGCCTCAGTAGAGGAGATGTGCTAGCAGATGCTAGAGCTGCGGGAATGTTGGAAAGAGTAACTATGGAACGTAAAAGGTAACTGAAGGAACACAGACGGGTTTTGGTCAGTAAAAATTTGACGCGCCCTCTTGCCGCACCAAGACGGCGCCATCCAGAATATGAGTGTTATTTAATGATTGCCCAACTTAAAAAAACTTAAAGAAATTTATGATTGATCACAAAAAAGCACAAATTATATAACACCGTTATGGAATGCTGAAATTTTTCAACATTTTATAGAGCAAGATAAGGATTGAATGATAGTATATTATAGTAGGCAAGAGAGAATGGACACAAAACATGTTGCGCCAACTCTAATTAATATGGGCAGAATGGCGTTGAGTCAAATATACTAAAAACCATCTGAAAAAGATGGTTCTACTACCATCTTTTTATTTATGACCGCTTTTCCTCGTCTAAAACATACTATTTTTGTACAATAATTACACTTAAAATCGAAAACAACTAACACAGACAGATGAATACAAAGTTCCTGCTTATTTATAACGAAATTTCTTCCAGCAGACCTGCGACAGGAGAGTTGTATGAGAGATGTAGACACAGTGCGTATAAATAACGTAGAGATTTTTGTTTTAAATTTAATGTTAATAGTCTATATTAAATTCTCGTATAATACATACATATATATCAATAACAGTAGTTAGACACTTAGTTTATTAACGCTTTTTTCCTTAAAACTATCCTACAAAGGTGCTCACAAAGAGCAACAAAATTAAATTAAAATAACACTCGTTCCACTCTTCTCGGCGCTCCAAGTTTGTAATTTACAAATGCATTTAATTCCTTCAACAAAGCAACGTTAACTAAACTCGACACTTGCAGACAATCTCTACAAACAATTGCATACAATTTTAATGCGCAGAAGGCTTGGACTTTAATCCAAACGTTTGAGACATTCTTTTGTAACTAAAATTCGTTAGGTTTCTTTGTGCGTTGAGCTGAGCTCAAAGGGTCAGAGCTCAAAGGCTGTTGAATGGTATCCCGTTTGACGTGTATTGTGACGTCACACTTGTGACATAAAGCCACCGGTGACATGTTGGTGACAGGTTTTTGTTTGGGAGTCAAAGGAATGTCGATTGTGTTTGAAAAGGATGGATTGACAATTTTGAGTTGGAATCGGGCTGGTTTTTTATCTATTGGCTCATGTTTAACTAATTTCATAACTTGATTTCTATATGTTGTTACTGTCATTTTTCATTGCCGTAAAGTGGGGTTACTTTGGCCCTGGGCTATAACTTTGGCACCAGTTTATTAACCAGTAGAAACATGAGAATCTGCGATTTTATTGGTTAATAAGCTTATGCTAAAATTATATTCCAGGGCCAAAGTTACTCCAATTTACTCGGTATTTATTCACATTGTGCTCATGTAATAGAAGCGACAAAAATATGTAACCAAGATTTTTGTAACTCACAGCAACATTTAAGAGAGCGTCCATGGTGTTTCGTGCACGTTCTTCTCCATTGAGATCTACGCTTTGAAACGTGCAACTTAGTTTCACTGTTTTGACTTACCGATATTTTGACAATTCGAAAGTGCATGTAATGGTTTATTTGAAATAAAATTGTTTTTGATTAGATTTTATTTAAGTTGATGTGCAAAAGTTATTTTTATGTCTAATAAAAAAAAAAAATATGGAAAAAAATGCAACAATTTTTAACAGTTTACGAGAAATAGCAGCAGTGGTGGCCGAGTAGTAACGGCCCCGACTTACGAATTGTAGGTCGCGGGTTCGAACCCAGCCAGGCGCATTACTTTGTGTAATTCATTTTATCACCACTGCTCTCAAAACGGTGAAGGAAAACATCGTGAGGAAACTGGCATGTCCTAGAACCAAAAATTCGAAGATATGTGACATTCACCAACCCGCACTGGGCCCGCGTGGTGGATTACGGCCCATTACCTCTCCTAGAGAGAGGAGGCCTGAGTCCCAGCAGTGGGAACATTAAAAGGCTGATTATGCTATACAAGAAATATATCAAAAACTTTGAATAGAAAAGCGAACTTAAAAAGCTTAAAAGTATATCTTCAATGTATTATAATATTATTTTAATATACGAAGTTGGTCACAAGAAACTCTTCGTTCTTGTTAATCTTACTAAGTAACTGTTTTTTTTTTTAAATTATAACTACAATTTCTCACAATTTTCCCGATTAAACCAAGTCACGTACCACTGGCTACAACGTCCATAACAGATTGAATACAACATCCAATTTACAATTTAATCCTTACCATCAATTTATACCAACATAATATAATTAAGCTTATAGAACCGCTTGTAAGCTCAAAGCTAACGCCTAACCAGTTGAGATCTGCACTTCAAGCCGAACTGTTTGTATTGAGTACTAACTGAACATTTCAATGGGGACAAGAACGTCTATCATACTGTTACTATGCCAGTATGATAGTGCGTGTAAAGCCGATTAAGTATGAGGTATTTGAAAATGTTAGTACATTTTAGTGCGACAACATTACCGCGTAGCAGTGCTACGAGATTTCGTAGCCACATAGCAGTGCTACGAAATTTCGTAGCCGCGTAGCGTATAATATTCCAGCGTTCTGGTGATTCGTAGCAAGCAAGATTCTATTGTATTTTGTTTGTGTTGAAATAAAAAAAATAACATCTCCAATTTTTAGGGACTAGTGATAGTGTGACTTTGGGACTAGTCAAGTTTTTATTAGCTACATTCGACTAAAATAGTTATTTGATAGAATCTTTGAGTACAGTCTGGGTATTGGATATATAATTTTTAAATTTTTATAATAAATCGTCGTCCCCGCGTTGGTTAAATCGATTAGAAATGTAATCGATTGAGTCATAAAATATGCTGTTTCTTTAATTTAGGGGTTAAAGATGACCAGATTTGATAATTGTAACAGAAAGATGAATACCTTTTACATACGGAAAATAGGCGTTAGCTTTTAGTAAAGTCACAAAAGAATTTATGTAAGTAAAATGTAATATTATTTCTTAAAATATTTGTTCAAGCCTGACTCTCCACGTTTTATTTTTCCGGAACATCATAAAAATATTTTTAATTTACTCATGGCGCTTGTTTGAGGAGTATGTTTTTCCTTAATGATGCTTGTTGGGGTTTTCGGGCAATATTTGGCAAATGTTTGTAAAATAATTGTTACGCCTAGAATTTTCCTTGATGTTGAATTTTGAAGCAAATAAAGAATATCACGATGGGTTCTTATTTTCTGTACGTTTTATATTCCTGGAAATTCATAAATGTTGTCGGAACAGACCATTGTCCAGCTCTGAGAATGTGTGTTGTAATCTGTTGTGTTGTGTTGTGTTGCCAACTGCCTGACCACTGCATCAACCAGGCCATCGGTTTGTGCAGTGGTTAGGACATCGGTTGCCACGCTTCGTGTTGCGGATTTCATTCCTGCACGGAACAAATTGAGTTAAGAATACCGACCAGAATATAGAGAAACTCTGTCTCAGCATCATCAGCTTCATAATGTTCCCACTGCTGGGACACAGGCCTTCTCTCTAAGACAGGGGACGGGCCGTCGTCTATCACGCGGGTTCAGTGTGGATTGGTGAATGGCACATGTTTTTGAATTTTTGGTCTAGGACATGCCGGTGTCCTCACGTCAAAATTAAAAAATAAACAATATTCAGTAGTTTTTATTTCACATAGGCCTACATGGGCACTTATAAAACGTCAGAAGCTAGTGCACGGTTCCAATTGGTCGTTCCTATGGAGAAGAATCGGCAAGAAACTCCATGGTAACACTTTGAAAAAAAAGTTTTTTTCTTTTACCATTTTGAGAGCAGTGGTATTGAAATAAATTATAAAAAGTAGGCTGGGTTTGAACTCGTAACCTCGTAAGTCGGGGCCGTTACTGCTAGGCCTTGAACTATGAATTTCCATATTTTAAAACGGGTTACTTTGAAGTCTTTTATCTTTGGATCATTTTGGAAATATAAGTTCAAATAAACTTTATATCAAAGACACGTTATTCTTTTTTTGAAATTAGCTATTTATTGGTTTCTCTGTGTTTTGTATTTTCTGTAATATCGCTGTATTTATACCAATTTTTGTATGAAATCTAAGAAAACTCGCATTATTTTGTAATATGAGTTCTACCGTGGAAACAATATGTCTCAAGCGGTATGGAATTTTGATGATGTATAAGGACTTAAAACTGCTAATGGGATGTCTATTTTTGTTTCAATCATTTTCACGTGGGAAATATTATCTCACGAATAACTTTTCTTCTCAGGGCGGCTACAAGACTAAATTTCCAAAACGAAAGCTATTAAACCAAGAACACAGAGTTCTTTTGTTAGAAGATAGTCGTAGGTATACGTCATTGATATTGCTTGCCCTTTGAAATGCATAGTTTCTACGTTGGAACTCTTAATATGAAAAAAACTTTTTTTATTAGCTTTCATGGTTATAAGTACTGCGATATTACAGAAAATACAAAACACAAAGAAACCAATAAATACCTAATTTCGAAAAAAATAATAGTAATAAATTTATTATATAAATTCTCTATAAATTATATTGAATTTATTTTCTAAATACAAAAGCGTAATAAAGCGCTCAAATCCTAACAAAACCATTCCCTATCCACAATCACCACATACAATTCATAATTAAAACTTCATTCATAACCACAGCCTAAATAATTCCGTTCGGGGAACGAACAGACAATAGCAGTTAATTAATGCGAGGTGTCCCAACATTGTATCGGGGGGACAAGCTGACCCGCATGTGCCTCATTTTACACGGATTCTTAAGGCGTATAGTCCTTTAGAGCAGTGGTGGCCGAGTGGTAACGGCCCCGACTTACAAGTTATAGGTCGCGGGTTCAAACTCAGCCAGGCGCATTACTTTGTGTAATTTATTTCATCACCACGGTTCTCAAAACAGTGAAAGAAAACATCGTGAGGAAATCAGCATGTCCTAAACCAAAAATTCGAAATCATAAGACCTTTACCAACCCGCACTGGGCCCGCGTGGTGGATTACGGCTCATTCCCTCTCGTAGAGAGGAGGCCTGAGTACCAACTGTGGGAACATAAAATGCTTATTATGTGCTATAATGCTATAGTCCCTTAAACAACTGGGCGGAATTAAATGCACATATATTCATGCTGCCCTTTAAACGATTTTCTTGGCGAAATATTGATTGATTTACATATATGCTATATACATTCTGAAGAACATCACTTTAACCAGAATTTTTTTTGTGTAAATATAATTCTAAAGATCAAAGATGTTTAAAAGGAATAAGGAAAATAAGCGAAAACATATCATGTTGTTAACAATTTTTTTGGCTTATGTAAAAATCTTATGTTGATAATTTAATGTATGAAACTATAATATTCTTTTTTCAAATCTATGAACCCAGCTGTTGCCGAGGAGTAGGCTTCAGAAAGTCACTGTTTTATGGCACTAAATGGGAACCAGGGCCTTAAAACTCTCACAAAGAAAAGACCTTTTCTCCCTTTACACCCTTTTTTTAATTTTCCCCATTTGTAAAGGAGGATCTTGCTCGGTCTAAAGGCACCGCAATTAGGTGGCTCGAGGTAATTAAAACATGTCTGTAAGGTGTAATTACGTATGTATTCGCGGTCTGTTTTGTCTTATTTTGAGGTTAGGAAAAGATGGGAAGTCAAATCTGGTGAAAAACGCTGGCCAAGTGAGAGTAGGACACGCACACAAAGGGATTCTTCCTACATTATTAAAATCAAGCAAAATAATGTTTCTTGAATGAAAATTCCTTTTAATTACCTGAAGTACTTGATCCGAAGAAATTAGTTAGACTATATTATAGACTACAATGTAGTACCGCTTAGGTGTTACCACTTCAACACTATAGTAATGAGGGTATTGTGGTATATCCATTATGGCAACATAATTTTTACCCCACATATTTTCTCACCTGTATCCAGTCGGTCAACTTCACGTACAGGTAAATTCGTTTAATCATTAGTTTTATTATTCGTCCTTATAGCGGCAACAGAAAAACAAATTCTGTGAAAACTTCAATTCTCGACCTCTTACTGTTTATGAGATATAGCCCGTTGACCGACGGACACACAGATAGACGAATGGACGTACACCAGAGGCTTAGTAATAAGGTCCAATTGACACTCCTCTTGTACGGAACCCTAATAAATGTTCGTTTCTCTGGGATTTATCAAGCTTTATTAACTGAGCAATTTTCTGATAATCGGCGCTATGAATTCTGAATTATACGATTTGTTTGGAAATATTGTGGCGAGGTGTCAAAATGGAATGTTGCTTCTATTTCAACAGGCTATCTTTTACTGACACAACTCTTTGAAGCAGCGACATCCATACATACCTACTGTATCTATTGCGTGTCTCTCGTACCTGGTCTGCGCAACCAAAAAACTATGATGAAGTGTTTCATAACACTTTAATATGATAAAGTTATAACGGCATTGACACAGTTGCTAACCGTACCGACAAAATTAAATCTAGCTTTAATAATGAACTTTCCAAATTGTCTCTTCAACATTAATAACGTATAGAAGCACAACATTATTAATTTAATACTCTGCAAGGTACCTATATTGGATTTTGTGGCTTCCCCAAAATAAATCATATTACATGTACATTTTCATTACACTTCTAACATCACAATAACCTACAAAATAATATTTCTGGAGACATTTCATACTCAATTTAGAAGCCATTATTTTCGGATTCAATCCGCACCATAATTTGAAATACATCGATAAAATATCACAGTCCAAGATATACATTGCTGGTTTACTAAAGTATATCAGTCGAATGAATCGTGAAAACAAGGCAATGTAACGTAAAACGATCGGAACAAACGGCACGCGTCTGTAATGAGATCGGAAGGGATTTATTGTGTGGTACGGGGGTAATGTATGACGTTGATAAGGTTAAATGTCTATGAAATAAAGGTCGGGGCTATATTTCTGTTTAGTCGCTTAAAATTGTGCGATCGTTTCTGAAAGGGTTACTTGTATGCCTTTTGTAGGCTGTGAGTAATGGCTGTTTGATAATGTAAGTGATTGTATTTTTGACATGTTTATCGTTGCTGGATTGAGTTGGTTTGAAGTTGGTAGACTTTGAAGTTGGTTCAGAATGTTGGGTTTTAAAATAGATGGTACGGTAAAGATTTTTTTCTTATCTAGTAAATACTATGATATTGATGAAGATCGCAACAGAAATCCTCCTGATGTAGGTCCTTACACATGCGGTTGCACAAATATACTAAGAAAGGTGTGTTTTAGAATAGAATTTAAATTTAATAAAAAAATAATTGTTTTGTTTGTATAAAACACATAGATTTTGTCGATATGGCGCTTGAAAGAGCCATGTCCATCTGTAAACGTCTTTCAGCTGAAATGATAATGTGAAAACATAAAAGTCCAATTAATGACTGATTTCGTACAACATAATAGTTCTTAATTCTTCTTGCTACCTGTGTCCATAAAAATAATCAAATAAAGTCACGAAATAATCGTTTACCTAATTATTTTTAACGACCTTCATAGAAAACCGTGAAATTATTATATTCAGTGGCGAATCTAGACCAAATGCTGAATAAACACAAACCAGCAGCAATATTGTTGACTGAATTTTAATGACGCGAGCGATGTCAAAGAAATAAAAGACAGTCTTCATAAAAGCAAGCTCAAAGAGTATACCTACATTAGAATTAGTCCCGAGACACTTGGGAGAAGGCGAGCCGTCAGGCCCTGCGCAGCAAATATCCTCATTTCAGAACAGAATGTTAAAAAGGACGACGAACCATGGAAAGCTCCACGACACACAATTCAATCCGTCTGTCTGACCTCACCTCTCCACCTTATTGAATGAGTCACAACCACTCCACTCAAACCTACACCCAAACACTAGTACAATAAGATTTCATTTCCTCCAACATCCTTCCTAGATGATACTTTATGCAATTTTGAATCGTAATACCACTTCACAAGATTTCCTATCGTATTTCCCGACTTTAGCTATATTTTTTCATTTTTTTTTTTTTTTGCTTTATGCTTATTTGATCTTTTACTGATATCGAGTATTGGAAACGCTTTGCAATTTCGCATGTTTTCGATTTTAAGAGAAAACCATTTCAATTGTGTATCTATAGATTGAGACTTGTTGAAAGAAATGAAACTGAAAAGGCTACCTACGGTGCTTAAAGTATTGCGAATTTCAAAACGAGCGAACTTTGACATTTGTCGTGTTTTATTTGGATTGGTTCGAACCACTTGAGACAGACTGGGGTCCAAGTCAACGACGTGATGAATGTAGACTGTTTGTTGGCTATTTTTGGAGTAGCTGTAATAAGATCTTTCCGTATCCTTAATGAAATCAACTCTTTGCAGTACAACCTTTTAATAATTGGTGGCCCTTTTGCGAAATCGCTCTATCTTAAAAGTACTAAGGTACCTTCATAAAGAATATGTGAGTGAAATTGTAAATATAAATGTGGCTGATTATAATAGGAGAGGAAGAGAAGAAAAGAAGAAATTATATATATTTTTAATTGATATAAACCATTGCTTGACTGTGATCCCACTTGATGGTAAGCATATTGCGCAGGATTAAATAAAAATGGAACACTCAACTACTCCAAAATATGTTATTCCGAATTTCGACATTCCGTTTTGCAAATGTCCGATTTTCAGAATACCTAAGAAATATAATTATTTGTTTTCTGATTCATAACTTCGATTCCAATTGTCAATATTTCGAATTAAATGGTGATAAGAGTAAGAAAGCGATGATAAGGAATAACGATTGTGACTTAAACACACAGCCAGCTGAAGTGGATATCCAATTCATTAGTAAATCTATTTCCCTGATAGTACTTCAAACCCACCAATCAAACCGAACACTAAAATCCTCTTACACTTCGCAACTTTATTACATATACAGTTTGCCAAGATTATTCCAAAACTGTCCAAGTCCATACATCCAATTAAACCGAACTAACATCCTGAACTATAATCGTCGTCATATATGTCGCATATTGTCGTACAGTGTAATATAAGTCTCAGGTCCCGGTGCTGTAATTAATCCTGGCAACTGACTTCAAATCCTACCTTTAAGTTTCAACTAATTTGTTACCCGACTGTTTTGAGAAGATCTCAGGAGCTTTGGGAGGGTTTCAGTTGGTGTGTTCGTCTATTTGGTGTCGTTGTACTGACGCATAGTGAGATACACTACTTAGTCTGTGTTCCATGAGTGTGCCTGTGGCATCAATAGGCCCTATCAGAATACCAGCTCAGCGTATTTTTGTTTTTTAATATTTCTTCATATGCTGAGATGACCACGCACAAGACCTGTGCGTTTTTCTTTTTAGCATCGTTATTGTTGTAATGTCATTTTAACTTATTGGATAGTGATTAGTTAACAATTAAAAATATGAAACAAAAAGGAAAAGCTATACCAAGGTATAATAATGAGTGGCCACTGCATAATCTAATCGAATTATAATTTCCATCACAACTTTCTACTATATATATATTAATATATTTATTTTCAGTTGAACTAAAAAGAAGAAATATTGTTTTCCTTGGCCACGGTCCGTCTTTTAAACAAGCTCCCAGCCCAAAATAATTACTATAAGATTCGATCTCCCGTCCTCAGACTCGCAAGTCAGTTCTGAAACCACAGCGCTACAATCATTGCTATTGTGTTAAACCGAAGGGGCGTTTCATTTACAACTATACCACTAATTTGATAAGTTAGCTACTTTAGTCCGGTATGAGCGACATATTAGCAATTTGGCACCCTACCAGCAATACCAAGTACACTCTGGGGTTCCATTTATTTGCATAACCAGAATATTGGCAACACTAACCATCTCACTGATTTATCATTTTATTAACTACAAATAACTCATGTAAACTCACGTAGGACACCCAGACCCGGAACACTACACACACACAGTTTGATTAATATTATTTATGGTTTTTGTACACTGACAGCCTCATATGTATCTCCTTCCCTTCAATATGACGGTACGTTTATCGTAGTGGTTGAGCGATAGACTGCTGTGCAGCTTGTCACGGGTTCGATTCCCGCACTGACAAATATATGTAACACTTTGGCCTATTGTCAAGAATCTTAAACGGGAAACCCAATAAAATTATGCGTGACAGAAGAATCCAGGACCCCACACTAAGCAGTCGCTCTTTCAACCACCAGACTATCGAGTAAGAAAACAAAACTGCAGCGAAACACAGAGTAAGTAATCGTTTACAAAGTTAAACTTGTTTACAACTTCAAGACAAATATTGTTCTCAACTTTAAAAACTTTTCACAATAAGTGTTGGCGTTTCGTTTATATGATATTACATTTTATGGCTGGACCAAGTTTCTTTCGGTCATTTGGGAGTGAAATTAAATGTAGAATATACTTGCAAGTTGAAATAGCTCTTCTTTTGAGTTCAAGTTTGTTATTGTCCTAATAGTAACCAAGAAATAAACATGAATAATATAGCATAAGCATAATCGGCCTTTTAATGTTCCCATTGCTAGGACTCAAGCCTCCTCTCAAAGACAGGGGACGGGCCGTCAGCCATCACGCGGCCAGCCCGCACCAGTGCCGGTTGGTGGATGTCAGATGTTTTCGATTTTTTAGTTCTTGGACATGTCTTGTTTCCTCTCGATGTTTTCCTTCGCCGGTTTGAGAGCAGTGATGATGAAATAAGTTACACAAAGTAATGCGCCTGGCTGGGTTTAAACCCATGATCTACAAGTCGAAAGCTGGAGCCGTTACCACTGACCGCCAAGTCAAAAAAGCAAAAGCTTGCTCACTGCGTCATCGACCAACTCAGTGATTTCCTCCTTTGACAACACAAATAAGAAAAACAATGCTTTCTTCTAAGATTTATTAAACGTTTAAGTCTGTCATGTAGTCGTGACCGTGGCGTGTGGGATACATTTTGTTTTGTCATGTATACATGACTGTGGTGTAAGCAAAATGATAAATCAATATCTTAAACCTTTACTGGTTTATAACGATATTGCTAAATTGGTCTATAATATTGTTGTGTAATATTAAGTTCAATAAAAGACACACAAAAGCTGCTACAAAATATATTAAGAAACTTATAATATACATAGGTATGATGCTGGTCTTAGTAAAAGCAGAGTATCTCAAAGAAGCAAAATAAAAGAAAATCAGTAAGTTCCAAAACCCGATACTGAGACCTAGACGAGAACCATCTTGTGGGACGTCACCCTCGCTGCTCTCAGGGGACCGCCAGTAATTGGCCGGGTAATAACCGCGCGGTTTCAACTACGACAGCGCGTCCGGGAAACTTCATCGACCCCGAGGTACTGGGCATACTCCTTTACATTTTTAAAGTTGTTTTTTTGTCAGTGTTGCGAAGTTTTAGCTCTACGGCAGTAGGTTTTAATTAAATTTATTCGGGGTGTGTGGATTTTATGTTTTTGTGTAAGATTGTTAATCAGGAAAATTATAGCTAGTCAATCAATCTAAGATTATCATTGGATCTGCCAATCCTGGTAGAAATAAGAGCTAGTCGATTTGGTAAATTGACTACAAATATTCATTGGTAGAAACTCTACGTAAACAAATCGCTGGGTATAAAATACTATCATTTTTAGGTGGTTGTACATTTGATTTACAACAAAGGACAAAGGGTAAAATGAGATTTAATAAAACTTTATTACTACATATAGTATTACCAACGAAAGAAAAAAAAAGAAATATTATAATTTCGAATTTGAAGATTCTAGGTCAACGGGAAGTGCCCTATGAATTTTGATTCCCTTGAGAATGTCGATTTTTTTTTAATTTATTTATTTATGTACACATAGACACTTAAAATCGAAAAGAACAAATACAGATACAACATACACGGCGACATAAACGGCCGTATCTTTTTTGTTTCGTTAGCTCAGAAGTTTGATTTTTTCTCATCTCCAAGGGACCGCAGATCTGAGTATATGGTTTTAATTTCAACTCGATACCTCCACGCGTTTTCGAGATAATGCATCATGACAGACGGACGGACAACAAAGTGATCCTATACGGGTTCCGCTTATCCTTTTGAGGTACGCAACCCTAAAAAGAGAATTAAATAACAAAAGCTCATGGTCGTCTAATTGCGAAATAAACTAACAAAGATGCGAAAGAACAAAAGTGAAATCGTAGCAAAAGACAACTAAAGGAAGCGTTTAAAATGCAAACCTCATGTTTAAAATAAAACCTTAGGAGTCCGCAAACACTGCGAGGAAACAATGTTAACAAACGAAAAACATGCCCGTTCTATCTGCGACCGACTCGGGGAATCCAATAATAACACACCCCAACAATGTGATACCAACCTTATCACCGCAGCTTAAAGTTTAAACTTGTAAAGCAACACATCTTCTTTTTAAACCTATGTATTCTAAACTAAGAACACACGTCTTTCACTGAAACTTCCTTTCTAATTTTATACAGTTTAGAACTGTACCTCTACTACATTTAAAGTGTATTTTTCCGTGAAGGTGAATCAATATATCGAGGCAGTTTGCAAACTCGGCACAATTCAAACTGCAAAATATTTCATAAGGTCGTAAAGTTGGTACACGTTTTATGGACACAGCACTATATTTATGTGTTGGTACTGCAGTAAAGTTTACGTCAATAGCGGTACGTCATGCGTTTTATCTCGTCAGCGCTTTCGGGTGTAATTTTATGTCCCTAAATGGACTGTAAAGTGTATTGCAAATGGTGGAAAAGAACCTAAATATGAGGAAATTACCAACACGGATGTTTGAACAGTACTTTCACAGCTGAAGCATGAAAAATAAAAACTTTATTTAACTTTTATTATAAGTGCGGAACTTTAGATTGTTTGGCGTTGTGTAATTATAATAAACGTACGTTTAAATTTTTTCTTGGGAAAGCGTTAAACTTTTAAACATGATTTATTCCTCAACTTTGACATAATTAATGATCTCAAAGAGGCCGAAAATGTGAAAAATTACACAACATAATTTAAAAAAAAAACACTGTACCAATGACGATTATTTTAATTATCCAAATGAAATTACGAAGAACACAGTCCAATCTGCAAAAAGCATCAGCACTTTCAGAGAAACGGCCATCAATTTAAAGAAAGTAATGTCTTGGGATGGTTCGCAGCTGGAAAGGACATCCTTCACTGAAACTTTCTCATTATCCATTATCCTGGAGACATAAAACTGGGGGATTAGGAGTAAAGCCTCCAGTTTTAATACTAACACAAATGTTCAGTAAGTTCTTATTGTCACAATGAAAAGGAATCGTGACTTCGTTTTGAGGACGATTTTATTGTAGACCCATGAAACTCTGACATGAAACGTGTCTGAAGATAAAATAATTTTAAGATATTAATACAAAAACTGGACAGGCAATATTTCCAACCTAGAAACTGACCAAAATGAGACTCAACGATCGGCGAAATCTGAGTATAATGAATTCTTTAGAGCGCCTCTGCTAATGAGTATTGATTTGATTTCAAGGTTCCATGTTGTCAGCTCTTAACTGACGTTCTATTAGTGATAACGATTATCGAAATGTCCAAAATTTTTGGATTTATATTCGCTACTGAAATGTCAATCACAAACTCAATCCACAATTAATCCCCATTTTAAATATTAACGTAGGTAGTATGACGGTCGTCAAGCCCCAGTTTGGCCAATTTCTACCATCCACACCAGCGATCTAGATCAGCTTTGCACATACTTGAGGAGTGCCCTGCGTGCCTCTGAACGGCAAGTCTTGGTTGCCAGGATGGGGTGAGACCTGTCTCTCCCAGCAGTTGCGCCCTTGGGCGGAGCGGGAGAGCGTGTCAGACTTTTACTGACTAAAACCTAATGCTATGTTCCTTCTTTGCCTTGTTCTAGGGCCCCGGGGTTCATTCCCAGAGTTCACTTAACCAGTAGGCTTTGATCCTGCTTGGCCTCTACGATTTGCTGACATCTCCTTAAGGCGCGCGTGAAACACTACACGCCGTCGACCATTTGGCCTCGGTCCGGACGGTTACCGGACGACCGGACGGCGTGTTAGCCATTGCTCGCCGTCTGCAAGCCTTCGCCAACGGTAGCTAGAAATCGGGATCGGGATCCCGGGCTGGGACGTGAGGGCCGTTTCCTCGCGCATGCGGCTGCCTCCGCGATGGAACGGCCCTCATCGTGAAAGGCCAATCTTGCTTGGAGAAGGAAGCGTTAAAAAGGTAACCATCTTGTCGCCTCAGTGTGGGGACTCCGTCCGCCCACCAAGTGACTCCAGGGAAGACTACATCACAGTCAGTGATCACGTGCTCAGGGGCGAACTTTTTACAGTCAACTCAGGCAGGCGCCCTAACAGGCGTTGTACAGAGAGGGTTCAGGGATAGTTTTAGTGAAGTTAAATCCCACACTAGCTTACCTATTCCTTCACCTTTATAATATGTGATAAAAGTGTGTAAAAAATCGCACCTGACATGTTCTATCTCTGCTCGACTCAAAGGTCAACGGGTACAAAATGCTAAAAGCATTAAGGGTCTTTTACTTCTGCATAAATAAAACTATGTCTTGAACTTTGCCGAATTTATCACGCAGATAAGATTCAGCTAAGTTTGTCAGTTTCAACATAATTCTTTAAAGATTTTCAGAGAACCTAAATCTTATGCTTTCTTTATGAACTATGTCTTCAACTTAATAACGTATAGGTAATCTTTACACACAGTTATCTCCACAAAGTATGTGAATACACAAGACTTTTTAACAAAGATTACACAGTATACGGCAAAGTTTCTACAACCTACAAGCCTGACAAGATGGCGCCAGTCTTTCACAAAGTTTAGTGCTCAACAGTACCTCAAAAAACGCGAAGGCGCGCACAGCCGATTTATGATCCTAAACTTGCTACATTATTTTCATGTAGAATATATTTTATGGGCGCTTATAACGGTTCCTATGATAATTTGGTCTAGCTAGAAATGGGACTAGAAGTTGGAGATTTTGTATGAAAACTTATACCCATAAAACACACAAGGTACTACTTTCTGAGACTTCAAAAATTACTTGATATGGTTGAAAATTGAAAAAATACTGTGCCATTAAGTATAGGAGACAAAATTGATAATAAAAGATATTTTCATATATTTTATTATACTTTACTAGTGAATCACCCCGGCATTGCTCGGGTGCAAATTATACATATAAATCTTTCTCGTTTATTGATTTTCTATTAGAGCCAACCGTATGAAAATCCATTGCTTGGTTTTGGAGGTTTAAGCGGATAAACAGACAAACGTAGAAAAAGACTTGGCTTTACTCTATGTAATGTGATAAATGTACCTACTCCTTGGATATACGTCTGTTCTCTCTTCAATATGACAGGACACTGACCTACTGAAAGATTATCAATAATTTTAAAAGTCACCTTATATAATCGTACCTTCAGATTTACTCAAACGTATATGTAATATCTGATTCTGTGCAAAATTTTTGTTCGAGTGTGAATTTTTGTGGGAAATTACAACAGTTATTATTTACCTACCATGAAAGCCTCGCAATTATGAATATAGTACTTGCATTCGTTTTCAGAAAATCTATATATATATCTCTACTAGCTGACCCGGCAAACGTTGTTTTGCCATATAAATAATAGAAATTAAAAATTTTGTCTAAAAAATAAAAAAAAAATTTTGGGGCGGACTACCCCTAACATTTAGGGGGATGAAAAATAGATGTTGGCCGATTCTCATAGATAGCGGATAAGCACAAAAAATTTCATCAAAATCGGTCAAGCCGTTTCGGAGGAGTATGGCAACGAAAACTGTGACATGAGAATTTTATATATTAGATAAATGAATCCCTATTTTCGTTTGTGATGTTCACAACATCACGCGTTGCAACAACAACGGCTTGATCAATTTCGCTAATTCTTATTTTGTTGTGTTTATTATTGTCAGGAAAAGGTTCTTATGAAAGAAAAAATTAAGAAAGTTATGCAGAATATTAGAAAATTTCAGAAAACTTCAACAACAATTTAATCTTCCCGTAATTGACAATTCATAGCTAAGACAGAACAACGTCTGTCGGGCCGGCTAGTATTAAATAATGACCAATTTATAGCCTGAAACTACATGATAATATTTCAGCATAATATAATCACTATAACCAATACATAGCATATCTCAACAATAGCAATAACGGCCCTGTCAATAGTACAGTTAGTGCCCGGGGCCAGCAAACAGCGCACTATTGACCAACAGCAGCGCACCATTAATAACCAATAAGCTTGCAGCAAAGCACTAGCGATGCTTTGACCCAATTCTACTTTAATAAAGTAAAATTGACTTTGTGTTTGTGTGTGCTCTCTTGTGGAATGACGTGTGATTAAAACTACAGCCGAATGTTGAGAAAAAAAAAACGAATACCTATAATAATGCCATTTTTTTTTTAATCTGCCTCTACATTGTATTTCCACTACCTGACAGCTATTTAAAACTTAATTATTGAATGATAAGACCGCAGTTTTTATCTAATTTATGTATTTTATGTTCTACTAGCAGCTACAAGCGCCCACACCCGTGTTAAAGGAGAAATCTGTCCCAAGGGAACGTACTCCCGGGGTGACAAGTATCCTATGTGCTGTTCCAGGACATGACCTAGCCTTAAATCTATATCCCTTTAGCCATTCGAGCTTGAAGAAGTGATAAACATACACACACACGCACAAACATTCGCCTTTATAATATTAGTATGAAGTGGTTTTCCGATTTTGTTGTGTTCTAGATTTTATTTAAAAAAATAAACAAACGCTGCTCCAGCCAAAAAAATAACTCCTGTATCGTGGGTGCGTTCAGAAACATGTAAACTCACATACACAACTTCTATACAAATATTTGTTCCATGCAGGAATCAAACCCATGACTTGTAGTGCAGCAGCCAATGGCTCAACCACTGCGCCAACTGTGCTGATTGTTCATCTGTGTATTTTAAAGAAGGTCTAGGAAATCTTGTGTCACAGAGCTTGCACCATCGTTAACCGCATGATTACTGCTCACCATCAGGACGATAATGAAGTTGAAGTTCAAACGCTTTTAAATTACGTAATTACAGATACTTATGAAATAATAAATTACAATTAGAGACTGTTTCAAACTACACAATTAATAACCTTTTAATAATCCCCAAAGCAACTGCGGAACCGAAGTTTTAAAACGGGTTCCATATCAAAACCAGTCGGGGATGAAACACCCCGGGGTTCAACGGATAAGGGGACTAAAGGGGGCTGAAGGGGATGACACAACTCATGATTTACGCCGATATCGAAATCGGTTCCCGCCGGAAGGCATTGGAAGCTGCGAATTATGCTTTTGAGCCGGATCCGACCGATTACGATGTATGTTTTTCGGGAACCGATATCAGATACGTTATGCCTTCCGAGCTCCTAGCAGGTATTGTGGGGATGAAGAGATTACCGCGGAGCTGAGTGATGCGGGCGGAGACCGAATACTGTGCTTAGAAGATAGTGTTCTGTATGAAAAATATTTTTGGTTTGTTATTTTTCGTTCGTATCCTAAGAGTAGACGAATATTTGATGAATCGACGCACTACACTGGTAGCGCATCGGTATTGGTAACTACGCGCGCACACACATACGCTTTAGTGACGCAATCAAGATTTATTCAGAATTTAATCTTAATAAACTATTGCACTTCATCATCAATGATTGCATCACTGCTTACTGTCAGGCAGGATTGCTCTAGCTTATTAAAAAAAAATAAAAAAAATATGTGGCTTAAATCGATTCAGTGAGTCGAGTCGTGATGTCCTTTTATTATGTTAGATATATGTTGTTTATGGAGTGGCTGCCTGTCTGATTTCCACTTGACGGGTTTTAAAATTGCTTATTACTTAAGAATACATACACTTACGACAGGTATTTGTTTTAGATCATTGGATACGGCTTCTTTGTATCTGTGTGTGTATTTGTGTATCTGTTTTATGAAGCTGTACGTCTATATTATTCTGTTCATTGCGATGTTAACTTGCAAGAGTCATGAGATGAGAGTAGAAAGCTGGGTATATAACATCAGTTAACGTATTTCTGTCGAATTTGGGCCTCTCTCGTTAAGTGCAACAAGAAATGGGCTTGTGTCTTTATACAATACATATTGCACTACCAAGCCTCCAAGTTATCTTAGAGAAGATAATAATTATAATTTACTGCGGTACCTAAACTTAGTTTTCCTATGAAATACCTAATCATATTCCTATGATAGAGGTTTTCAAAGGACAAACAATTTCCAGAACCTTTCGGCCCCATCGACTATCTGTACGGCGAGCAATATGCTCTGCTCACTGCTACTTAATTTGGACGGTAACTTTGATTGTCCTGCGGATATTTTGGATCGTGATCATGCTATTAATTTTTATAAAATCAAACTTGTGAAGCACACAAAGTACAAATAAACGGTACGAAGATGTTCACAACAAAAAAAGCAAATACAAAGAAACATAACTACAAACCCCAAAAAGGCATTCCACTTCAAGAGCTGCTTACCAAACAAAAGCGACACAATTCACACTAAGTCCATAAACCTTCAAATTAAATTACATCATCTCGCCGAAGCTCCGGAGCTGAGGAATTCACACAAAGGAAGGCTTTCACGCGAAACTTTCTCAACTCAGTGGCACAACGATATTCACAGAAGGTCGGCTCTACCCAACAGGCGAAACGCATAAACGTGTACGTGCTGCGATCTGAAAGAAATGCCGGTCGTGAGAATTGCTGCTCGTACTCACCGTAAATACGTGAAGCATATCTGTATGTGCCTGTCTACTTTCTCACTAATTGTATAGACTGGACCTTTTGTAGTAATATTTATTGTGCCATTGGGAAGTAAACTCTTTTATTTGGACGGTGAATAAAATAAATAGTTTGAATTCCATCACACACGCTTGCGAGACGTGAGCTTTACTGGAACATAAGAGCCTTTGATAGAAAATTATTGTAAATTTCGTATTCGGATCTTTATAAATAGTGCTGGTTAATAAAGTCGAAATGGAGGAAATTATACTGCTTATTTCTAAAAATATCACTTGTTAAATTTAGTTTCATTCGACCATTCAGCGTGTACGGAAATAATGGCGTCAGTATCATGATCATTTCAGCCAGAAGACGTTCACTGTTGGACATAGGCCTCGCCCATGTGTCTCGGATCCATCGGATTCCCGCGACCCTCACCAGGTCGTTAATAATGGCGTGTTATCAGGTAATTCATTAATTATTGTATCACCAATTGTTGACAAGTACTGCCGAAAGTAAAAATAAAAGAACTAAAAGTAGAAATAAAAGAACAAATAATAAATTTTCCAAGTGATTGACACATCTGATGTAATCTCGGTAATAATTTCTAACTCCAAGTTATGACGAAAGTTTACTTTCAACGTTTTCCTGTTCCGTAACTGTGACTTGATTCTTTGTCGACCATTTCTAAATTAATGAAGATAATTCAGTACCCGAACTGAATGTAGAATAGTACCAATATATTCTCATTTGTTTTCAAGTAACCGTTAATAGTATGCCGAAGGAAGGCAGGAACAACCCGAAAGGACAAAACAATAACTCCAACTAATGAAGTTCTAAGTATCACAAGTTAAGTTGTCTGTGAGCCACAACGAATTTAATCAGGAGGTATAATAGGGGGCGGAGGAAATTAAAGGTCTTCCCCGTTGAATTTATTAGAACAATTAGATGAAAGTGGCTTAATCACGCCTACCAGCCCCGAACACACTCGACGTAAAACTCTGAAAATTGAACGAAACCCAACGACCATTACGTATATTTTGTTCCTAAATTATTATAAACGAATTTTTATTCTATTTCGCCAAGTTATCCAATGGCAGCCCTCCAGCACATTCTTTATTAAAAGATATTGTAATTTGATGCTATCGAGAAATGTATTTTCATTTTGAGTTTGATCAACAGAATTAAATATATTAACATTTTTGTTAACGTTTCGCAGCTTTGACCCATTTGTGATATCGGGTGTTATCGTGATTTAATCATCTGCCACCGAGGTGCCCGGACCGCAAGAAATTTCATTTTCAAGCGGCGCTACGTAACATTAAAGGATCTCAAAATGTTAATGAATTCCCATTAACGCTTCTCGTTATTGTTCAAACTCAGCTTCCAATCAATTATTTCGAAGTGGGACACACAGAAAAGATATTTCAATCAAACTAAAATATAGTTGAAATTCAGCAGCACAAGTTCTGATGTAGTGAAGTCAATGGATCCACGCCGCAACTACTATCACATCGATGTTACTCCCGATCTGACAAGAGACAAAAGTTAGACGCGTCTAACAAACGAAGTGGGGCAGAATCGCTTGAGAATGGAGCTCTGAATACGTCCCAGATTCAATACTGCTGACAACTCCCATAGTGGATATAGAATGAGAACGATATACCAAATGAATGGAGGAGATTTATCTCGGCGTTGATTGAAATAGATAGCGGAAGATAAAGAGTTATGAATTTTGTTAATAGTGAATGTGGAGTAACATTTCTGTTTTAAATGTGTTAATTTGTGTATTCATGAAGAAAACAAATGAAACACAGGCTATTAAAATAATTCAAGACCCAGAAACAAAATATATTTATGTATTTAAATGTTTAATTACGACAGAAACAACAACACTCAAAACTTCTCTACAAAACGACTGGTACTTAGAATCTTCAGGACTTTATCAATTTCATACTTACTTCATCTGATCAAAGAACAAAGGTTTCTTTGTGAAACAATACTCGAGACCGCTAGACAAACCAACTTCACCTATAATAACTACAAACAAACTCGAGCATGAGTGGCAATCCGTGGCCAACCCCCGGGTGAACGTTACACCAGTTTTGTTATGTAAATTCAACAATTATAAAGGGCACTATTATTTGCCGTACTAAGGACTATAAGGGCTACTATCGCGTGTATCATAACACAAAGATAATGGAGTGAATTAATGTGTAAAACGTTATTTATACAATTCAAACATTGTTAGTAGTAAGCGCTTAATGTAATCCTACTCACGTTCTGAATACGTTATGTTAATGTATTTCGACCGTTTCCACTCAAAAATTCAGGAGGTTTTATACATATTTGAAATAGGCGTAATTCTGTAGAAATTATTTTGTAAACATCTAGAATGATTACGTAAGCCTTTTTTGTTTTTCTATTGGCTAGACAATGTGATTGTAAGTAAATGAGAGAGCTAAGCCGAGCCCTCTACAAATGAACTTTTTAACATTCGAAGTAATTTCTTTCATGCTTACAGGAGTGATTAAATAGAGGAGGGTTGGTAGGGGGGGGGGAGAACAATAACCTTTATTTGTTCTGACCCTAGCAAGCGGGTGCAGCACGAGTATAATATATGTACACTTGTAATAGATTAGCTGCCTCGGCCGGCTGAACGTAGCGCTGGAATTTTCTGCTAGAGTTGGAATGAAAATAACTAACATTGTATTTTGGAACCATAATATTGATGTAGAGATAGATAATACAGATAATTTGAGCGTTAATATAGTATATTTGATGTTAGTCTTAGCAAATATGACACACTATAGCAAACTAATGACATTACTAACCCAGACGTATTATTTAATCAGTTAGTTGCAATATATTCTCAAAATTCCAATGTGCTGACCTACAAACCATCGTTTTTCTTTATATTTAAACATATTTGTCCAACATAAACATAACTTTTTAGTATTAACTTTAACCCAATTACTTATTCTGCTGACGCAAAATCATGTGAGTTTAACTAGATAAAGTGCAAGAAACAGTTTTAAAATAAGAAATAACATAATTGTGACTTTTAGTGTTTAAGTAAACTAGGCTTATAATATTATAAATAATTTAATCATATTTTTCCCTATTTAGAGACTTTGAATGTTAAATATTGTTATCAATTTTATTGTCCTACAAAACCATAATATAAGAGCTTCTGCCGCCTGTGATACAGGTTTATCCTAGTACAGGCACTTAACATAGCCATACCTTTGTAATTATTTCTAAGATTTTGTGTAACTATTTTACCAAATTTTAACTCTGAATAAATATATTATTATTTCTTTTATTCGATGTAAATACCATATAAATTACATTTTTAAATATTTTTTTTAAACAAAATCATAAAAAAAAACATTTAAAAATATAAAAAATAGTACCCCACCGGTATCGGGAACAGGGTCCAAGCTACCGGCGGTCAGGGCTCCAGATAAAGGAACCTCCTAACAATGCGAGCCGTGTCCAGGAGTACCGCTTTCTGAATTAAGCCCTTGACCCAGTCGCCTAACGCGAGCCTCCTAAGGTGTTGGTCGAGGCTCTTGGCTATTAAGCCATTGCCCGACACGACTATCGGTACAATGATCGCCGAGTCCACATCCCACATGTCGGCAACCCCGCGATCCAAGTCAATATACTTGATTTGTTTATCTTTCTCGGCTTTCACGAGGTTCTCGTCATGTGGAACGGATATGTCAACAATCATTGCACGCCTCTCGCTTCGGTCCACCACCACTATATCAGGCTTATTGGCTACAATAGTCCTGTCAGTGATGATGGACCGATCCCAGTACAAAGTGATATGACCATTATCAAGAACAGGATCTGGCTCTTACCTATAGTACGGCACTTCCGATTCCACAAGAGAATATTTCAGAGCAAGTTGCTGATGGATAATCCTGGCTACAAGGTTGTGTCTATGCAAGTACTCTCCGTTAGCTAGACGAGAACAACCAGAAATAATGTGACGAATTGATTCTCCCGAACGGTGACATGCCCGACAGATGTCAACCGTGCCGTCCTTCACAATAAATCTCCGGTAGTTATTCGTCATAACTTCATCCATAATTGCACAGACAAAACCTTCGGTTTCCCCAAAGAGGTCACCGAAACGTAGTCAAGATACGGACGCTAATAGGTCTACATCGGGTCCATGTAAGGCCCGGTAAAAGCGTCCGTGAAGCTCTTTGCTCTGTCATACTTCACTGCGGTCATTAGTATCCAGTACTATAGGTTTGCGCCAGTTCTCGTTAGCCAAGGAGAGCGGAGTGAGGCCCTTGTCCACGGCTACCACATCTCGGTGCATACCCCCCTGAGACTGCTTACCTCGCGGTTGTGCAAGGTCTTAGCATTTAAGAAGCCACGACCCCCGCACTTACGCGGGATATACAGTCTCATCACCGATGATCGTGGGTGATGCATCCGATTTGCGGTAAGCAGTGTGCGGACCCTCCTATCCAGGGCGTCAAGTTCTGTCTGAGTCCATTTGAGTATGCCGAAAGAAGACATCAATACCGGCATGACCCAACCGTTGAAAGCGCGCACCTTGTTTCCGCCTGATAAAAGACTATTCAGTACTTTATTCAGGCGGCCAAAGAAGCACACTTTCAACGATTGTTTCACGTCATCAGTATTGTTGCCTATCGCTTCCTTCATACCCAAATACTTGTAAGTTTCGGTTGAGCAGAGCTATCTAAGGTGTATGGAATCCGAGAGTTGAATTTCCACGGATTCCATAATCTCACCTCTCTTTAGGCTAGGCAAAACCACAGTGGAATCAGACTGTCACCCTGGAATATGCCACGCTCTATCCTTATCGGTTCGCTGTTTTCCTGAATCTATCGACATCCCGGATAGTGAAGGACTGTTCTGTACTGCCCCATACATGACATCAGGAAGGTGCGCAGAGTTGCATCAACTTTATACAGTTCTAGCACCCTCATGAGCCATGTATGAGGAACAGAGTCACAGGCCTTCTTATAATCTATCCAACATGCCGACAGATTTTTTCGAGAACGTCGAACCTGTTGGCTAATGGCTAACTTATTATTATTATTCTGTGCAGTCTTTAATGCACTTAAGATATTTTTGTAATCTCATAACTGGTTTTTATGAGGCTCAATAAAGCATTATTATTTCGTTTATTCATTAATATCACATTTAAATTACATTTTAAAATATTTCAATATAAAATAAATAAAACATTTGAAAATATAAAAAATACTATCCTACCGGTATCGGAAACAGGGTCCAATTAAGCTACCGGCGGTCAGGGCTCCAGAGAAAGGAACCTCTTAACTATACAAGCCGTGTCCAGAAGTACCGCTTTCTGAATCAAGCCCTTGATCCAGTTGACTAACGATAAGCTTCCTTAGGAGGCTTAGGACACCTTAGTGTTGGTCGAGCCTGTATTAATATTATTAATAAAATCAAAATATATAACAACACTAAATCACTTACACAAAGAAAAAATTCTTAAACAAAGTCTAGTCGCAATTTTGAGGTAAAAAGAAATATTGTGTGTTACATCTAAGTCAGGCAAATGTGATGCAAATCCTGGATCATCTAAGACTAGTCTGGAGGTACAAACACCGGGTTGATTTAGACGATTTATATGTCTTACCCTCGACGATATATAAAATATGGCGCTAGAAAAATGGTTTGATGAAATTCAAGATATTAGATGTGTTATTGTTAAATTGAATTTAGATTTAGATAAATTGACTATTGAAAGAAGTTGCTGTATGTATGTTCGTAATTGTAAGCATATTTAATACTTTTAAAGTTTGTTATTGCTAGGCTCGAGTGGGACTTGTGAGACTAGCGATTATGTTACATTGAAGTTATTTTATAATCAACCTTTAAATGTACCCTTTGCTGTAAAAGCAAAGCAAGCAGTATCAGAGATCTTGGTGTAGTACACGACAGCAAATTACTTTTTGATGATCATATAGAAGCCATTGTCAAAAAAGCTTTCAAAACCTTGGGTTTCATTATTAGAGCTTGTTCTAGCTTTCGGTCTCTAAAACCAATAAAAGTTCTCTACTGTTCCCTTGTGCACAGCCACTTCGAGTACGTTTCCCAAGTCTGGAACCCTCAATACGAGACTTACAAATCTCGTACTGAATCAGTTCAGAGAAAATTTTTGCGATATTTAGACTTTAAAGCGAAGCAATATTCAGTCAACTACGAGCACCGTTGCAAGCGATATCACTTCTTACCATTACACATAAGACGTAATATCAATGACATTTGTTTTTTGGCAAACACAGCAAACGGATCAATTGATTGTCCTGAACTAGTTGGCAACATTTTTCTTCGCCCTAATCAGAACAACCTACGCCTCTATTACAGGCACCGTGCACATCGACAAGGTACAGGCGCAACGCCTTCTCCATACTTTGTGTTCTAGCCTTCAATAATTTACTATCGCACCTAGAAATCGATCTGTTTTGCACCCGTGTACAAAATATAAAAAGACCCTAACCAAGGATTTTTTTGGAGACAATCATAGATAACTTATTTAGTTTAAATTTAAGATAACGCTATGTAGTCTTTTTTTTCATCTTTGTTATCACTTGATTCGATTCAATTCTTATTATACCTACTTAAATTAATTTTTAACTTTATATTACACCTAAAATATGTCAACGCAATCTGTAGCTAGATATATATATGTGGAAGCTTGTTATTAGCAATTTTCATTACTTATGTAAAAAAATTGTAATTAGCCTGTAAGCTTTCTTTAAAAATAAATAAATAAATGAAACAGGGTCTAATCTACGCTCTGTTCTTATCATTCTGTGTTCGCCCAGAAGGATACTGAGGAGCATATGGTTGAGTTCTGTCTCGCTTGCGCGGAGCACTGACTTATCCTCGTGAAGGCGATCGGCGGCGGCGACCTGTCCAGTCTTGCGCTGATCCAAGCCACCTCCTTCTGTGCAGCAGTAATGCGGTCGAAGTCGGAGGTACCGAAAAGCGTGAGGGAGTAGACTTGATCCTCATGCCCTAGCCGCCGCAGTTGACGTCCTGCGCGTCAAAAGTCGCAGGTGATTCTCGGCCACCGTAAATGCTGGTTTGCGAACGGCGAATATTGAAGCACACCGTCCGGTAAAGACCAGGCCCGGATCAATAGCGCGTTGTATTCCAGGCGTGCTTTAAACAGCTATCAGCATCATTGTCAGGGTCCACCAGAGCCGATGCCAGGGCTGTTGGATTGTTTGCCGCGTTACCGTGACTTACCGTGGCAACTGAAGGCACATAGGTGGTTTAACAGTGAGTTAAAATCTAAAACTCCCTCTCGCCCCACCCAGACGGGAGGAGTTAGGGCTTACCTAAAATAAAAAAGACGGTTAATAAATGGAATCTACTCTTTTAGCAATTTCTATTACTTACTAATTTATTTTTTTACTTTAATGGAATATGAAACAGTTACAATTAAGGTATTCTAGAATTAACATTATAACTAGGTGATACACGTTCACCTAGTTTTAATGTTAATTTTCCTTTATTCTCTTCCACACTTTTTTTTGTGACAATGACTTCTACCACTCTGGGTAGAGCGTGAGGGCATGTCACACTTTCACCGACTAAAACCACACCTGTATCCTTCAGTTGCTCTTTGCGTTCTAGGACTACGGGTTTCCTTTTCAGTAATTCCCCGTAGTCCTAGCTAGCGGGCATCGGCCCTGCTCAGCCCCTATAAGTTGTTGACATCTCTTTGAGGAGCGCGTGGATCACTACGCGCTGTTGACAACTGGACTCGGACGGTGAACTACCCAATGCTCGACGTTCGTTAGTCCACGTCCACCATGGCTGGTTGTCGCGGTCGGCATCTCGGCGGCTGGGATGTGAGGACCTTCGTTCACTGACGCGTGCGGCGTCCTCCTTCGCTAGCATTACTTTTTCGCAGAAGGAGACGACCGGCTGCCATTTCTCCTCACTCCGGACCATAGCCGGAACCAGGCTTGAAAGGTCGCCGCCGCCGATTGCCTCCGCGAGGACACGGCGGTATGCGGGGCACTCCTCCGCCGTATGCTCCACTGTGTCCTCCGGGTGGTCCACACAATGGTGACACATAGGCGTTTCTTCCCCACGAATCCGGTGCAGGAACCTCCCGAACTTGCCATGTCCGGTGAGGACCTGCGTCATGGTGAGAATGCCGTGTTGCCGCTCCAGCCATTCCTCAAAGAGGGGACTAACATGTAGCCCACACTAATGTCTGCGAAATAATAAAATAAAATTGAGCAATGTCAAAGTCAATTCAACTTATCTTTTCCAATATCAGTTAAGTAGACTTCTCTCAACTCATTTAATATTAAATCATCCAGACATTTGAAGCCTCGAAAAGACTTGCTCCGAATAATATTTTTAGCATTAGTCGACTCAAAACTAGTGCTTGACTGGTTTCAATAAATAACGAACATCAGAACTTCGCGTACTTCATAACTAGGAGGTACTAATCACCTTAAACTCTGATTGCTGCATTCATGTGGTCGTGGGTAAGTATATAATAGGTACCTATGAAATGGTCGTTTTTTAAAACGGGTTGTTTTAAGTGTTATTATATCTTTGGATTGACTTGGAATTATAAGTTCAATAAACTTTATATTACAGATACGTTCGTTTTTCTTCGAAATTAGATATTTATTGATTTCTTTGTATTTTGAATTTTCTGTAATATCGCAGTACTTTTGCTGTAATATTCAGGTAGATTACCTATAAAATCGTTAGTATTACTTAACCTGTGTTAGTTAGTATAATCGACAACAAACCTAAATATATATTATTATTTTATATATTTTGTTTTAACCGATGACCATACCTACCTACCCATTATTTTAATATTTCAATAATTGTATTCTGCCCCCCTAGCGAAGTTACAACCGTTTCGTTTCGATTCTCTTTTCGTCGATCGCCTCGAGTAGGCCACTTCTCTGATTCATTTATTCTTACGTCATCTCAACGCTCAGTCACGTGGTCAAAACAAAGGAAAAGGAGGCGTGGCCGACTAGAGGCGATCAACCAAAAGAGAATCGAAACGAAACGGTTGTAACTTGGCTAAGGGGTTAAAACTTCCATACTGATTTAAAAAATAATCTATTTTTTTTTTCAATATCGATACAATTGATCCCTAAACTTCAACTAATCCTGACTTTTTCAGCGAGATTTATTTGATGGGACGTATAATATTTAACCAATATAAGACACCAAAATTAAAATATTTGTTACATGATTGTTAACAAGTTACTTACTAAATTATCCGAAAATCTGTTGAATGAAAAACACGACACAATGAAACGCATTTAGAGCGAGCAAATACATAGGTTAAGATTTAGTAGATGATGAAACCATACAGGATTGTGTAGACGGAATTAATTATGAAAAATAATTCTAGATGTTTTCGTTAAATAAAAAAATCCATAACTTAATTTAAATTGAGTTGGCCACTCTGTATTATCCTTTAGTTAAAGTTATTCAAGATGGTGTATGATCGTTTCAAATGAGCAGCGTACAAGTGAGCAGTCTTTAAGATATTCTTGGTATTTGAGAGGACCTCAAATTCCGAGGGCAGTGTTCCGAAAATGGAAATTTCTCGAATGCTTTGCATGTTCGTAGTGTGGTATCGTAGTTTGTGGACAAGATTCTTGGTAGCAGTGCAGTGTCGGTCGTTTGCATTTAGACAAACTATGTATATGACAATTTATGATGAGTACAATGGATTTTAGATGTTATGCGATCGAATAAGTAGGTAAAATTGTTTTTTTTTTCAATAAACATAATATAGCAAGCTAGTAGAGTGTAGGGGTTAGGCAATAGATGTAGGTAAGGTATAAATGCTCATCTTTGTAAGATTGTTGAAAGAAAGCTAACCAATTAAATATAATTGTTAGGTAAAGTATAAATAGATTGAAGTCTCTAAGTACCTACACGTGTCTCGGGTTATGTTGTCGAAACAAAAGGTTCTCACAACGAGCTGTTGTATCAATATTCTTAAACAAACGGAGAGCTTTTATTCGGATTGATTTTCCTTTAAATATAATATCAGAGAGATACAAACTTGACTCAAAGTGAAGAAGTTAGTGAAAGCGTTGAAACTAAATTAATTCAGTGAGAGTTGGTTGATTACTCTATGACGAAAATACTAAAGTTACGAGCTCAAACTAAATTCAATTTCGAAATCTGAAGTTGAAATTCAACTGAAATATTGGAATCAGATTAACGGAAATAAACTTTCCGACTTCCGAGCCATCAGACGCAAGGGTTTATAATCAGAATCCAGTATTCAATTCCATATTTTTATGAAATGTTTATTGAAAATATTCGAACATGCGCGGGGATTATTGATACAATATTTTTTTGTGAGTAATTTGTGGAAAAATTGATGGAAATAAAAAATTTGGAATTTTTGTATTTTTTCATGAAAAGTATTATTTATTTTCTGAAGAGTGCACTGTGTTGCCACACTACAGTAGATATTGTGATGGCAAAATTATGTATTACAAAATGAACGGTATTCCATATATTCTATATCATATACATAAAGTTCACCAAATTCTGCCATCACAGGTTTTTGCAAAGCAGTAACGTAAGCGAAGGAGTCGGCCACACACGTGAGGGAACGGACCTCCTCACGGCCCAACTGCCGGGACCCCGACCCCAAATACTAACCGTAATAGGCGCGGGCTTGCGGACGATGAGTAATGGGTAACTCGCCATCCGGCCGTCCTGGACTGAGCCCGAGTCATCGACGGCGCATGATTTTCCACGCATGGCTCAAACATATGTCATCAAAACCGTAGGGGCCTAGCAGGGCCGAAACCTACTGGGGCTATGGGTTCACTTCCGAAAAGGAAACCCGTGGTCCTGGAACGTAAAGGGAAAAGAAGTAAAACAGGAGAAGTCATTGGATTATTTCCCACCATAAAAAATACTAACCATGCGAAAACATTTTAATCTCAGTTTCATTTGTCGACTAACCCCCGATTACTGATTTATGCATTTAAAGTTGAGTAATTCTCAAACTCGCGCCTGAAAACCTGTCAAAATTTAGAATAAAAGTAGGATTTGAGACATTCTTTCTATTCTTAACTCAAAATATTCAATTCAGACATCCCTGCTTAGTGACATTGAATTGTCCCTGAAATGAATAACGGCTACAATGTGTAAGTTTTGTAAAAAACTTGGCCGTCAAGTGTCAATATAAATCTTTCTTATCTAAACCTTAGTACTTTCACGACCTACACAGTTTTAGACTACATCCTATGATGTCAGTTCACACAACCCACATTGTTACTCCACACACAAAACTAAAGCTGCATGAATGCCCGCGGTACAATGTTATCAGAATTGATTTCCTGCGTCACCGCGCGCGTAATCAACCGAGGCGACAGTTGACAGGTGACAGCTTGACGTTTGACAGTTGACAGGTTAAAGTGTGTCAATGTTTGCCATTCAGGAGTGAATGGAAAATGTAGTGTGATTTCTCTTTCAGTGGAAAGTCAAATCATTCATTGGATATGTCGTTCTCGGTGCAAGGCTTTTAGCGAGAAATGTATGGATGCTTAGATTTTTTTGCACATTAGTTTCACTAATATTATATTATTAATATGGCCATTTTTTTTCAGTTGGGAAAATATGACTTATGCTCCAGAGTGGAGCAGGAGGGTACCTAGTAGGCTACCTTAAAACCACACCTGATCCTTTAATTGCCATTTTCATTTTAGGACTATGGTTTCTCTTTCAGAAACCCGAATCCAATACGGACATCAGCCCTTCTAGGCCTCTACAGCTTTCTGACATATTTAAGAGGCGCGCATGGAATATAACGCGCCGTCGACGACTCGGGCTTAGTTCTTCCCGTTCGGCTGGACAGCGAACTACCCATTGCTCGTTATCAGTAAACCCGCAGAATATGGCGGTCATGCGATTACTAAGCGCGGGTCATCATCATCATCATTTAAGCCGAAAGACGTCCACTGCTGGATATAGGCCTCCCCAAGCGTCGCCACAATGAACGGTCCTGTGCGTCTCGCATCCATTGGACTCCCGCAACCGTTACCAAGTTATCGGTCCACCTTGTAGGAGGCCTTCCAACGCTACGTCTTCCGGTACGTGATCGGCATTCCAGAACCATTCGGCCCCAACGGCCATCCGTTCTGCGAGCAATATGCCCTGCCCATTGCCACTTAAGTTTGGCGATTCTTTGTGCTATGTCGGTAACCTTGGTTCTCCTGCGGATATCCTCATTCCTGATTCGATCACGCAAGGAAATTCCGAGCATAGCCCTTTCCATGGCCCTTTGGGTGACTTTTAGTCTTCTGATGAGGCCCATTGTAAGCGACCACGTTTCGGAGCCATATGTCATCACTGGCAATACGCACTGGTCATAGACTTTCGTCTTGAGACACTGTGGTATATTAGACGAGAAGATACCGCGCAGCCTCCCGAACGCTGTCCAGCCGAGTCGGATTCGACGATTGATCTCTTTCTTGAAGTTAGACCTTCCCAACTGGACCGTCTGTCCCAGGTAAACGTAGTCGTCTACAACTTCGAGTGTAGAGTCCGCGATTTTGATAGGAGTGGGTGCTACATGGCTGTTTACCATGACTTTGGTTTTGTCCATGTTCATTTTAAGTCCCACTCTTTCGGAAGCTCTACTGAGGTCAGCAAGCATTGTACTGAGGTCCTCGGTAGTCTCAGCCATGACTACTATGTCGTCGGCAAACCGAAGGTGAGTGATGTACTCGCCATTGACATTAATGCCTAGCCCTCTCCATTCCAGAACCTTGAAGATATCCTCCATTGCTGCCGTGAACAGTTTCGGAGAAATAACGTCTTCCTGCCTCACGCTCCGCTGCAAAAAGATAGGTTTCGAGGTCTGGTCTTGTAGTCGGACTGACATGGTGGCGTTTTTGTACAAACACTTCAGCACTGCGATGTACCGATAGTCAATTTGGCACCGTTGGAGAGACTGCAGTACAGCCCAAGTCTCGATCGAATCAAAGGCTTTCTCGTAGTCCACAAACACCAAGCAGAGAGGCTGATTATACTCCTCAGTCTTCTGTATAACCTGCCGCAGCGTATGTATGTGGTCCACGGTGCTGAAGCCTTTTCGAAATCCGGCTTTTACGGGAGGCTGGAAGTCGTCGAACCTGCGCGCGAGACAATTCGTGATGACTCTGGAAAACAGCTTGTAGACATGGCTCAGAAGCGAGATGGGCCTGTAATTCTTAAGCAGAGCATTATCACCCTTCTTAAAGAAGAGTACCACCACGCCTCTGCTCCACGCCTGTGGCGTTTTTCCCTCGTGTGTGACGGAATCAAATAGCTTCTGAAGGGCCTTAAGAACAGGTTTTCCACCCACCTTCAGGAGTTTGGCCGTAATGCCGACCTCACCCGACGCCTTGTGGTTTTTCAGCTGCTTCAGAGCCATCCTAATCTCGTACAGGCGGACGTCCGGGATATCTTCGGTAAAGTGTCGAAGCGCGGGAACTGATATTTAATTTCTAAGAATTTCTGAGTAGCCACCCGGAGTTTGGATTTGTGCCCGATTATATCCAAATTTATGCAAATAGGCACGCCTCTGATACGTACATGTATCATCACAATCAGAATCTTTATTTACTAACATAGATAAAGTAGCTAAGTTATTTATATCTCCTTAAAGTTCTGCAAATACAGGCATCATGTTGCATTATGTGTTTCCACTTTAGGATCTTTCTCCAGTCCAGTGACTTCCTTTACATTAAGAGCTTTCCAATCCATCGTTTCTGTGCCTCTATTTTCCTCATTCACTCCATACAAGACGGATGTCACAATAAGTGTTCTCTTATCCTCAACTTATGACAATACTCTTGGAATTGGTTGATGTTTACTGTTTAAAATTGAGATTTTAACAAAAGACCGATAGTATCGTATAAACAATGAATAGTATTTATTAGTTTACATAGCATACAATATATTTTGTATATAAGCAACTTAATTCAATGATACAACATTATATTTGAAATATTTGTTGTTTAGTTATTGTGTACACCTACCTGTCTTTTTTAACCCAAAGGTTGACTGGCAGAGAATGCCATGTTAAGATCGCAACCATGATGTACCAGATATGTCTTAGATAAACTTAGAAAATTGCTTATGAATTGAAAAAATTACATTGGTACTTGCCCGGTTTCGACCCCGCTATCTCATGCATGAAAGGAGAGTGAATTGACCATTGGGCCATCACGACACTTGAAGTAATATTTGTAAAGTACATTATTAAAAAAAAACAACTTGTAGTTATTGTACTTATTGAGTCATAGGCCAATAATAACAATGTCTTTTAATATTTTCTTGGACACCCTAACCTAGATCTGGCTATAAATGATCCCGAGGTTTTGATAAAAAAAGAAATAAACTACATAGTTTTAAATAACGTATTTTATACACCTTCAATTCATTTATAACGCTTTAACAACAATTGTTCCTACAAGCTTGAAGACAGAATGAACATTTTCCGTTGATCTTGATTGAAAGGTATACTTCCGAGTTGGTCCCATAGAAATATTGTTATGATCTGATGATGAACTTCGAAGATATGGAACGGAACTCCTCATAGGATCACAGCATAACTGTCTGTGACTGTGTTTATAGGAGTAGCAGGGAGTATATCAAACTGATCTGATGATGAAGCTGGAAGGTAGGCACCGGAACTCTGTAATAAATCTATGTAACCTAACCGTGCTTGGGGTTATTTTAATTGTCATGAGCTGCACCCTAGCTATAAAGTACCATCGTGCTAATCTGATGATGAAAGTTAGGCAAGAAAAGGTAGTATAGGTAATTACTACTATAGCTAACTTGCACACTTTAAGTTTGACTGAGGGGTACTTTTAAGTTGTTGTCCCGTAACTAAAAAGTGTAAAATAAAAATAAAAATTCCATTGTTTTTTCAAAACAATTATTTATAAAAATCGTATCAAAATGACTGATACTTATGATCTTATTTGATTCATTTAAGTCCCTTCAAATGTTGAACTTGTTCATAATTCATTTGCGAAGTCTCACTCACCCTGCGGGTTTCTAATAATACGTGGATTGAAAATGTCTTGCCCATACCGAGATTGAAATTTCATACGGGATCCTTTAGTGAACACTAGACGAATAAGTGTGTGTGTACAATGTGTGGTCTTATCGCACAGGTTGATCTTTTACGGACAGCATTTGGTTGGACAGATTGAAACGAGATAGTTTCTGGACTATCTATGTACAAATATAATATCTTTAGACACCATCGCGATTATTGTGTTTATATCAGAATAATAAAGCCACAGTAAATATTATTAAAGCTATCCCGCGTCTTCTCAATAATTCATATTTATCACTAGTTCTGTCCCCATCTTCAATTTGGACGCTGTCTCGGAGATATCTTGCCGTTAATTTCTGGTGGGTCACGTTTGCCCCCCACCCTTTCGCTCGATATACAGCTGGGACGTGCTCGCCCCCCTTCTCTAATGGACTGCACAGTTTGACAACAGACCGTTGGATGTCTTCGAGTTAATTCCGAGAGTTCTCTTCTATTGTTTCTTTGATTATCTTTTGTTTGTAATGCTGTTAATGTTTCTGCAAATTTCTGAGGAATTTAAAGTTATTTTAATGTAGATTTTGTTTATGGAAGAAAATGGACAAATAGTCGTTGGGTGGGATGATTAGGTAGGTACGTTGTTCGGTGAAATTTTGAACCAAATGTACTCATTTGACAACACTATTGTGCACTGTAATATGTTTTGTGTATAGACCTTAATATTTCATAACAGGTGATAGTTTTAAAATATACGGATCTATATATAAATCTAGAGTTTTACTTTAGGTATGTACTCTAAATTCTTAATGTTCGAGCTCAATTATAGATACTAACATACCTGGCAAATAGAAAACTGACTATTGTAGTGGTCGAATCTGTGTGGGGATGAAGGGTTTTCTTTCATCAGATTGAAATTAGACGTCGACGGTTAGGAGAATAATTAATGATTTTATTTGTCTTAATTTAGGAAGGATGGTACAATAAATAGAATAGTTTCTCTATAATCGGCTTTCCAAAGCACAGACACGAAACAGAGAAAAGTTTCATAACTTAAAAATTCCTTAAAAATAAAATGGCTGTTATTTTACAATAGGCTTACTTGATTAGGCCACATTCATTTTTTATCTCAACAGAAACAAAACCATTTCCAACTTCGCACTCAATATTAGCGGGTTATCATCCCTTTCAGCCGAAAACAACTGAAACATTTTGTAATTCAGTTATTGATGAGTCGCCATGTTCCGACAGGCGGGATAATAAGCGGCCGCTTAGCGAGACTTAGATAACTTTGAGTAGAACTTCTCTGAATGTAGATGGTGAAATAGATAATTATATTGTGTTTGGGCGTTCAGGGAAGTTTTTGAATTTAGATGTTTAATTTACTGTATAAGTTGCGTTACATATTTAAATAATGTTTTAGTACATAATCGCCCATAATTCAACATAATTAATATTTGTTCTCATGATTACACACTTAGGTATTCTTCGTCCTTAATATTAAAATACTAGATATAATTCTCTAGAGTTGTTAATTTTTAATCTTATTTTATATACTTTCCTAGTAAACGCAAAATGTATGTAGATGTATATGTGTGGAAGTTTGTCATTAACTTTTTTTTAGATTTTCTTCAAATATGTAATAAATTATATAATTATTAGTCTGTAAACTTTCTTAAAAATAAATAAATAAATAATGACACATGCACTTGACCACTATCTCACCTGATGGTAAGCAATGATGTTGACTCTTGTGAAAAGTGTAAAGAATTCTGTAAGATATTTCCCAATAAACTCTATCAGTGACCGTCAGCAGACGAAGAACCTGGAGACGTGCCCTGCTTGGGCGGAACACCGCTGTGCCTTCGTGGGGGCGATTGGCGGCAGCATCCTTTCGCGCCGGGCCTTCGTTCAGGTCATAGTCCGAAGCAAAGGAGAGTAGGCGGAGGCCGTCTCCTTCTGCGAAGCAGTAATGCTAGCGAATGGACGTCTTCACGCCCCTGCCACCGGGATCTCGACCCTGACTACAAGCCTGGCGGCTGGTAGTCTGGGTCGCGTCGGCATGCGGACGACGTGCAATGGGTAGCTCACCGTCCAGCTATCCGGTAACCGTCCAGACCGAAGCCTAGTCGTCAACGGCGCGTAGTGTTCTACGCGCTCTTCAAAGAGACGTCAGCATAACCATAGAGGCCCAGTACAGCCGAAGCCTACTGGGGCCATGGGTCAACTTCTGAAAGGGAAACCCATGGTTCTAGAACGCAAGGCTAAAAGAACATAGGTGTGGTTTTAGTCAGTAAAAATCTGACACGCCCTCTCGCCCTGCCCTAGAGCAGGAGAAAACAATAGATGATTTTCACCTCAAAACAAAAATCAAGAGCTTTAATAACCATCTTCTAAGCAATACTATAAACTAACAATACCGAAAAACAAAACAAATTACCTTAATACCTCCACAAAAAAAGCCAGACAATGTGTTCAAATTATCCTGGCCAGTGTATCTCTATCATTTGTTAGCCATAATACAAACCGTCGAGCCCGCCAGTACGTGGTCTGGTTCACAACGCCGTCTGCCCGAGACGTGCGATGCGCGGTGACACTACAACTGAATTGAAGACTTGGTTTTAAACAAAGACTGATTACAATTCTTTGCTAAAACTCTCTGGTGTGTTTTTGAATGGTGTGTCTCTAGTTTGCTTGGGAACAAGAATTTTGGTGGATTGTGTGTGGTTTAGAAGGAGAGAGATTTATAAAATGTTGTCAGAATTGACGTGGATGAGGGTTCATTTATATATATTTACACATCTTTATTTAATACTAGCTGTTATCTATGACATCCGCGGAATTTAACAATATTACTCTCCTTTTAACAACATTACTCTCCTTTTTTGGGGCAAATTATTAGTTCTCACCATCATCATCTTCCTGCCCTTGTCTCGTGTTATTTTATGTCGGCGCAACGCATTTTTTTTCCATTCAATTCTGTCCCCCATCAAGTTATCACGAGATGTGAGAAGTGATATGAAAGAAAAGGGAGTTACCCTTTTCTTTCATATCACTTCTCACACAATCCATCTATCTTTTCTTTGGCCTCCCTCTCCCTCTTCGTCCATCCACATGTAAACTCATAACTCTTTTAGTAAAATTATTATCACCGAAATGTGCTATGTGTTAAATATTGTTAGGAATTTTATTATCCAACAAAACTAGCTAAGCTAGCTTCTACCGCCTGTAATACAGATTTATCCTAGTACAGGCACATAACATCGCCGTACCTTTGTAATTATTCCTAAGATTTTATGTAACTATGTTACTAAATTTTAACTCTGAATAAAATGTATTATTACGTATATGTATCAATATATCTCGGAACCCTGTGGTCCTGGTCCTCTGGAAGTCGTACAAGGGGCCGAAACCAAATCGCAGAGGCCCTTTAGATACTTTTAATGGAACGTGATATCAACCGACGATTATCCCTGTACGCGCTATGCTAGTGCACTCAAGGACATCCCATGGTTGGTGAAAAACTATTGCGACATATGGAAAACAAAAATAATATGGATGGTTTTTGGAGTCTTGATTGAACTGGTAACCTGGAACTATTTTAAGACTATGGCCCCTGCCTGAACAATGTTATTAATATCCATCGATAAAAGGTAGGGGGTGACTTGAACACTCAATAAATGGGCACCCATTATTATTAGTTCTTATAACATACAGTGAAATAACACGTGAAAGTACAGTTAAAATCTGTTTATACTTTTCGGAGATATGTCACCCCTAGAATTAAATTTCATACACGCGTTAAAATAAAACATAGCTTAAGTTACTCATTACGATATTAGCTACATCCTAATTAAAGTCCCGTTAAATTTTATTCAACCGTTTCGTAGATGTAATCCCGTTTTCGCAGGAAAATGAAGAGTACATAAAGCTTGTTGTGGGTAAAACAAACGAAACCCAAATTAAAGAGAACGACTATTTTGAAGCAATAGGCGAAGCTGATTGGTAAAAGTAATATTTATGTCGCAAAACTAACAAACTACCTCCCCAATTAAATCAAAATAGAATCTACAGAGGCTGAGCTGATCCAGCAGGCCAGCTCATTAATTACCAGTTCAAAAATCAACACCGGACTCAATGGAAATAACAGAGCGGATTCGAAATTGCAAAGTTACGAAGAGATAAAACGGTCGCGTTTTCTATGAGGGGCTGTTCCCTGTCGCGAACAGTATGACTGCCGACCATAGGCTAGGGGAGGCAGGAACTCCAGGGGAAGCAGGCGCGGGTGGGGAGAGCCCACAGACGAGCTAATTATCATTCTTTGTGCGAGTGACAGTCGGCGAAACGCCTTGTGTTCGGTGACAGAAAGTGACGGCCACAGGAAATATTGTGTTCTGCCTTGTAATTAAATTGTGTATCTGTTTGTGGTTTACTTGTATTTCATTTCAATTTGATGAACGTGATTTTTGGGGTGTATTTTTTTTCGAGATTAAGGAAAATTGTAAAGGAATCCTTGTCTCTTTGGTGTGCCGTGTCATATTATTTTCCCTGTCGGAATAATTTTGATTTAACAAAAGACAACCTAACAAATGAGTATTTACATTATGTAGAATATAAACAAAAAAAAACTTTGAACGCATTTAAAACGTCATTCTGTATCCGTCATCGTTAAATGATGAACCAGACTAGAACAGATTATATTTCGATATTTTTTTTTGCTGGCTTGTTCTGTCCCACTCCTGATCAAATGTCTCTCTCTGTTCCTTCCATTTTTCACTAGCCTTCGATTCACGAAATCTGTTCAGTTCCTCCCGCCGTCTCCTTCATGGTCCGTATTCGACAGATCATGAAGATTAGTAATTAAATTTTTGATCTAAGTGAATTCGATTTATTAACGTTTAATACGTTTAGTGATTTGTGTTGCTTTAGCGTAACTATGCTATGTTTAACATAAATCTAATCGCTCGCTTTTCCTAACGCAGCTACCTGCCTCACATAATTTACCTCTATCCCAAATTTCCCTACAAACTGGACTAAGAATTTAGCTTCACAATAGAAATTACAAACTATGTTCCCATCTATAGGCACCAGTAGCATATACCACACGGAGAGTTCCTAACTACCTCGCGAGTTCCAACACTATTCGCCTAGGAGCCAACTTCGTGCTGCAGATGACATTCCAGAGTTTAATTCAATTTTAGGTGTCTCAGTATGGGAAGTGATTTAAGTGGCTACGGGCCGTGGAGAGGGCACATATACTTTAATATTCATAGAGGGCTTGGTTAGTACTTCGGTGAGGTTTAGTTTGAAGTTATTGTTCTTATTAGAATGTCAGTTCATGATTTCCATATTTCTTATTATCAACCTTAAAATTTCTCATGTATGACTCAATAGTTTAGAGGCAGTGATAATCCCATCTCGGAAATTTATTCCAAGTGTACATAATCTATATATATAAAAGGAGAAACTGACTGACTGACATATCAACGCACAGCCGAAACTACTGGGAGTAGGAACATGAAATTTTGCACAAGGCTTCCTTTTATGGCGTAGGCGAGCACTAAGAGAGGATTTTTAAAAATTCACCCCCTAAGGGGATGAAACGGGGGTCCAAAGTTTATATAGAAAAATCTATTTTCACGCGGGCAAAGCCGCTGGCAGACGCTAGTCATATATACCCAAAGGGCATACAGCGCTCTGCGGGTGCAGTATAATGACGTCTTCAGTTGTTGTTGCGGTTGCCGAGGTTCTGCAGTGCGTCCCCAATGTTTGCAGAAGCGCATATGGATAACTTTTACGCATTACGACGCAAGCGTGTGGCGTCACTATTAGACAGAGTACGCGTCAGCAGCAACGACATTCTGAGGATAATATCTAATAAATATCAGTGTCAGATGCACTCGCTCTGGGTAAGCATTGTGGTTGGGGCGGTGAAATAAAAATAAAATTATAAAATTATGAAATTACAAAATTATGGAAATTGTTGGAATTTAACCGTATGCATATACCTAAAGGAAATGTAATTAGGTCATGTCGCAACTACGTACTATGCATCGTTAGCAACTAAGCAATACTTTTGGTGTAAAACATTATTTTAATGCACTCAATAAATGGGCTCCAACTCGTAAACTATGTTCCTATTTACCTCTCAAGAAGCAACATATTACATGGCGACCCTTGCCATTAGAACCAACTGAATGCAACACAACTGAAGAACTGCCAAACTTAACATTATTCAAGACAGAAAAATCAATTGTTCAAGAAACGAGTATCAAGACCATGGGCAAATCTGCATCCAAAGAACAAGTTGTAATCGCACAGAATGCCAATGGAGTGGCTTCTGCTACGGCAACACAATACCACCAGGAGAAATTGGAACTGATCGAAACATTGGTAACTGTCATCATACTGGCACTTGGTGTGGTGTACTACATTTTCAAGCAATGTAACAAGCACCATGTCCGAACACTTCAGCGAGAACTGAACAGGAACAACATTGCCACCATCTCACGCAATGATCTTACCACTACCGCTGTCTAAGAAGAAAGAAGGCTATTCAAGAGGAGTCCAGGGTATAGCCCGGCCCACTACCAACAACAACAACTTCAGCCTGAGCACGCAGATTCCAGCTTCGTCTAGCAGTACGTCGGCACCAGCACCGTTCCTGTCTACTTATACATCGATACCAAAGATCGAGTGTCTACTTAACTATGAAACGTATGTAGTTAATATCTCATTTAAGTTAGGATAATTTAATTGTTTACATTGTAGGTTATGGATTAATTATTATGACCACAGTTGTAGTGCAATTGCATGAATTACGTATTTTGAAGAAACCAAAATGACGACCAAGAAAGATTTTGACCTTAAAACTGCCATTGCTTTATTACCTGTAATGACAGGACAAGAATCAATTACAAAAACACTAATTGATAGTGTCGAATTGTACAGCACGATGATTTCAGACGCATCTCATATGATGTTGATTGAATTCGTACTAAAAACTAGGCTTACGCAAAGTGCGCGTTTGCGTTTGAAATCAACTTACGATACAATTAACAAGCTTTTAGCTGACATGCGAAAATATCTCATCCAAAAAAAATCCGAGGTGGCTCTACAGTGGCAATTGCATCAATGTAAACAAGGTAATCGTTCAATTGAGTCATTCGGTACAGAATTAGAAGAACTGTTTGTTAACTTAACAATGGCTCAGTCAAATGATAATCCTAACTCATACGATGTTTTAAAACAGATTAATGAGAAAATTGCTCTCAAACGTTTTGCAGACGGTTTATGTGATCCTCGATTAAGCACAATTATAGCATCAAGGCAGTTCAATCCCTACCGCAAGCCATTAGGACCGCTATGGACGAACAGTCTCTTTCTTTATCATTTGAAGTCATGAACATTAGGGGTCAGGGTAGTTCGTACCGAGGTCGTAATTTTGTTAATAATTCATTTCGCAAAAACACTCAATACAATACACGATATCGTGGTAACGATTCATCCAACACCAGTCATCGTAATATGAGACGCCCGTTCAACGCCTCTCGCGGACAACAGAGTTATTCTCGTGGTAGAGGTTTTCACAGAGGTCAAGGTCGTGGGCGCTATGGTGTAACGTCTAATAGGTCAGAAAATCCGGTAAAACATACTACCCAGGAAGTAACACCCGAAAATAATAACTCCCGTCTTGATAATACGAGTCAAAATTGCAATGATGACGTAACAAATGAGTTTTTCGTTAGTTCCGAAAATTATATTTTTAATTTTAATAATAACAGTACAGTAATATTTTATATAGGAAATGAAGTAATTAATCTTTTAGTTGATAGTGGAGCCAGTCTTTGCATTGTAAAATACGAATGGCTCAGTAATTATCCTCAACTATTACATAAGTTACACTACGATAAAATTACTATAAAGGGTGTAAGCGGTAGCCTACAATCGATAGGATATATTATTTTAGATTTACTTCATAATAATGAAATATTTAGTGAAAAATTTTATGTCTTCAAGAATATGTCATGTACGGCTAATGGAATTTTAGGAGATAATTTTTTGAAACGGTACGAAGCAATTATTAATTATAGGGATAGTCAATTACAACTTTATACGAATAAAAAACAAGTGTCTGTTAAAATACACAATAACGCTACATATAAACAATTAATTCCGCCACGATGTGAAGTAATAAGATTCGTTCCTACGTCATCGAGTAGCGATTGTGTTGTTTTATCAAAAGAAATCCAGCCAGGAGTTTTTGTAGCTGGGTTGATTGCAAAACCAACGAATGGGCGCATCCCATTTAGAATATTAAATACGACGAATAACGAAATAGAATGCAATTTTCAAGATTTTGATATTTATGATATAAATTGTTTTGATGTATGTTGTCACTTGGAAGAAAATAATAGTGTAAAACGAGTAAAAACCTTATTTGAATTATTAAATTTATCAAATATGAACCGAGAAGAAAAATGTAGCATTGAACATATTTGCGCAAAATATGCAGATGTTTTTCATCTTCCCGGCGATAAGTTGTCGACTACAGATATTATGACGCATACTATTACTTTGAAGGATAATGTTTCACCATGCTACGTTAAACCTTACAGGATACCTTATTCTCAAAAAAAGGAGGTTCAAAAACAAATCGATGAAATGTTAGCTAACGATATAATAGAGGAAACTACATCGGAGTGGTCAAGTCCTGTCTTATTAGTCCCAAAAAAGGCAGATAGATCGAATGAAAAAAAATGGAGATTAGTCATCGATTATAGACAACTTAATAATAGGATTACAGACGATAAGTTTCCATTGCCAAACATAACCGATATTCTGGATTCTTTATCAGGAAGCATCTACTTTTCTAAATTAGATCTAACTCAAAGTTATTATCAACTATCACTAGATGAAAACTCCAGGAAATATACAGCGTTTAGTTTAAATAAAATGTATCAACTCAACTTAGATCCAGAATCGCGTAAATATACAGCATTTACCACGGATAAAATGTATCAGATGAAACGTTCTCCTATGGGACTAAAGAAATCTCCCAGCGTGTTTTCAAGGTTAATGACCATAGCTATGTCAGGAATTAATTATAATCAAGCTTTTGTATATTTAGACGATTGCGTTGTTATTGGAAAATCAATAGAAAATCATAATAAAAATCTAACCACTGTTTTGGAACGTTTACGAAAAGTTAATTTAAAACTAAATCCGATAAAATGCGAATTTTTACGAACTGAAATTGTTTATTTAGGTCACAAAATTACGTCTCAAGGAATTTTACCTGATGACAGTAAAATTGAGTCATTGCGCAAGTATCCGGTTCCATTGAACGCGGACGATGTAAAACGATATTTAGCATTTGCAAACTATTATAGACGTTTTATACCAAACTTTTCGAACATAGCATATCCATTAAATAAATTATGCAAAAATAATGTACAATTCGAATGGACACCCGAATGTGACGAATCTTTTCAAAAATTAAAATCTACTTTAATGTCACCGCCTATATTGCAATACCCAAATTTTTCAGAAAGTAATATTTTTGAATTGCGAACAGATGCTTGTAAAACAGGACTAGGAGCGGTACTTTCAAACAAAAACGGTCGCGTAGTTGCTTACGCGAGTCGTAACTTATCACCGGCGGAAAGTAGATATCCAATTATAGATTTAGAATTACTAGCTATTGTATGGGCTGTAAGGCATTTTAGGCCCTATCTGTATGGCAGAAGGTTTAAAATCTTTACAAATCATAAACCACTCATGTACTTATTTAGTTTAAAAGACCCATCGAGTAGGTTAACCAAGTTTAGACTATATCTTGAGGAATACGACTTTGAGGTTATATATATCCCGGGTCGGAATAATACAGCCGCAGATGCATTGAGTCGACTTCCAAAGACAATGACTTCTGATGATTTAAAATCAATCGAAGACCATGTAGTCAGTGTATTAACTAGAGCTCAAGCGAAAAGATTGGTACAGGATTCGATACCAACATGTAACAATGATTTGACAAAAACTCCCAGTACAAGTAAAATACTACATGATCAACCTGGGACAGTAGAAATTCTTAAAAAGCCTAGTAACATGATAGAATTAATTATCACTAGTGATGAACAATTTAAGAAATTATGCGACAGTACGATCTGTCACTATATTAATAGAAAATATTGCATATATGTACCTTCGCATTATGTTATATACCTGAATGCTCGATCGTTATCAGCCCCACAGGAGTTAGCGAGAGATTTAGGATCGTTATGTGAAAGAGAAAGTATTAATGAAATTATAATAATAAAAAATAAGCAAAATGCAACAAATATAAAAATACTTTCACGTTATTTAAAGCAATTGCACCAAAAGATACCGAAAATCTTAATTACTAAAGATGTCATACGAATTAGTGGACATGAAGATAAAAGGGTTATACTAAATGATTTTCACTTGTTACCCACTAGTGGTCATGCAGGGGTAAACAGGATGACTAATAATTTAAAAAAATATTATTTCTGGCCAGGAGTGGCCAATGACGTCATAGAATATGTGAAAAAGTGTCAACAATGTCAACTTAATAAGTTTTCTAATCGTGTTCTAAAAGAACCCATGACAATAACAAATACTGCGAGCTCAGCAATGGAACGGATAGCGCTAGATATAATGGGCCCGTTACCAACTGACACAAACAATAACAAATATATTCTCACATTACAATGTGATTTATCAAAGTTTGTCGAGGCGTATCCTTTGCATAGTAAAGATTCAGAGTCGGTAGCACGAGTTTTCGTATCTAATTTTATTTTAAGATATGGAGTGCCTAAGGAAATAATCACAGATAAAGGAACAGAGTTTATGTCAAATATTATAGCTAATGTATGCAATATATTAAAAATAAAAAAAATAAATTCAACGGCTTACCACCACCAAACGCTTGGCTCTTTAGAAAATAGCCATAGATCATTAGGATCATATCTCCGTATCCAATGTGATAGGAATACTATTGACTGGAGTGATTGGTTACCTTTCTGGACTTTCTCCTACAATACTACAGTGCATACAGAAACAAAATACACCCCATTCGAACTTGTATTTGGAAAGTGTTGTAGCTTACCCTCAGACTTTGGATTGTCAGTTGAACCACTGTATAATTATAATGATTACCCGAAAGAAATGAAATATCGTTTACAGAGAGCACAATGTGATGCTAAACAGAATTTATTAAATAGTAAGATAAAAAGAAAATTGTTATATGATAACAAAACTTACTCCATAACTTACAAAAAGGGAGACCTTATACTTATAAAAAATCAAACAGGAGATAAACTACAAAATATCTACAATGGCCCCTTTGAAGTTATTGAGGAAGTTTCACCTAATGTTAAGATTTTAAAGAATGGTAAGGAATACGTAATACATAAGAATAACACCAAGTTGTATTTTAGCTGAATAAAATAAACTGTATTGTCTTACGTTATTTGAGATAATGTTTTCAGTTAGTATCTATAAGCATTTTATTTTTAGATTTTAGCTAGTATAAACAAAAAAAAAAAAACATTGTGAACGTGACATGACTTCATTATATAATATAGCCTATTGCTAGCATTTTTCCCATGAGGGGAGGGAGAGTAGTCCTTTTTCCGGGGAGTTTTAGTATGTGTGTAAAAACCGTATGCATATACCTAAAGGAAATGTAATTAGGTCATGTCGCAACTACGTACTATGCATCGTTAGCAACTAAGCAATACTTTTGGTGTAAAACATTATTTTAATGCACTCAATAAATGGGCTCCAACTCGTAAACTATGTTCCTATTTACCTCTCAAGAAGCAACATATTACAAATTGCTAAATTTTAAATTATTCAATTGTTCAATCTTTTGACTACCTGATAAACTGATAATAACTATCATAAACTGATAATAACTATCATGAAAATAAATTACTTGAATAATTCATTAATTAAATGAAAAAAACTTGAGAGGTGTCACGGGGTACCCGGATGGAACGAAGTTCCTATGATTCGGTTACTGAAACTAATTTCTCAACCATTTCATTAAAATCTTTGGAATCTTTGAATCAATCTTTCATTCAATCTTTGAATCAATCAATCAATCATATATAAATAATTTCTCAATAAAATAAATTATTATCATCATCATCATTATAAATAAAAATATATAATAGAAATATATAGTATAAATTAGCGTGTCGTTACAACTTTTGGTCTTATTTTTTTCCGTCTAGCCCCCTTTCGCAACGCGCGATAAACACAACACATAAATAACACACACATACATATCTACACACATATTTATTATAATTAACACAAAATTATTTTGATGGTTTATATTATTAAAGTATGCATCACCGATACATACATATATATATTACACTCCAAAATTGTTTTACGACCGTTGCGTCACAACCACAGGTTCAGTTGAAAACCAGCGTCAGGCACTAGTTGTCTGACATTCATGCTGAACTGGACCTATTTTGGCGCAGCCGTGAGGCACACAACTACATTTTATTTTTGCTTCTTGTTTTTATTTTTGTTTCGTGTTTACCTGTGTTTGTGCCTTGTGCTGTACCAAATAAATTCTTTTTCTTTCTTCTTCGATAAGGAACTTCGTTCCAAAAAATACTATAACCCATGCAGACACACTAGACTAGACTCGCTTTCAAGAAGAAAAAGAAATTACTCGTATTTTACTCGATATCAGATCCATTTTTAATTTGCTGTAAAACTGACATCGCAATGTTAACAGCCTAATTGAATGGGATGCGGTCGCCTTATTTTGCGAAGCAGTAATGCACGTGGAGGAGATATCCGCAGCCATGAGGGAACGTAAATTCTCACGCGCCAGTCGCCGTCGGTCAGTTGGGCTTGCCTGAAAGAGATGTCAGCAAAGCCGTAGGAGCCCAGCTGGGCTGATGTCCACTATGGCCACTGAATTTTTTTGAAAAGGATACGTGGGCCTAGAATGCACAGGCCAACTAAAGGTCACAGGTGTGGTTTTAATCAGTAAAAGTTTGACACACCCTCTTGTAGCGGGTGAACTCATTGGATGATTTTCCTTTCAAAATAAAGTATAGAAAAAAATAATTATAGTAAAATTAATAAAAACAAAAAATCAAATTTAATGATAGTTATCATAAATGTTTTGATTGACACTTAAATAATTATTAATAATAACAAACGATAAAAATAGACAATTATTCCGACATCATCGTTTCTTTGTCCATAAACTTTTATGTAAGATAATACGCGTTCAGTAGCAAAGGGGCCTAAGTCAACATTTTACGCTTTGGAGTTTGTTTGAAAATGAGTTCAAATTACGTTTGTTTACATTTGACTTTCGTTATTAATGTTTTTAGAGTTGTGTCGTTATGTTATTGAGGATGGTATTCACTATTTGGATCACGCAACAAAGGGTAGGAGGGAAACGTTGATTAATTCAAGTAATGGACAGTAAAGTGTTTATTGTTTATTTTATCGCATATTAATAGCAGTTGTATTTTTACTGGAAATTGTACGTAAATATATTTTATTACTCATGTATTTTACTACCTTTTAGACATTATAATATTTAATTTAAAAAAATTTGTTAGCACCTAATTTATCAAGCTCTTAATTTATAATTTTTTTATTTATTTGTTATGGCACTCCAACGAATAGTTCGCAAAAACATTTACAATGTTTTTAATTAGTTAGACTTCTACACATAATTTTGATAATACATTTAATAAATCTGTTGCAGTTTTCAATTGTGTGTGCATCTCGTAAAATGTGCGAAATCAATGTAGATAATTTTTAAACATTCAATTTATGTAAGTGTAAGTTGATATATTTCATAGGCTTTGTTACATCGCAATCGGGGGACTATATCAAAAGATATGCTACATTCATTGACTATTAGGCGGTTCGAAGTTTGTCGGGTCAGCTAGTTCATAATAATTCTCACCAATCGAGTCTACGAACTTGTAATTCATGTTCAAAATAACAGTAAAAAGCTTTATAATAACTGTAAAAATGTTTATTTTTACATAAATATACAATTGGTTATAAAAAACAGTTCATATCAGCTATATGTCATCCCTTAGTAATATAGGGCAAGTGAAGGGAAGCGGGGCTGTTATCCGTCCACAAGACGAGGGGAACGGAACTATTAGCTACCCGTCCATGTAAGACGACGGACCTGTCACTTTGCACCAGTGAATATGAAAGAGATAGAGAAATATAACTCAGAAAATTGCGTTGTAGATATCTGAAAGTAGAATATAAGGATATCCGCACATGGAGCCACAAACGCCTGCCACTACGAGAAGCTAGAAGCGGCCACAAAGGAAGCTAAAGCGCGCGACAGCCAATTGTGGCCGGTGGCTGCTACTTTTTTTAACCCATACGCGCAGTATCATAATGGACTCTGCCGAAGAAGGTTTAAATGCGCGATTGGCGTGTGACGGCGTTTTGTATCGGCGTTTAGTGGCCAGTGCGGGTCACAAGAAGCGAGCAACGGCGATTTGTAGCGTGTGGCGACCACCGGCTTCAACCGTGTGCGGTGAATCGATGGAAAATTTATGAGAACTATCTAGGAAATATGCCCGGCGTCTTGTGATGGCGGCCAGTGGCCCGTTTGCGGCGACCCTAAAAGTTGTGTAGTGAAATCTAAAAGTGGAGTATAAAAATTGTGTGGTGAAAGTTTAAAAGTAGAACACAGAACTATGAATAGATATTTTAAGTGTGTGCTGCTTCTACTATACCTTACAAAACCACAAACAATCTAGTTTTTGTCAATAGCTTTGCGTGAACATGAAAATCATCTCACGGTAGCGGCGGTGTACGGTAGTGGTAGAGTATTCTGTGGCTAGTGTGTCTGTCCAGTTTATTCAAACCTGTTCAGCCATTGAGGCAGGATTTATGTATTTACAAACATGTAAACTTTATAATGTTTTAGGGTAGGAAGTAGGGTACCTGAGACAGATACAGTGAGGAGCAATAAGATATATGGACACAATTTTACATTTTCCTTCAATTCAATTACCAAACAGATAATTTAGAACAAATAGTCGTATACTTATTTCTTGAATGGCAGAAGTTAAGATAGACATAAAATGTGATAATTTATATCATATTATTTCTCGTGACTGTACACTTTAGGTCGCTGTGAAATCCTAGTTATCCTTAGTTACCGTTGAAAATGGAAACTTGCAAATAAAATAAATTGATAATTTTAGTAAGGTCGCTAAAACGGTTACTTATTCACAAAATATTTACCACTTCACGCATTAAAGTCAATTATTCATCTCTCAATTTGTACATAATAGTGGGCCAGGCACTATTTCGTTTCAAGTTTATCTCATTCTTTCCTCTCCGTATCGTCTAAGAATACAACATAAAAAGTATTGACTTAGCATTTCCTGATCCGCCCCACATCACTCGCACTCAAAGAGAACACATAAAATGTTTGCACAATAAAACAAACGAATTCCGTGGAAACGAGGAAAATTGTGGTTTTATGATGATGATGAAACAAAGATCGATGAGAAGAGCTGGCTTACCTAGTAATGGAGTTAAAACTTCCTTATTTATGAAAACATTTTAAACATAGTAAAAAAAAAACTAGTGTACCTAAATAAAATAAATAACCATTCACCGACGCGGCGACGCCCGAAAATGCTCCGATAGAATTTGTTCTATTGCATGTATTCTTGCAAATTAAAACCACCGAGATGTACGTCAGTAGTAACACTTTGACCTTCAACTAGCAAAGCGAAGGACGTCGGACTAAGTTTATATAAAAAACAAGACCTGTTTGTACGTATTTTGTTACAAATTAAGTATCTGTGTACAGTAAGGAGCAACGGTCCACGACTAATTTATACTATACTTTCGATTCTCATTAGGTTCTCGATTAATTCAGATGTTTTATTTGCGGGACCTTTGAAAGAGTGACTCGATCGCCATAGAACACAAAAAGCAACTGAAGGACACAGGTTGGTTTTCGTCAGTAAAAATCTGAATAGCCCTCTCGTTCCACAGGAGAGCGAGAAAAGTCATCGAATGACTTCATATACAAATAAAAAAATGATAAATTGCTTATCAAAAAAAAAAAAAAATGTTCTACTTCAGCCTTGTTTGTGTCTGCTACATCATTTTTCATCCCTCACTTGTAAATGTACATTTCTTTACAATTCACCTAGCTCAATAATTCTGAAACTATGACAGAACTCAAACACAATGAAATGCAGCAGTTTACAGGCGCCCTCACTAGTTTGATATGAAACGCGTGCAAATTACAGCGAGTGGAAAATTGCAGTAGTTGAACTGTACCGCGCGGAACTCAAATAAAAACTACGGAGAGCGATGCCTTTGTGTGGCGGCGCAAGTTGTGAGAGGGCGCGACTAGTGCAGGCTGTGTGTGTATATGTATTGTGTAGTGTAATGACGTTACATGTAATATGCAAGAAGTTTCAGTACTCGTCTCTTGTTCACCATCACATAGGAATCAGCCTTATCGGTTGCAACTAATATCATTGAATTTATTAGTGAATTCATTAAATAAAAATAGTTGTGTGGAGCGACGGACTTCGCAGTAGGCAGGAAACTGGAAGCTGGCACATCTTCAAGATATCCAGAATCGTGATAAATGGTACGCGATTTATCTCTTCAATACTGTCTGTTGAGTGCTGTATGCTAATGGTGTTAAAATTTATAAAAATCAGGCCAAGTGTGTGTCGTACTCGTGCATCAAGTGTAGTGTGTCCTTTTCGAATCACAAACAGTAATTATTTTGTGATCTAACAAAAATATTACGCTTATCAGACATTACTCGTGCTATGTAGTCTTGCTTTTTTGCCAAATTTCAGGATTTTAGGTCAGCGAGGAAGCACCTTATATATATGATTTCGGTTTCCTTGCGTGTTTCAAAACGTGCGTCATACGCGGAGCATAGATCGTCTTATCTTTAGATTGCGTCGACTTTCTCTGGTCTGCTGGGGCAGCAGACCCAAATATTTAATAGATATTATTCAGCTTAATAATTCCACGTTTTCCTGAGAAAAATTATCTTGACAAACAGACAACATAGTGATCCTATGAGCATTTAAATTTTGTCGATTAAGGTAGAGAATCCTAAAAATCAAGAAAGCCTAACAGTAAAGTCAACTACATATTTATATTTCAAGTCTACTAACAAGATAACTTTAAGAACACTTTGAATATAAGTGCGGCATTTATAGTTCAAGAGTGAGGCTGTGGGATTCACTGCACCAGAGAAAGATAAAAGTAACCATTAATTTTTCAAGAAAACAAGGAATAAATTTCAAATCAAGCAACACTTGAAAATAAGAAACTGAGACCAAAAATAGTAGTGATTTCTCTGCAGGGGCGCTATAAAACTGGCATTTTATGATTTTATGACATACTTATATTCCCGTTAAAAATATCTCCAACTGTTTTCGCTAGATTGAACCAGTGTGTCGCTCGTTAAGTGAGAATCCTGTTGTTTATCGTCTTTATGACGTGAAAACACATTCTTTTACGATGTCATAAAAATATAAACATTAAACATTGATCTGCTCAATATTGAAGAAACTTATTCGGTCAATATATTATAAGTAATTGCGTAATGTCTAGACACTGTTTGTGATAGCAGTAAGTTGTAATAAATATATTATATTGAGTCGGGACATAATTATATTAGGTACGAGTAGATATTTAGAGTGTTTTTAATAGTGTGCGGATTTCATCACGTATGCGGTTTTGCTCCGCACGCGTTAACCCCGCAAATGTCCATTTCTAACAAGTATGTATCATAATGCTTGGGATAAGCACGCTGGACGCGTTTTTTTTTGCATTCTGAAATTTTAAAACGAAATCCGCACAAAATAATATAAAAAACGTTAACAGATAACATAAATTTACATAAAAAACTACAACAACATTTAAAAAGAACAAAAAAAAAACCTGTTTGAGGCAAAAAGAGTTTTAGCTTACTCTGAAAATAATCATCTAAATAAACTCTTTTTTTTTAATATGTGATATAAATTAGTGCTTACCTGTGACCTGATCGTAAACAGTAATGCAATGCCTCTTGTACCCCTTGTGCTTGCGATCATTACGTATGCTCCTTTATATTACTAAACCTTGGTCTGGACAACATATACAGTCGACTCTCGTTAATTCGAAACTCTAGGGACTCTTAAAATATTACGAATTATGGAGTTTGAAAAATAATGGTTCGAACTGAAACTTAACTAAATACCAGTGCGTGCGGAAGTGTGTGTCAAACTAATCATTACAAAAATAAAGTCTCGTGTACGATGATACAAGTTTGAACTTGTCTCAAAATGTACTAACATACCTCTACAAGTTTTGCAATCTTTCTCTTTCTTTCTCTTTGCAACTTTGAATTGTCGAGGGTTTGACACGCATGAGAGAGAATTAACGCGTCTTTTTGTTACGTAGCGATGATTTTTTCGTTCGTATTACCAAGTGCATAAAAATGTGTTGATTTAGTTCGAAATATGTATAAAGAGATTTTTATAGAGAGGTTCGAATTATCGCAGGTTTGAATTAATTAAAGTCGACTGTACTTCTTTTTAAGCAGTAATATCATTTAGGAAGTTAGAAAGATGTTTCCTAACTTCTACACCCCTTTAACAATCACACCATCTATAAATTTCACCACACTAAAACAATAGCATCATTCCCAACATGGACCAATAGCCATGAAAGAACCCGTACGTAGGTACTGAAAAACGAGTTTTTAATCGTCGTACCGGATGCGGGAGCCGGCAGGAATCCGGACGGAATCCGGTCCGATTGCCAACTTTGTTCATTAAGTAGAAGGAATGTATCGACCAACGCTTTTTATACGACGATGAAGAATGTGAGAATTAAAAGGCTAAAGAGCTTTGAATATTCATTACGGAATCCGGTGAGGAAATTGAGAGTTTTTTGTATGATTTTGGAAGTATTTTAACGTAGAATACTTTGGAAAATGTGTCGTATCGTTAATTACTTGAAACATTTAGAGGTTGCGGGTCAGGATTTGAAGTCTCGCAAACCTGCATTGAAAAGTGAGAATCCTCCAACCAGAGGAGTATCAAGTCTGGTCCGGGCAACTGCACGATAGTTGATCTTACGCGGGGAGAACTCAAATACCACGATGTAGGATTATGAATATTAGTTCCTATGTGGCATCCTAGATGTCGCTACAAACAAACCAGGGCGAAATACCATCTCAATGACAAACATTGCCCGAAAACGTATCAAGGTGAAATAATTTAAAAATGTTTTTGGTAGATTGATACTGAGATGGTTCCCTGAATATATATGAGTGAGTGAGACACAGACCTATCATCTGAATAGTGGTAGCTGCAGCGCTACAAACTATCAATTCAAAATAAAACATTTTATTTTAAATAGACCTATATGGGCTCTTATAAAACTTCAGAAGCTAGAGGTTCCATTTTATCGTTTCCTATGGAGCAGAACCGACAAGAAACTTGACGGTTTGCCTTTTAAAAATGATTGGTTCTCGTTTCCATATTAAAATATTAATAGTTGGAGAGTGCAGTATTAACTTTGTGCCAAATAAGTACATAACAAAATAGCCAAACTACTGGGCAAACGAAGGCTAATATAAAGGACCACATGTAATTTTTTTGGTTTCTTCCTGATTTTTTTTTGGCAGTGGACGTCTTTCCACTGAAATAATGATACAAAATATCTGAGAAAGAGGAAAACGCAAACATAGTTTGTTAGTTTAACTGCTATAAAAGTTAAACAAAAAAAAAGTATAAACCCGTTGGTGGAAATCTATTAGGTAGTTTTTTTTTACGGCCGTGTACCTTTTTGCAAATACCGCAGACGCAGCTTTTGACCTTTTCAAAATCCCTCAGTCAGCTACTTAATATTACTATTCTAGGTCTCCGAAGCAATTTAAATAAAATCAAAGTACCTAAATGTTGAATACTGTTGATGAGAAGGATGAATGAATAAGTCGTATGAACAAATTTAATGATAGTTATGCTCAAATCTGCATTAAGAGAACCCTTTCCCACGCACCTAACGTCAACGTGAGCATGGTTTAAAAGCTTGGTGTTTTATCTAACGCAATGTTTGATAAAGAGGCAGTAAGAAAATAGAAAGATAACGGCTGAACGCTCTGCTGGCATTCGGTAATTGGCATGTTCCAGGAAATGCGTGTTTATTAGAAGATTTTTTGGAAACAAAATATATTTAGAATCTCAATTTAATGTTCCAGGTTCTTATATTTTATTTACTTTATTAATTTATAAGTACCTACATTATGAAGAGCCAAAGTTCACGCACAATAACAGGCTTTCAGAGATCGTTACAGGATTAGTTTTACACTATGTTTAGATGTCAATAGAAACCTAGATAATATTCACAAGATATTTGTTTTCCAAAGGAAACAAAAGGTAAAGGTAAAGGTATCTAGATAAATATGTGTAATAACGTCGTAATCACGTAAGAGTGGTTGTGTGGAAATGTATCCCGGGTTGGGCGCTCTTAAAGCTAAAATCAATATTTTTGTTTTAATCGTATTGAAATCATTAATTTAAATTACAGGTTAATTATAGATGAAAAAAACTGGACTACCCTTGTAGTTTCATAAAGAACAGACTACATATTTGTGGTGTTCCTGTTACTGCAGATGTCCACAGCGAGTGATGACCTCACCATCAGGTGGATCGGATTTATTTTACAAAATTATAAGCAATCGTTTTTAGTCTATTTAGTTTTTAAGTTAAGCTACATACGGGGCTATCGCCAAGGTTAAGCAACGATTACCGATTTCAGTCTTTGGATGGGTGAACATCTTAACATGCTGACATTTTTCTGTACCTCGGATAGCACGCCAAGCCGTTAGAACCAGCTGTCATTTGTAAATCTTTGATAGTCGTTACGAGTAGTCAGTAGATAAGATATCTTACACCAGTCTTACTGAGGGGTATCGTGCTAACCATGGAATTACTGGGTTATGGAGGTCAGAATCTGATAGTCAGTCTTCAAAATCTTTCGGTTAGATTGGAAGTTAACCCCAAGATAATTGATAAAATGCAGTTACAGGCGTATCAAGTACAATCGGCGTTCGAGGGGTTAAGTGAAATGTAGCCATGAGGACAGGCCACAGATGGAAACGACTATTCGTTGCAAACTCCCTTTTATTAATAAAACAGATTACTTATAATGTACAAATCATACTGCTAAATTATATTACTTAATTACTAGAATATTAAGGCTTTGCTTGCGAATCGTGACAGTTATTGCACCGACGACTGTCTTAATGGGGATCAGCAAAGCATGTCCTTACACAAGTTATGCATATTGTGTCCTTCTTAAGTTAAGCTTTGCTTAAGTAAAAACACTTACTCCTATCAGAATTCCAGCTCATCTACTAGATCAAGCTACTGGCTCGTGAGCGCATACTTGTGACGTGCTTGCCTTGGTCCGTTACCGACCGGCGCATAGTTATGTGGAACGGTTACTTGCAGGAGGTAATGTAGGAAACTATGTGAGTATTAAGAGAGGAAGCTTTTGGATGAAAAGGTTTTAAGAGGAAAGTTGAACAAGTCTCGAATTTTTTTGCGAATCGAAAAAAAGTTTTATTTTTTGTAACGTAACAATAAATTTACAATTTTCAGAGTTTTTCCTACATTTGTGCTACGAAACCTTGCTTTACACCAAATTTCAAGACTCTAGGTCAACGGGAAGTACCATATAGGTTTTGATTTCCTAGCGAGTGTCAAAATATGCGCCAAAACGGAGAGTTAACGGCTTTATCTTTAGATTACGATGATTTAGAAGTTTGATGTTTTTTGACAGCTCTAAGAGAAAGCAGAGTTGAGTATTTTTATTAATTTTAGCTTCATGACTCCGCACATTCCTAAGAAAAAGGGTCTTGAAGGGTCTTGACAGATAGACCGACGGACCAGACGTACAACAAAGTGATCCTATAACGATTCTGTTTTTGTCGACTGAGTTACGGAATCCTAAAAATGAATAGTATCTTAATGCAAAACTGGGTTGTTGCAGATGTTTGATAACTCAGGTTACTCTTGACTAAATCAATAAAATGCTTCTTGTTACCAGTAAATTACAAGCGTTATGCCATCGCGCAACTCTTGTGTGCCAAATAAACGTGTTTTCTTTCTTTCTTCTTCTTTGATGCAACCAAAAGTGAAGTGAGTTAAGTCATAAGTTTTGTCATGGCCTTAATAAAAAACTTACTTATGAAAACAGCTCGATTCCTGAATTGAGTTACAAAGATGTTTCCAAATCGAATCGAATCGCAAAAAAAAATTTTTGTGATGTAACTACAAATTTACAGTTTTCAGATTTTTTCTATACTTGTGCTATGAGACCTTGCTTCGTGCCAAATTTCAGGATTCTAGATCAACGGGTACGATCCCTATGAATTTTGATTCTCTTGAGAGTGTCGAGATACACGTTTTTTGCGACATAAACGACCTTATCTTTTTTTTCGTTAACTCTGAAATTTGATTTTTTTCACAGCTTCAAGGGACCGAATACCTGACTATATGATTTTAATTTGAACTCGATACCTACACGCGTTCCTGAGATAAAGGGTCTTGATAGATATGTCAGACAGACAGTCAGACAAAAAACAAAGTGATCCAATAAGGGTTCCGTTTTTTCCTTTTGAGTTACAGAACTCTAAAAAAGATAAATAATAATGAGAACAAACCTTTTTTATAAAATTTATGAACCATGCTCAATATGCATATTTTATCACTCATTTACGTAAAACGTAATTTCCACAGCATTAAACTCAAAATGAACAAAACTTTAAACTTAATATTTTAAAACGTTTTAATATTTGCGTTATGAACTCACTAATTTAAATAACGAGCGTACACAAAACGTTTGTTTTTCTTTAATAAAACAGCGACAGTGTATAAATTAGAATAATGTTAGTTTACATCATACTAGTCCAGCGCGTCCTCCAGTTGGTACCTACGTGAAACTTTAAACTCACATAAACTGCCTCTAAATGACTTTCCAACAGTTTTCGTAATTGTCGCGTCAGTGTTTACCTGTAACAAATGAAAAATACACATTAATTTACATATATTATCAAGTGCTCCCTGAAGTGTGAAACAGAAGTATATGTTCACTTGTACACCCGGTATCGCGCGGTTGCAAATTATACACACAAACTTTCCTTGTGTTAGAATCTAATTGTTAGGATATTGTGATTCTCAAATTAATCTATCATATGGTACTGTGTGTGGCGGTGGTTATTTTGCGGTTAGAAATGACTATCGTCTTTTAGCACTAAATGGTGTAAGGTTTATCATGTTTACGATCCATTTGCTTTTGTCAAATATCGATTAAACATTTAAAGTGCTGCATCAAATAATTCCTGTAACATTACATAACAATGTGTCAGATATTTATATTTTAAGTAAGAGTTTACTGTTTCTGCCGAGGTGGCGCGCTAAATCCGGTTCCCATTCTATTTCTTATTTTTTGTGTGGCATGCTAGCACTGAGAGTCAGTCAGATGCTAACCGTGTAACGATCAAGTCAGGGAAATAAAAATGGGATTTGTATGAAGAAAGTTAGATGTGTTGAAATAGTCATCTAACACTTGGTTATCGCTTTTCCTATTTGTGAAAACTGTATCAAAATCCGTTGCATGATTTAAGAGGTGTTGGTGGATAAACAGACAGACTCAAAAAGCGACTTTGTTTTTTAAATACTTCGTAGAGATTAAAGATAAGAAAAGATACATAAATACATAGCTTACCGCCACATTTCGCCGGTTGTAATGCAATGTGTATCAGCTGAGTTGACAAAGGTTAAGCTCTGCGGCCCTATGACTCGAGCTCTTAACGCGATACATTTGACGCGAGACTTTAATTGAACTGTAAAAGGATTGAAGCTACATAGGGTGTATAGGTCCATCCCTCTTTCTGCTCGCACACATTGCAACACGTCGCGGTAAGGCCCCAACTTCGGTTCGCGGTCGGATCACCTCGTTCCCAATTCGTAGTTAATTTACACAAAACTAAATAATTACATATATTAATGTTTACCTTGAAAGGAAATCGTCTGTTTCGGTATGTTACTTGTTATTTATGTAAATGTGGATGGATGGAGAGGGTGAAGGAGGTCACAGAGAAGATGGATGGTGTTATCGTGACGCGAAGAACAGAAAGTGTTGTACCGACCTCAAGTAACTTTCTTGCAACCACTAGGTCGTCGAGGCAGAAAATTTTACTTTGATGTAGATTTTCAAAAGATTTTCTGTTACACACAGAACTGAGTGACCCATAATCTTAAACGTCATTCTCATTAGAGAGTAATTGACAATCTTCACAGGAACTGTTTCAAAAGAACTGGGTTAACAAGCTAACCCTCTAACTACGTAGCAGTCTAAAGGGGGATACGCGTCAAGGGGGTAAATTTGTACCCCAAGTAACGTGTTATAACTAGTTGTGACGGCGTGGTCAATATCTATAACATGATGTAGACTATAAGCACCGTAGTATACCGTTCGATCTCTCGCAAATTTTAATCTTTATATATAGATATAATTCTTCTGTACGTGCGTTTGTCACTTAATGGATGGTTTGAAAATACAATTGAACTCGGTAAGTGGCACTGCAAACGGGTTCTTAATTTTTGTTTCTCATGCAAGCCAGCTTTCGGAGAGGACAACGTCTGTCGGGACCGCTAGTATATCTATATATATACAAGTGTGTTTAATTTTTAACGTTTTAAAGCACTTGTCTTGTAGTAATACCTGCGGTAATGACCGACGGGATGGCGAGCTACCCATTGCTCGTCGTTTTCTGCGCGACCTCTCCAGCCACTTCTCAAACAGGGGACTTACCGCCACAATTGTGGCCTCCCAGAGTGATAGAGCGTTAAGGTGCATAGTTTATAGATGTCAACGAGGTACATTTGTATACCAAGTAACGAGTTACAACTATGCAGTAATAACGTTATATAACGGTGCAAAACGGTGCATAGTTTGTAAAGTGCTTTTAAGTACGTTAGTTATGTGTCAGGAGCTAAGTAATAAAGGTAAGTTACGCTTGAGTTAGTGTTGTGACCTGATGAAGTAGGTGTTGACTTGAATTAAATATGTTTTTAAGTTATATATGGTATGTACATGAGGTTGACAAGACAATATAGCATGATAGTTGATAGAGTGGAATCAAACAAGAATAATTATTATATATGTTACACTTAAAGTAACATGGGAATTTTTAAATTTATGGTAATCATACCATTTTTAACTTAAATTATAACTAGGAATAAATAGAAATTATCTATTTTTTCTTAAATGTAAAAGATAGTAATTTACTACCACTAAGTAAAAAAACTACTACTAAAATACTAACTTCTGCCAGTGACTTTGTAGTAATAAAATATACCAAGGTAACATACTCTCGAGATAAAAATAATTATATATGCAATTCCAGGACATGTTCTACCTTTCACATCTTATTATTAGAGTAAAAAAAAAAGTTTATAAAAATCATAAACCTTTTGGCTTTATCTTCTTTAATAAGCAATTGACCTAAAATCAATTATCAAATTTAAAATAAAGGATTTCTTCATTTATATTATTGGATACTTTATTTCCAAATTATCAAACTTCACTATGAAGCACAATAACCAGAACTCCACCAACTAAAGACTGAAATATATGATACCCTACCTTATAAATAGTTTACCGACAACATTAATAGATAAAATTACACATAAAAACATAAAATACAAATTAAAACAACACTTCTTACATTTGAATACCTAACTATATTAAAACAAAAAATAAAAATATGCATCTGTGCCCATAAATCAATTATGCGAAGAGGGATGCTCACTGATAGGCGTCTTAAAATAAAGGAACAACCTGTATCAGTCTCAATACATTCCTTAAATATTTTGTAAATAGATAAGCGGTTAGCTCGGTCTCTGGTGCGATGTTACGTACGGTCAATTTTGCGTCTTATTTACTTATACCCTCTATTTTGTGTTTTATTTAGGCATAATCTTGTGTCGATGATTATGATGCACGGTAAAACTCTAATGAGTTTATGATTTGCATCATCTGTATTGTACCTATTACTTGTATACATTTTGAAACAAATAAATGAAAAAAAAAAAAACTAAACAACACGTACATTTTCAAATAACTATATCTCCCAATCTATATTTACGGATCCGGTCCGTATCTTCGCGAACTTACAACCCTCATCATATTCCGCGCTCTGTATTCTGCCCACCTTCTAACAATAAAACTGCTAACAAACTACACAACGAGTAGACAGAACCCTTTAACTTGTTGGAAATATTGCATGAAATCATACTCAAATACGTAAAAGTGTGAGGAGGATTGGCGCGCTAGGATGCCATATCTTGAGTTCTTTATAGGATCAGCGTTCAATTATTATCGAAACATTTTCATAGGCTATAAATTTATAATTTGATTATATACAAGCACAATCGATTACGAATTGTTTATTTATCATTTTAAGTACAATAATATGAAATACACTACATATACCTACCTACTGTAGTTATTCGTAAGTCGGCATTCAACTGACTGGCCTGTTGGTCTAGCGGTTAGTGACCCTGACTGCTGTGCCGGAGGTCGTGGGTTTGATTTCCACCCAGGACAAATGTTTGTGTGATGATCACGATCATTTGTTCTGTGTCTGGGTGTAATTTGTCTATAGTATGTATGTATTTAGAAATATATAAGTATGTTTATGAGTTGCGTGTGTGCTGTACTGTGGTTATTCAGTAGATAAGTAGGCATTCAACTAGATAACTATAATAATTTGATGAAAAGTAATCATTTAAATAGTTGATGAACTCGCGATGAACATACAAAAAAAAAACGGTTAAGTGCGAGTTTGACTCGCATTCAAAGAGATCCGTATGAGTTTATTATTTTTTTATTTTATAGCGGTAAAAGAGAAATACACACCTATCGCGTTCATAAGATACCTATAGCCCGCTGAGAGTTAAGCGGACGGACGCACGGGCTGCGGAGGCTTAGTAATATGGTTAACTCTCGAGTGCAGAACCCTAAAAAAGCTCTTTTAAATATCTAAACACCATATAACCATTTAACTTTTTCTTGTAAACACTCAGTATCCACGGAGTCATCAAGAGTTTTCTTTTTCTCTAAAGTAGTGAATACAGCATTAGAATACATAGTTGTCAGCGTTCGCTTGCTCCACTTAACATTGCTAAGTTTGTACGTCGCGAGGCAAATGGACACTGTTGTTTACGTAACATGACATGGGAATTGTATTTATATGATATTTACATTGAAATTGGAAATGCTTTCCCTGTTAGAAAGAAGATCTCATTTTATTTAGTGTGAAATAATTAATTTATTCATAATAATAATATATTTTTGTTGGTACCAAACTTTGTTTTTCATATGTTGCAATAGTTTCCCACCAACAGAGGATTGTCTTTGGGTACTTTAACTTAGTGCGTACAGGGATAATCCTCGTTCCAAGGTCCAGGACCCCAGGGTCCTAAAATATTTGTAAATACATGAAAAGTATAATATGTTTCTGTGTGTGTTGGTACCTTGGACGCGTCTGAAGGGTGTTATAATATACCGCCGGTGATGCTTATCAACCTAACTTCAATAAGTAAACCATACTTAACATGCAATTTAAAATACCAATTGATGACCCAATTCCATCAGAAAGCAATTTCCTTTGAAAGAAAACAAGTATATTGGAACAACAGCCGATGAGCCATCCGATCGTTAAGTTAATAGCAAATAATTACTGGCGCCATCTTGCCGTCCATAATTCATGAGCGAGGACTCGGTACTAGTGGTGCCTTCGCGCTACGTGTACGCGTCAAGCTCCATGTTTATTTGACTTATATTAGAAACAGGTTTCATGTATTGGCAAAACATTTCTATTTATAATAAAACACCCGGCAAACGTTGTACTGACATATAAATCAAGAAAAAATGGAGATTGGGGGCAGAAAGGTAAAAAATAGCTTACGATCTATTCTCAGACTTTTCGTTCCAAATATACACAAAAATAATCATAAAAATCGGTCAAGCCGTCTCGGAGGAGTTCAATAGCAAACAATGTGACAAGAAATGTTTTATATATTTTTAGTTATGTGATTGGGGTGCGGTATAAATCAACAAACAAACTCACGTTTGAAGGTCCGCAAGTCCTTACATAAATAGAAGAAGAAGGCACAATAGGGGAGCGTAGTAGTACAAGCACGAGAATATGAAAGTGGAAGATCTGAAGAACTGATTGAGGCAACAAACGTGTGCTCCGCGTCGAGTTATGATCCTGACCTGACATTTCTAATTTTTTCTCGGACAGCTGATGAGCGGACTTGTTTTTGGTATGTGTCTGCAAAGAGTATGTATGTTGTGTAAATGAATTGTAAGGTTGACTACACCACCCCCCTCCAGAGACCATCAAGGGCGATGGAAGTCTGTAAATTTAACTCGCCTCCCAGAACGTGTTGTGTAATTTGGCGGCCCTACCAGTGGAGGTTCTTCCACCTGGTCTAATAGAATGAAGGCAGGCTTCAGTCGGTCAATGGATACTGTCACTTCTTTGTTTTTAACAATTATTTTAAATATCTTGTCCTCTCGTGAGATGACTTTATATGGCCCGGAATAAGCAGGCTGGAGAGCACCCCGCAATGCGTCCTCGCGTAGGAAAACGTGATCGCAAGTTTCTAGCTCTTTATGAACGAACACTTTGGGTTTGCAGTGGCGGGAAGCTGGTACCGGTCGCAGTTTCTCGGCGAAGTTTCTGAGCCTTGCAGTAAACTCAGCTGTGTCCACTGTACCATTGACCGTTGGCTCAAAAAATTCCCCGGGCAACCTTAACGGCTCCCCGTACACCAGTTCTGCAGAAGAGGCTTGGAGGTCTTCCTTAAAGGAGGATCTTACGCCTAATAAGACCCATGGCAAAGATTCCGTCCACCTATCGTTTGCATGGCAGACGATTGCGGCCTTCAGCTGACGGTGAAAACGTTCAACCAAGCCGTTGCATGCCGGATGGTAGGCCGTCGTCCGCTTATGTTCAAATCCGGCTATTTTCGACAGACAATGAAACAAAGCCGATTCGAATTGACGACCACGGTCGGTTACAATGTCTGTCGGGCAACCGAATCGAGATATCCAAGTGGACAGCAAAGCTTTGGCCACCGTTTCCGCTGTAATATCTTGTATCGGTACTGCCTCTGGCCATCGTGTAAATCTATCCACGGCCGTTAAGCAGTACTTATAACCTTGGGAAAGTGGGAGAGGACCCACCAAATCGATATGGATCTGCTTAAAACGAGCGCGTGGTAAGTTGTAAGTGCCGAGAGGAGAAGTCACGTGACGGTTGACTTTCGTCCTCTGACACGGTATACAAGCACGCGCCCAGTCCCTGCAGTCTTTTCTCACGCCCGGCCATACAAACCGCTCGGCGATCAGCTTGGCCGACGCATTGGCACCGGGGTGACTTAAAGAATGCAGGCTATTAAAGATTTGCTTGCGAAGTGGTTCTGGTACATATGGCCTGGAAACCGAAGTACTGACGTCGCAGTACAGGGGAATTCGACTTCCAGGGACATTGAATTTTTTAAACTGCAGAGAAGACCCCTCGCTCAAAAGTTTGCAGAGTTCTGGGTCAGAAGCCTGAGCTTGAGCTAGTTTCTCGAGGTCTACGGGGTCTGCTAGCTCTTCAATTCGCGACAAGGTATCTGCGACCACATTATCCTTACCGGAAATATAGAAATATATAAACATATTAGACAAGCATATGGATTGCTATTTGAATCTTTTTTTCTTAGAACCAACAAAAATATTTTAGAACAGCTCTCACCGTAGTAAGTCCACCTCTATGGTATAGAATACTAGTAATAGGAACTTAAAAAACATAAACAATGAATCTCCCGTTAGTGGTGAACAAGAGTGAAATACGGTTACCGCAAGCATTTCTGGAATCCCGTAACAATGAAAGTGTAACCACAAACTCGCTGGCGAGCGCACATACAACATACGTACTCACAACAAACGAGCATTACGCTGAGCCCAACGACTCCGCAGCCGCGCGTCCGCACATTCCGCGCTAACCAAACGTTCTGTTACATTCAACTACCTACTTATATATTATGTAGTGTTATATTCATGTGTTTCTAAGTTACCCATGAGAAGTAATCGGTTGTTGCTATAACCGTTTTTGCCAGTTAACTAGAGTAGTAGAGTTAGATTATTGCGCAGTTGCCCGGACCAGATACAACATTTTTTTATTATTATTGATAGGCTTGCTTTTAACCACTATCTCACCTGATGGTAACGGTGGACATACATCTGGTCGGACGATCCTTCCATTTCAATGTAGACAATCCCATCAAAGGCTTCGAGTTACCGATTAACAAGGTAGTGGAAAAAATTTCGAAACTCCACTCGAGAATTGAACAATTTACATAATAGGTAAGTTTGTAAGGGACCCCCCCCCCCACTTACAAACTTACCTATTATGTAAATTGTAAAGGGCGCGACTTGCCCAGTTTATTTTTTTGAAAGAGATACCCTGGAATGCAAAGTGTAACTTAAAGAAACAAGTAGGTTTACATAGTCTATAAAAATCTGACACGCCCTCTTACATCACCTAGGGAGTCATTAGATGATTTCCTACTTCAAAAAAATAAAATTTTAAAAAGGCGTAGTCGCAAAAGACGATATTGCCTACATTTTCACACAAAACGAAGCCAACTACACGTGTATGGCACAGTCATGGGTTGCTCTAAAGCGGCGCTTTTACGCGTAGTTATTCGACACAAAGCACGTGTTCCAGTTGTCATTATTTGGTACCTTCTAAACGATTCCTACAACACACACTAGAAGCACAGAGGGTCAGTAATTAGACGCCGACTCGGAATAACTCGATGAGCGCCGACAACCGCAGCAAATAAATTGGGCCCCGAGCCGATAGTGACGACGAAAACCAGCGCCGATATAGAGCTTGGTATAAGTTATATGAAACAGCGAGTTTGTCTTTTATTTTTTTTTAGTATGGATAGTCTCGCGTTTGACCACTATCTGGCCTGATGGTAAGCGATTATGTGGCCAACGATGGATCACACTTGCCTAAAAGTAACCTATTCACTCTTGACTTATAGACCCCTAGTTTGTAGCTATCAGAAAACACAGATCAAATAAGTTTTTTGCAGGTACAGAAGGTATAGTCAAGACTATTGAAATAACTTTGAGGTCGTACAGTATTCATATTTGTGAATTAAGACGGTATTTTCAACTGGATTTTCCTAAAATACTACAACTTTTCAGCTTGTTTACTGTTCTGTCAAAAGTTGCGATGTTTATATTGTCATAGAATATTGTTGATGCAAAGTAAACCCCCACGAATGTGCTATATGCTTACAACACATACACATACCTACACATGTACATATATTAAAAGTTTGAATTGAATCGTATACAAATAATCCACAAACATCATTTTCTTAGTCCAGAATCATCAGTTTCCACCGTCATACCCTTCCTTCATCCAGGAGATTACTTCCACTTCGATCCACCCTAGTAAAAAATCAAATGCTCAAAACTGACCGCCACCTCTTCTCCTAGAAACCCTACAAACCGCATCACACAGGAGCACCACTCAGACAAGCAATTATTGGATAATCGAATGCCGCCATCGACTGGCCGGTGTTCAGCCACATTGAGTACAGGCGGGAACACAGCTGAGCCTGTACCACACGTGGACTCCGGCCTGCATGAGGGCTAACTTGTGAGGGAGTGTGTATGAAGCGGAAATGTTAGGCGATGTTATGTAAATTGATTGAGTTTAAGGGTCGAGCCGAATCACAAAGAGGAGAGTTTAGAGAATAAATTAAGTTTGCCTACACGAAGTGTAAATATAATTCATTTAAATTTAAATAGTATCTTGTGAAACTAATACTGGCTGACAGTACAAAACAATATGAAAATAGTCAAGACCTGATCACCCAAGCCTCATCCTATATAAACCAGTCCACTCAAGGTACGTGCTACAGTAACGATTTACTTTAAAAAAAATAACATTAAAAGTCCAGTTTTGAGCACACCCGTCAACAAATCACTTCCAAACAAAATAAGGAATTTAAAAAATATATTTTTATAAAGTCTTTTTTTATAATTTGTTAGGTAATAAAAAACTTTTTACAAAACAAATACAACCGACATCAATGTAACAAAAAAAATACTGAAAAGTGCAAAATAACTTTAATTTCGGAAGTCTGTGTTTCTATAATAGTTTTGTCTCTTCGTTATTTAACACCCTCTTCCGAAATTAAAGTTATTTTGCACTTTTTAGTGTTGTTTTTTACATTGATTTCGGTTGGTTATTTTTTTGTAAAAAGTTTTTTATTTTACACTTTTTAGTTATGGTACCACCACTAAAAAGTACCCCTCATCCAAACTTAAATACCTTATAGTCAGAGATATGCACTCTGGCTATAAGGTATTTAAGTTTGGCATGACTATTCTAATAATGCCAAACACGGTTAGATTAAATTAATTTATTACAGAGTTCCGGTGCCTAACTTCAGGCTTCTTCATCAGATCAGTTCGATATATTCCCTTCTTCTATCAGTCAGTCATCGACTACACGTATAAATAAAGCAATTTTACTTGTAACGATAGTTCTGATGTGATCCTATGAGGAGTTCTGTTCCATATCTTCGAAGTTCATGATCAGATTATAACAATATTTCTATAGGACCAACTTCGAAGCATAAAATTTCAATTAAAAAAAATTCGTAATCGGTCCTCAATTGACCGATAAATCGATGAATATACATAAAAAAGTACCTACTTCAGCCTAACATAGAACTCGTTTCCATCTTCCTTGTATTTGAAGTTGGTTAGAAAGGCAAAACAGCAATATTCAATTTCAAAAAGTGGGTCCAATATACCTACGTATGTACGAGTATATTCGTATCATATAGGGTGACAAATCGAAAAGGTTGTAAGGTAAAAATAAATGGGTCTCGTTAGCCATGGGATGGCAATTTGTCTTTTATACGCTTTGCAAACTTTCCGAAGTAATATCTCCTAAATGATGGGTGGGGACACCCCGGAGCATATGTTGATATGTATATTTTATGAATAAGTATGTGTTATGAGGGGGAAATCTTTAGAAGCGGATGTAAAGTGCGTTTTATGAAGAATTTCGTACGTGAAAACGGCTGATTGAAAGATTTCATAACTTATTACTTTCAAAATTATGTTGGGATTTGATTAATATGTTGAGCAAGACATTTGTTCAGATTATGTTAGTGAGAAATGTGACTCATCACTGTTTCGACCGAAATATATTCACGACAAGGTCCTCACATGTCCAGCAGTGAATATTTTTTAGTTAAAATGCGCGCATGCTTCGCAATGTAGACATATTCTGTGCTTACTATGTCCTTTCATGTATAACTAGTGTCTGGTCGGTGTCAAGCGCGAGTTGGAATGGCGAACGAAGGGTTCCGTACCTTCCGTAACAAAAAAATGTCAAAAAATACTGTTTTTAGTATGGGAGGCCCACTTAAATATTTATTTTATTCTATTTTTAGTATTTGTTGTTATAGCGACAACATAAATGCATCACCTGTAAAAATTTGGCACGGTGACAGACAGACGAACAGTGTAGTCTTAGGAATAGGGTCCCGTTTTACCCTTTGGGTACAGAACCCCAAAAATATACAGCGATGCTTATATCACTTTTATAAACTTGTTGATCCTGGACAACGAAAGCTTATTTGAGACAAAAATGATGACAATGGCCAGAAAAATAGATTATTTCACCAAAACATCGCACTGCAGTCCTATAACCTCTAGATTAACGTCATTACTTACAAACTGACTGACACAGCCAAGAATGATGTTCACATAATTGTAATCTATAACTCATAGTAACGACGCAATGTAGACGGCAATCAGGTAGAAAGATTCGTGTTAAGTTCACATTAAGAACCCTGCCCGGAGGCGTCACACCGTGTCTACTAGGAAATATACTTGTTGATGTTTTGGCTTGGTTTCTGATTCGAAAGTAAGAAATGTCTCTACATATTTTCTTAAGAATATAATCAAGTGTTTTTTTTATCTATTTTTTATCATGGATAGGCTAGCGTTTGACCACTATCTCACCTGATGGAAAGCGATGATGTGGCCGACGATGGAACACGCTTGCCTAGAAGCAAAAGTTTATTTATTTCACACTTCATGCCCTTATAGGTACAGTGGCAGACTTAATGCCTCAGGCATTTTCTACTAGTCAACCTTTGGGTGATGCGGAAAAAATTAAAAAAACTAATAATATTTAATTTAATGAGAGAATAAAAAAACTTAGCCCTGACTATGAGGTCCCAGATCTGAAGTCCAGTTTAAGCAAAATGTTGTTAGATTTATCCAAAGTACATGGGTTGTCTGAGAGGGAACCCCGAGCTTCCTGGGACGCAAGGCAAAGTAGGAACTGACACGCCCTCCACCCCGGAGCGAGAGAAGTCATTGGATAATTAAATAAAAAAAAAGTTTATCCATAATGGAATATCTCAGAAGTAATTGGATCATGGACAAGTTCCCTGTTGACGGCAGTACACTCGCCCTGTATCACTTAATATAATTAATACAGGTCTCAGGACCCGAATGGCAGATCTCTATGCTCACACCCACTTCAATAACTAATCTCTCTATTCAGTTATCACACTAGAAAGGCGAAAGTTTGTGATTGTGTATGTGTTTGTTTGTTTGTTACTTCTTTACGCGCAAATAGCGGAATGCTTTTCGATAAAACTCTTGGTAATCGGGTAGATAATGTCCTGGAATATAACTTAGAATACTTTTTTATACTGGAAGTATGTTTCCTCAGGACAATTTACTATTATACAATCGCAACTAGTTTAAATATAAATAATCGACAAATACAAGTCTGTGTACTACAGGCACCCTAAACATTCAAGGAATACAGGAGAATTCTCCTTTTGAAGTCGACGAACTTTAATTTCGGCTCGATAAATGGCCACGTCTGTAGTAACGTCAGTAGCGTCCATTAGACAAACTCAATATATTTAACTAACTCCCGAACCGTGCTATAAAACAGTGACTTTCTGAAGCCTACTCCTCGGTAACGGCTAGGTCAATAGGTTTGAAAAAAATATATGTTTATTATAATTATATTATTTATGTACAACATTAACAATATATATTTTTTTCGTAAGACTAATACTTTTGCCAAAAAAAAATAAAATAACATGATATTTTTTTGCTAGTATTCCCTACTCCTTTCAAACGGCTTTGATTTTTAGAAATATTTTTACAGATACAAATTGCTGGTTAAGTGTTCTTCAAAATGAACATAGCATTTGTAAATCAATCAATATTTTGCAATTTAAAATTATTTAACGGTCAGCGGGGCTCTGACCGGGTGCAGCCGGAATTAAATGCACAGATACTATGCCGCTTAGGCATTTAATTCCGGCCAGACGCTCAGAGTACACGACTTAAGCTCACTTAGTATGTTTGCACTCAACATACTTTTTAATACAGTTTCCAATGTCCTTCAAAGTCTTTATTAGGTACTTTTAAAACGATAATACAAAACAATTCTCAAGCCGCACGTAGGCAACTCTTCCCTCTGTCCTGTCGCCGACGACTCTTACTTTTATTTATTGCGTCCAGCGGACAGGAGCGCCAACTTGAGGCGATATATTTTCTCCGGAGACCGTATTTTGTCTCGGTTTACGAAGACGCTCAATTTATCTGCTGGATATTTCTTTTAAGAATCCTACCGCGCAGGTCTGTGGAGCACATGTTGTATATGTAAGGAGTTGAACTTACTCATCCTGTTTTTATCTGGCAACAGTAACGCCAAAGGAAGGTTAATTTGCATCTTCAATTTTTTTTTCTCATTATTTTTATAGACTTGCATTTGACCACTATCGTACCTGGTGGTAAGTTATGATGTGGTGGATGGAGCACGATGCCTAGAAGTAACATGTTCACTCTTGACTTAAAGACCGTCTAAAATATAGCTATCAGGGAATACAGACTACCAAGAAATTAGTTACAAGTGAGATAGAATCAAGACAATTAAGACAAGCCAGCTAAACCCAGCCTTGACATTTCTTTGAGTACTTTTTGCTATTCCTCATACTTTTGGATTTGGACATCCACGCCTACTTATAATCAATAATAATTTTCAATTTTATTTCGTATATCTAATTTATTTTACTTTCTATTATAAATTTTAATTTTCAATTTCATTTCAAATTTTATTAATAATTTAAATTGCATGTATAATGATTTTTTTTTCTGGTGTATTTAATGTTACATTAATTTAAATATCAAAAATATATTGCTGTGCCCAAACAGTGTCTATAATGATGCATAGCTCTAAGCCTGTTTGTACCAACTTACCAACATTGTAGATGCAAATAAATGAATATGAATCTACTAACTACACATAAGTATCAACTTATAACAGAACGTCGAAAATAAATTACAACATTTAAAGGGAAGCATAGTATAAATAAAGATTGGAAACCTCTGACTGAAGTAATGGGTTTAAATATGCCTACTAAAGTCAACAGAAAGTGATTAAATTCAGTATTTGACATAAAAAGACTGTCTTTGTGACCTCCACAACACAATAACTGGGAAACACAAGACTCTGAAACTTATTATGTAAACCAAAATAGACGAGGAATATATTAACATAATTTTGCAGAAGATTTATCACCAATCTACATACATACTAGTAACAATGTAGCAATGAATAAACTTCGTCACACATAGTCTCAAGTAATAAATCAATAGTCGGCGAGAGGCGACGTATCTTATATCGCGTAGATCTGAGGCGAGCTGCCACAGGGGAACTAATTACTGAACAAAGGCGCCTTGCGATTGCCAGTTAATCAAATGAGCGAGCACTCTGTGTCACATTCTGCGGTGTGACGAGTGTGTGTACAGGTTTTGTGTGTGCTATTCAAATTAGGGTGGGAATTTATGGGTATTATGAGATTGAGGTATCTCTAATATTAAGTCTAAGCTTATAATTTGTACTAAATTGTATTACTCTTCTTGCCAATTTGTTGGAATTTATTCTTAAATAGTACGCAAAAATGTTGTTGTTAAAGTTGTGTTGTTGTTTATTGACTTAATAAAATAGTGATACCTGGATATTTCGAGTCTTTCAGGAAGAGAATCGCAACCAACAGTTTGCAGTTTTTGTAAGAAGAGGTATTTTCTTTCCCAATTTAAAAGTATTTATAATAAAATCACTGTATATAAAACTGCTGATCTATTAAAATAAGCATTTTTGATATATTATTTTTAACTAGGAATAAATTTTATGGCAAATAATTTTTAATTAGGAAAGGTAAAACCCTGTATTTCTTGTTAGCTACAACTTAAGGCTTTTTAAGCCAAGTGGTAACAGTTTACTTCTAGGCAAGCGTGCTCCATCATCGACCACATCGTCATTTACCATCAGGTGAGAGAGTGGTCAAGCGCAAGCCTATATATAATAATAAACAAAGCAATCTGTTGTTTACGACGATGTTCCTAAAAAGGCATGATTTATCCAAGTTATTAGTAAGTCTTGTCCGGTATCAATATAAACATCATCATCTTCCTGCCCTAGTCCTCTTTTATTTGCGCTCGGCTAAACAAATCTTTTCCTTCCATTTTATCTGTCACCCGTCACGCTATCACTAACATCTTTATTCTATCATATCACTTCTCCACACAATCCGTTTATCTTTTCTTTGGCCTCCTCCCTCTCCATCCGTCCACACACACATACTTATAACTCTTTTAGTAACATGGTACAAATATAACTCTTTATCTAACCGGAGTCTTGCTCCGTCTTTGTCCTAGAGTTAGTAACTCGCACGCGAGGACGGAGCTCAATTACCAGCTAATCAAATGAGCGCACGCTCGGCTCGGCACTCTGTTGTCGTAAATTAGGTACTTATGTAAAGTTTTACATAGACAGATAGATAGATAGATAGATATATTCTTTATTGTACACCAAAAATGCAAATTACATTAGGAACTTAATATTAATATAGTGTCACAATGGGCGGTCTTATCGCTAAAAGCGATTTTTTACAGACAACCTTAGGATGGATTTGATAGAGAAGGAGAAAAAAGATACGCAGGTAGTTCGTGGGGTACTATTTACATATATACAATACATAAACTAATAAATTTCATATAATACAAACAATATATAATATACATACATATATATATATATATATATATAATTATAAAAAGCAAAGAAATGATGTACGTAATGACGACATTCAAGAGGAAAGGTAGTGATCCTTAACCATATCTTTAAAAATCGTGAGTGTTTGAGCTTGCCTTACCGACACGGGCAAAGCATTCCACAGCCGCACTGCTTGAACTGTAAACGACTTGTCATAGAAATTGGTGGAATGGCTTGGCATCTCAAGCCCCAAGTTTTCCGATGACCTAAGATATCTAGTATGTGTGTCATGAAGGAACTTGAAACGTTCTTTAAGATATGCAGGGGTTTTAGGATTGAACAGAACACTGTAGAGCAGAGACAAGATGTGTACGTTCCGGCGAAGACGTATTGGAAGCCACTTGAGTTTCGTACGAAAATCGGATATGTGATCATACTTGCGCAAGCCAAATATAAATCGTATGCAAACATTTTGAAGCCGCTCAAGTTTATCAAGTTGTGCCTCAGTGAGATCGAGATAACTGACATCAGCGTAGTCAAGGATAGGGAGTAAGAGTGACTGAGCAAGTGCAATTTTAGTGGCAGTTGGCAAAAAGTTACGCAACCGTCTCAGGGACTTGGCAGAAGCAAATATTTTGCGACTTACCTCTTGTAATTGGGGACCCCAAGAAAGATGCTTGTCTATCCAAATGCCTAAGTTCTTGACCTTCTCGCTTATTGGAATAGCAGTACCGTTGAATAGAACCTGTGGCAGTTGGGACCAGTTTACCTTGGGCATCAACCTAGAGCTGCCAACAACAATGACTTGAGTCTTCGATGGATTAACCTTCAGACCGTGTGCCTCACTCCACTCACAAATTGAAGCCAAGTCCTGGTTAATAATGTTGATAGCGGCATCCAAATCCGTATGGGGAGTTTGTCTATAAACTTGCAAATCATCAGCATAGAGGTGGTAGAAGGAAAGAAGTTTTTTGGAGATAGAATTTATGAAAATTGCGAAGAGTAAAGGAGATAAGACGCCACCCTGAGGAACACCGGCAGAAGTATAACACCAAGAAGAACAGGACTCATCTATGGAAATACGTTGCCGGCGGCCATACAGGTAACTACGAAACCAGTCAATCACCGTTGGAGATATGTTAAGAGAGCGAAGTATGGCGAGTAGGATATCGAAATCGACGGTATTGAAGGCGTTGCTAAAATCTAGTAAGCAGAGAACCGTCATATTTCCTCTATCCATACCTAGACGTATGTCATCAGAAACGTTAACCAGGGCTGTGGTGGTGCTATGACCAGGACGAAATCCGGATTGGAATGGATTCAGCAGACTATTCTTGCAAAGAAAAGCACTGAGCTGATTGTGGACCAGGCGTTCTAGGACTTTAGAGAGGAAAGGCAGTATGGAGATTGGTCGATATTCTGAAAAGGAAGCAGGATTTGATTTTTTGGGCAAAGGAGTAATTTTGGCCTCTTTCCATATTGATGGGAAGACACCTTTGGAAATGGAATAATTAAGGATATAACACAGGATAGGAAGGATTTCATCAAGGACAGGGAGTATCATTTTCCGACTGACACAATCGCTGCCAACTGCGTTAGACGTGATTGAAACTATGCTCTTCTTAACATCACAATCAGAGAAATGACTAAAATTAAATGGCGAATGATCCGGGGTTGGAAGGTTAGAAAGATGGTTTAACGTAGATGCCTTCGAGGTCCCATTATAGTAGGACGAAGATGAGAAATGTTGATTAAGAAGATCTATGTCTAAGTCATTAGGAATCGGTTCTTGGCGTGATTTTCCAACTCCCATAGATTTAAGAAATTTCCAGACTTTAGCTGGATCACCGTTTTCAACGGATTCATGAACATGGTGGCGTAGTGCATCCCTACACACCCTATTGCTGCGATTGCCTATATATTGAGTCCTTTTATTTATTGTATTAGTTAACTAGTAGCTGCCAACGGCTTTGCCCGCGTGATAGTAGAAAATTTTCTCAAGCAAACATACTTCCGGTATAAAACGTACCCTGTCTGCCTTTCAAGAGTAAACAAGTAACAATAACATACACACACACACTTACAAACTTTCTCCTTTATGTTAGAAGTGTGATTACTTAGCAGTAATGAGGAAGTGAATGAAGTGGAGAGAGATCTGCCATTCTGGTCCCGAGCCTTGTAGACTCCAGAATTCACAAAATTTCACTAAAGCTACTGTGAGCCATAAAAAAATATCCTTTTTGAGAAGAGAAAAACGAAATAACCATTAAGTTTATTACAATGGAAATATAACAGCTTACCCCTGTCAGACACAATTTTCGTTACTTTTATAACATAATAAGATGGTATATTTTTCAATCTTTTACATGTTATACCGTATAGTGTATGTATCTCTCCGAGCCAAGCCTTCAGCTAATTCACCGATTTTTCTGAAAGGGTTACTTAGAAATGATCCCTCTATTTACGATACATAAGTGGCAGTATTTACATATCAATGTGTCGGTACACAATGTAACCTAAGCTTTATGTGATACATACATTTTTATAATGTTAGATACTTACTTGCGTGGCTGTACTAGATACGGTAATATCAAATGTGAAAATAACATTTCCTAAACGTCATCTGTGACGGCCTTGACTACTGGCAAGTTTTACCACATTTAAAGCGTTTCATTTTACTAGAATGACTATTAACTGCATTGTCATAACTCAGTTTCAGTAGCTTGTCAGTCAGTCCTATGTCAGTGTACCGTTCCCGAACGTGACAATTATTATTTCGAGACGGCAACATATACATCAATGTACAGGGCGCACTATTTCCATGCATCAGTTCCATGCCCTGGTGATCCCTTTTTGCAAGTCACGTTGATAGTTGGAGGGATCGTAAATAGTGTTGATTTCTTCTGAATCTCAGTATAAACATAAGTATAATATACAATATAAGAGATAACCGTATTTAAATATTGACCTAGTTTCATCGTCATTGATTGTAAACAACTCAACACAGAATTGGTTAGGCGTTTTTTCAAAGTGTCATACAAATTTTCACTCTTTCATAATTGCTGTCACACTTTATCTAATGTGCTACAAATATTTGTTCTTGATCAGTCAAAACTGTCGAAGATTTCAACAAGCCATATTGACCCTTTTCTGGATGAACTTTGTAAATGGTATTTCGCAATTTTTGCAGAAAGAGGTTTTCTCTTTCCAAAGTAAAAAGATTCTTCTTCTGGCTAGACATTAATCCCATTTATTGAGATTCCTAATTGAAAAATATTTCTGAATTAATAATATTATAAATATTGTTGAAAAAGAAACCATCAAATATTACATTACACATATAACCCTAAACAAAAAAAAAGTGTAATTTAGTGATAAGTTAATTGTGTTTTGAAATACACAAGCAGGTTCACATTTCTATACCAACCATTAACAATTCCGTCCTTGTACAAGCAGTATAAAAGTGATTGCACGCGACTGTACCACATACATTCAACCTGCTGAAACCTCTCTATTTTATTCAAAAACCCTCTTTTATACGCCTCTGTACCTCACAATGTATGAGGCAATTACGACTTACGTGAAGTCTAGGCGTTCTAAATACTAGGTCATGTACTAGGTCATGCTGTACCTAGAAAATTGTAGTGAACTGTAAGACTATAAAGGAAACTAAACAATCTAATCTAAAGCACACCAACCAATCTACCACTAAACAATCTAATTTAGATCTATGGAGAATACACCTACTATGTTTTAACAAATCGTTTTTTACCGTAGGCGCATGCTTGCTGACGGCAAGCCATGGGTAGCTCGCCGTCCGGCCATCTGGAATTAAGTCCGGGTCGCTGGCGCGTTTTATTCTACGTGAGCCTCAAAGAGATGTCAGCAAAATTGACGGAGCCAGTTAGGGCCGAGGCCTGCCGGGGCTGCGAATTGGTCGAAGGAATTACCGTAGCCCTTGCAAAAAGGGCAACTGAAAGGACTCTGTGGACATCAGGGGCTTCCAAACTCTTGCAGTTTTCAAGAGAGGAGTGAAAGAACACTATCTTTTTATTTCGTCGTAGTTGCTTATAAGTATGTATTATTGAATAATATTATTCGGCATGTAGTATTGGGATATTTAATCTATTAGGTGTTTTATTTTCATATATATAAATATATGAAAATAAAATAAATAAATAAAATAAAACAAAAAGACAGTGATATTTTATGATTATCAAAATCAAGGTTTTGCACGTCAATCTAATACATTTTCAACACCCTTAATCCCCGCCCCTACCCCCACCGCTTGTAGGAACGTAATTAACTGTTTTTCTCACTTGTGTGGAAAAGTGCCCCAGCTCGCACCCGTCCCCATTTACGTATCATGATAGGCGCTTAGTAGCCCCCACGAGCGGCTGCAGCTCTGGTTTATTATTTTCTTTATAAGTGTATTGAAAAACGTCGTTTGATACACGTAGAAATTAATCACTACAGCACTCAGCTACATAACTAACCCTTGCCTGCAGCTCAGGCTCAAGTTCCGCCTCGATTGCAATGACATAGTTTCTCCACTTGTATCATAATGTACTATTTGCACTTTTTACCTATGTTATTGCTGCTTAAATATCAATGTATGTTGAATCCAATAGTTGTAAAGCCTTATATGATATACTTGTAAATGAATTATCTTCCATCTTGGATGATTACAACGTACTTAAACAACGTATGTAAACGAACTTTTGAAACCTTTTCCTTAATAATTATTACATTAAATTAATTCCACAATCTTGTTTGAAATCTTCCTTCGTTCATCACAGCTAACAGGAACACATGCATTCCAGCAGTGACACTGATTGCTCCGAACGCCTGATGGACGAACTTTGAACGTATCGTGTCGTATCGGATGCTTTGCGTTCAGATGAGATGAGAGTCCGTATGATATTGTTTGAGTTGTTAATTATGTGGATACATTAATAAGGTATACAACATTTATATTTATGCAAAAAGAAATTAAGTCATTTAAGACGTTTACACCTGATGAATATGTGCAAAAACTGGGTGATTTCACAATTGTTAGGCAATTGTACATGAAATTACAGTTAAAGGGTTTACCGTTTTATAATTTAAAAAATACGAGTACCTTAGACAAGTTAATTTATTATATCGATCTTTTAAGGCAACATGTAATAAAGGAAAATATAAATCAGCACTGGGATAGCATTTAAGTTCCTTCTTACGTTACGATACATCAGTTGATCTTCGCATTCACATTTTTGCAAACTGCAAAAACGTCTTGAACGTTTTGACAAGTTTTTGAAGTTGATCGCTGCCGACAAGATAAATGATATTTATTTTGCAAATAGGCTTTTAATAAAAAGTCACTTTTATACGTCAATTTTGTCAGTTTAAACTAAACGAGGCCGGTGTTTCTTATCTGAGTACCCTGAGAAGAAACACCGAAACCAACTTAGGGGTCACTCTCTTTTAAAGTCCATACAGTAGGTAAATATGTTAGTGTCGAATATGTTCTTTCGAGTGAACCTAATCAGTCAGAACAAGCATTTTTCAGTATTCCTAAAGCTCAACTCAGGACTGCTATGGAGCTCAACGACCTGACGAACAATACCAAAGAAAGGACATTTGCGTAGGCCACACAAAGTGCTCAAAACTGCCTGACATTATGTTAAAATGATAGAAATGAGACTGTATTGTATTGTAAACGTTTTTAAGTAAGTACCAGAATTGGCCTTCTGATGTTGTTTACAATAACGTAAACCAGAGCCCGTCCTTGAAATAAGAACAAACACATTATCCGACATCTTCCTCGCAAGTCGGTTAATATTTATAGCGCCAATACTTTTATGATGAGGGCGGGATTATGTTTTTATACTTCAGTTACAGAGGCAACAAGGGGATTTTCTTTTGTTTATGAGCTGAGGAAAAAACTTTTCGGGTCGTTTTTTAATCACCTCTAACAGCCCTATTGGAAGGGATCGATAGTTTTTTTTTAGACGTAGGGTAGATAAATAGACAAAATACTCTTTGTTATGTACACCATGTAAGATCATGATTTCCCTAGCCCTTTTCCAATGGTCCGGAGCGAGGAGGAGTTGCAGGCGGTCGCCTCCTTCTGCGAAGCAGTAATGCTAGCAAAGGAAGATTCCGATCCCGATTTCCGGCCACCTCAGGCGCGGGCTTGCAGACGGCGAGCAATGGGTAGCCCACCGTCCGACCGTCCAGTAACCGTCTGGACCAAACCCAAGTCGAAGACGGCGCGTATCCACGCGCGCCTCAGGGAGATGTCGGCAAATCGTAGGGACCCAGCAGGGTCGAAGCCTACTGGGGCCATGGGTAGTGTGAAAACGAAACCCGAGGCCCTGGGTCGAAGGCAAAGAAGCAACAGGAGTGGGTTTTTAGTCAGTAAAAGTCTGACACTATCTCCCGCTGCGCCGAGATTTGTCATTAGATGATTCTCCCACCTAAAAAAAGCCCTTTCCCAAATAACTTAAGGTCGGCTTCCGGTCTAACCAGATGCGGCTGGACACCCACGTTTTACATGGAGCGACCGCCCATCGGACTTGCACAACCCAGTTACTGGATAACACGATACTCCTTGGATAGACTGATGGTTAGACTTTCTGGCATCTGACTACTGGTAACGACTGTCAAAGTTCTACGAATGACAACGGCTTTACGTTTTGTCGAGGCACGGGGTTTCAGTAAGGTCCTATTTAAACTTAGAAAATTACATAATACGAATTCAAAATTCCACATTGGTACTTACCAGGTTTCGAACCATTTTATTGGGTGACAAAATAAGCTTGACAGAAAAAGCTTTGTTTTCTATCAATTCACTTTGTCTTTGTTATTTTTTAACATCATTTGTGAACAAATGTAGACTTTAATAAATGATTTATTGCTAGTTTCGCCGGCGTGAACACATGTGACCTAAATATGCACTGCGGCAAACTTTTCATAAATTTTATGCTTTGAAAAATTTTAAACGTATAAAATTTATGAACATGGAAGGAAATCACAGAATTGGTTCGGTCGGGCTACTAGCCTGTAAACTTGTCTGCTCAGGGCGCTCGCTGATAAAATGGTTAGGGACAGGACAATGTAGCGAGCGGAGCGATTTTGATAATATTTTTATGACAGTATATTCATGGTTGGTTTGTAATTTAACGGCACGGTTGCCACAGTGGTTGAGCGATTGGCTGCTGCACTGCATATCGCGGGTTCAAATCCCGTTCGGAACAAATATTTGTATATTCAAAACAACTATCTGTAATAGTGGTTTCGTGTCTGGGTGTCCTGTGCATGTCAGTTTACATGTTTGTGAACGGACTCACGATGCAAAATTATCAGGCAACGCATTTTTTTGACTTGAGCATAAACCATTAAGATAAACCGGTTGACTTAAAATCTTTCTATAATAGGTTATCTATTTAAAAATCAAAAATACTATCCCATACTATTACAAATTGTTATAGAAATAATCTTCATCTTGATTACAGTGTAAAACAGTACTCTGTCATATGACAAGAACTTTTCGGACATCACTTAAATTAATGTACCTGAGAACTAACACTCTGGAACTAGATTATCTAACAACGCTTCATAACTCAAATACGCGTAGTATTTGTGTTGTACCTAATCCATCATAATCCCGCCGCGCACCACTCGAACAACTAGAGTGCTCATCTGTTTGTGACGATCTGAGACGGGACGGTACTACTAGTACGTAAGGCGGACATTTTCAAGAGCCGTGTTTACTGTCAACATCCAGATAATTAATTTACTCAAAACAAGTTAAGTCCTGGACAACTTGTTCTGAATAAATTAACATCAACGTATTTACAGAAAAAAGTGAAGAAGAAATGTTACATTTAAATTTTCATTGTATGTAGGTAGTGGTTTAAAAAATAATTTGAAGTATTTTTTAGGGTTTATGGAACCCTAAAAAACCCCAAAGGGCAAAATGGGACCCTATTACTAAAACTCCGCTGTCCGTCTGTCACTAGGCTGTATCTCATGAACATATAGTTAGTCATATAGTTAGACAGTCGAAATTTTCACAGATGATGTATTTCTGTTGCCACTATAACAACAAATACTAAAAACATAATAAAATAGATAACTCCCATACAACAGATATTGTATTTATGCCATTTTTATAGATAATAGTACTTAATTAATACTTTGTGTGCGAGTCCGACTTGCACTTGGCTGGTATTTTTAGGATTCCGTAGCCAAATGGCAAAAAACGGAACCCTTATAGATTCGTCATGTCTGTCTGTCTATCCGTCCGTATGTCACAAGCAGCCACTTATTTCCGAAACTATAAAAACTATCTGTCGAAAATTGTTAAGTAGATGTATTCTGTGAACTGCATTAAGATTTTCACACAAAAATAGAAAAAAAAAAACAATAAATTTTGGGACCCAACTCCACACATCCATACTTAGAACTGAAACTTAAATTTTTTTTTTCATCAAACCCATATGTGTTGGGTATCTATGGATAGGTCTTCAAAAATGATATTGAGGTTTCTATTATCACTTTTTTCTATACTGAATAGTTTGCGCTAGAGACACTTCCAAAGTGCAAACCATGCAAACTTCCACCGAAAATTGGTTTGAACGAGATCTAGTAAGTAGTTCTTTTTTAATACGTCATAAATCGTAAACCGCAATTTACCTTTCAAGTTTATATGGAACCCTTAGTGCGCGTCCGACTCGCACTTGGCCAGTTTTTATTTTATTTATCTTTCAATAAGACAGGAACTATTCGATATTAATAGGCGGTTTTCGATTGAAAATTTAGAGTAAGACCAATCCTCAGGCTATTTTACAACCGGTCCTAAAATCCTAAACTTCTAGCGTAACTTTGATAACAATATTAATTATCCGTTTTACAATTGTAGAGGTTTTTTTTAGGTAGGAAATTATTCAATGACTTCTCCTGCCCTAAGGCAGAGCGAAAGGGCGTGTCAGACTTTTACTGACTAAAACCACACCTGTATCTTTCATTTGCCCTTTGCGTTATAGGATCATGTGTTTTATTTTCAGGAATTTCCCGTGGCCCCATGTGGCAATGCTATTTGGCTATAAGATTGTGTTAGTGTATACAAATCGCTCAACCGTCTGTTTCGCTCGACAACATGTCCGCTACCTAACCGCGACTTATCGCTGAAGCGGATGATGGCACTACTCGTTTGTACAGGAAGCTCATATAGCTAACTTTTTGACTTCCACTGCTCATATCTATACTACGATAGCGTTTTATAGATAGCAGTAGTAAAAGTGGGACGATATGTGATGCAGGTCAGGTTTGTGTAAGTGCACAGGAAAGTGCCTGTATTTATGTCATACACTCCTAGCTTCAGACAGCGGTTTCTCCCGCATGAAGATAGAAAATACGCCTAGGATAAAAGTATTTAACCAGTATTGTATGGAATTTGGCACATGTGCTAATATCGCGAATCTCAATACTCAATAGCATTGTGAGTACTAAATTTGGTTGGACTCGTAATATAATCACTTTAATCGAAATCCGGAACGCTGGGCATGTGTATTTCATACAAATTGTATGAAATACACATTCAGTTGTTTGAGCGTAAAACAATAACAAATAAACACACACATACAAACTTTTACCTTTTTAATATTTGCGTGACTTTTCCGACTTGCAGTCTGTCTGAGGAATTTTATTCTTTGCTTTTAATTCACATAATTTTAAACAATAAGCTGTATACGGGTTATGGAGCGCAATATCTTGTTTTTTTTGTTAAAGAAGCGTTGCGCCACACTAAGAATAACTGTGTCCCCTAGAGCACCGATTGTACATACGGTTGTGCAACTTTAATGACCTTAAAAAACGCTTAATTGTCGTTTTTTACACACGAAAATTTAAATGTTATTCAGCCGAAAATTTTGGACTCGTATGTTTTTGGTTTTCCGGGAAAAAAACTGAAAAAAAAATTTTTTTTGGTGATTTTACTTAATACCCCGCGTGCGTGTATACAACATGGGTGCGTTCACAAACATGTAAAACTTACATTTTATGCATGTGAGTTTTATAAGTTTCACATTCAGATCCGAAACCACTATCTGTAGGCCATACAAATATTTGTTTTTGAGGGAAACAAACCCTCGACAGGCCGCGCAGCAGTCAATCTCTCAACTACTGCACCAGCCGTGTCGTCGTACACAGGTATGTAGTATGTATCGCCTGGTTATTTGACTGCCAGAACCCAGAGACCAAGCCACACAATAGCACACATAAGGCCAATAATATATACATAATAAAAGGAGAAACTGGCGGACTCTCATATCAACGCACAACCGAAACTAAAGGGCTTAGGAGCATTTCATTTTGCACAAGGTTTCCTTATATGATGCAGGCGAGTACCAAGAGAGGATTCTCCAAAATACACCCCATAAGGGGATGAAACGGGGTCCAAAGTTTGTATGAAGGAACATTTTTTCACGCAGGTAAAGCCGCTGGCAAAATCATAATCAGATAAACTAAGCGGTATTAAATAATAATAATAATATATCTTTATTCAACAAAAACATAGTAGTAGATGATGACAATTCACAGGATCGTTTGCTGTGTACAAAGATTACAACAAATTGGTGGCTGAGGTGCTGCATTCCTAGCTGGATTAAATATAACCGTAGGGGCCCATCAGGGTCGAAGCCTACTGGGGCCACGGGTACTGTGAAAGTGAAACCCGGGGCCCTGAAACAAAGGCAAAGAAGGAACAGGAGTGGGTTTTTTGTCAGTAAAGGTCTGACACACCCTCTCGCCCCGCCCAAGAGCGTAAGATATCATTGGATGATTTTCCCTCCTAAAAAGAAAGAAGGTTAAATATAACCTGTGTTAAGGAGTACAGTGCCGGTTCCTAAAGAAAGAAATAATAAAATAAAACACAGTATGCATTATAGTACATTATGACGTGCTTACTACAAATAAATCTTGACAAGACAACAAGAAGCCTTGTTTTATACATATTTATTTTCCTAATTTGAGCATAAATCAAAAGCATCCTAAATAATGTATATCATTAAAGTTAATGGCCTGGTCTGCTGCAGACTAAACAACGTCCATTAATTGAGTCTAGACCGAATCTGAGGCTAATGAAGAGATCAGTCAAATTGATTGAACTTCTTAACTTACATCATTTATCCATTAATTAACTGGCATTATCGAGTGACTGGTTCAATTGATTGTTTACTAAGTGACGGTTCTTAATGGTTTTTAATGAATAAACCTAATTTCAGTTCGATCTTGATTTATTCGAATTAAAAAAAAATAACGAACAACCAACTACCACCATAACACCCCACACACACACACACACACTCTACTAATTAACTGTCTGCGTGCCTTTTCTCCTTCTCTATCAAATGCATCCAAAGAATGTCTGTAAAATATCGCTTTTACAGCTAAATTTAATGCAGTATTTTCCTTATTGTGTACTATAAAAAGTATGTCTAACTATTGAGATTACAACGTTTTGTAAAGAAAAAAAATAGATTATAAATATTTGTCAAATCTGTCTTCTACAAACAAAAAGTCTTAACGCAGGTAGGTACTATAAGAAACGTAACATTGAAACCATTTTCCGTTGGGATTTACTAAAGACGAGGAAGGCCTCACTCTTCTAGATATTTTTTTACGGTTGGGAAAACTGTATTCAGATTTGATCGAAGATTGAAAATCAAACAAAGATATAGCATGTAAAAGAGTTACAAACCCATTTTCAAAATTTCCGATCTACTGTGAATCAATTCCATTAGGTTCCTCTCCGATATTTTTATTTTTTTATTCAAAAATAGAATTTATTGTCTATTCAAAACATGAATATTTCTAAAATAATATTATAAAGAGGAAAGATTTGATTTTGTATTTGTTTCTTTGTATGTTACGATTTAACTCAAAAACTAGACCGATTTTCAAAATTTTTTCACGAGTAGAAACTTTAACACTGAGTAACATAGACCTATATTTTCTATTTTCACGCGAGCAAAGCCGCTGGCAAAAGCTAATTATAAATATAATGTAACCAAAAAGAAAAACGTTGTAACTTTGCTCCTTAAAATAGAACCTCGCTTTAAGCCCTGTGTTGTGATAATACATATTCAGACTGTAAATTGAAAATCAAACAAGTGTACAAAAAATAATAGATTTGCTATAAATCTTTATTTAAAATCCTCCTTTGATATTCTCAGTTATTCCCAATAACATTTAAGCTTCCTCTTCTCTATGATACACCTAGTCTAAGAACACTAACTACCACCAAAGACCTATATTTCCTAGTCTTGTGTATGTCGACTCGCAGGTACACGTCGCGACGTCGTCGGCGCGACGTCGCGGCGCCCGCCTGTTTGCTCACTTATCGAACTGAGACAACACGTCATAGGGTACAGAAGTATTAGTTATGATAACATCCCTAACACCTCTATTAATGGAGTATTGCATGTATGAGCAATGATATTCTACAGACAATTACTTATGTTATTAAAAAGAGAACGTCGTTTATATTGCGTACGTCTTGCCTACTGCGGTCTATCCGTCCGATTATAATTTAGTGGCTTCAAGGCTAGAGTTAATAGGCTCCTAATAAACTAGTGCATCAATGATTGCATCACCACCTAACATCAGGTGGTGGATCGCAGTCAAGCAGTAGTTTATATTACTTTAAAAAAAAAACAATAACTGCCTCTGGCAGAACCAGGTCTGTTACAATTTCATATGAGCCAACTTCTAATTGACATAATATCTTTAGTTGAGACAAGACATAACCATGGTCGTTTACTTATATTGCATGGAATTAGGCGGTTCCGAACATAACCATGGAGAATTAGAGAGCGCTTTTAACTTTTGCTAATTCGCTTGCTTAAAAGATGTTACTTATCCTGCAAAATGAGAAAAACTAAGCAAAAATTTGATGCAAGGCTTGGCGCTATGTATCTTAATTTATAAATTATATAAACTGGTCATTTTCACATCAAATGACAGTTACATAAATAGTCGTCTGAAAATGAAAAAACGTTTCTTATATTGCAAAATTATTTCCAAGTTCGAATGTTGGTGATTCTGGTGTTGTCTTTTTATTTTTGACACCGACTTGAGAAGCTCCTCTTTATTTGGAAGTCGGTTAAAAACGGATCTTCTGAAGCCAGTGTCTTTCGAAATGTCGGAGACAAGCGTTGCGTACCGACGGGAAATAACAACTCGTGTACTGGCAGTTGTTATGACGTCATGTCAATCTAAGATGGCCGCAGTTTGCTTTGCTTTTATTATCCGTGGAAGAAGAAATCTTACGTTGACAAACTAGAAAGTAAACAAATCTTGTACCGTTTCTGCTAAATATACGTATAATGAGTTTATAAATATATGTTCGAGAGCACTTGTTGATGTGACTTCAAAATATTTAATATTTACAAAAAAGTAGGTACAATTGTAAGCCCTTTTGGCGATCGAACTTATTACAAAACTTTCAAGACAGTTTTTTATTATTATATATAGGCTAACGTTTGACCACTATCTCACCTAATGGTAAGCGATGATGTGGCTGACGATAGAGCACGCTTGCCTAGAAGTAACCTATTCACTCTTGACTTGAAAAATCCCTAGAAAACTCCTAGGTTGTAGTTAACAAGAGACACAAATTCCGACATACAAAAATATACGTGAAGACTCACAGGTGAAATATATTTGATTTTTTTTCAATACTCCATAATAATACCACATCAAAACAAAAGATACGAGAGCATCAACAATAATCTGCCAACCCTATATTACTCCCCCCCCCCCCCTAGCGAACCCCACAATCTTACAAACCGCAACATTTGAATACAAGACGGCATTTAAGACATCCACCATAAGACGTAACGATGCCATACAATCTTTAGCATAAGCACCAGTATGTAAGTATGTGCGCAATTAAAACGTAAGAGGTTCTATAAAATAGCGGCACACAGGAAATAGATACGTAACGAAGGTTTATATAAGACAACGACCAAAGAATATATATAATAGCAGAAATATGAAACAAATAAGGAAAGGAGAATACTAGAAATTCAAGATTCATAGCATTTTATTTCAAACTAGCTTTTGCTCGTGGCTTTGCACGCATACATAAAATGTAGCCCATGTCACTCAGGAATAAAGCAGCTTTCTATCGGTGAAACATTTTTCGCAATCGGACCAGTACTACGTCTAAAAGTGTTTTTAAAAACACCTATTAATCATTTAACTTTAATGTATCTTAACTGTAAGCTAGGATTCATGTTAATGTGAAACGATCAAAACACTTTTTCATTTTAAACAATTTATCACAAGCAGCTGTCGAGCTATATAGAGCTATCTAGAGAGAGTGTTACCAGCCAAACAGAACTAGATCTGAATGACGATAGTGACGGTTCTTGAACGTAGTTTACATGTGCAGATCATGTTCAGTTTGATTAGTTTTTTTTTTTTTTTAAGGTGGGATAATCATCTAATGACAAAGCTCTTGGGTGGAGCGAGAGATAGTGTCAGACTTTTACTGACTAAAAACCCACTCCTGTTCCCTCTTTGCCTTCATCCCGGGGCCCCGGGCTTCGCTTTCACACTACCCGTGGTCAGTTTCATTGGTGAAATTAGTCCTTAGTTGTATTCCTACTACGGTCGGCGGCGACGACCTTTCGCGCCTGGCTCTAGTTCAGGCCATGGTCCGGAGTGAGAGGGAATGGGTTGGCTGTCCCTTCCGTCTGCGAAGCCATAATGCTAGTGACATCCTCATGCCCCCTGTGACCTTGTCCCCGACTACCAGCCACGGTAGGTGCAGGCTTGCAGGCGATGAGCTACGGGTAGCCGCCCGGACCGAGCACAAGTTATCGACGACGCGCAGTGTTCCACGCATGCCTCAAAGAGAGGTCAATAAAACCGTGGAAGCCCAATAGATCCACGAGGGTTTTCTAAAAAGAAAGCCCGTAGTCCTAAAACTGAAAGACACAGGTGTGGTTTTAGTCACCCTAGAGCGAGAGAAGTCATTGGATGAATTACCACCTCAAAAAATACTACTTTGTTACGAGAAACGCGCGAGAGTTTAACGTACTGATTTAGGTTGACAAAACTATTTGGGTAGATAGACTCAAAGAGTTCTGTAAATGTTTTAAAGTATTCGGTTCTTCGTAGGTCACTTGGTAGAAACCTTGTCTCCCAAAAGGATCACAACCCGATTTAATCATTACTCAAACTAATCTCCGTTACAGCAAGGCAGTTTACATTAAGCTGGTCAGCTTAATGTATAGCCATAGCCACAATATTACAAGTGGCGTAATGTTTGCTACTAGAAGGTACCAACTATACGTCTCACAAATGTATCTACAGTAAATACGATTCAACAGTAATTGCAATAGCTTGACTGTATTCACAACATCAGAATTGTGCCATTAAATCACAGTTACAATCACACATGTACGATCCTATCACACTCAGTTCGAGTAAGCCTACTGCGTCACCCTAAACTGTGGCTCCAACGGTAGTATTAACATAAAACACACGCCACATCTGCATAAAGTTTGCGTCAAACTGACGCGACGAACACACACACACACGTACGTACGTACGTCGTTTGAGTTTGGTTGAATTGCCGCGGTTTTCCTAGTGTTATGTGTGTGGGTATGTGTAATCACTGACACACTCACACTGTTGCACTGTGCTTTGTTTTGTAAGTTATGGCCAATATTTTTGTGTGCTCAACACAGTTTCTAACTAGACAATTTTTTTTTTGTATTATTGTTGGACCACCGTTTTTTATATTTACCTTATACTAAGCGATGATATGGTCAAAAAAGGAGAAATTTTACCAAACTGTAACATATTTATTCAATCAAATCATTAATATGCTTAATATTTAAAATTCTTCTACGCCGTAGCACTGTGCTACGACAGCGTAGCATCACGCTACGGCGTAGTCATTGGGTTTTCTTTGATCGTAATAAAATCACGCATCGTTGAAGTATGGAGACGCGCATAATGTTCACCGAACAACTTATTCAACCGAAGTGTTAATCAAGGGAATTAAACCCTTTTTGTGAAATATCTCAACCCAACAGGGAGTGATTCTAAATATGTACCGGGAGAGTTTACCTGATTTATTTTTAACTTGCTTCTGCCAGCGGCTTCACCCGTGTGCAAGTAGAAAATATGTAGCTTATGTCACTGAGTGATAAAGTAGCATCCTCTTGGAAATATGAAATAAGTTATAAAATCAATCCAGTAGTTGCAGAAATTAACTCCTACATACAAACTTACAAATTTTACCTCATTATAATATTAGAGAGCCCCCTGCAGGTTGGCGGATGCTCACATTCTAGGACAAACCAGTTTCCTCACGATGTTTTCTTTCACCGTCTTCACAGCAGTGGTGATGAAATATGTTACTCAAAGGAAAGTGCCTACTCAAGCCACCACAGCTCTGTCAATCTATGTACAGACACTTAATTATATGAGTGTGGTAAGTACACGTATGTCGCGCAAAACGCTTGACTGAATCCGATGAGGGTGGCGCGCATTGTGTCACTGTGGAATTACGAGTGTTGCCGTATTTAATGTAATATAGGATACGCTTGTCTTCCGTTACGATAATTGTGTTAGAGGAAGCTGCTTCGTTGAAAGCATTATGGGAAAGTCGTATCTCTATTTGTTGATTTTTTGAAATCAGATTGTATTCATCACAAATGTATAGTTCACTAGCTTCTGCTAGCAGCTTCGCCTGCACGTAATTAGAAAATATTATAACCTAATGACATAAGTTATATTATTTTGTAATTATTAAACATGCAGGCGTTAGTGAAAATCCTTTTTGAATTTATAAAATCTTCGTTTTTGGATTAATTCATTACAAAAAAAAAAACAAAATTACAATTGTTTTTTCGTTTTAATATTAATATAGACAATGTTAATTAATTTGTAATTTTCAATATCGGAAATTTCAATCGTGGACAAACTCGGCCTAAAAATAACTTACTTATGATCTATGAGAATATGAGCGATTCTGAGTATTACTGAACCTTAATCATCCTCTAACTCAAATTGTTTTAGGTCTGAAACATTATGAGGAATCTTTATTGAATCATCAGTAGTTTTAAGATGATAACATCTACTATTTAAATCAAGTAGAAGAAAACAATATTCATGTCCAAGCTATACCAAAATACATCTAACATATACACGATTCACTCAACTGCCATTAATATGCGCACCGCCTAACTTGCCATTAAAACCCTAACACTGTACCAGTGTAGACCGGCTTAACTTGTACTTACAACTGGAGGGGGGCTGGTGGGGTAAGCGATAAGGGGGTGTGGGGGGAGAGTAAAAGCTCTGAATTAACAGCATACAACTCAAAAACTTGGCGTAAAAGTTCAGTAATAACAGTTCCGTTTTACTGTTTGACTGTTCATCTGTACAGGAATTAATGTTATGAACAAGTATATTTAGGTACTTGATATATTTTATGAATGATTTTTTTTACTATTTTAAGTTGTCATTATGTCTATGGGTTGATTTACGAAAGGGAAACCCGTGGTCCTGGAACGCAAAATCAAACATTTATTACAAAAAAAACAACCGACTTCAATGTAAAAAAACAACAACTTTAATTTGGAAGTCGGTGTTTTTCTAATAGTTTTTTTTCATCATCTTCCTGCCCTTGACTCGTTTTATTTGGGGTCGGCACTACACGTTTTTTTCTTCCATTCTGTCCTGTCACTCGTCACGCTACCAGTAACTCTCTTTTCTTTCATATCACTTCTCACACAATCCATCGATCTTTTCTTTGGCCTCCCTCTCCCTCTCCATCCATCACACCACATGTAAATTCATAACTCTTTAAGCAACATGCGCTTCATCCTTCCATGCGCTTCTAATAGTTTTTTTCTGTTCGTTATTTAACAGCGACTTTCGAAATTAAAGTTATTTTGCACTTTTCAGTGTTTTTTTTTTACATTGAAGTCGGTTGTATTTTTTTGTAAATGTATTTTTTATTTTACACTTTTCTGTTATAGGTGCTCCTCAGCCAAATTGAAATACCTTATGAGGTATTTCAATTTGGCTATGGTCAGAGTACATCTCATGACAATTCTAATAGACCCAAACACGGTTAGATTACATTATTTTATTACAGAGTTCCGGTGCCTAACTTCAGGCTTCATCATCAAATCAGTTCAATACAATCCCCCTCTTCTTTCATTCAGTCATCGATTACACGTATAAAGAAAGCAATTTTACTTATTACGACGGTTCTGCTGTGATCCTATGAGGAGTTCTGTTCCATATCTTCGAAGTTCATGATCAGATCATAGCAACATTTCTATGGGACCAATTCGGAAGCATAATCTTTCAATGAAAAAAAAATTCAAAATCTGACCACAATTGACTGAGAAATCGGTGAAAATACATAAAAAAATATATAATTTATAACATAGATTTTCCTTCTTTTTGTAAGTCGATTCAAAAAGAAACATAGGTGTAGTTTTTGTTAGTAAAGGCCCGAAACGCCCTCCTGCTCTACTTTAGAGCGCGAGAAGTTATTGTATGATTTCCCAGCGTAAAAAAGAAAAACTGCCAATAGGACTGTGGAATTGGTAGGGAGTAAATTATTGAGGTGAAAGAAGTTGGTCCATTTAGTTGATCTGTGCCATATTTTAACTAGGCATATGTCCATTAAATCCAAAAATTTCATTTCACACAGGCATTTTTAAAACGTCAGAAGCTAGTGAACTGTTCCAATTGGTCGTTCCCTGTAGAGAAAAACCGGCAAAAAAAACTTCACGTTTGTTCATGTAAAAAGGTACCTATACAAATTCCTGACTAAACCCATAATAAAATTAAATATGGCGTCATAATATTACATTTATATCTCTCAAGTTTCTCTGGTCCCATGCAATAATTCCTCTCATAAAAGAAAGGTTCAAAAGAACTGACTGTAATTCGTAGAAATGTTTATAAGTACTGTATGCGAATGAAAACTCCCCGAGGCGATGAGAATCCCTCGCACAACCCAGCCAAAAGATATGTAATTATAATATAAAGTACTCAAAATAACCTCAACTTGATAAAATTATCTTTTATCCCAAATATCGCTATGAGTCGTAAATTCACGAACGATTTGACAAAGGCTAGCTCAGTCGTAACAATACGCAATCTTTTTACGTTTGATCTTTTAATATATCAGACAAAAAGAAAAGATCACCATCTTTTTTAATTTTACTAATCTAAAAAAGATTTTTGTGGATAAAAAATAAAAAACCAACCAAGTCTGAGTCAGACTCACGCCCGTAGAGTTCCGTACCATTATCTATACAACATTAGACACTATGGTATAGCTTTAAAAAGATGTAGTGACATCTATGGCGTCACATAAGAACTAATTCTGCATCGTGCAATTAAAGTTCTTTAAGCGATTGGAACATATAGAACAGCCCGAAATCCTCTATCGGGCAGTAGCCCACCAGACATAACACCCGTCTGGTTGGAGGATCCTTCTTTTTCAACTGAGGTTTGCGGGACTTTACTCTCTGTTCCGCATACCTCCAAACTGGTGACCCTCGACAAAGAACGTCAGCGCAACCTTCGTGCAGCTACTACTTTGTGACGTCATTATCATTTCCTCAAGCTTTCGAGCAGCGAGCCATACAGCCAGCTCCCACGGCTTTAAAGGGTTTCCTGACCACCAGCATGCCTACCTGGTCATACCTGGTCATCACCCTCAGCCACATCACTGACCTTAGCTAAGCACACCGCACCTTCGGCCAGTCACATGAAGAGCTATGAAGAACCTCTCCTGGTCGACGCAAGCAGTCAAGTCACTACGTCGCACAGCACCGCTCCGACTCACTGGAGCCAGTAGCACTTCTCCTACTCACTGGAGCCTGCAGCATCATCCCGACTCACTGGGACATCTTCACCCCGACTCACTGGGACATCATCCCGACCGACTGGGACAGCGTCATCCCGACTCACTGGGACAGCACCACTGGGGTATCACCGCAGATAGTTCCGACTCACCGAGAACTATGCGGCATTCGGTTCAGACCCACTGGAACCAACCTACCACTAGCCAGGCACGCATGTAGAAGCATCAAAAATCATCGATCTCCGATCTCCGGAGGGGAGTGATGTAGCTCGAAATCGAAATCTTCTATCGGGTAGTAGCCCACCAGACATAACACCCGTCTAGTCGGAGGATCCTCCCTTTTCAAAAGAGGTTTTCGGGATTTTACTCTCTGTTCCGCATACCTCCAAAAAAAAAACAATCACGTTTGTTGTATGGGGGCCCCACATAAATATTTATTTTATTTTTAGTATTTTTGTCATAGCGTTCACAGAAATACACTATCTGTGAAAATTTCAGCCGACTAGCTATCACGGATCATGAGATACAGCCTGGTAACAAACGGAGTAGTAGGGTTCCGTTTTTACACTTTGGGTACGGAACCCTATACAGGAAGTTGCTGAAAATGTGTCACTCTAAGAAATCGGTTGTGCGGCAGGTTTTGTCAGTGAGTGTCCGACTGGTTGCTGAGACCCACGTTATGTTGTCAGGTTACAAAGGGTGAAGTTTTGTTTGATACGTGAGAAGGCTTCGACATGTGACGGCTTGTTTTGTCTCAGTTGTGAAGCGTCTCAATCTTAGTTGTGTCTTTATTAGTTAACTACAAAGTGAAATAATGTTTCATTGGCACACATTTCCGCATTTTGGCAGCGGTCTCGACTTACGAGTTACACATAGCGAGTTCAACCAGACAGGTACTTTACTTAGTGTAATTTATGTTTTCACTGCTCTCAAAACTATGAAGGAAAACATCGTGAGGAAACCGGCATGTCCTAGAACCAAAAATTCGAAGACATGTGACATCCACCAACCCGCACTGGGTCCATAGGATGGGATTACGGCCCATTCCCACTCCTAGATAAGAGGCCCGAGTCCCAGCAGAGGAAACATTACATAAGTTTGGTTATGCTGTTATTTATTTATAGGAACGATTCAATAATATTCGTTTAATTTATTTTATATCATAGGAGTGAATATCCTCGCTGCAGTTCGCCCGCTGTTAAGAGAATAGGTTATTTCTACGCAAGCTTGCTCTATCGTCGACCACATCACCGCTTATCATCACGTCACACTAATAAAAGATAACAAAATAATAATTTTCTCATTATATTAGCCTGCTTCCCTGGTCGATTATAAGACTGTATGAGAATTTTGCAATTCGAAACCTCATTAGTAGAGCCACTATCCAAAGATTTACGTACCTACATAATTACGGGTATATTTGCCAGCTAAACTTTAGTAATAAAAGTTTTACTATTTCTGTTCCAATATTGGGTAAGTCTGTTTTGCAGCCAGAACTAGCACGATCAAGTAGAAACTTAGTTCGCTTTGAGATACGATATCATAGGATGCAACATTATGTACCTATTACTGAAAGAAGTTTCCATTACACGTTAGGAACAGCATTCAAAGCAGGTTTATATGAAAGTACATAATAAATCTGATTCAAAAGCTATATTGATTTCTAAATGGACAGAGGTTGTGTAATACATAACCTCTGTCCATTTACACTTCATTACTTATGTGTAATGTGGCCAAAACCATAAGGCTTCATAGCCAAAATTTGTACACAAAGCATAGGCTTCGTGGACGTAAATCAAATTTTGTCTGGAATATATGTAGTGCTAGCTTCTGTCAGCGGATTTGCCCTCGTAAAAGTAGCAAATTGTTCTAAAGTTATATACTCCCGGTATTTAAAATAAGATATGGTCGACCTGTGTGTCAAATTTCATTCAAATCCGTGCAGCCGTTTAAGCGTGAGTTTGTAACAAATAAACACAAACACGTACATTATGTATATAGCGACTTTATAATATAAGTGTTTGTTTCATACCAGATGAAATCTCTCACAAGTAGCTCGGTTACTGGAGACGAAAATCAGTGCTCTCATTTCCTCGCAAAGAAATCAAGTCGGTGATAGGACCACGCATAATAACTTCCATACATCGCCTCAACTTAGATTACCGGAGTTGTCAAGTGATTACCGAACAACAAACGTAGGAGACAGCCTCGCTCACTGCTTTTGTTTTTGTTCTAGTTTATTTATTTCGGAGACTTTATCGAGTAAAACAAAGAGTAAATTGGATTAGCTTTGGGAATTTTATTAAAGGCATGTGTGACTTGAATATTGTACGTAATAAAGGGAAGATGTTTTTTTTGTCCCTCAGTTATTTTACGAGCAACAGAACCGGCCTGGCGGTAAATCTCAGATTTAAATGAAAACCATGTTTCAATCTTAATGAAAACTTTAATCACAATTATTTATTAAGTATACATAGAAACAATTAATTGCTCTCGATATAAAATTAATATTTCCACCGCTGTTTTACAGACAGAAACATTCAACAAACCACGAAGTTTGAATTAATATTAATAAACATAAAATAAATTTAAATTATACGTTTTCCACGCGGTGTGGTTTCCATCGGGTTTACACGGGTGGTCACTTGAGTGGGGTTTGAAATTAAATTTGAATAACACTACGGGTAGGTATAAATGTCACTTTACGATACGCCAGGGAAATAATAGCTCATTCTATCGTTACATAAGAACGCACAAACTGAAATGAGTAGTAGTATCAAAATTAAAAAATCAAGATATTTATTTATTTTATTCATTTATTTTACTATTTACATACACACAAAAAACAGAAAAAGACAATATAAAATAGACAATAGAACAAAGGTACTGCTTATTTGTATTTAAAATGTAGACAATAGTGTGTAGAAAGCAAGAGAAGAAGAAGGTATGAAATCTTAATTTAAACTATCAAATAATACAAATATGTATTTAAATATAAAAATGAAATACATAAATAACTAATTATACCTTCTATTATAAATAAATATCATATATAATACATATATGTATATATATTACGTAATATGGTCAGAATCGGCTATAGAATCGATTTCACCTATAATAAACATATTGTTATTTAGTTTAGGATAAAAACAAATATATATTTTAATAAATACTTGATTAATCTTAATTACGTCACAAGCGTGTTCGTGTGTGCGTGCGTACATACCAATACCAATATGGTGTTGTTTACAATTAGGAGAAAGAATTTCTTAAAAAAAATATCAATATTGAAATGCATTTAAGAAAAAATATAGTGTTTAATTTATGATCGTAACTTAATTTTCTAATTGAAGTGTTCAGCGATATTCCAGTTACATATTGTATATTTTTTTCTTACCAAATAAAATAATGTTATTCTTATGGGTATCAGGTAAGGGCTGCAGAAATATAACAAAGGCATCCCTTTTCCCCTTATCACCTTATTACTAAGCACCAGTTCTTATCGAACCCAGAAATCAGAGCTATGAAATACAGTCTATAAGTCATTGTCTTTTAGCTACAATGCCAAGTAGCAAGGTCAAAAACTTCTTGTCACAACAGCCCGTCGCAAAACGTCTAACTATTGCCAAGCCCTTCATCATATCGATTTGCGATACTGCTGTTACATAGTTACACCCGTATTTATCAAAACACTACCCCTCGTCAGTCGCGATGTCACCCTTTCGCAAAGTAACACACACAGGAGCTTCTATGTGTGTGTTTGTTATGTGTGCGTGTGTGAACATCAATCGATTGCTAGGTAGTATAAATAGGGGCAGCCCTGACGTCACCTCGTTAATATTTTAAGTCAGGGTTGTCACTGCAGTTGACGGTTTTGTTGGTGAAGAAAAAGGAAAGAATGGCACTGCATTGTACTATAATTAAATCAATAACCTTTGCTTTACACACTCGAACACTAAAATTTGTATAATAGAATGAGCAGAGGTCGAAAGCACGGTTGTTGTTGTGGTTGAGCGATTAGCTGCTGCTCTGACTGTCGCGGTTTCGATTCCCTTAGGGAAAAAATATAACTAAAAGAATGTCCATGGAGTTTCTTGTACGTTTTTCTTCATAGAGAACTACGCTTTGGAATGTACAATTAGCAATTAGCAAATTCAAAAGTGCCTGAAAATCGTTTATATGAAATAATCTGGATTCTATATTATAATTTGATTACATATATAGTCAGGAATCAAACCCGCGGATTACGGAATAACACATACAGTTTATTATAACACCACTCGATAGCGTCGAAAGATTTTAACCAATCAAAACTTCGAAGTAAATACAACTATTAAAAATACAAAGACCATATAATATCCAATAATGCCCACGTTAACCATCCATTAGAAAACCATAACTATAATTGGACAACTGCAGCAGAGATACCCGGTGCCCCACTTTCTATAAACAATCGATGCCACTATCCCAGTGACAACCCTACCACGGCGTCGTTAATATTTCAGCGCAGGGCTGTCACGCGCCCGAAGTAGTCGCAATACGATACGGGTGAAATTTTTTAAATCTATTTACTTTGACTAACGGCATGTGTTAATGTTTTATTTGGGTTTACGATTTAAAATGGTTTTCCGCGTTACCTATACCTGACGTCAAACATATATAGGTAGATTTGTCAAAGGCTGATAAAGGTACTGTAATTCAATTAAATTCACTTTTCGGTTTTTTAAATGCTTTTGAGATTTCAGTTGGGAATTTAATGTGAAGCGAAACTTCTGTTTTGCTTCACATCTCGTTCGTGTTTCTAGTTACAGGGTCCTTATGTTAGTGTTCTCTTAAGTTTGGATTATTTATTAACTGTAACTATACTTTATACATATTTCGATTTCATGAGTTAGGAGCTAGTAAACAACATATATTTACGTACGTTCCGTTACAATATTTAAAAAATCAAAAGCATTTATTTTCTAAAGCATACTTATACAGTAATATGTTGCTATTATATTTTGGAAACCTTTAGTTAAAGTTATAATCACCATTACACCAGTACCTTACGATAGTTTAAATAATTTTCAGTTTAACGTTAAATTTCCCAAATATAATAAAAAATATTAAAATATATGTATATTTCAGACTAATTTCAATATCCATATTATGTTAGTGACTAAAAACTTAAAACTACTAACAATAATAACTACTAGTAACTACTATACTAATATTATAAATTAACGGTTAAATAAGTTATAACTATGTAGTTACTCGTACCATTTGTTTTACTTTTCATGCGATATACTCAGAATATCCAAAGTATTTTGAGTAACAGCGGTCATTTTTTTGTTTGAAAATACCTTCTGCCCGGTGCCCAGGTGTTGGATGAATGAAATACGTGACCATAAAGCTGCTGAACCATTTCACCCAGATGTCTTTTTCATTCACTGTTCACTTCGGTTTTAATTGAAACTAGAAGAGTCAATTACTCAGGGGACTCAACTGAATTGATATACTTCGTCTAAAACGAATATAACTGTACTGAATAGTAAAACCCTTTCACGGTGAATAAATATGAACTAAAGGTGGAATGAAATGGTCCTTTTATTACTGAATGCTCCAATATAGTGATGGTAACTAAACGTGTGAAGTGGTACGAGTACTAAGTATCTGTCTCTCATGTTTTGTATACTGGTGGGGAAAACAAAGCGATGGGATAATATTTTGTTATCTTTTTGAGAATAACCGAAAACACTCAATTTTATTGTGGATCTACAAATTTTTTTTTCGTTTTATTTACCACATCAAACTGCTTGAGTTTGATGTGGTAAACAAAGCGACACCCATCAGACTCACCACTATACGTAAAAAAAGATTTATTTGGTCACATTGTCAGAAAAAGAGGATGATGAAGAGAGACCTGGAAAATAATGTCAGAATAAGAAGATTGGAAAAGACCCAGAAGCCGGAGTCCGATGTGTTGGTCATACCAATCCTTGCTGTATGGGAGGCCTGTCATATTGACCTTTACTGACTAAATCCATACCTGTGTCTTTCAGTTACCCTTTTCGTTCTGGGACCATAGATTCCCTTTTCCTGACTATTGGGCTTTTACCGCACGTATTCAATATTAAATATACGAATGACAACTAGAACCCGGTACGGTGAAGCGTGCTTTCCGAGGCATGGAGGGGCCCCAGTACGTAAGAGGTAGTCAGCCACCCACGGGCGGATCTCGACAAGGAGTATCCCATGCGACAACGACCCGTGTGATTGTTATTAGTAGCCATTGACCTTAATATAAACCGTGAACGAACCGCAACAACACCCGTAGCTTATAATAACCCAGCGCTAATAACTTCCATCTCCAATAGTACTTTGTGCGAACCGCAGAAGTTACGCGATACCAATTTATAATAATGTTCAGTTAAAACAGCACTAAATCAATTAGGCAACGGGGCGGCAAGTTTTGATTAAATTACAACTGATATTATCTAAGGGGCAATTGAAACCGAAACCAATGCCACTGGCCAGTGAAGGCGGTGTCTTGAGGGACGAGCGGGAGCGGATCAGGAGCGGGGAAGAACATTACAGGCAAGCACTGTCAGGTACCACATGGCTGTCGCGAAAACTGCGCCCAGCAAATAACTAGAGCAGCGAGAGGAAAGAACACAGGACTATTATTATAAAAAATATTTGATATCACAGTTCCTTCATTTCCTTAACTAATGCCCGACAGCCATCGTCAATAGTCACGTCTGTGTAATCTGGGTGTCTGACGCCCAGCAAACGCTCGGCACATTCTGTACTTTTTTTTTTACTTTGTGTTTGTAATCGTTGTGCTGTGTCTGTCCTGAATAAAAGTATTTCTGTTCTGTTCTATTCTATAGCCCATGTAATTTAATATATTATTTGTTGTCATAATCAAAAGAATATGCAACAATTTCAAGCAATGGTTTTTTTTTTGCTAGCCTGTTCTTTCCCACAATTAGATGAAGGCCACCCTCCCTTCTTTTCACCTCTGGCGAACCCGTGCTTCTTTCTCCAAATAATTTAACTAACAAAAAATGAAGTGATTTTCAGAACTTTTACATAGAAAGAAAGAAAATAAAGAAAGAAAAAATGTTTATTCGTACCTCACACATACAGTAAAAAATACAGTAGAATACATTGAAATTAAAATAAGGTAGAATTAAGTACAAAAAATAATAATTGTATGATCTGTACAAGGCCAAAAAGGCGCCTAACTCAGCATCAGCAATATAATAATATTCCACAACTATCACACAACGCCGTCTAGTCTCAAGCTAAGCAGAGCTTGTGTTACGAGTACTAGACAAAACATACATATATATTTCTAAATACATACATATTATAGATAAATTACACCCAGACACCGAACAAATGATCGTGCTCATCACATAAACATTTGTCCTGGGTAGGAATCGAACCCAAAACCTCCGGCATAGCAGTCAGGGCCACTAACCACTAGACCAACAGGCCAGTCTATAAAACTAATATAAAACGATAAATAACGCATCACTGATATTCTGTTAGTAAAACTAACCTCACCCGGACAAAGCTGTAAGGAGTTAAAACTGTTCTATCATCAGATATTTCCCGCTTATCGTTTTTGACTTGTCCCACGCCATTAGCAAAACCTCAGCTGGCACAGTTCGTGGCCGAAGCGGCAAGTTCTTTGAGACATAATTTAACGTCACCACCCAGTCCAGAGCCATTAGTAGGGAAACCCGTAGTCCTAGAACGCAAAGGGTAATTGAAGGACACAGGTGTGGTTTTAGTCAGTAAAAGTCTGACACGCCCTCGCGCACCACCCAGAGCGCGAGAAGTCATTTGGATGATTTCCCACCTTAAAAAAAAAAGAGCCATTAGTAACAGACCCCATAAAGTCTTCGTTTTGTACCAGAATCAGATATACGGTCAAAAATATTGCTAATCAACTTTAAATTTTTCATGGCGTGGCACGCGACGTTGGTAAGAGACCGGACGGTATATCTTTATTTCCGTGGCAGATGAGTAGGCCTTTAGTGTGGGACCTGTGTCGACACTCTTGCGCCTTCCCATCTTCCTAGCTCGTCGTGTTGTGCTGCTGAGTTGTACCTCGGTCAGATATTAAGCACTGCCATACAACGTGGCAATGCCGCCAGTCTTTTGAGCAACCTTCTAGTCGACCGCGATTCGGAGAAGTTTCATGACGCCATATTTTAGCAAGGAGTTAGTCTTCAGTGTATATATAGTTTGAATTATTTAAGTGTTTTTTTTTTTCAGTACTTTAAATGATTTGATATTTATTGACTGAAATTTATGTCTCGATTGTTCACTTTGGTAAACTTTTCAATGTCAAGAGACAAATTTGAAATCGGAAGCCAAACTTCAAAGCATCCCTGAGGGGATTACAAATAGAGATTATGGTGGCCTAGTTACGATTTCGTAGCGAAGTGCTACGCCGTAGTCAGTAGTCACGTAGACCTGTCGTAGCACTTATTTCTCATTATTGTTTAAAAGGTGGTACGTTGAAATGTTTTTATTTTATCTGTTGTAATTATTATTCTCATTATAATCCATACACTAAACTAATTCTGTAAATGCGAAATTTGCTATGCGAGTTTGTCTTTGATGAATTTTGAATTGGACCGGGATTTTATCCAGAGTGCACATATTTTTTTTCCAGGTGGAAAATCATCAAATTACATCTCCTGTTCAGAGTGGAGCGAGAGGGCGTCGAAATTTTTCCTCACTAAAATCCACCTGTGTTCTTTCAACTGCCCTTTGCGATGTTAGTTCATTTTAATCGTAAATGTTGAGCCAACTACCTCAGCGTTATGTAACTCTCCTTCAAAATATTAAATCAAGGAACCTAAGACATATGACACATTCTCTGTAATATGTGCCACTAAGTCAAGCTGCTTGCCTTGCTTAGAAGCGTGTTGATCCTCATATTGCTAAGCACGGGACTTAACTCGCGCAAACATTCTGACTCGAGCGTTGAGATATTCTGTTGCACCTACTTTAAGCTGTGTGATCCTGGTACTTCATAGTAAACTCTTCAGCATTATCTAAGTGATATAGAGAAAAGCCTTGTGTAGTCATTATTTCAGAAGTATTTTTAAGCATTTTAAGTAACTTGAGAAGGATGATCACAACTGCTTCATGTTATGCGATTCTGCTACTTCATTGCGAAATTTTCACATTAATATGCTGATACAGAGGTAAGCTCTAAGAGAAATTATTTTGGTCCTTTTGGAGTGTGAAGCTATATTAGAAAGATGATTCCTTAAAAGAGGGGATTCTGCACGGCAGTGTTAAGAAGGATAATGATTTAAGCTATGTGACCCTGGTACTTCAATGTTTAACGTTTATGTGGCGATATAGAAGAAAGAAGAAAGTTGATTAACTCAGATAGTAATTTAGTATAATGTAGATTCTCGTCTATATCTATAAAAAAATTACAAGATTTGAGTTATTTTGAGGCGCTTTTCCTTTCACGTTTTGCTGTTACGAGACAGTATATTTTTAAACAGATTCGTGATATTCTACCTGATAATGTAACTTGATTACACTAATGGAACTATTAAATCTCTCACTATATTGGCGGTGCTTGTTCTATTTTTCATTTAACGCAGACATCTAACAATTAATCATCATCTTGCAGCCTTTTTTCCAACTAGCTTCAGGTCGGTTTTCAGTTTAACTCTATGCGGCTGAATACTCGCGTTTTACATGTAGTGACTACCTATCAGAACTTCATAACCCAGTTACTGAGCAACACGATACTCCTTGGATAGACTGATGATCAGACTTTTTGGCATCTAACCTGTAACGACTGTCAAACTATCAAAGATCTACGAATGATGACCGGAACTAACGGTTTTACATGCTTTCCGAGGAACAAGGGTCAGCAATACAAAACAAACAATCTAAATAAATATTAATTAAATCCTGCGAGTGAATTGATTGTACGACTTAGCTGTCCATTGACGGCCATGTTTGGGGTTATTGATGACTCTCGTTTAATTTGCAAACAAAAATAGTGATACATAGTGAAATAGAAACGTTTGTTGATTTTGTTTTTACTTTTGTTTACGAAGCTATTTTTATTTTAAGATTGTATCGATAACAGAAATGAAAAAGAAGATATTAACGTGTCCCACTCGAAAAGATAGCTTTGAGAATGCTGTTCGAAGCATCCAAGCATGCCATTCATTTTATACAGGATGGTTTTTGAGATAAGAAGTATAAAATGTTGTAAGCTCGGATTTCGATTAAACTAAAACTGTTATTTTAACACAGATGCCCATAACATTTATCTTATAAGATTATAATCATAACCTTAAAATGCTCCCATTACTGGGAATCAGTACTCCTCTGTTGGGGAGGTACTGGGCTGAAATCCACCACACGGGCCAAGTGGATGTCACATATCATCGCATTTTTAGTTCGGCAAAGATGCACTTGTTGAGTCGAAGCTCCAAAGCCTTGGGCATCGCCGCCGAGTTGCTAGCCTGTCGGTTTTCTATCGTTTACATTTCGGGGAGTGTGCACTGGAATTGCACAATCTAATTCCGCCAAGTCCATTGAATCATCGGACCACTAGACGTACGGCGTTGCGCCACCGGTACATGGTAGACATCCCACTCATAGGCACAAAAACGTTTTGAGAACACATTTATTTTACGTACAGCCAAGGAGTGGAATTCCTTGCCAGAGTCCGTGTTTAACTTAGGGGTCTTGACTCTTCCACTTAGCCACTAGGCTGCTTCTAGACAAGCGTGCTCCATCGTCGACCACATCATCGCTTACCATCAGGTGAGATGGTGGTCAAACGCGAGCCTATCATTAATTAAAAAATTTAAAAAAATAGGACTTGCCAGTTTCCTCACGAATTATCCTTCACCATTTTAAGAGCGCTGGTGATTAAATAAATTACCTTCACAAAGCAGAGCGCCTGTCTGGATCCACGACCTACAACTCGTAAGTCAGGAGCAAGATTAATATTTTTATCACACCTCTATGATTTACAATATTGAAAGATTAATCAACTTCTTTTCAATTACTTTTCAAATAAAAGTCTAAGCTCGTTAAGCAAACATCTTCTCAGTGACGTCACCGAAGCGTGAGGAAGGCCGCACAAATGACGGTCGTGTTGACAAGCGCCATCAGAAAGTCATTACAGTCGGAGAGTTAGGTGCCAGGTTATTTCAGTTCACTTCCGCACCTCACAAGTGCCTACTTAGAGCTGCGAATGGCAGTACCTCCCTTTATGTATAGCGAAGTTACCTCAACCAAGTATTGTTCAAGTGTAGGTTGATAAGGAAGTTTGTTTTTTTCAATGTTTAAAACATTTTGGTTCACGTTTCGCTTATTTATTGTTCTATACATATTAGTTATCTATATATATAAAAGGAGAAACTGACATATCAACGCACAGGAGAAACTACTGGGACTAGAAGCGTGAAATTTATGACGTAAACGAGCACTAAGAAGGATTTTTTCAAAATTCAACCCCTAAGGGGATGAAACAGGTGTCTAAAATTTGTTTGGAGAAACCTACTTTTACGCGGGCGAAGCCGCTGGCAGAAACAAGTATTAACCTGTTGTATGCCATGCAACATTCAGGCTCGTACAGTACATATCTCATTTTTTCCCATTACTCTCTGGCACAAGTTATCAAATGAAACATGCATTCGTTTAAAAACTTGCAACATTTTAGCACTTCGTATAATATTTTGTGCTTAATATTAATAAGTAGACATAAATTGCATTTCACGGTAATTTCCCAAAGGCTCGCACTCGATAGACAATAGCACGACGTGGGAGGGGGGGGGAGGCGTCTCACACCGCCTTTCATATTACTCGTGGACCATGGTAGGGTTGCCGAAATAAACTAAATATAGCCAAAAAATATATAAAGATACATAAATTGATAAAACAATAAATTATTACAATATACAAAAAAAAATTATGCAGGATATTTACCTACTGGAAATTTGAAGCGCATAAATGTCACCGTAAAATTGTAAATGCTGTTAGATTATGATCTATCTCACGAGATTGTAATCTGTTGAAAGAATGTGAACCGGTAAATCTACCAAGGTGAAACTGATAAATTATGAAATGGCATAGAATGGAGCACATCTCGCGTGCGGATTGTGCCGCGATGCTTTTTGTTCATACCAGATAAATTCATTTTTTAATTTCTCCGGCGTAAATGACAAATACGGTTTACAAAATTGCTGATAGCGACAGCCCTAAACTATAGTACTCAAGTGTGATGTGTTCTCCGTGGTCGCGCGACCGCTACTAATATACGATACGTAATGTGATAAGATTTGGTCACAATAGTCGCCCGCGCTTAGGTTTGCAGCCCTAGGAAAAGGGCAGCGTGACTTTTAGTTCTGAAAGATAATTATTCATTCATTATAACCCTTTAGACTCTTTGTTGTAAAAACACATACCACGTGAACACATTAAGAAGATACATTTTAGCATGTTCATCATAGCAGGTGGGTGCTAGGTACGAATTAGTAAGATCGAAGCATTTTTAAAGGGTGTTTAATTTATAGTTATATGATCTTTATTTCTGGCTTGGCTGGCCTGTTGGTCTAGTGGTTAGTGGCCCTGACTGCTATGTCGGAGGTCGTGGGTTTGATTTCCACCCAAGACAAATGTTTGTGTGATGAGCACGATCATTTGTTCTGTGTGTAGCTGTAATTTATCTGTATGATGTATTCAGAAATATAAAAGGATGTTTATCGTTGTCTAATACAGTAGATTTGTGGATTAGACAACGATAAACATCCTTTTATATTTCTAATAGTTCTATTTAATTTAGGACTAGAAGTCGTTGTGTGAAAGTTGTGGAATATTATTATTATTAATTTGTTGTTAAATTATCTTTATTTCTCTAAATCGGTGAAAATAACTACTTTTAAATGGCAAATAGAATAAAAATAACAAATATGTATTTTAGTCGATACTTTTACCTTATTCACACACAACTGATGTATCTCGTAAAACTCCTTACCTGTAACAAAAACAATATTATTATTAACACAGTTCAACAGTAAAATGTTAATGACACCGTCAACGGGAAAGCTGAAGTACACAAACCAATAAATAATGTTAATTAAGTAATGTCCATTAACGGCTCACTGCACACTGCGCTACCATTCATTATTACACGCCAAAACTCTTATTATAAAACGATATTACAGCAAAGGTTTGCATTGGAAATAATTTGATTTCAACAAATCCGTTTTATCCGAACAAATAGATATACGCCGGTGTGAGAACATTTTGAGAATATTAACATTGCGAGTACCTACAGCCAAAGAGTGTTAGCTATAATCTGGAGCCCCTTTAAGTCAGAACTCCAGACAGGACAAGAGGAAATATGCCTACATATTTCCTTTTTCCTACTTCGAGGCAAGCGTGATGAAGCATGTCAACCACAGCATCGCTTACCATCAGGTGAGATAGTGGTCAATCGTTAGCTTATTTACAGTAAAAAACAGTGTCTGGTAGTAAATAGTTTTTAGGTGAAGCTTAATGGATTAATGTTGTAAAATAAAACAATAAAACCTTAAAACAAAATACTTTCAATTCAGTTTCAATGTTTTGCCTTTCACAGTTTACCGTTAAGGAAAAACATAAAGCAAAAATAAATAAACAAGCAATTTCGGTAAGAGCCAGGTTGTGCCCGCACAGTGTGCCGTTATTAATTATTTCGGGCCAAAAACTTCGCTTTTATATCGATGAGCGCCGAGCGGATTACAACAATGAATTCATACTCTGGAAATAGTCGGTTATGCTGGTTCACGACAATAGGCTCCTGCCTTTTATAAGGAACTTAAAGATAACTGCTGAAATGTGGCTGTACCTACTGTTATTACGTCTCTGATTAATCCCTTGGGCAATGCAAATGTAATAATTATTTTTTATTTATGTAATATTAGGTAGTGAATACAGATCTTAAATTAAGGTTTATAGGTCGCTATGTCATGCCATAAAGCGTAATATGGTTACATGCAAAGAGAAAAAGTACGACATCATGCGAAAGGTAAATTCAAATTTTTTGGTAGGTATATAAATAAAATTATAAATGTCATACACAATATGGACCAATTTTTACAGTCAATGAGTAGATAAATTATCATAAATTACTTTCAGTAAAATAAATAAGTTTACATTAATTCATTAGTCGTATTGTAGCATTTTTCGACTAAAAACTGTTTTAATATATTTTTAATTGTTCTACATTCGTTGTGACTTATATAATTTTATGTGAATTCGAACGTATTTTAAGCTTGTAAAAAACAACACAGACTAAGATATTTAATCAAATGTGCTTCCGGTAGGCTCAAAGTTAAATGTTTCCAAAAATTTCTATAAAACTCATATATTTTTCCAAATGTTATTACATTTACTTATATATACAATACCTTAAAGCTTGGAAACTTTATAAATGATTTATCTGTTTTATTTCACGTTCTTTCTATTGAAGTATTTCGAAGTATTATCCATCAATCTTTATATGAGCTGTGGGGTTTAATATGTCAATATATCTTTACAAGATTGTAGACATAGATAAGAAAAGTGTGCGAGCGATGTTGAAGCGTATGTTTTTTGTAACAATTAACTAACTTGCACAATTCTCGGTTTTATTAACAGTGCAACCAAATTATATACAACATTAGCTTTAGTATATACGAAACCCAATAAACGTGTCTAGTATTTTTATGTAAAGAATCTATGTACAAGATTTCATAACTGTAATTTTAGTGTCCGTGGTACCCTACTTGTTACCTTTTTTAAATATTTTTTGGAAAAAATATAACATGGTGTAAATTTTTTTGGAATCGATTCAGTTACTGATTCTGAACAAACTATATTCAGGTTTCGCATTTACTAAATTTTTTTTAAGCTTGTCCTGTGCTAGTTCTCTCTTGTGTAAACAGAGCAGGGCCCTTACCATGACGTGATGAGATGTGAGGCGTGCGAGCGATAGAAGGATGGAGCTATACGACTTATACAGCTCCATACCTTCAACAGTTCAGTTTTGGTTTACATTAAGAGCTTGTGGTAGGGCCTCTCATTGCTGGCATCGATATCTACTACACAACGTTCGGATGAACACAACAAATATGTTAGCAGACGATATTTTTTTTTATTTCAAACTCTCTGAAGCCACGATCTATAATTACTTTCATTTTGAATAACTCTAACTTGACCTTTAAAAGCTAAAGCTCTTAAAAAACAATACATTGTAGCTAGTTATTAAACTTGACATTTGGAACAAAACACGTTCATTATGATTGGTTTAAAACAACTCGGATTTTCAAGCTCCAGCTTCTGTTGAGGTTTTAATAATAAATAAAAAGAGTTGGTTTAAAAAAAACTTGCAACCATTGATAGCCCCTGGTACGCCCTCGGGATCCAATTAGCATTGACTATCCGTAAGCATAATGGTCAGATATTCAAACGATACGTTAAGAAATATTTCAATATTCCCTGACGATGTTTTAGTCTGTGAAATTTAATCAACAATTTCGTAGCGGGATTAATAGAATTTAAAGGAATATCTAGAACCAAATTCTAAGAGCTGCTAAAATATTGTTTACCTTTCTAAAGCCCTTCAATTAACTAAAAATGGTTTGTCTAAGCTAAATGAATAGATAGAACTCTCTATTGTATTACATAAAAGGTTACTACTTATATTCACACCGAATACTTTCATGGATTTAGCTTCACGCGAGTTGATACTGATAAAACACTGTGCTGCCGCCACCATCACCTCAATTTATTTATTTTTTTAGTTTTATTGACATTTACAAACGCTAACTTTAGTTAAAGTACTAAGCGTTTCAAAGCGACTAGTTATAGTATGTCAAGTTGAACTTGCTCAACACGGTAAACACAACTTGGAAAACGGTTGGGTACGATTTCTAAAGAAAACAAACTACTTTTGGGGAGTATTTATTCGATAAAATGATAGTAGGTATCGTTTTGTCTTCACTCAAGTTTACCAGGCCACTCAGAAAGTTTATGGCACTGGCCACTTGTAATTATTTTGAAAACTTTGGATATAAAAAAGTAAAAATACCATTGTTTGAATTTTGAATTTCCCTCCACTTTTTTTCTAGAGCCAAATCAAATTATTATGTCTGGATTCATCAATACGATCCAGAAACAAAGCGTAAGTCGACAGTTTGGCTGTTTCAAAACAAACCAACGCCTACGAAAGTGAAGCGATATATTTAAGCAAGATATTTGTAATAGGTTTCACATAAACACATTCCTGTATAGTAGGTTTCTTTTTTAAGGTGGAAAATCATTCAATGACTTCTCCCGCTCTAAGACGAAGCGCGAGTAGAAATAAATACTAAAATAATAAATACTGTGATAAATATCAAATCATTGTAATTATGAGAAGTTAAAATATAATAATTATGACGAAGACCATACTAAGAAGGAGAGGCGGAGAAACTTTTAAAAAGGTTTTAACCTCTTTATGATATTACTTCACTTTTCATATTCCATTGCTTCGTTACTATGCCCGGTGTAATGTTATTGATTGATAGACTCCAAGACACGACGCAATGAATATTCATGACTCGTTATAATCTTAGAACAAAGTCAATTTAGAAGTTTGATTGATTTTGTATCTGCACGATTTTGTAATAAGTAGTCCGGAGTATCTTTTGTTTAGCGATCTAAAAGTTAATAAGATACTTCGCAGAACTCTGGAGAGGGTTCGGGACATCCCTTTAGATTCTAAATCTCATAACGCCGGTGCTCTATAAGAGATTTTCTCAGAAAAATACGTATTTTCTTTTTAATTAACAATAATGTGTGCTTAAATGGTCAAATACAAAATTGAATGGCCAAATAAAACGACTAGTTTTGTACTTTATGTTTTACGTTACACTTAAAATATGTTTGATGTTTGAATACGGTTTAGTATAAATAGTTAAAGTCAAAGTATTTTATTTGTTTAACATAGGTAATATGGTACATGGAATAAAATTTGCGTTGTATCACTATGTTTTGCCTTGCAAGGCGTACAAATTAGGCGTAAAAAACTACAAACTAAATAAAACTGTTTCAAACAAGTAACGTCGTAAACAATAAGAATAACAAATGGATCGGACATTTTTTATTTTATGCTTCTATCATCTAAAAACTCATTGATAGAATAGTAAGCCTTAGTTATTTTCATATTGCTTATGTACGAAGAGCATTATCAACTGGTACCCCTTTTCTAAGGTATTTTAATGTGATAGGGATACCCAATGATGCAGCTGTCTGTACATCTAATGTTAGCCAAACTAAACAATATTAGTAAGGAAATCTAAACTATACAAAATAAAGCATATTTTAACACGGTATTGACTGTTCCACGAACATGCTAATTATAATATCACACTGTCAACTTTGCTATTTGATTTTAATAACAAAGGCAATATCTACCCAAATCTGGCAATTTTTACAAGTTCCTAAATTTAAAAAAAAAATAACCAACCACACAAAATAAAAATGGCGATGTTATTCCAGCGGAATTCGTTAAAAATACTAAGTAAATTCGTGTATTCTACATTCAACTGGGAATCACAAGAACAAGAAATCTACAATTATATATATACTAATACTAATGCTTATAAGAGTAAAAAATTATATTTTAAGTCCTAACTCACTCACTGACTCATCAACTCCTGACCTAAAACCTTGTTGCTAGAAATTTTGCACAGAGGATCCTTTTATATAAATACACAAAATCTAAGAAAGGTTTTATTTTTAATTCTCCCCCTAAGGGGATGAAACGGGGGTACAAAGTTTATATGGAGAAGCAAAGGCGTAGTGTGGACTAATTTAGACGTGGGTGAAGGCGTATGAGCGAGGCCCTTTGCTTTCATAAATTAGATGTGACAAAGTGTGTGTAAAAGTATGACGCTCACTGTCGCTCCACCCAGTGTGGGAAAAATATTTTAAAGATTTCCTACCTCACAAAAAGAGATGGAAACGAAATGATCGCTATCAAAATTTTAAATATCAACTTATAAAAACTTGTGATTTTTAGTAATAGTTGGGTATGGGATATTCAACTAATACTCTTAAAGAGCCTTACCCCCGCGAGGCTCCTTTATGTGCGAGGCCGTGTGCGAGGGGCTGCTTTACCCACGCCTAGCTACGCTACTGTGGAGAACCTACTTTAATGCGAGCGCAGCCGCTGGCAGAGTCTAGTTACATTTAAAAAATAACTTTAATAATAATTTTTCCCCTAAGAAATACGTTAACAAGAGCGTAATATTACGCTAATAAGTTATTTCAGTACAAGCCTGTCCCTAATGACGGCGCTATAAATTACTCAATGATGGCGGTTTATCCTCGAGGGGATTACTGGAAGGCTCTTACTAAAGAAACCTTACCTAATTACCTATCTATGTAAAAAATGGTGGTTATAAGTACTCGCCTAGCTTTATTAACATTTACTTTAAGGAGATTTAAAGGTCCTTGGTAAAGCATCGGTTTGTACTACGTAACGCTTGAGGCTCAATATTTATATCAATTCGTAGAGTCAGTTCGTAAGACTGCGCGATTGGTCCGTAGGTGGATCGATTGTGATCGGTGTGTCGATTTTTTGCATTCATTTTGTATTAAGTTACTTGTTTTTCAGCTGAAATGATGATGACGATGATTATCTGTCTTTTATATTTATGGCAACACAGTTAGCATTATATTCAGGTACTAACATCTTGTGCAAAGAAAACTTTTACTTTGGACTCTTATCATAATTATGGTTTCCTAATACGGGAAGTTTCCCTCTTGCTAGTGCAATAAATAGTATTTTTCTCAGGATGGTCGTTTCTAGTTCAATCTTTGTACCAAAATGCAACTTGTATTTCCTAGTGTCACTAGAGAATTCAGTTTCGAGGCTACTAACATCATAAATTCCGTTTTGGTCGAACTAATAGCGTTTCGTTTCGAACGCACTACATCAATGTGTGGACAGTTTCAAATGCACTGCGAGCTACGCAAATTGATGATGACAATTTTCGATAGAAAATGCTGTATCGAAAATTGTCAGCGTCAATTTGGGTAGTATTTGATCAAACGTCAAATGTACTCGTAGTACAACATAGTTTTTTTTTAGGGTGCCGTACCCAAATAGTAAAAACGGGACCTATTCTTAAGACTCGAATGTCATTCTGTTTCTCAACAGGCTGTATCTCATGAACTGTGATAACTAGGCAATTGAAATTTTTGACAGTAACGAAAAACAGAATAAAATAAATATTTAAAAGGGGGCTCCCATACAACAAACGTGATTTTCTGTTGAGTGTTTTTGTCTTTTGCTACGAACGGTACGGAACCCTTCATGTACGAGTCCGACTCGCACTTGGGCGGTTTTTTTAAATATGTTGCCCAACACTAGGAATAACTCCTGTATCGTGGCTCACTAACATATAAACTCACATACACAACACTCCCAGACCCGAAACGCCTATATATAGGCCATACAAATATTTTTTCTGAGCGGGAATCGAAACCGTGACACGCAGCGTAGCTGACCATCCCTCAACCACTGCGCTAACCGTGCCGTCATTTAGAAGTTGACCTTCAATTAATAGGTGTTATTATTTCATATCATCCTGTTTTTCACAAAGAAAGTAAACCTAAAAATTTACATTTCCATGTGGCTTTTAACTTCATAAAATCAGCCTGAAGGAGAGACGACCAAAAAAAATAAAATATCTAATAAAATCCAGTGTTACTTGAATAAAAGAATAATCTTTCAATACAAACTGACAACTCAGGGACATGTTGAGGAAAAAGAAAACAATCTAATCCATCATCGTTTCCTTGATCTCACCGTTACCAGTCTGTCACGTCCCACTGCTGGGACACGAACCTCCTCTTTATGAAAAGGAATAGGCTATATCCGTCGCGCGGACATTTTTATCTGTCATTTCCCTCGTGGATGTCGCTACAGCTGAGAATAACATTCTGGGTTCGATTCCCAGGTTAAGCATAAGCATCATAGTGTTTATCATGATTTTTTCAGTAGAAAGTCGGAGTCCAGATGATTATGTCAATCAATCGATCAAAAACATTTAATTCAAATAAATTTTTTGGCCAGTCAAATTAAATAAAAGTGAAGCTAAGTGGTGTGTGCCCGATTGATGGCAATAGCACAATTCTCAATGACAGGGTATTTTTTTTTTGGTATAAACTAGTGGTTGACTGCGATCCCACCTGGTTCTTAACTTTTGGTTCAAGGACGTGCCAGTTTCTTCAGGATGTCATTATCCACCCAGTTACTGAGTTAGCAACTCAACTCCTTAACAAGCCAAGTCTTGCGTCCCTCACGGGGCCGACTTAGCGATAAATCGCGCGTAACGACGTCTCACGGCCGGCCCACGGGACCGCGGGTACATTTCAATATCCCACTCAAACATAATACTCCAGTAATGCGATCCAAAGAGAGAATTATGGAATTAGCTTCGATACTCGAAATTGGGGATTAGTGGCGTTTGAGCTCTAATTGGTGATGTTAATAGTAGCTTTTCCCTGTGGTTTTGCTCGAGGCATATTCAGAGAAGAATTGTGCAGATTTCAGGGTCGTACTCAGCGATAGTGAAGCCTGCTAATAGTGAAAGAACCATCGTAATCGGATCAGAACTTCTAGAGATTATCTACTACAGAAAGATATTTAAATGGTTCTTAATGGTAAATATTAATTTAAATAAGCAGCTACAAGTACTAATAACGATGACGTAGCAATTCGAGAGGTCAGCTGAAATTAAATTGGAAAGTTTTACCTTTTCACATTTAGTTTTTATCCCTACGTATAATAATGCTACCTATTTAGAAATGCAGAAATGGGTGTAAAGTCCCACATACCTCCGTTGAAAGGCGAAGATTTTCCGACCAGGTGGATGTTGTGTCTGGTTCGGGCAACTGCCCGACAGTTGATTATATTATATGTTCGTGCGGAGAACTCTAATACCACGACGACAGGATTTTAGTTTGTATGTGGCGTCATAGATGTCGTATATACTACATACATTCGAAGGGCATCTTATCATCATCATCTCTGTAACATTGTACAAGGGCTTGTAAATAAATAAATAAATCTTTAACTAAAAAGAGGATTTACAAATGCCTTATGAAAATATTAATAATACAAAGAAATGTCATTGTTAATAAAACTACAAGACCTTATAATCTGTAGTCTTCATGAAAAATAATAATACTCCACAACTTTCACACAACGCCATCTAGTCCCTAACTAAGCAAAGCTTGTGGTATGAGTACTAGACAACTAATAAACATACTTATATATTTCTAAATACATACATATTATAGATAAATTACACCCAGACATAGACCAAATGATCGTGCTCATTACACAAATATTTGTCCTGGGTGGGAATCGAACCCACAACCTCCAGCATAGCAGTCAGGGCTACTGACAACTAGACCAATAGGCCAGTCAAGTTTCAAATCACATTTTTTAACGAAAATCTCATTTCAATAAAACCCTGCAATAAAATTTCATTATCAGCTCTTATACGACTGAATAAATCAGGAAATGATAAGAGAAAAAATACTATTAATAAAAAAGTGTTTGATAGTGACAAGCGACAAGTGCGACAAGCGAAGAGCGACAAGTGCGACAAGTCGATGAAGTGAATTAGTTCCAGGCGGGCGCGCGCACATCGCTGTGTTCAATTCTATCGCGCCTCATTAGCTCCGTCACATTCACCGCGTCGAGCTCTCTGTGCACGTGTGTGTGGAGCTATGGGGATGTGAAAGAGAATAAAGCAACTACAGTAAACCCCGTGCAGGCTGCGTGAAAAATTTTTTCTTGCACCGATTATAATATAATGATAAAATAAATATAATAATGAGTGATGTTTATTTTGCAAATAGATTATAAATAAAATTTTCCCGTAAATTGAACCAGAAAACCAGATGAGACTGGTATTTCCTACCTGACTATCTTGAGAAGAAACACCGAAGCAAACTCAGAAGTCAGTCTCTTCTAAAGCTCATACAGTAAACATATACTGATCACATCATATGATAACCGTGCAGATGAGTGTCTGATGGTCTTTTGATGAATGAACCACACGGATTTAACTAGTCTATACACATAACAAATCTGTAGAAGTTTTTGCGCGAAACACGTAACATGTGATTGTCGCCACATCAGTCGTTGTGGCGACGCTTGGGGGAGGCCTATGTCCAACAGTTGACGTCTTTCGGGTGAAATGATGATGATGATGATGACGTAACATGTACGAAATCGATGTAGATAACTTTTATACATATAATTGCGTCACTTGATATATTACTTAGGCTTTTTTTCATCGCAATCGGTTGACTCTTTCGAAAGATGCTACATTCATTGCCTGTTAGGCGGTATGAAGTTCGTCGGGTCAGCTAGCTTGTATTCAAACTGGCGCCGAATAGTTACGAGACTTCCTAATAATTAAAAGAGTTAAAGTGAAACGCCGATACAAAACGCCGTCACACGCCATTCGCGCATTTAAACCTTCTTTATCAGAGTCCATTATGATACTGCTTGTATGGGTTAAAAAAATTAGCAGCTACCGGCCACTAGTGACTGTCGCGCGCTTCAAGCTGTCTTTGTGGCCACTTCTAGCTTCTCGTGGCGGCGTCCCTTAGTGTGAGTCTGAATGTTTGAAAAATGGTCAAAACATATTGTGTTTTTGACTGTACACTCGGTAGTGTACAATGTATGTATGTACTTCCACATTGATTTCAGTTGCTGAGTTAGGAGCCTTTTTGGCCTCACACAGATTTAAATGTTATTTTTTATGCCTATTTGTATGTATATTGTATACGATTGTGTAAGGTTTTGTACCTTAACGTTTTTCTTTATTTTTCTTTCACATTATACGAGTTGAATTCGTTCGATTTTGAAGTTGATACTCAATAAATAATAATAATTTATACAACAGTTGTGTGGAGTGTGGATGATTAATTGTAGTCTAAATAATGAGTTGTGGGCGTGCGGCTACAATTAGATATTTATGCTTTGAATATTACATTATAGCATTACGCATCGCTACTTATTGTTCTATTACTATACTTGTTTTCTATTGAAAAAAGCTAATCCATTATTTTATGATAGTTATGAAAAAGAATAATTACAATATCATTTATTTGCATTAAATGTGGGAGGTACAAAAGATGGTATTATAAGAAACTAAGTACAAGGACACATGTCATCATTTAGTGATGGCATGTAAATATATTTAGTCGATAGTGTTTAAGTAACATACAGTACCATATAACTTCGTAGAGTTCTACACACCAAATAGATTTTATACAAGATGATGGCAGAGGTAATGAGCCTGAGTTACGAGTTGTACATAGCTCGTGTATTCGAACCCAGGCTGGCACTTTATTTTCATGTTTGTAATGTATTCCACGGCGGCAATGGAAGATGTCTTCAAGGTTCTGGACTGGAGTGGACTAGGTATTAATGTAAATGGCGAGTACATCACTCACCTTCGGTTTGCTGACGATATAGTAGTCATGGCTGAGACTACGGAAGAGCTCAGATAAATGTTCGATGACCTCAGTAGAGCTTCAGAAAGCGTGGGACTTAAAATGAACATGGAAAAAACCAAAGTCATTGTAAATAACCATGTAGCACCCACTCCGATCAAGATCGGAGACTCTACACTCGAAGTTGTAGACGATTACGTTTACCTGGGAGAGACAATCCAGTTGGGTAGGTCTAACTTTGAGAAAGAGATCAATCGTCGAAGCGTTCGGTTAGCTGCACGGTATCTTTTCGTCCAACATACCACGGTGTCCCAAGACGAAATTCTATGACCAGTGCGTGTTGCCAGTGATGACATATGGCACTGAAACGTGGTCACTTACAATGGGCTTCATGAGAAGGCTTACAGTCACCCAAAGGGCAATGGAAAGGGCTATGCTCGGAGTTGCCTTGCGTGATCGCACAGGAATGAAGATATCCGCAAGAGAACCAAGATCGCCGACATAGCCTGAAAAATCGCCAAACTAAAGTGGCAGTGGGCAGGGCAAATTGCCCCTAGAACGGATGATCGATGGGGCTGAAAGGTTCTAGAATGGCGACCGCGCACCGGAAAATACAGCGTTGGAAAGCCTCCTACAAGGTGCGGGAATGCGGTGGAAGCGAGACGCACAGGATCGGCGTTGAGGCGACGCTTCGGGGAGGCCTTTGTCCAACAGTGGACGTCTTTCAGCTGAAGAGATGATGATGATGATGATGAATGTATTCCATCACCACTGCTCTCAAAACGGTACAAGAAAACACCGTAAGGACGCATGAAACATCAAAAATTATACTCAAGCCACTCCCTCTCACAGAGAGGAGGCCTGTGTCCAAACTGTGGGAACATTATAGGCCGAATAAGATAAGACGATACTATTATGACATTTTATCTATATATGAATTGGATTAAAATTAAGTTGATTTCCATAATCTCAGAAATTCAAAAACTTCACCAAATTGTTTCTTAACCTATCCAAACCAAAGCTAATAAAATCTTCAATTTTAAGAAAAATCTCAAGAATGCTCGCCTCGTCGTTAAATAAACATATTATTATCGCAGCTGGAAGGTGGAGGAAATAAAATTTTATACGTTGAGATACAAGCGTGAAATATTCAGCGCGTTCTAAATTAGTCCGTGAGAGGCTTTATTCATACACTCGTTTCAGCAAACGTTTTCTTTCCAGAGTTTCGTCCGTGGTGCTGCTATCTTACCTGATGGAAAGCGACGATGCGGTCGACGATGGAGTGCGCTTACTGTTTTGAATTTTTCCGCACTAGTTTAAAAAAGTGCTCGAGCTCGCTCCGCCACAATTTATTGTATAAGACTGGGTGCTAGGTGACCCCCACAAGTCACGCGTCAACCCTCGTTTATTTATTTCTTCATAAGTGTATTGAAAAAAGTCGTTTGATACAAATGGAAATCTGTCACTGCAACCTTCGGCGCTATAACAACCTCGCTTACGACTCGGGTGAATTCCGCCTCGTAAACAATGATAAATTGTCTCCACTTGTATCAAAATGTACTATTTTCATCATGCAGCATGCATTGATAATACAACAAATAAATTTTGCGTAATAAACAATCAAAATTTCCAACTTGAAAACCTCCGGGAATCTATTTTACTTCTTTTTATTCTTTTTCTCGTGTGTAGTCCTATTTAATTCAACGGTTGACTGGTAGAGAATGCCTTGTTGCATTAAGTCCATCTATGTATCACTACTGTACGTGAAGCTTAAATAAATAAATACTTATAAATATTCCCTTCTCACGGCACTGAGTTTATGTCTAACTCATTACGCTATCTCTACTATAAAGCTCTGGAACGTGCTTCCTCTTGACTTAAAATTTCCTTTTAAGCTTAAAACCCGGAACTAATACTTAAAATCCTCTAAAAATAACTTTGGTCGTCGTAACTAATATATTTACAGTTCTTATAATTAGTATATTTGGTATTTATCTCAATATTATGATGATATTACGACATCTTCTTCTTTTCTTGAAGTCGATTAAAAAGGTTGACTGGGATAAAATACCTTGTGCTACAAAGTATATGTATATAGTATAACACTATTGTAAATGAAGATTAAATAAATAAATGAACTTAACAAACACTACGCCGTAGCAAACGTAGTCACGGATACAACGTAGCATCGCCTACGTCGTAGCAACTGTAACTAATGAAATTTCTAGACAACGCTTGTTCGTAGCTGATACATACGTCGTCGAGTCAAAGCCCCAAAATCTTGAGCGTTGATGCTGAGTTGCTGGCCTGTCGGTTTTCTATTGATTGTATTTCTGGAAGTGTGCATCGGCAATAAGTTATTAGTTTAATTCTGCCAAGCTCAATTCATTATCAGATTCAAAGATCACACGTACGGTGACACATTCTAAGGTAGATATTCCTTAAGGTTGACCTTCTCGCTCATACGCACAAAATCTTTTGAGAACACTTTGATTAAGCGTATAGCTATGGAGTTTAATATATATTTTTACACGATAATAATAATTCTACACGGAATCAGTTTCCTAGTAGCTACAACCTTGTAGTAGGTCTTTAAGTCAAGAGTGAATAGGTACTTAGGCTTCCAGGTAAGCAAGCGTGTTCCAACGTTAATGACATTATTCCTTAGTGGTGAAATGCGATGCGAATAATTAAAAAAAAAAGTTCGTAGTGTCGGATTTTCAGAATATACAATTTTTTTTCTCTTTTACATCTGTATTTTCTCAAGAATTGGTAAAAGGTTAACTTAGGTTATTCCCACATTCCACCAGATACAAGTCACATGTCATGGCAGGCGAGCCTGTAGCCTTCAACCGCTCCCAACTCCAGACTCTGAGCTGATATTGAGAAACCCTAATGGACATACTCAATCATTTTAGCTGGGGAATTATAATAATAATATAATATTCTGCAACTTTCACACAACGCCGTCTAGTCTCAAGCTAAGCAGAGCTTGTGTTATGTGTACTAGACTACTGATAAACATAGTTAAATGTTTATAAAAATTCGCATTTTATACATACATATTACAGATAAATTATACACAGAACAAATGATCGTGCTCATCACACAAACATTTGTGCTGGGTGGGAATCGAACCCACGATTTCCAGCATAGCAGACAGGGCCACTAACCACTAGACCAACAGGCCAATTAAATTGAACCAAAGACCTCACAATATAATATTAGTCTACGGTGCTACTTAGAAAAACTTAATATAAAAGCATGACATACGTAAAATTTAAAGTCTTTGGTAACTTTTCCTTACATTTTAAATAGAAAATCTGAATATTCAACGTAAGCGTATGAAGGAGTTTACGAGAAAGGGCATCGACAAAGTTAGCTCGTTCAGCCAGAGTCCATTCACGAGACAAACTTATAATGATGCGATATCAAGTTCATATTATGCTAACTTTCATATTTTCTGTCCTTTGACCTCTTGTCCGTTTTACATGACAGGACTTGTAAATTTGTAGAAGAGGGGCTAAAATAATGATGAGTCATTATAGCATGACTAGCTGCAGCCAGCAGCTTCGCCCACGTGATAGTAGACAAATATCTCAAGGGAACATATTCATGGGTTGATCTGGTGATTCAGTAATGCTTGGTTCTAGCCAGCCGCATTTTTTTTTCTTTTATCGTAAAACTTAACCGTACATAAATAAATAAGCAATTCAGTATGCGGTTTTGTGATAAAAACTCCTTTTCGACAAAATTTTTCTCTGTTAACGTTATCATTTTAAGGAAAAGATAGCGTTCAACATTTATCTTTCTTGTCAGCGTTTTGGAGAAGACGTACTCGTATTAATTTAACTGTTTGTAAATAGAAATTTTACAGCTATGAGTTACATTAGATATCTACCTACTGTATCTTTTGAAGATGTTTCCCTCAATATCTATCATAAAAACATACAATTATGCACTCCTATACTTAAATTTTCACTTATATAGTCACCAAACCCTTCATAAATTGAGGTAAAGGTCAGCAGATCTCCAAAAATACAAGTCTAAAATAAACTTCAATAGAAAATACTCGGAACTTAAGTGGTCAAGCAAGCGCAACGTTTAACGTACAAAGAATTTGACCTTTTAAAATTAATTTGGTTTTAGACCCTGTATGGTTATCCACTCGCCCTTTCAACTAGAAAAATAGTCCTTACTGCTTTGTAATAAAGGCGCCATCAGTGTCAAACTGTGACATAAACATACAGTTGACTGTAGCTTTTGTTGTGAGGGCTAAACACTGTGACCAGTAAAAAGGTTGTGTGTTTACATGTATCATTATTCAGCTTGCCTTGTCCGTTTATTCATGGGTTTCAATGAGACATTGTGTACCGTTTTGTTCTGGCGAAAATAGGCTCTTAAATTCTATTCACTTTCAACGTAAATGTTCTGTAAACAGGTAGTTTCTAAAATAGGGTTTTCATTCATCTGACCACACTCGAGGAGAAAACCACCAACCGAAAATTTATTCTCTCCTTCATGTTCATAGCAAAGGGCATGACATAATTATTTGATTGTACGGCGAGGCTTCTGAACTGATACTATAGCTTCACAAGTCATGCACAGCAGGCATTACGTTGCCTACTTAGAACTTGAAACTAAAACACGTACAAAAATTTAGTTTCCTGGGATTCGCTAAAGTCAGTTTGCAGACGTTTCAAACTGTTCCTTGAAACGCCGAGTCATGGACCAAATAACCAGCTGAGCAGGGCTCAGCTTCCTTTTTCAAGTCGTCCTTGGCTGCGGGCCAAAACGGCCTTGAAGAAAATCATTTAAGTAAATGTGTTCAAACATTCGTGGACTCGTTACTAGAACCTTCTTCGTAGCAGGAAGTTGTGTTGTGGAGGAGCGAGAATTTATGGAGCGCCGGTCATCATATCTCTGAATGTGTTTTTAAATTAGAGTTTAAAATCGGGGTCACGTGCGCGAAGACAAATTAAAATCACAAATAAATAATATACTTATATATATCTTTTTCTATGACCTGGTGAGAGTCGCGGGAATGCGATGGATGCGAGACGCACAGGATCGTTCGTTGTGGCGACATTTGGGGGTGGCCTATGTCCAGCAGTGGACGTCCTTCAGCTTAAATGATGATGAATGATGGTATATCTTTTTTTGTTAGTAGTTATGAAATGCTACTTAGATGTACATAATTTGTAAAATATAGTGTAAGCTTAAGTAAGCTGCAATTACTTGAACCCGAGATACATTTCTATCCAATCGCTCTTACGTGATTCATGACGTTATTCTCTCTATCTATCTTTCTATAGATATTTTGATAATACAGCTATTTGTGGATTTAAAATAAAACAAATTAAATATTTTTTTGTAAATTAATCTAGTAAAGACTTTTAAAAATTTGTTATTTTGCGTTAATTTTTGCCCTTCACAACATATTTATAAATTAAAAAGAAAAGCACATTTAATCGAGATTATGAATGACGAAAATGTTTGCCAATAAGTTATAAGGTTTTTTTTAAAAACAAGTTTTAAGAAATATTGGAGTGACTGACGGAATTACCGAATACCAACATAGCGTTCAGGTGTTATCTCTCTTTTATCCCGATACCTTTATAACAAACATTGCGTTGGATGAAACAATAAGCTTCTAAATGATGATGACGGTGGGTAGGGCCCTATTAAAACAGTTTGGCATTGTATCTGTGATAGTTAACATTAAAGACGTGACATCTCGATAGCGCATGTCAATCACAAACCTAGGTACTTGGGCTTTACCATGACTTCTTAAAACGTATATATCCCTTTAATAGTCCAGTTGAGGTCGTCAAATGGATCGCGTTAAGAGCTCGTGGCAGAACCTCTATTTTCACAATCATTATCACTGAAACAATGTTACATTGTTTAGACCCACTTGAAAGGAAACTTGAAAGTTATTGACATTAATTTTCTTTTATTTCTTTCTTTCTTTCTAAAAAGATAAGAAAGAAAAAAGGTCCTAATAACGATTAAAACTTCAGCTAATAAACCCTACGGCCTATATTAAGTCTATCTGTTCGAAAAACCAGTCAGAAATATTCAAATTCACGCCCCGAGAGTCGCAAACATCCACCATTGTCTCGACATTCTTCTTAACTTTTCCAATTACCCAACTGTGCCCGTAAAAAGTACAGTTCGATTGTTTGCAATCACTTTTTTTTTAAGCTGAACAGGACGGTAATAAATTAAAATTGTCTCGCCCACCGGCCCCAGCCGCGGAAACTTGGCCAAACTCATGACTCAACTCGGAACTATAAAACAAAAAAATTTTCGAGTTTTGGACTTTGTTCTTTGTTTTTTACGATCTATGCATAAAATATGTCGGTCTTATTTTATATAAACATAAAGAAAGAAAGAAAATATGTTTATTTGGTACAAAATGAACAAACAAGGATTAAATGCTTAAATTAAAATATAATATACCGCTCGAAGCAGCAGTGGTGGCCTAATGGAAACTGCCTCGACTTACAAGTTATAGGTCGCAGGTTCAAACCCAGCCAGGTGCATTACTTTATGGAATTTAGGTCATCACTGCTCTCAAAACGGTGAAGGAAAACATCGTGAGGAAACCAGCATATCTTACAACCAAAAATTCGAAGACATGTGATATCCGCACTAACCCGCACTGGGCCGGCGTGGTAGATTACGGCGTATTCCCTCTCGGCCGAGTATGTTTATGCTTTTACTGCTCTAATACTTTTTCCTACAAGGTTCTATGCACAATTAAAAAGTGAATTATATAGGATTTGTCAATAGCTGTTAATACATTGTAGCAAATCCCAATAAAATAGAACTGTACAGTAATACACGTCTCGGATTCAACGCAGAACATACCAATCTTAAAGATACGTTAAAATGATAAAAGAGGATTAACGTTAATCATAATCTTCTTTTTCGGCTTCCCGAACTCGGATAATACGGCTTTGTGCCTCAGAGTCGTCGGAAGGAATTTAAATATGAATATTAGTCAAAGAAATCCAAAGACAAGATAATTAGTGGGCTCCCAAGCGGGTCGTATGGTGTAGTCTCTGGGGCACAGATGATCAATTGCGTCAATTAGAATTACGTGGCTAGGTAATGTGTCACGAGTGCTGAATATAATGTACTGAAATATTATTGAGGTTTGTTTAGATAATTTTAGAGATATCTTGGTTTAAAATATTGTTTTCATATTGAAAACAATCCTCCGTCGAATGCAGTAGGGTAAAAAAAACAGACACATGACGAAAGTTGGATATTCTAATTAAAACGGTTTACTTTTTGGGCTACTCTGATATTTGCATTTATATTATTTCATTTTGTTTTAGAACCAGACCAGCGTACTATTCTCAATGACCGAAACCTGAAAGCAGTATCTAAAACAATAATCCACTAGACAAGCGCCGAAGTGATCAAGCTCGATGATTCCCAGAGAGACGATTGATCTATCTCGGATCCTGCGACGAAATGAATCAGAAGAGAACAGTTGACTCCATCAGTAAGCTAAAAGAAAAGCTAATGTAGTTTGAACTGCCCGCCGCAATCGAGGCGAGGCGGTACATAAACCTTCACGAGCTACAACAAAGCCACCGCACTCCACTTTGGGCACCGACCTTCTCACGCCACAGAGGGATAAGGACACACTTCCTGCGCTGTGGTCGAATTTAAAAGTCAAATTCTTCGATAAAACCCTAAGATAATGAAAATTTATGTTCAAACAGGATAGGGATCAAAGTTGCACGGCAAAGGAATTAATTGCTTATTCAAGATTCGGATAAGCAGGGTCCCGGGGCTTGCTTATTGGAAAAGAAACCTTCAAAATGTTTTGTTAAACAATGTTTTTGCTAGATAAGAAAATAGTACCTACACTTTTGGCCCAATATGGAAAGTGATCTTATCAGTATAAAAATCTTTTTACGGTTAACTAAAAACTATGATCTAAAAAAAAATTATAAATTAGAATTCGATTAATCGTATAAGCCATTTTGGTATAGGTACTATTTATTATCACCACACAACACTAATATTATAAAGGTGAAAGTTAGTATGTATGTTTGATACGCCTTCTCGCTATACGGATAAACGGATTTAGACGAAACTGGGAACTCGAATAGACTATGTCTTGGAATAGCACATAGGGTACCTATTTTTTATTCCAGAAGTATGTTCACATAAAAGGTAGTCTTCCGATGATACTGAAAACAAAACTCATTAACGTGTGTATCCTGCCCTGTACTGGCCTATGGTGCACTAAGTTGATCACTTACTGAACAACAAAAGTCCAAACTCAAGTTAGAATTTCTACGTTCGCGTTAGAAATTCTACGTTGCGCTTCATTTCAAGAAGGTTAAGATGTCAGGAAAAAACAGCCAGGCAGACTTCAGCAGCAACGTGGCTAGCCCACTCCCAAGTGGGAGTGCACGCGGACAGGCAGGCGAGGATTGTCACTCACTGGACGCCTGAGGCAAGACGACCGCAGCGAAGGTGGTGAGACGATCTGATGAAGTTCTTAGGGGAAAATCGGCCAGAGATCACCCTAGACAGAGTTTTGGAAGAAGAAAGGCCCCCCGTTTTTGCTTAGCAATGGAACACAAATAAATAATAATACTCGTAAAATCTTCCCCTGGGATAATTTTGTACTTTTACGCAAGCGAAGCCGCTGGCAGAAGCCAGTTTTAAATATAGGTTCACTTTAGTCTTTCGGGGAATACAGGTTATTACTTTCCTTCAAATATAATACTTCTATTTTATAACCAACAAAGACTGGCAACACTTACTTAACAAAGATCCCAAAAGACGTTTTCATTTGAATAAAGTGCTCATTTGTTTTAATAAATTATTAATATACTGAAGACATTCACAAAGATGTTTCAGTCGGCAACAACGGTAATCGAGATTAGGAAAGTATGATTATATAATGGTTAATGTTTTATAGTAATAACATATTAGAATTTTGTTTTGTTCTCACATTTCGATTTAAAAAAAAAACGTGTTTTTGTTTGAATTGATTCAGTCTCATTAAGTGTCAGTTCACTTTTTTACGTTGAACCACCGGTACATGGTGGACATCCCACCCATACGTACAAAACGTTTTGGGAACACATTCACTGTATGTACATCTAAGGAGTGGAATTCCCTGCCGGAATATGAGTATCCTGGTAGCTGCAATCTAGGAGTCTTTAATTCACAGAGGGTCACGGCCATACGAAGCGGCGAGCCTCCTTGCTGGCCTACCACCAAAGAATCTGGAGGCAACAGTCTTAGCAGTTAGTATTATCAAACCGTTTTGATGTTGAATTATCCACTGTTAACTCCCAAAGAAAAGACCGAAAATAAAAATTAAATGTTCAATAAAGGAAAAGAAAGGTTTTGTTCGTTTTGATTAAATTCGTCGCGGCTCCGATCTTAGATTTCCCAAGACGACGGACGATGAGAACACGTCGCTGTGTGCGCTCTATTGTCAAATGTACTGGAACATATTGGGTAGTTGTTAAAATTGATTGTTTTCTTTTTAACATTCCTACTGAAAGGGATGGAGTTGGAAAGGGGTCTCTCTCTTGGCCTGTTCTTTGTGTTTTATGTTGTGAATGTTATTCATAAAAGCCAGTAATCGGTACTATTAGACCTAGCACGGGTTTTGTCGCCAATATTTTTGTTATTTGCTATCAGGCGGCTTCTTTACAACCGAATGCTTAAAATATACCTTATTAAATGTGTATGTACATGTGTGTAAACAGCAACAGTGGAGATCAACAGTGGAGAAGAGCTGCAGTGTCGGCCAAGTCAGAAGTCCTCCCACAAGGTGGACCGATGACCTGGTGAGGGTCGCGGGAATCCGATGGATGAAAGACGCATAGTACCGGTTGTTAGCCCTTACCGGTTGTCAGGCCTTAGGCCTATGTCCAACAGTGGACGTCTTTCGGCTGAAATGATGATGATGAAAACAGCAACAATTACCAAATATTTTATCTTGTAGTCGAACAAGAATCCAAATCCGAAAGATGCTTTCGTATCAAACTTAGTAAATATTGCAACGCTACGCTAGTCCCGAAGCTACATCGAACTAAGTTTGACAACATACTCGCTAACTCACATTTCAGAGTTGTACACTTCTACCTGAAGTAAGCTTTTAGTGTACACTTTGACAAGCAGTGCAGGTACTGCACCTCAGCTTTAATGAGGAGGGCTTATTTATTTTGATGTCTAAACAGGTTTCTGTTCCAGTTCTTTTTTTCGATTATATTTTTATTAAAAATAATTAATCAAAAAAAAAAACCGGGCAAGTGCGAGTCGGACTCGCGCCCTGAGGGTTCCGTACAAACTTACTTATGAAAACAGTTCAATACATAGAAAGAAAGAAAGAAAAAACATTTATTCATAGTTTAACTATTTATGTTGCAATGCCTTAACAGGTAACTAAGTACTAAGAACCTAGCATTTATTGTTAACATCTCCAAACTTACACTTAGTTCGCAATAAAGAATTTGAATTTGAATACCTCACACATACAGTAGGTAGAATTAAAATAGGTATGAAAAAATAACATTAAAATCTGTGCAAGGCTAAAAAGGCGCCTAACTCAGCATATGCTGAGTTAGGTGCAAAATTTAAAACGATAAATAACGCAGCGCATAATAAGATTTTTTTTTGGTGACATAACTAGCGCTTCGGGTATGTTTGCCGATGCGAGGGTGGATGATTTTTATGCCATCATTCGAAAGCGATGCGCTTCTCTCCGTCACAGAACACGCGACAGCTCCCATAGTATGTTGAGGGTATTGAGTGACCGGTGGGACTGCCCGATGCTTAGCCGGTGGGTGAGATTGCACACACAGATCGGCGTTAGGTAGTATACGGGCTTATTATGTTATTATGTTTTCTTTTTATTTATATTTCATGTTATATTTTTCTTTGTGATTGTTTGTGTTACTAACAATAGTTAATTAAGGAATTTTATGTAAATACTAACATTATGGACGGCAAGGTCTGCAAATAATTGTTTATTATTATTATATTATTATTATAACTACAAATTTACAGTTTTCAGACTTTTCCTATACTTGTTTTATGAGACCTTGCTTCATACCAAATTTCAGGATTCTAGGTAGAGTACACTATGAATTTTGATTCCCTTGAGAGTGTCCAAACATACGTTTATTGCGACATAAACAGCCGTATCTTTTTTTTCTTAAACTCAGAAGTTTGACTTTTTCACAGCTTCAAGGGTTTGCAGACCTGAGTTAATTTCAACTCGATATCTCCACGTGTTCTCTAGATAAAGATTCTTGACAGAGAGACAGACAGACAGGCGGACAGACAACAAAGTGATCTTATAAGGGTTCCGTTTTTTTCCTTTTGAGGTACGGAACGCTAAAAATTTTATCACACCAATATTATAAAAGCGAAAGTAAGTGTGTTGTGTATATTTGTCACTTCTGCACGCTGGAACGGCTGAACAAATTTTGATGAATTACACGAGTAAATCATGTACTAAAATACAGAGGATACTTTTTATCCCGGGAGTATATTCCCTTGGGATCGTTTTCTTGTATCACGCGGGCGAAGCAGCTGGCAGCAGCTAGTCATACTATAAAAATGACTCATCATTATTTTACCCCCTCTTCTACAAACTCACAAGTCTTATCAAGTAAAATTGACAAGTGGTCAAAGATCTGAAAGTATTGATACGAGTATGTTCTGTGACCGCGCTCGCGTAGACTCGCTCGGTATGTGATCATTATAAGTTTAAGAAGTATAAACAAAACATTCTCTAAATTGAATTCGTTACCAAGAATTTGTATGCATGAAATGAATGCAGAATAACGATGTTCACACGCAAATATAACCACAGTTTTGTTTAAAATAATAAAATTAAATCAGATGCAGATTGTTTGAAACCAGCAACGAGTCTGAAAGTTTAACAAACAGTAAAAAATAACACGAGTATTCATAAAAATATTCACAGCGCAAAAAGGGAAATGACTTCCGCAGTGGTCGGCGCTGAACTAACAACAAAATAAAACTGTGTGCGAAGTTGTTCCGCGGAGCCGCACAGTGGGCGCACTGACACCCGACCTGTACCAAACTCATAACTTAGTGATCATTATTATAACTGTTTAGGTTTTGTGTGGATGGTACTGTGAATATGAAATATTTTAAAAGGTATGTTTATGAAGAGTTCGATGACAGAGTGCAAGTAATGTAGCAGCGGAAATTAATTTAATTAAGGTAAAAACTCATGCCCATTGTCTCAATATTCTCAAACCTAGTAATAATATGTAATCTATAATAGGGTCTTAGGTAAGATGATATTCACAGACTCTTATTACAATTCTACTATCGATTTCAATTTTAATTTCAATGTCAGTGTTAATTTTACGAATATTTGTTTTCATTTTAGTTCATTAATTTCACATTAAATTAGGTACTTTGCAGCATATAGTTATTTTTTTATCGGGTATGCAGTGCTCACCAATAAGAAATTGTTACACTAACATAGATTACAGTGTTTTTTTTTTGTATATTTCGGTATAATAACAATTGTTGGTTGACCAATAAAATATATAAATAGACTCTTTTACGCTTGTACCATAACATAACAGATTGATTAAAATCTAATTAAGTCTTGAAACAATAAAAACCGTATTTTAAGACAGAATCATTTCAAAAGAAACAAATGACCATTTCGCAAGAAAATATTCATGAAAAATTTAATTTAGTCGGATTTTCATCGAGGAAGTTTGGTGGGCAACGGACCATCATCAGATGTCGATTAACATACAAATAGGAGCCGAAACACCCTGACATTGTGATTAACCCGATTTATTCGACAGACGTGCACAGTGGGACTCTTTGAATTTAAACAAAAAGAATTCGCGACAAAAAATGCTAATTTAGAGTTGGGTTAAAATAAAATTGGTGCTAGTTCATTTTATTTTTACTCAAATTAATATAAGCGGTGATGAATATAATTCAGTGTGGTGGAAAATCAGACGCATATTTAATTAAGTGATTCATTAACTTGACACATTTTGCTGACAAGCTAGACTGGATTTATCACCATGCATCAAACGTTGGCCGTGCTAGAATAATTCTCCATTACAAACACCATACTATATTCCAGTCTCCAGAATATTGAGACAAGAAACAAACACCAGTTGTGTTCCGATAAATATTTGCCGAGATACGGAATCTGAACTCTCAATACGAGGTCGTGTTTGGGAATACAAAATACAGAGTTGTCAGCAAACCGATTTTGGCAGTCAAAACATGGCTTCCGCTTTGTTGAGCATCTAGTTCACAATATGGACGCTGGATCCGATTACTAGACCGCGAAGAACTGGTTAGGATTTTTTGTCACGGATTTTTTATTTTAATTTTAGTAATTAAATTGTGTAAAGAGAAACAAATGGTTGAGCTGAGTGGTGCTGATGCTCGCGTCATGTTCATGAATAGACGCTGTCAGTTGGCACGTTCTGGTCATCTCTTAACTGCCAGTGGCTTATTTAATTTTGTACTTTTTGATTTGGTTATTTTAATTTATTTATTTAGGTACATTGTTCCCACATGATAGAAGTGACTAAATATATGTAACTTTGTAATACATAAAATAAGTTTAAAAGACTGTTCTTGGAGGTTCTTGCACGTTCTTTTCTGTACAAATCTATGCTTTGGAATGTGCAATTAGCTTAATTTTTCTGACTAACTGACTTCTAGAAAATTCAAAAGTTCCGGTAAATGGTTTATTAGAAATAAATGCTTTGGTTTATTGGTAAGTATGTGCATCAACTGATCTGTACGTATTAAGGATATCACATATAATTTATGCAAATACAGTACCTACCTACTGTTAAATCATCAAAAATGACAGTCGGAACTAAAAACAAAGATTTTAAAATATTTTCTGATAATTGCTAATATTATTCGGCCCCTCAAATACCCCTGAATCAATAGCCACCTTAAGTACAGACGAGAACACCGTCTGTTTTCTGAATTCTATGTCTAATAAGCAGAGGTCGGAATTAGGTAGAGTTAAACATGTACTTGCACCGATTTCATACAGCGAAAGAATAAAGTGGATATGCCTCAAACCCCTAGATTAATTAATAGAATTTTTCTATGACACTATCAGAAATATAAGAGAAAAAAAAATTCTTCCTGCATTAATGACGAGGAGGAGGAAGTGTATAAATTTGTTAACCTTACTTCAGTTAACGTAAAGAGATCTTTTTCAATGAAAAATACTAATAAATAATTTATGTTAATTATCTTTGTTTTACTTGTCTTAACTATCTCTGAGGTTTTCATTAATATTTATTTCAAATGGATTTTTTATTAGAAATCCCGGGAAGATCCGTATTAATATCAACATTTCGATGCAAGTACATGAATAACTCTGCCTCATTCCAACCCCAGCTAATAAGGGATGGTTGCCTGTTAATCATAAATCTGTTAGTACACAGGTCTCGGTGCATACACTTTTAAAAGTTTCTTTTGTTCAGACGCTTTTAATCATAGCCTACCCATTGTGCTTAGTATATCATAAGGTTCTTAGTTACGTGAATTGCAAATTATTATTATTAATCATTTTATTTCTAGCTTACACTCATATTAGGGTTAGTAACAATATTTACCTGAAAACTATGTTAGTACCTAGCCATAAAATTCCAGTTCTAAATATTATTATCAAATCATATAATTCAAATTAAATTAATTCAATCAAACATGTCAACAAATTAAATTAAACTAATTGAAATTAAAACAAAATAAATATACAAATATGCAAAAAAAATATGTTACTGTATTTTTCCGAACCCTTTAAAATTTTTGAGATGTATTAGATAAAATAATTTTTTAGAATAATAGATTTCTTTTTGGATGTTGTTTCATTGCTTGGTTAATTATTTCGACATAGTTGCATCCACATTTAAGCCAGGCTCCATATCACTCCATAAATCTTTATATATATTATGGTATAGTATGTACCCACATGTACTGATAGTTTCCACCTGACGTTAGGTAACATGCTGTACGCACTGATTGGATTGTGTGCTTGTGCGAACAACAATCAATTAGCCGCTGCTCTATTAATTAGCGGTGAATTTAATGAAGCGTGACGACTCACTGCACCGCGACTACGACTATTGAGCTATTGTAGCACTGTGTGGGTGAACGCGTTTGTTAGAAGTATGGAGGTAACTATATGGATATATATTTATATGAATTTCTTACGAGTCCCAAGAGTGGGAACATTATAAGGCTGCTTATGCTAATATAATACCATGCCTGTCGGGAGCTTCCGACCATTTTCGCACAGTGAGCAATGGTTTGCTCCCCATCCACCCGTCTGGTAAGGACAAAGGCCGACCCAAAATGATGTAGTCAATGCATGGTGTTGCCGCGCTTGCCTAAAGTAACCTATTCACTCTTTTTTATTATGGATAGGCTCGCGTTGGGCCACTATCTCACCTGATGGTAAGCGATGATGTTGTCGACGATGGAGCCAGCTTAACTTAAAGAACCCTAGATTGTAGCTGTCAGGAAATACAGAGTCCAAATACAAAGTAAAGTATTCATTTCAAAGAGGAATGTAAGCGCCCTTAATTGTTGACTTAGCATGATGTCTTTAAATCAAACACTTCTGTGTGTGAAGTCATTAACGCCTTTACAAAATGGAGCTCGATTATAATTAGGAGGAAAATTGTAAATAAATGGGAATAACCAAATTCATTTAATTTCGTTAATAAATACCATAAATTACGTACTTACATAGGCTGTAACCAGCTGGTGTGATATAACCAGAGGCCGGAATTAAGTAGAGTTATTCATGTACTTGCATCGAAATGTTGATATTAATATGGATCCTCCCGATGATTTCTAATGAAAAATCTCAAATGGCCAACAATATTACAAATAAATAATAACAAAAACCTCAGAGATAGACGAGACAAGTAAAACAAAGATAATTAACTTTAAATTAATAATTTTGGGATTTGATGCTTATCCACTTTATACTTTCGCTGTATGAAATCAGTGTGAGTACATAAATAACTCTACCTAATTCTGATCTCTGGATATAACTTAGGAAACTTATTTGAAATTAATCTGTGTATATAAAAGGCACTCACTCACTGTCTCATCAACGTCCAGCCTAAACTCTAGAACGCTGAAAATTAGGCAGACGTTTCTATTACGATGCATAGAAAGAATAAGAAAGGATTCTCTAAAATACACATATTAAGGGGATGAAATAGGGATCCGAAGTAGATATGGAGAAACCTGCCTTCACGATGGCGAAGCCGCTGACAAAAGCTAGTTTATATATAAATAATCGTATTCTGAAGCACAACTTTGGAACTACGGCCATTAAACTACCTTTTTAAAAGTCACATAAACTATAAGCCGGTCCATAAATGAAAGCCAAGGCGATGTACGTTCATTCCTCCATACAATGTTACTTAAAGATAAACGACCAATTCGCCGGCACTAAAATACATTGCAGCATTTCTTCGCAGGAACTTTACGTGTCCTGATTTACAGTATGACTTCTACCTTATATTTTCTTTTTGCGTGAAACGAGTATACGTCAACTACTCATTGTATTGGGTGGAATTTGTAGGTACGGGTTTACTGTCATTGTAACGTCAAAAGATAAATGAGGGGAAGTAAAATAGAATCGTTAAAATACATCTAAAATCCAAATGGCCATGTTTGTAGAAAAGTTTAAATTGTCGTCACGAAAGGTTTAACGATTATTGCTTTTAGAAACAGTGTTGGGTGAAGGACTGGAAATGTCACAAGTTTGATTACAAGCGATAAATTATTTAGATAAACAGAATAGCATTAGAAAATGGCGACAGGGGAAATGATTTTGAGTATCAAAAGACAGATAATGTTATAGAAAAAACAGAACAATTCTATGCACCACAACATATTCAAGGACAAAATATCTCATGAAAATACTAACGACGCACATAAAAGTACTAGCACATAACTTCGCACAACATTTTATGATTCTTTTTACATATTTTTCGTATTAAACGTAAAAAGTGCGCACGTCAAGTGGTTTTACGTAGCCATCTTTATTTGCCAGCGTTCGCCAACACTTCAGCTGTCTCATTATCACACGCCGTCATACTAAAGTGAGGAATAAAAGCTTATATATTTTTAATGGTCTTTTTAACTCTGAAACATTGCTTATAACAAACGGGAATACTATTTACCCACATTGGTTGATGTCTTCCAACAAACACGTTTTCATTGGTTGATATTTTAATCGTAAGCTTTTAAGACCGAGAAAAGTCTCAAATTATTTGAGACCGAGAAAGATAAAGATAGTATCACAAAATTTTCATGAAAAGTACTACGTACGTACATTTTACGGTTTCGCAGATTAAATATAGATCGTTCTTTTTTTGTCTCAACTGTTTTATTCTTCTATTTTATCAAATACTCCAAAATCCTAGAAAATATCCGGAGATTATTATTATGTCTTTGTTTTTAACAATTTAAACTAAGAATTTAATTAATCAACTAATGAAGAAACCCAAATTAATTTAGCTTGAATCGTTCTTTTAATAAATTCTTTATCCGAGACTTTTTTGCTGACTCTTCAACCGCAAAATTGGTTTATTTTTTGCCGACCCTATCAATGGCGGTAAGCCAAATTGGCTTAGTTTAAGCACGTTTGGACTAGCACACGCCCAAATTGAAAATAAGTCTGTGAAATACGTTTTCAAGATGGAGTTAAGGTTCCATTAAACACAAACTCGATCTTACGACGATAGTCATAATACCAATCTTCCTAACTTAGAATTTTTTTTGCGCGTTAATTTAAAATGTAATAATTATGGACGTTTCTTTTCTGGATGGGTCCGCTCTTGGGCGGTGCGAGAGGGTATGTCAGGCTTTTACTGACTAAAAACCCACTCCTGTTCCTTGTTTGCCATTGTTCCAGGGTCCCGGGGATCTCTTTCGCATCACCCATGGCCCCAGTAGGCTTTGACCTTGCTGGGCCCCTGCGTTTGCTGCCAGCTCCTTGAGGCGCGCGTGAAACACTACTCGCACTACTACATAATATGGACACCGCACTCACCTTGGGTATTCGACAAGTCTCTAAAACCCCATTTCGCCAAGTTAGCACCAAGTTAGTTTGCAGCGGCCTACCTGAGTGCGCAACCGATTCTGTGTTTTCCATGTAGGCTATTGTAATTTACTTCCGGGTGGCAGATGTTTTTGGGATTTTAAGAAGACACATGGTACATTTTTATCACAGCCTGGATCTTACTTTAGATGGTTAGTCTTAGACGGCTTGTGTGCTACGGAGAAAGTTCTTTCAGCTCTTAAGCCTACCCGAAGCTGTTATGTGTTTGTAGAAGAGATTTTTCTATGCAAGCGTGCAACTTACTTACGTATTACTGGTAGCGCAATACCAGCTAAAGAATATATGGTTTTTGAAGCAAAATCGATTTAAGGAAACCCAATATAATTCGACACGTTTCGTTCAGAGCCTTGGGCTTGCTGTACATAATTAGATTAGAACCACACGGGACATACGAAGCAGAGAGGAATAAAGACTTGCGGTTGCGCGAAGAACATCGGATGCTGCTCCCCGGTAGGTAGAAACAAGGCAAAGCAACAGGTTGTTTCGAGAAACTTTCTGCTTTATAATATAGCAATGCATATTAAAAAATCAACGTTCGGTTCAATGCCACATCTAGGTATTTCGAGTTCCTGCAGTGTTCTATGTCAGTTCCTCGCCATGCGATGTTAAATTTCCTATTTGAAAGACTGTTACGGAGTTCAAACGCTCAAGGTGGGTTGTGATTCGGGCGAAGCGCCTTAATATAGTAAATATCTATCCTTAGTACAAAAAAAAATTATCTTGCCTTAGTGAATATCTATCAAGTTCGAGTGCCATTGTCCATTGACAATACATTTAATGTCAGCTCCCGTTAGTAAGTTAATTATTCTGTGTCAGCCAGAAAACCTGACTGGACTCACCGGGTCTAAAACCAGCCTGTTTGGGGATAAGCTTTGGTTCCGCTGCAGCAGTAAGGCAATTCAGTAAAAACCTTTCGAATTGCATATAAGTGTGACATAGTAGGGATATTGGCCTCAAGCTTATGAGGTCCATAAGAAGCTTACGTGGTTTCGATGTGCAATGATTTTAGTCCGTTACCACGAATTGGGGAAGGAAGTGTTGTCCAAACATGTATTGAAAAAAGACATAGCTATAGATCACAGAAGTTTTAGTTGTGCCTTCATGGTCAGTATTATTTTAGTAAATGTGAAAAGCGTACTGATTTTGATGGTATCGGCAGAAGTTTATGGTTCTCCAAGCTTTTGGAGGCACATAGCCAGCTGGTTTAAGTAACAACTGTTAGGTAATCAAAGTGCATTCAAGCGCGATCACATGCTGCTTACGTGTTCATATATTATAGACATCATTGCATAGCCGAGCCGTAAGCTTAATTCAATACAGTACATGGCAGGCACTAGACCAACCTAATATCTAATTACCCGAGTACGAGCAAGCCCAGAGGGACCCCGGCCTCTCGAGCCTCTCCGCACTAAATAATGTAACGTCTATCTGATATAATGTGCAATGTTTGCGGGTTGCAAAGCAAATGTGTCTAAAAGGACTTTGTTTCATATGTAACTAAAATAATCTATATATATAAAAGGGAAATACGACTCACTGATTAATCACGAAATCTCAGAAACTGTAACACTACAAACTTGAAATTTGGCAGGTAGGTTCCTTATAGGGTGTAAACATCCGCTAAGAACGGATTTCCTGAAATTTACCTCCTAAAGGGATGAAACGGGGGTCGAGGGTTTGTATGGAGAAACCGACATTCACTGGCAGAAGCTAGTAATATTATAAAGAGTTAACGTTTTTGGGTTTTTCTAAAACGTAACTTTGAAAGTAGTGTTAAGTTCTGATGTTATTACCAAAATAAATGCTATTGTTGTTATTGCCAAAACTTTACTATTTTTGCTGAATGTCACGGCTACTTGTGACATTCAGCACACATTCATTGTTGCCGAAAAAAAAATATAGAGCTCGGTGAAGCCAAGAATTAGGATGGATTTTAAAAATGGTTTTTTTTGCGATTTGTGGCTTTCCGAGTATTCAAACCTTCGCAAACACAATTTTTTTTTTTTAGAAGCACAAGGCATAAAAACTTTTAGTGGAAATTGCCAATGTTTTGCTAACTGCATTTTTTTCTTTAAAATTTGTCAAATTGACAGTATCTTAAGACCATTTTTCTGCTCCTACACCAGTTAAGGTACCTTCAATGCCCATCTCAAAGATCCGCTCTGTATATAGGAAGCGAAATCCATTTTGTGAGATTCCGAAAAAACAGAACAAAACAAAAATATTGCCAAATCGCGTGTGATTCGTGGCGGTACGGATTATGGATTAACTCACACCATTGTATTTGATTTCTTACATTTAGCACTTGGCGCACGCAAACTCGACACACGATCACACAGTGTGAATGAGTTAAATGTGTTAGGTGATAGCGACCAAGTGTACAGATTAATCTGAAAGATTTATGAGCTATATCTTTTTTTCATTATTGATTAAACTTATTAATTATCATTAAACACAAGGGCGGCAATAGGACTCTAAAACGTGGTCGTTCATAATAAACCTTATCAGAAGGCTTAAAGTTACCCAAAGGACAACGGAGAGGGCTACACTCAGTTGCCTTGAGCGATCTGAACAAAAATGAAGATATGATCAGGAAAACCAAGGTTAAGGACGTAGCCCAAAGATTCGCCAAACTTAAATGGCAATGGGCAAGGTACGTTGACAGCACAGCAGACGGTCGAAAAAGCCGAAAGGTTCTGGAGTGCCGTCCACGTACTTGGAAACGCAGCGTTGAAAGACCTTCCACAAGGAGGATCGACGACCTGATGAGGGTCGCGGGAACTCGATATATGCGAGACAAACAAGACCGGTCATTGTGGCGACACTTGGGGGGGAGAGGCCTATATCAGACCGTGGTCGTCTTTCGGCTGAAGTGATAATGATGATGAAATACAAACATGAAATAAAGCCCTTTTTAACCAAAGACAAGTAACGTCGAAAACAAGGTAATTTTTAGTGTCAACCTTTTTCACGAATCATATTTGCATCCAAGCGTTATAACCGGTTTATTCTGCATCTGTCACCCCTTAAACAATTTTACATCACCCGGTTTACCAGGCCAATATAATTTGTCGTTACGGAAAACTTCATTAGTGAGATGCAGACGTCATTAGTTCGTTCGCCGGCCGCTAGATGGCGGTAGTTTGTCCGATGCCATCTTTGTTTTTATTTTACGAGAGGCTTTCAAGCGTTTTTATTGTTGTTAGCTTACGTTGCGTGGCGTGACGTAGGGTTAGGAACTATAGTAACGAGTGCGTCTGAAGTGGGTAATCTTTTGTAGCACGCGAGGGTTAAGTGAAGGTTGCCCTAATGTCAAGTCATGAACTCGTTTTTATTTTTTCCTTTTCTACTTTTAGAATCCATTTTTTTTATCATTCAAAGAAGGTAAAAAGGGAACTAAAAAAAAAATCTACAACACCGGAGCGCTGTTTTACATTCTAAGTCCTTACAAATTAAGGTCATGTTTCCACAGTCTAAAAATAGTAGACGAGGTAAAGCAAAGTTTTATAACATATAAGCATAACATAAGCATAATCAGCCTTATAATGTTCCAACAGCTCTGACTCAGGCCACTTCTCTAGCAGAAGAAATGGGCAGTAATCGGGGCCCCGAATTGGTGGTTGTCACATGTTTTGGAACTTTGGTACAACCAAAGTTCCAAGACTTGCCGGCTTCCTCACGATCTTTTCATTCACCATTTTTAAAGGCAGTGATGATTAAATTTAAACTAAACGAAATAATGCGTCAGGCTAGGTTACCAGTGGGCCACGACTGTTCTCTATTGGGCCACCAGAGCTCTATACTAGTACAACACAACTCTTTATAACACAACTTTAGATATTTTCCTCACATCTTTCCAAAAACAAATCCCCCAAAACTTCATCACTGCATCAATAGCTAAGTTCCCCAGTTGCGCACATCTCGTGAATGTTTGCTCAGTTGCTCACAGTTTTCAATCAGGCGCAGCGTGCCCCCCCCAACTCCCGCTCCGGCTGAGTGTAATCCTGAGATTGGTTGCAGCTCACTACGCTGGAATTTTATAGTACTGCAATCAATTTTAAGTCAGGTAGGTTTGTGTAGGAAGGTGTGAATCCATATAGTGCTTGTATTGTTACAAGTGAGCTGAATCAACAATTAAACTAATGGTAGATTGATTAACGATTTATTGAGAACTTCCTACTTTTTTTATTATTGATAAGTTCACGCTCGCATCTTACCTAATAGTAAGTGATCACGTGGTCAACGAGCGACGGTCGGTTAAATCGTAGGAAATGTATTATTTAATAAATAGTATCTACTATTCTGATTCTTTCTATATGTCTATGGTAAGACTGAATTATAGTACAGGAAAACCAATAAGTTGAATAGTATGACAGGAGTATGATAACACGAAAACCTGGAAATAGACTGGTCTTAAGTTAACAGAAATTATGTAAAAAAACAGCCAGACGTCTGTACGCCGCACACATTCATCTAGAACCACTGTATACCTGCAGTACGTACCGTACTCAGGAAATATGTACATAATATCAGGTTCACGACCCCGCGCTGGTAGGCAAAGTGCATCAAAATGTAACAATTCGTTGGCAAAGTGCCAAACTACCTCTCGAGACCTGGTTAGCATCAATATTGAGAATAAAATTGCAGACACGCAGGCTACGCCTCAAACATAACGTTACGTTAGGCAATCCTTATAAAAGTCTTGAGAAAAAGTTAACAACTACATTTTTTATTGATAGACTCGCTAGGTTGTAGTTGTTAGGAAACACAGACTCCGGCAAAAATTCTACTGTTTGTACGATACATTCTATGAAATAATAATAATAATAATTACCTTTATTGTCAGACCAGAGATCCATAGCTTGAACAACAACATTAAAAAGAAAAACATTAAATAAATACATACTAAAGAAAAACAAAAAGACATACAATACAATACAAAACAAAACAATACAATACAACACAATACAGTACAATACAATGAGCCTACTTCACATACCAAATGCTAATAGATTTGACACCACACTAGTTTCACGTTTCACCTAAATAATCAAGTCTCAATGAGATGTAAGCAAAACCATAAGAGTCCAGCCGGGCCGATGCTCGCCAGAGCGACCGGGAATTTCTGAAAAGGAAACCCGTGGTCCTGGAACGCAAAGAGTAACTGAAAGACACAGAGTGATTGTCAGAGGTTTGCTGACTAAATCCACTCCGGATATAATCAGTAAAACTTTGACACTAGGGAGTGTCAAAGTTTTACTGATTCGCGCCCTATGCTAGAGCGGTAGAAGTCATTGGATGATTTCCTACCTAAAATAAAAAAAAAACCGGGCAAGTGTGAGTCGGACTCGTGCACTGAGGGTTCCGTACAAGCTTACCTATGAAAACAGCTCAATTCCTGAATTGTTGTTGAGTTACGAAGATTTTTTTTTTCCAATCGCAAAAAAGATTTTTTTTTATGACGTAACTACAAATTTACAGTTTTCAAATTTTTCCCCTATACTTGTGCTATGAGACCTTGCTTCATGCCATATTTCAGGATTCTAGGTCAATGGGAAGTACCCTATGAACTTTGATTCCCTTGAGAGTGTCTAGAGTGGTTTTTTGCGTATCTTTTTTTTAAAGCTAAAACAGAAGTTTTTTTACAGCTCAAGGGACCGCAGACCTGAGTATATGGTTTTAATTTCAACTAGGTACTGAAACCCGACATCAGCTTGATGTGCAAATAAATCTGATTGCAGCAATTTATGAGACCACAGGTACTGTAATGAGCATGAAATCAATGAGCTGCTGAAACGAACTGAAATGCGAAATATTATGTTCCATATTTCATGAAATCGTTAACGACAGCTGATTCATTGGGATATTATCGTTCATTACAATGATTATTGACTGCATATTCTGTATTATAATGTTATAAAGTTAAAGAGTTTCTTTTTTAAACGCGCTTACTAGTTTAATTTGCTTATTTCATTTATTGTGGGATAGCCCTGAACATATACCAAGGCAAGCCCTAGACTGGAGTCCTCAAGGAAAGCGTAAACGTAGTTGCAATAAGCAGACCTGGTGATGAACGGTCATCACAGAGGCGAAGAACATAGGAAAGACCTGGAGCGAAATGAAGCACTCAAGAACGAACGGGATTTCGGCGCACTGTGGACGTTCTCTGCCCCATCTAGGGGACGCAGGAACTTAAGTAGGTAATTGATCAACAAGCTATCAAAGTATCGAACGAAATGTGCCATAAGCCCGTTCCGCCGGATTACCGAGTCGCGTCCGACCGGGACATTTCACTGCGAGCTCGCGGGACTTCATGAACCGTAGTGTGCTGTCATATCACATTCAGTTTCCGTAATTTAACTATAACAGGTTTAAGCTAAATGTCGTTCTACGGATTTATTCAGCTTCAGTGAACAAGACAGGTTCTTTAGTTGACTTTTGTCTTTTCTACTGGTTGTTTTCCCAAGTTATAGTTAGAAATATTATGTTGGGTTACTTAAGAAATAGACGGATTTCTTTCACCAGCTAGTAAGTAACCGAAGCGTAGTTATATTTCGCGGAATAAATAATATATCACCAATACACAAAGAGTTCTTTTATTTTTATTTTAGTCTATGTTTCTGTTTACTGTTGGAAGTCATCAAATGATTTTTCGCGCGCTAGAGTAGGGTGAGAGGGTGCGTCAGACTTTGAGTGACTAAACCTTACCCGTGTCCGTCCCTTCGGTTACCTTTTACGTTCCAGGGCCTCTTTCGCTCAGGGTAAAAATCCTGGGACCCTAGACATCAACCCTGCTGGGTCTCTACGGTTTTTCTGGCATCATTCTTCAGTTTCTGGTTCGTAGCGAGAGGAAATGTGATGCGGTCGCCTTCATTTTTGAAGCAGTAATGCTAGCGAGGGGGCCGCAACTATTAGGGAATGGACATCCTTACGCCCCAGCCGGCCGGGGGGTGTTCTGTCTTAGCGACAGAAGACACCCCGGGCATTGAGAGTCGCAGGGCGCGGGCTCGTGAACGATGAGCAGAGGGTAGCTCGCCATCCGGCCGACCGGTAAGAACCTTGTAGTGTAGTGTTCCACGCGCACCTCAAAGATAGCTCAGTGAAACCGTAGGGGCCCAGTAGCGCTGATTTCCGCTGAGGCCACGGGGAATTTCTTAAAGGGACACCGTGGTCCTGGAACGTAAAGTGCAATTGAAGGACATATGTGGGTTTTAGTCAGTAAGTCTGGCATGCCCTCTCTCTCCACTCTAAAGCCGGAGAAGTAATCCCAAACATTCTAAAAAAAGCCTTACCATTGTTCGGACTGCGGGATTGTTCGTAAAGGTACAAGTTGGTAGCCGACTGCACGCAGCAGCAGCAGACGACATGGCGTCACGACACGTCGTAGCGTCATGTCGTTGCAGTTATGATTTCGAACCCGACTACAGACGGCAACAGCAGATTGCATCCAGTTGGTTCCGAGTGATCCGTGAAACAAGATGTCTGACGTGTTCGAGAATAATCGACGTGTCGTTGCTCCGGCGTCAGCGGCACTACTGATCTGCGGTCGGACGACACTGCCGTCTGCCGCTCGACGACACGTCGCTAGCTTCATGTCGCTAACGACGGAGGGAATCTCATAGAAATACGTAGAAACCAATAGTATCGCTGCGACACGTCGTCTGCTGCTGATGCGTGCAGTCAGCTACCAACTTGTACCTAAGAGTCACCTGTGAGTCGTCCCTGGAACGCAACTGAAGGAACACTGGTAGATTTAAGTCAGTACAGTTTGACACTCCTCTCGCTCCACCAAGAGCGCGAAAAGCTATTCGATGATTTCCCATCTCAAAAAAGTCTTTCTGTTGTTTACTGTCAATAAAAACGTATCACACATTTGTAGTCACAACTCATCCTTCAAAATTCGTGTCTGAGTTAAGCCGAACCCCTGACTCATATTCCCCCGTACCTCAGCTCCGTACAGTCGGCTACAGTACGTGCTCCATCACTTGGCATCCTTCAATACTGCACATTTGCATACATATAGCTCTGAAGTGAACAATACTCCAACTAGTATATTGCTAGCATATTGCTGCGTTATGCTGCGTTGTGGCGGCGATGGGGGCTAATGTATAAGTTTTGTTATAAGAAATTGTGAGACAAATATCAGAACACTGGTATTTGGAAAACGTAATGTTTAATCAATTTCTTTAGCTCATAATCTGCAATAATTTTGGATTTGTCTAAAATTACGCATCATCTACCGCCTTTTCACAACTAATCTAACCTGCTGCGGCTAAATACTTGTGTAACTGGGCAACACGGTACTCCTTGGATGGACTGGTGGTTAGACTTTCTGGCATCTGACTATCTATAATGACTGTCAAAGGTCTACGAATGACAACCAGGACTTACGGCTTTACTGCGTTCCGAGGTACAGGGTATCAGTCATATTCTAATAAACTTAGAAAAGTACATATGAATTAAAAAAATCACATTGGTACTTGCTCAGTTTCGAACCCGCAACTTCATGCATGAGAGAGGATGTCTTAACACTGGGTCATCACGACCCCAGAGTTGGCTAAAATTACTATTTATTATTTGAAGTTTGCGAGATCAACAATGTGCCATTATTGATTTCGCAAACTTCAAATAATAAACACGATACAACCACCACCACGCATTATAAATATGTGATTATCATTTTTTAAATAGACAAGCGAACGCCCACTCTTTAAAAAATATTTTACTGACAACAACCTCACTTAAATATTCAATATCCTCGCTGATTTACGTTAAAAACGAGTCTGCTTTCGAGTTCTTTACAGTCATTTGAAACGAGCACGCTTCCGAATGTCTCCGGTCACTTGATTACACAAGCAAGGTCAACACTAAGCCTGCAGAACATTGTGCTATTTATTTTTTTGCTTACAAAATAAAACCTCACCCGAATATAACGAAACAAACAAAAACGTTTGCAGAAAAATGGCAAGTTACCGAGGAATTGTCGGGACGGCTTATCGTAAAAAAGGTTCAGTAATTGTTTCGCGGCATGGAGCGGGGCGTAATGAACGTATGTTATTACTGAGGGCTTTGTGCTAATCTAGATGATTACAATGTGCGCTTAGATGTTACATTTACATAGACTTTTGTTCGAGCCTACCAACAGCTTCTTATTGTTGTTAATTACTAACTTGTTTTGATAGTATTTTTTGATACAAGTGGAGAAAGTTTGTCATTGCGACTAAGGTGGTTTGCTCGAACCGCAGGAGAGGGTGTTATGGTGCTGAATACTGCATTAACAAATTTCCTACTTACAAAGAAATAAATAAACGGGAGTTGACCGATGACTCGTGGGAGTCGTTTAGCGCCTAGCCTGATAAGATAAATACAATAAATTGTGGCTGTATTTGTTTTTTTCGATTTTAAGTGTTTGTGTGTACATAAATAAGTAAATAAATAAATAAATAAATAAAAGTTGTCTAAAATATTTTTTTATACATTAACGTTGCCCCACACTAGAAATTACTTCTGTATCTTGGGTGGGTTCACAAATATGTAAATTCATATACACAAGACACCCAGACCTTATATACCAAGGCCAACATACAAATATTTGTTTCGTGCGGGAATCGAACCCGCGACACGCAGCGTATCAGTCAATCGCTCAACCACTGCGCCAACAGTACCGAAAAACCGGATTAATTAAACACTCTGGTTCCTTCAATCAAACATTGACCACGTATTCAGTCAGAGCTCCGTACTACGCGGGGCCAGCTTAAAATTCACTGACGTGTAGTACTACGAGATGGTACATTTTAAACAAAAGAAGGCTGAACTGTTTGAATCAACTCAACGTGAGTCCTCTTAAATATAAACTAGAATACCTACGGTAATTAAAAAACCAGCTTTGGCCTCTGGACAACACCAAAATAGTGTACAGAGCCTGTTATAACGTGCTTGAGACAACACAAACTGAACTGTTAAAGGGATGGAGCTATATGTAGGGTGTATAGCTCCTTCTAAATTCCTCGCACGCACGACTGATATTTGAAAACTCATGGTAACCCCTGATCGAACCTAGATAACCTTGCCAAGCAACGTTATGCTATCCATCACAAAACAAATAGCCGACGAGGCTTCAAAGCAGCTGCAGGGAACAGTGCAGGAGCACAGTGTCGGAGACTCATGCATTATTAACAACCCTGCCGATGGCCGTGCGCCTTCCATCACGCTGTTAATATTAGAATAGCTAATGATCCTATGTAAAGTTAGAAAGTAATATCTCTCCTCACTTTTACGTGAAATGGATTGAGGACATCGTTGAACATTGCGGATAAGATACTAGGAATTAAGGTTCGAAAAACAAGAAACCGTTTATTACGGTTGAATTGTAGAAAGGTTTAATGAGCTTTTTTTTCGTGAAAAAGGTATAATCAAAAAAGAAAAGTACTGATGTACCTATATAATGACATTTGAAGGTTTTTTTTCTGGATTTCTTTAAAAATATTGACGGTTTGGAAATATGGTACTGAAGGAAAATGATCAGGGTTTTTTGGACCGAGTTTCGAACCATAGAGTTTCTTGCCGGTTCTTCGCCATAGGAAACGACCAATTTGGAACCGTGCACTAGCTTCTGACGTTTTATAAGTGCCCATGTATGCCTATGTGAAATAAAAACTTTTGACTTTGACTTTGCCTTAGTTTTGAATAAACGCTTCTATTCTCGAGGAATTGGGCGTCAAGAAGCGCTTGTCTACGCTGGTGCGCAGTCGTATTTTTAAATGCTTCGGTCATATTTGTCGTGGAAGTGACTCCATCGAACATCTTATTAAACAAGGAAAGGTGGACGGGATGAGGCCACGTGTAACATCACTGATATGATAGACTGACCAGATCAAAGTGGTTGTTAGCGACCAACCAGACGTCCTAGAACCAAATATTCGAAGACACGTGACATCTATCAATCCACACTAGGCCCGCGTGGTGGATACGGCCCATTCCCTCTCCCAGAGAGGAGGTCTAAGTCCCTAAGAGCTGCAACAGCAGTGAGAACATTATAAGGCTGATTATGTTATGCTATGTTTCCGTGGGCTGGGACAAACAGATATTAGGAAGGAAATTTTATTTTGTCATTTCAACGATTTACATGATAATATAATAATATTATACGTAATTCCTACCTAATCAATATGTAGCACACAATTAATTACTCTTCTCATTGAAAGAGAAACATCATCAATAAAGACTTGTCACTTCTAATTACTACAAAAGCAAGAACACGAACCAGGCCTGGACAAAAGTCTCCAAACAAAAAAAACATGATACAATATCGTCGTAGGAACAATTGGCTAATTAATCAACTTTATAAAAAAATGTCGCCGTAAGGGAAAAAGAAGCGTAATTTTTTCCTGAATTTAGTGCGCTGGGATCGGCAAGGTTATGGACAGCCTTAACACAACATAGAAACAGAAGGCCAACTTCAAACAAACAGCGAAAACGCATACATAGGAAGGGAACTCTGAAAACAGTGCACGTCACGTCAAAATGTGATGTGCGAGCGAGACTAACGGAAGAGTTAAGCAAGCAGTGCACGCGGTAAGAAGTGACAAAGCACGGGTCCTTTATTTATTTATTATATACTTTATTGTACGCCTCATAATGCTTGACTAGCCTGTTGGTCTAGTGGTTAGTGGCCCTGACTGCTATGCTGGTCGTGGGTTTGATTCACATCCAGGACAAATGTTTGTGTGATGAGCACGATCATTTGTTCTGTGTCTCGGTGTAATTGATCTATAATAATATGTATGTATTTAGAAATATATAAGTATGTTTAACTGTTGTCTGGTACTCATTACACAAGCTCGGCTTAGCTTGGGACTAGGCATGGTTGTGGTTTAAAAAAAAAATTGGACAGGAAAAATATATACAAAAACAAAGAGTACAAAGGGCGTTCTTATCGCACCTTTACTACGTTTAAACAATGCAGTACCACGGTAACGCGTTGCACTACATTCTAACTAAAAGAAACCGATCGCATAAGAGCAAGCGCCGCGAACAATTATAGCTTAATTGATGTTAATAGGTCACCTTATTATACCATATATGAAAAAAATTAACACGTGTAGTCCTGTACCTAGTTAGTTATCTAGTAGAGCGAGAAGCACAGGACCAGCTGATGTGATGACTCCTTGAGGAGGCATCTGTGCAGCAGTGGATGTCGTCGATTGAAAATGATGATACTGTGTCTACGAAGGCGTGAGTTTTCGTGCGGTCTAATATGGAGGTGACTTTCTGTATCTTTGAATATTGTGTCCCTCAGACGCGGTGCGACACAAAGGCAAGTTGGCGACAATCTACTTAAACACACCGCGATAAAGATTACCGCTCGCTTATCGACGCAATTTGAAGGCGCGCGAATACTCATACAACGTAGTGATCTGCTGATTTGCAATTTTTTGTTGATGTCAAAATGAAAACAACTTTTTGGAATGGTTTGTGACAGTGATGGAGGCAAGCGTATTTTTTTGAGTAGATTTCTAAAACTTCTTTTTAACTTGTTATGTCTTTCATCTTCTAACGCACCTAAATTGTATACCCATATTTTTCCTTGGTATCTAGTACACTGTATTTTGACCGCCTTTTTTAAGACTCCCCATAAAATTCGCCTTTTCCTCAATAAACGCACGCCGCCTTTGAACTCAAGAGTCCTCACAGCGAAGTCTTCGCCAGCGCTTCATAATTGATGCGTTTTTTATTTATGACGGCCTCATCCAGCATCCTCCTTCCTCTCCGGGGGATGATGCTGTAACGTTGATACTTTCCGAACTCGTGTTTAATGCTGTTATGAAGATGAACCTTGATAATAAACTTCTTGGATGGTGACATTTTTGAAACTTTGGCTTGGTGAAATTATTTATTCATTAACTTGTGTTCTCGGAAAATATGAACGGTAAAAGATGCAAAAGTATTATTGGGGAGAATAATAACAAAAAGCCTACGCGCTGGCGTAGCGGTGTTACGCTTATTAGGGCGTAGCTGTGTTACGCTTGTTACGGCGTTGCCGCGTTACATTTGCTACGACGTAGCAAACATATTACGTATCTTGATTATTTTATTTCAAATCAGCCTACGCATATTTATGATTATGAATTTATCAAAATTTTCACCTAACCCAGTTAGTGAATGATATTTTTCCAATATTTCTATAGAATAAAATTTGGAAAAATAGACGAAACACAAAAAGCTATTGCTACAATACCCATTTACCCGTAGTGAATCAAATCATGATTTTTATTACTTATAAGGTCGGCTAACCGCAACAAATAATTTATTTAACCCCACTTTTTTTTTGTTACATTCTTTTGTTTGACCAACATTTTACCTGGCGGTATGATGTGATTGAGGAGATTAGTATGCTTGTCTAGAATTAACCTGTTCACTCTTGACTTAATACCCCCAGGTTTTAGCTAGCAAGAAATAATAGCTAAACCTCAATAAACCACTGACTCCACATGCAATATCTCGTTACTCACAGTGTCTATCAATCAAGACATGAGTCAACCGCAACATATCGCATGCCGAGAGTGACCGAGCTATTTGCGGATCTATCGAGCTCTTTGTAATGCTCCGGCGAGCTCTATTGAACTTTTTGAGCTCTACCGTGATCTACGTGACCGGTTACTCTATATTTTTAAATGCTAATTCAATTGAAACGACGTGTGTAGAAGTGGATATTTTTGTTAGGTGTTTTGATCCGATGTTTTGTCAATTAAAATGATTACAAAATAATGTATGCATTTATTAGTATTCATTACTGTTAGTATTAATATATGTGCCTAAATATAGATATAAAATACATAAATATTAACTAAACTATACTAAAACCTATGTACATAAATATAATACAAAAACACACAATGTTTTTTTAGATATAATTACTGATATTTTAGAGATAAAGAGCTTAAATAGGACTGAGTAGGACAAGTCTGCCACATGCCTGACAAGCTAGGGGCCGTAATATTTGGGCGGATTGGTACGCGAACACAGCGACTTAGGGCCGCGGCAGACCACAAAGGACATGGCGAGACCAGTTTGGCTTCATTGTAAATTGAAAAAAAAAACGAAAAAATGTGATTGGAAGCACTGGACGGAAGCCTTTACCGAACAGTTGGGCAATACAGGTTAGTAATAATCATAACCTCTTCTCCTAATGGCTAATTGCCATAAGGAGAAGAGGGACGCCAAAGAAAATATAAATGGATTGTCTGTAGAGTACTATGTAATATATAACTTCACTACTTTTAGCTCTGATAGTAGACAAAAACACATTCTAGTAGTAAGAATGATCTAAACAACATTTCTAATTGTTTGATCACGAGACATTTTGATAAACTTCGTTTGGACAACCGTCATTACTGATGGAAACACACTCAGTCTAATGGTTTCTAAAATTTATTACAACATATAACCAGGATAATATCCATTCTTAATTGGAGTGTAAAAGAGTGTGCCCTATTACAAATAAAATGGAAATGAACGCACTACATTGGTAGCGCATCGGTATTAGTATCTATTAAGAACAGCCAAAATCTATTAGTAGCGGCCAAGTCTGAATATAGGTACTACTTTAAGGATGTGTGTTTATTATTTTCTATGTTGTACATAGTATAGCAAACTTACCGCTTCTCTTTTCGTATGTGATAAACATCAACTGACCTGTAACAAAGAGGAACATAAAGATTAGTACAGGGTTACAGAGACGGGATACTGTTTATTGATGTTATATTACGATGAGCCTGGTTTATCACTTGAGGCTTGGAGCCACCGACGTGAGTAACGGGGCAGCGACACACCATTTATGCCTGCAGGCTCATTTAGTTTGGTTTAGTTTTATGGTATATTGTTAACAAGTGTCAAATCATATAATTTTATTATTTGACCTACAATATTATATTTTCCATGTTTTATCACAACTACTGCCAGCGGCAGTAGCTATTGTGCTATTCCAGGACGTAGTCAACTCGTGTAGTCATTCAGCTGTTCTTCCGTGCAGGAGTAACGAATAAATGAATTTTAATTTTGAAAAAATTCTCAATCGTTTTTATATTTATTTATTTTCTGACAGGTACTCTCTGCACTAACAGTTGAAAACAACACGTGCAGGGAGTCATTATTATATTACAATATAATAAAAAAATAACATAAAAATCACTTAATACAAATAGGAAAAAGATAGTTTAGGTAAAATAATATTGTTTAGTGCCATTCAAGAGGTCGGTCTCATGAGTTATGACTCATCTGTAACTGTGTACGTATTGTGTGCTATTATTATTAACAATTATTTAATACCAACTTGCTGACTCGGCAAACGTTGTTCTGCCAAATAAATTATCAAAAACATGAGGGGTGGGGGTAGAAGTGTAAAATATAGCCTACGACCTATTCTCAGACATACTAAATATATTCAATAACAAACACTGTGACTCGAGATTTTTATATAAGTATATAAAATATCACAGTTCACACCACTTTAGTACTACGAAGAGAACAATTTACTTAAACCTTTATTTTATAGCAATAAGGGTAGTACAATCGACATGCGGAGTACATACAATGTCACAGTACTTTCACATTACCAGTACAATCACGTTTTACCCCCCTAATAACCCTCCCTAGGTAATACACCCCCCACCCCCTGCTAATTTAAAAAAGAACGAGATACATGTTCAATACAGGGTAGTCAGAGATTATATACATATACGTATATATATGTATCTACACATATGTATCTACACATATGTATACAATCTCTAACTACCCTGGATCCATCGACTTGTTAACGGTGACCAGGATAATTTGGGATCTTTGATTGGGCTTTAAATTAATTAGGAAAGTGGAAGTGAAATTAGGGTAAACTGTAGCTTGAAAGTTTAGGGTCCAGTCAAAGTCCATTAACTATTCGTAAAGTTGTTAATACGACAGTTTAAAGAACCGATTGTTTTTTTTTCCTAAGAAATGATTATTATTTTGTGGGAACCTTAATGCGACTGAAACTTACAAAACGAAAATAAAATAGTAAAAATCCTTCTAAAATACCTAAATGTTATCTCTATCTGGATCTATTTTGATGGACAGCACGGTAGGCGCAGTAGTTGAGCGATCGACTGCTGCGCTGCGTGTCGCGGGTTAGATTCCCACACAAATATTTGTATGACCTATCTGGGTGTCTTGTCCATGTAAGTTCACTTGTCTGGGAAGGCATTCACGATACATGAGTAAATTCTAGTATCAAAAAAATCCACACTTAGCCCATTGTACCTGAATTAATATTACGACTAAACTCGCTGCTTTTTTCAGATAAAACCAAACTAGGTAAAAAATCTGAACCAATTTTAGTAACAAACACCAAATCAGATTCCCTTAGTCCATTCAGCTCAATAATCACTGTCCGACATTCACTAATAACACAACTACTGTCACTGTTAACAAGCTCGCGTACACCGCAGCTGTCCGGAGCCATATATTGCTGAGCTGACACGCCTGATAACATTACTCAGCTAGCTGATGGAACAGAGTAGCTTATCTGACAACTATAATATTAGGATGCATCGCCATGTTCAATAATTATGTCTATAGTGGATGCTAAAGCCTGAAAAATAACAGGGATTTTATTGTAAAAAGTTGGCAGTTTTGTTAAAGAAGAGTGCAAAAATAAAATTTAATAAAAACATCAGCTAATTGTTTATTAAATAATAGCTTTCGCCCGCGGCTTCGCCCGCGTATATGAAATATAGCCGATGTCACTCAGGAATAAACCAGCTTTCTATCGGTGAAAAAATTTTACCAATCGGACCAGTACTTTTAGAGATTACCTCCTACAAATAAAAAACAAACTTTACCTCTTTATAATGTAAGTATCGATTATTATTGCTCTCTTTGATAAAACTGCCAACTTCTTGCCAGTGACTTCGCCCGCGTGATAGTAGACAATGGTCCTAGCATACGTCCGGGATAAATACTTAGTATCCTATTCCAGGACATGTTCTACCCGTGTACCAAGTTTCGTCGAAATCCGTTCAGCCGTTCAAACGTGAAGAACAGAGTAATAAACATACACACACTCACAAACGTTCGCCTTTGTAAAATTAGTATCTGTGGTATTCTTATAAATGTGTTGTATTATTTTTGTTACGGTCTTCCAAATGAGTGGCTCATCAATTTTGACAACATTAACTTGAAAATAAATGACATACGATAACTTAAGCACATAAATGTCATGTCTATGTATATAGGAAATATACCTACTTCATTCTCCATGAAAACCATCCACTAAAACAAAACACCCAAAACATCCCACCTACTAATTAAACTTGTAACAAAAAGAATCTTGCGCCTCGCGTCGTACAGTTCGCTGCTAACAGCATAAGTTCCTTCATGTCCCGGTCGCATGTCATTCATTCAGCCGGTCGCATATCATTCATTCACCCGGTCCCATGTCATTCATTCATCCGGTCGCATGTCATTCATTCACCCGGTCCCATGTCATTCGTTTACTCAACCACCGCTCATCAATCATAGCTCAGCACTCACAAGTAAGTGAATTGCGAGCTGATTTCGATTTTATTAAATTCTTGCAATTTTGTTATTATAAAATACATATTACATAATACAAATTTTGTTCAATTACATTTTATTAAGTATTTTTTACTGGATCTCGAACAGCAGGAGTTGGCGACGCGGTAGGCCCAGATGGAGAGTTCGTAACGAGTTGAACTTCTACCTAAAGGATTGGCCAGATGTAGTTAAGGACAGAAAAGAGTGGGAGGCTTTGCCCTGCATTGGGACACAACAGGGTCATAAAATAACGACACCTACAAGTAACTCGGTTTTAGACAATATGCATTCCTTACCTTATGCAGCAAGAATATGATTGTAACTCAAAATTACCTTAAAACCGAGTTAGAGTGTTATGCCCTACACGTGTCGATAAGATAATAATAACAAAAAGTGTTTTAAAAGTCATAGAGTCATAACACAGAAAAATGCACGATATCGGTAATTTAGGCATCGGGATCGAAACTGCGAGAGAAACTTGTGAATTACACGTACGGGAATCATGTTTGCATATCCTAATGTTATTTCTTTCGAGTTTATATCCGCAAGCTAGAAATAGGAGACAGTATAAACTAAAACGACGCTTCTTAATCTCAAAATATGGATTCTGATAAATCCAATTCTTCTGTTGCCCCAATCAGTATCAATTTGAAAATTTAATCTCTTTCAAAGACTAACGTTCAGTGCCATTTCAATCTCAATAAATTTCAAACAAAAGATCTAACACAATAAACAACTAGTCTATCCGACGACGGTCGCCGGCGACAGTCGCGCCAGATGATAACAACAAACGATAAACTCGTTACAATTCAACAAAAACTTTATTTACTTGAAACCTAAGTAAAACTTCGTTAATTGCTTTGTCAGGCAATTTACAACATAACTGCTATTGTATTAAGGTACAATGTTACTTGTTAAACATTTACTGAGAGAGAGACTATTTCTTTGGACCGTTCAAGAAGGTAACTGTTACAATTATTATTTTTATTTAGAATCTAACACACAAACCAATGTGTGTTGCCAGTGATGACATATTATAGTTCCTAAACGTGGTTTGTGAAACACAGGACCATTCATTGTGGTGACACTTGGGGGAGTCCTATGTCTAACAGTGGACGTAGCATAAGCATAATAGCATAATCAGCCTCAGGCCTCCTCTCTAGGAGAGGGCATGGGCCGTAATCCACCACGCGGGCCCAGTGCGGATTGGTGAATGTCACATGTCTTCGAATCAGTGGACGTCTTTTATCTAAAATGGTAATGAATGATGATTATGAATACACTAATATCATTTTATAATAACTAATATGACATTAAACTTCCGTATTTCCCGAAAAGTTAGGTATAGTTGGACCACTTAGACCTATAGTTGGAGCACTTAGAACACAATGATGCTGTACCTACACAGCATCATTGTGTTCTAAGTCTGTCTGTGGACCCTAATGCTACTTAGAAATTTCAGATGGACAAACTCAATATCACTACATGACTTGAGAATCGAACGTAGGAAGCGTGAAGACACATAACGGTAGGACATGTAACCTTTAGATCAACGGTTTAATTTTTTAATTTCTACAGTCGGTAACGCCTCCGATTCCTTTATTCTGACCACGTGACTTAGAGTTGAGATAAAGTCATTCCCAAATATTCGAAGTTTTCTACTTGCGTTAACCATTGTAGATTATCTAATTGGCTAAGCCCTCAGTTGCCAAAATTGCTGTACTTTCAAAAGTGTTATGTTGTCAAAATTGCTTTATTTTTAAAAGTGTTATGTTGCCTGAAGTGCTATGGTATCGAAAGAACTATGTTTTAAAAAATGCTATATTGTCAAAAGTGTTAAATTGCTAGGTTATCAAATTAATAAATTACCCAATAATAGGGCAAAGACAACTTTTGTATTTCGCTTTAAAATATTTCTTCAATAAAAAGAAAAATCATGTTTGTGTATGAAAGGTGTTAGTATGACGAACAAACCCTTGGTTAACTAACACCATCATCCACAAACCCGCCTAAACTATCAGGTTAAATGTTATCACGCCTGCATTACAAAACCAACCTTCTGATAACGCATTAGTGAATAAAGTCCACTGTACAAGATCACCATAACTCAAGCCTAGCCTCGCCCCCTGACTGAGGTCGCTGGTCGATAAGAAATTAAATCTAGGTGAAAAGATATCGCGTGTTTACTACAAAAGATAAAGTTAAGAATAGATTTTTCGCAGAAAAACAGCGATTTTGTTACTAATATTCATTCATTTCGAACAATGGACACCGTGTTCCTACCCGTACCGGAAAAGTATAACCTAGTAGCTATGGAAACTAACCATAGACTAGAATAAACTATACTGTTCACAAAAGCAACACAACTTAATCATCACCTTCCTACTCTTATTACAATGTATTAGTGGGTGTCATGAAGAAACCAGCAGTGCCTTCTTCATGAGTATTATTTTTTCTAGCCATATCATCTCTCACAGTCCATTTATCTATGGTTTTTTTGTCAACCTCCATTTTTATCGGCAAAAGATACTGTGGAGAGGTGCCCCGCTTGGGAAAAGCACCACCGTGTTCTCGTGAGGGTGATCAGCGGCGGCGACCTCTCACGCAGGCATCATGGCCTGAACCAGGGCCGAGAGTGAGAGGAAATGGACTGCGGTCGCCTTCTTCTGCGAAGCAGTAATGCTAACAAAGGAGATGACTGCAAACGTGAACGGATATCCTCACGCCCCAGTCGTCGCCACAGGAGACGCCCTTGGCATCGGGAGTTGCAGGGCGATCACCGGTCACTGTAGGAGCTCACCGTCCCGCCATCCGGTAACCGTCCGCGAGCACTTTAAAGAAATGTCAGTAATACCGTCAAGGGCCCAGCACAGTCAATGCCCGCCAGGCAAAATTTCTAAATAGGTATCTTGTGGCCCTAGAACGCAAAAGGCATACAGATACAGGTGTGATTTTAGTCAGTAAAAGTCTAACACACCCTCTCGTACCACCCTTGAGCAGAAACTTTAGATGATTTCCAAAAAAAAACCACACTTGTCGGTTAAGTAAAAGCTATATAAAATGCACTTGGCGCAAACTGTAAAACTTTATACGATTTGCAACTTGTACTGACGTTAGCAGAACTGTTTTATGTCAAAACTAGTTTTTCCAATAGAATTTATAAAACTTTGAATTTGGAACTGTATCGTTGTTTTCATATAGTTCAGTCTATCGACTTTCAAGATTTTACAACTACACTTTTATAAATTGGCTGAAACATGTCAATAAGGATTGCTAAATAGTAGGAAACTGTCAGCATGTATTGTAATACATGTTGACAGGGACATATATGTCCCTAATGTGTACAAATTGTATTACCGGAGTGCGAGGGTGAAGGAGAGGGGGTACTTATAGAATCGAGTTATTCCGGAGTACATTATCATGAGTAATACAATCAGGAAGTATGATGGAGACGGCGGAAAACTGAAAAGATATTAAAGTATAATTATGTTTGAAATGCCCCCGTTGCGTGCGCGTCAGTTCAACTATGACCATACTTACTGCATTTTTGTTTGAAAATTATAGCGGTCATTGAAATAAAGACAACGAGACGTTGTGAATCTGTCGTGGTCATTAACATATTTTAATAACCAAAAACAGTTCATAGTTCGGGTCCATATGAAGAGATATCATGGAAAAGGCAACGACCGCTAATGCCATGCTAAAACGAAACCATTCTCCTGAGCGGTCTGGGTTTCTGCCACACTACGTGCCCTTGTTGTCTAGGCCCGCCTCCCGCCTCGAGTAGCCGTGTTTGCCTATTCCTATAAGGACAGATCAAATCATTTCGTATTGGATATGCTTTATTCTTTAATAAGAGGTTTTTATAATATACATTTTTAATGTTCTTACTGAACGCCTGCACTTGCAAGCCTTCAACAGGCGTTCCTGTGCCCGTCTAACCATATCTGTAATACAAACGTAATGTCATGATAAAAAAATTTTACTTCTGATAATGACATGTCAAAAATCATCGAAAATAATTTGTGTGAGAAACCCACAAATTATTTTTGAATAACGAAATAAATAGCACCTTGACATGCAATTTATCGAGTCTTTATGAAGCAATTATTGACGTTTTAACAAAACTCCGCGCTGCTCAGCTGTGAGCACTCGCGAGGCTTCACGACCTACTTGTTCGGGTCAAGATGCATTTGCACTTTTAATACTGGTTAATTGTAGTGAATTTTGTTAGCATTATGTTGTAAAATAAACGTCAGTTGAGTGAAATAGTCGTTAATAGAGTATTCGTATAAGAGTTAAAAGAATAGAATAGAGTTGTAAGTTGCGTTGTATTAGGATGTTAGTAAATGAGTTGTTGTAGATATTGTTGTTCTAGTATAACACAATAAACGAAATTAAATTTAAAAAACCGGCCAAGTGCGAGTCGGGCTCTCGCACGAAGGGTTTGAACAGTCCAGAGCAGAAAACGAGCAAAAAAAAAATCATTTTTAATGAATGGGCATAGCACTGTAAATATTTATTTTATTCTGTTTTTATTTTTAATATTTGTTGATAAAGCGGCAACAGAACTATTACGGTTGCAGACGGACTGACAGACAGACAGACAGACAGACAGACGCACGGACGGCGGAGTCTTAGTAATAGGGTTCCGTTTTATCCTTCGGGTACGGAACCCTAAAAAAGGAATGAGTCAAAAACTTGAGTGAGAGGCGACTTTGTTGCTAGTGTAGTGAAGTAGCCATTGTTTGCGTTACCCGATTTTTTATAGTTTAACCTGTGGGCGACACGCAGAGACAAATCAACTATCGGAAATCATCGTACAGATATCCACAATACAGCTATTATTCCTTAAATAGCAACAAAATGCTCAACAAATTGCCATTAAATTTCTTTACAAAACGCCTTCAGGCATCTTCAAACTCTTACCTTTGTGCTCTCCACAATTGAGCCAATTAGTTCATCAAATTGAGTTTCCGTTTCTATTAAAGCACAATTTTATCTGAATTAACATTATTTTCAATGAAATTATAGACGTCAACTAATTTCGATTTGGAGTCCAGATGTAGATATCCCAGAGAAACTGATTTGACAAGCTAACTAGGCAATCGGTCCATGATCAAACTTGGTGGAATATGAGGACCGACTGTGGAGAGACCGCTTTTAAACATTCAATTAGCTTCAGATTTTCAACTGCCTAGTAACTGGGTTCTGGAGGTCTGATAAGCTGTCACTCCATGTAAAACAGAGATATGCAGTCGCATCCGGTTAGACTGGAAGCCAACTCCAAGCTAGTTTGGAAAAAGGCGGGAGATGAGCGTTTGACAGTTTAAAAGCATTTAAAATTAAATTTAAAAAATATTAATTAAGTTTTCAAAAACTTATGAAAGTAGTAAAATATGCGTTCCATACAAGTAATTTAAGTTAAAATTAAAACAAAATGGGAGCATGCTATAAACCTCTGCCACCCTCTCGAGGTATACAAGCGTAAAGTTATGTAATTGTTTCTTGAAGAAAGTTAGATATTTAAAGCGCAGTCGGCGTCGAGTGAATGAACACATCCTTACAGGCCAGCGTCTGAACTCGAACGGATCACGTCGACGAGGTATTAAGTATATACTGGTAGAGAGATATTCTAACCTAAAGAGGGTTAGTGAATATGTGAAAATAAAAGTGCGTTGGTCGATTGCCGTCAGAGCCTACCTTAAGGCCTACTGTCCGGCGTCGTGCCATCGTCGTGTCGTTGCCGCTTCGTCAACACAGTTTCATAATTTTGTATGTAAGCTGTGGGCAGGCGTACACCAAGCGTATAGTGACGAATATGCGTCTATGAAGCTGCTATAATGATTGACCGGATTCCAGAATGAATTAAAGTGGTTACTGCTGCATGAAACATTTTTTCGGCCTTCTGGACTGAAAATTAAAAAGTTTCATGAACTAGCATAAATAAGTGATCTAACCATTAAATTCCAAAAAACATAATTACACTGCTTGAAAGCAAAACTAGCTGTGATGAATCGCCACTAAATGACTTTAGTGTCAACAATTATTCCAAATACAAGTACATTAAAAAAATATTAAGTATGTTTATCTATATCAAATACGAAATTAACTGAAATTGGTCGACCTACCATTTTATCATGCGTATCACTTTAGAATCAATTCTTCTGTCACACGCGTGACGTGTCCATTCACATAACGTTGCCTGGTCCACACACACGCGCACGCACGCGCGATGTTATCGCCCCGTGCCGCGTGGACACTAAGTGGTGTACGAGTGTATATACAAGTGAGCTCATGCGATCCTTCGTGACGGCTGCGATAAGACGCATTCAACAATGAGACACGGGAAATAAAGTATTATATGGAAATTATGTTTCATTAGTGACGTAGGTACATACCTACCATACACAGAATATATTCAAAGGAGTCCGGAAGATTAATTGTTTACCACCCTCGGGTTTAAAGCCTTTGTTTATAAAATCTCTGAACTGTTTAGCAACTAATTAGCAGATTCAAATTCTCTGCGTAAATTGTCACTTTCTCGTTATAAAACAACAGTCTTTTTCCCTATATCGGATCACTTTAATATTATTATTTGACTGGCCTGTTGGTCTGGTGGTTGGTAGCCCTGACTGCTATGCCGGAGGTCGTGGGTTCGATTCCCACCCAGGACAAATGTTTGTGTGATGAGCACGATCATTTGTTCTGTGTCTGGGTGTAATTTATTTATAATATGTATGTATTTAGAAATATATAAGTATGTTTATCAGTTGACTAGTACCCATAACACAAGTTCTGCTTAGCTTGGGACTAGAAGGCGTTGTGTAATAGTTGTGGAATATTATATTATATTATTATTATTATGAGTTCGTTGTATCCCACTGCAGGCCAAAGGCACACAGGCCACAAAGGCCTCCCTTCCGTAAACCCACTCTTTTCTGTCCTTCGCTACTTCTGACCAATCCTTAAGTTAGGAGTCCAAATCGACACGCCATCTCATTTTGGGCCTACCGCGTCGCCAGCTCCTGCTGTTCGGAATCCAGTCAGTAGTTTCGCCCAATGTTGTTGCGAAATCTGGCCAGTTAGACTTTAGTTTAATAAAATTGGTATTATATAGGTAGTAATTTTCAGTGTAAACAATCAATTTCCTTTAGTTTACAGGTATTAAACATAATATAGAGAACCAACATTTTTACTGGACGAGTTTGACTGAGATTAACAATGACAATTAAGGCAGAGTTACCTGGCATCAAAGTATTATTTGATATAACGGTGAGGGTACTCGTCGTGTGATTACTTACTAAAAAAAATGATTTGAAATACATCTAGCGTTTAGACTTTTTTATAATATATGGCATAAAATCTTATTACTTTTTTAAATAAGTCATGAGATGAATCAACTTAATTTGCGAAGCCTTAACATTTTCAGAAGTAAATAAAGCCAAAAATTTAACTTATTTATAATCACGATGGCACATCTAGGCACCTAGCCCCTTCAAATTACATTTAACCTCGCATGAAATCAGCAGGAAGCTTATAAGGTCAGTAAAGCATTTAACAACGTGGTCGTGTATGTAGGTACACGTATCGGAATTTCAAGCATTGGGTTCGTAGCAGCCAACGCGAATACAGTGATACGGTGCTACAGAGCTACATGTGACAAAGGTACGAGGTTCGGTGCTACGTGCTACGTGCCTTAGTGCTACGATGTCACGCTACGCCGTAGCTCTATTGTGTAGAGGAATGATTGAAGATAAACTTTCGTTGAAGTAATAGGCTAGTCTTCATCTACGTACAAGATAACAAAACTTACATGTTACACGTAATAGCAATAACAAGTTTCGACGCAATCTGAACTAGATCCAAAAAATCCAGCTCAGTGCAATTTTTCACGACGTAACATGTTTTAAATGGCTGGCCTATAATGGCTTATAATTTATTTATTTAAAATTAACTAACTCCATAAAATATTACCTTACTGCACAAACCGTATGCTAAACTTAATTTTATCTGCATTTTAATTCACATCGACCTATAATAACCTTCAACTATATCTTGAGGAGTAATGCAGACAGTTCACACAAAAAAGGTTCTGCTTAAGATTGTTAACAACGCGACAATATATCAGCACACTAGCTACTCCCAGCGGCTTCGCTCGCATGAAAGTTTTTCCTCGAATATTGTCCCAAACTAACATACTTCTTGAATAAAATAATCATTTGTCTTTTTCCCGGCACATGGTCTATCATGGAAGAGATAACAAATAGATAGAGTAACTTCCGCATTTATAATGTCAAGTATGGAATTTCGTTATTCTAAAATTACAATAACCGATTAAAGTACATGCTAATGAAAATCAACCACACCCTAATAATTATACTAAACATATATCCATTGAAATCCGAAATAACGCAACCACAACAACGCGGTAGATCCTGCAACCACAACCAGACCAATATAACGTGTACATAATACACCCGTCTAACTTATGGGTATGGACTGAGCGCTTACTATTTGGTATGAAGTGAATACGGGCAGGAAAGTGTGAGAGAGACAAAACAATCATGCGGCTCCGGCTAGTGATTGTCTCTTTTATACAAATATAACACATTTTAAGTTTTGTTAAATAGAGGCCTAGTAGTCGTCTTCTTCTAGAATTTTAATTCTTCCACATCAGACTGTGAGTGTGTTACCTTAGTCACTGCCTACAGAAAGGAGACAAGTAATAATCGCTCAGTAACTTCGTCTGTTTCCATAAAGTAGTCATTTTTGCGATGCTCATGATTAATTAATAACTACTACCCCACGATAAGCAAATCCGAGGGCGGTCCGTGTATGTGTGCCCACCCGTTACGGCCTGAGAATCTTCCTTACCTAGGAAAACACATTAAACTATTTATTCTTTACCGTCCTCAATTAGTAATCAGAAAATTTGGCACCACTCTCGCCAGAAGGTGTTGCGTTACCCAGTTACTGCATTGTGAGGCATTCATTGTGTGACAAGCAATCGTCCCATGTAAAGTGTTAATATTTAACTGCATCTAGTTAGACTGAAAACCAACATCAAAGAAAAAACCATCTAATTGAGCCAATTTCGTAACGGCAACGCTCAGTCCATCGCTCTACGTCAATGGTATGTACGTATACGAACCGTTTTTCACCACAAAAGGTCACGACCCAACGGCGGCGCAGGAAAAAATTCAATTTCCGACAATGCAAATGAGACTAGCGATATACCGCGGGCACGCTCGCGATTCGAGGCTTTCAAATGCACTCGATACCCTCTTACCTGTACACTCATACAACGCCTGTACTATGAAACCCGGTTTTATTGTTGTAAAATACAGAGTGTTGGAATAATTGAAATCCTTTAGATTATTGTACTCATCGTTATAAGTTAGCTATCCCCGCGGTTTCACCCGCATCTTTGGTTACTACTTCACTCTCGTGGATCGTAACGTGATGTTATCGTGGAAGGCTACATCTTCCTCGATAAATTAGTTTGGGTTATCAAAAACTAAAAGAACTTGTCAATGACACATCTCATTTATAGATAGGTGTATTTTTATTTTTGTATAGAACACAGTAGACTCCGTGGATTCATAGATTGCTATTTTTATTGTGCTTTTGGGTACTGTCCTATGAGAGGACAATGTAGAGCCATCAACTTGGTACCCTCAGTAATAGATATGACTACTAATATTGTTATATGGAAATATTATACAATCAATATTTTTTTGAAAAGAGCAACCATAGAGTTTCTTGTCGGTTCTTCTCCGTAGGAAACGATCAATTAGAACCGTGCGCTAGCTAATGACGCTTTATAAGTGCCCATGTGGCCTACATGTGAAATAAAATAATATATTGATTGTGGCTAGGGGTAGTAGGAAGTTTAAGAAAACTAATGGGATGATGTGAAATATGATATGACTCGAAAAGTGTGACCATTGAGAGGATGGTAAATTGAGATGTGTGAAAGAACAAGGCTAGCGCTGACCTCGAGTATATTGGAATCAGAACAGACAAATTTTATCATCATCACAAACGACATTTCTTATGAGTCTAAATGCTATACTAGAGGAACAGCTGTTTCTTATATTTTGTCGATCTATACAATTTTTAGGGTTCCGTACCTCAAAATGAAAAAACGGAACCCTTCAACAGAACAGATCAATTTGTTGTCCGTCTGTCCGTCTGTCTGTCAAGACCCTTTATCTCAGGAACGCGTGGAGGTATCGAGTTGAAACCATATACTCAGGTATATGGTCCTTTGAAACTGAAAAAATCAAACATCTAAGTTAATGAAAAAGAAAGATACAGCCATTTATGTCGCAATAACCGTATATTTCGACACTCTCAATGGAATCAAAATTCATATCCCGTTGACCCAGAATCCTTAAATTTGGCATAAAGCAAAGTCATAGGTATAGGAATACATCTGAAAACAGTAAATTTTTGTCGTTACGTCACAAAAAAAGTTTGTTTTTTTTTCTATTCGGAAAAATCTTCGAAAGTCCATTAGAGTAAAAGTGGAAAAGTGCCATACTGTCTCTCAAGCATACTGTTTAGTACTATACGTCGAGAAAAACGCCTGTGAACGCCTGTTTCCTAGACCTTTCCAAAGCGTTCGATCTTGTGTCGTACGATTTATTGTGGCAAAAGTTATTGAACGATACCTCAGTCGATAGGGAACTTATATCAATACTACGGTATTGGTATAATAATCAGCTCAATTGTGTGAGGTGGGCAGGCTCGTTATCGGATGTGTATAGGCTGGAGTGCGGTGTGAGACAGGGCGGCCTAACCTCCCCTCGCCTCTTCAGTCTATATATAAACCGGCTGATCGTCGAGCTCAGCAACACGTATCAAGGATGTTATATTTATTTATTTGTTTCAGGTACTCTCTGCACTTACAGTCGAAACCAACACGTGCAGAGAGAGATTATATTACAATACAAAATATAGAAAAAAAAAACATAAAATAACACAATTAATAAAAATCATCATCATTATCATAATCATTATCATTTATATTATAATATTTGCAATATAACATTGATAAAAATTGAATCAACCGCCAAAACATTCTCTGCACCTCTCCAAAAACAATCACACACTAGAGTGGAACAAGTCCACATCCGGATGTTGAGCAGTCAGTGTGTGTGTGTGCTGAGCAGTCAACTTGAGCAATGATATTGACGGCATATGCATCAATAATATAAGTTATGCGGATAATATGGTGTTGCTGAGCCCTTCGATTAACGCAATGATGAGTCTGCTTACGATATGTGAGAGGTATGCGGAGACCCATGGGCTCAAATACAATGTTAAGAAAAGTGAGGTACTAGTTTTTAAGGCAGGAACTAAAACCTACCCGATTGTGCTGCACTTAAAACTTTGCGGGAGCCCTTTAAAGCAAGTCACAACTTTCAAGTATCTGGGCCACTGGGTTTCTGAAGACCTCAGAGATAATCGAGATATTGAGCGTGAGCGCAGAGTTTTGGCAATATGTTGGCTCGCAGATTTGCGAAATGCTCGACTGACGTAAAGGCAACATTGTTTAGAGTATATTGTCAGTCATTTTATACGTGCAGTCTGTGGGTCAACTACACCAGTGGGACAGTCCTAAACTGGAGCATTGGGTACGCCTGCATGCCCCTGTGGCGTATAATTCATAAAAAATTGTTTCCGTTACCTATAAGTACTAACACTAGTTTTTAAGTTTTGCGTATACTAACCAACTATGGACTTTGTCCGAAATATGAGATTTTTATTACTTTTATTTTTATTATTTATTAGGGAATTCAACTATTTACATTGGTGAGTTTGTAAGGAACCCTCAGGGTGCGAGTCCGACTCAATCTTGCCCAATATTTAATTAATGGAACAACACAACAGCTTTTCGTTTTACGATTAAAAGATTAGTTCCATAGTGCGAGTATAAGTTGTTCATAATAATTTCTACACTGACCGCTTATGAGGTTTACAGTTATTTAATTTTTAGTTGACACATTTTTCAATTGCCGTTGACGATAGTTACCATAATATATTCGCGGTTCAGTGTACCGCGGAGTATTGTGGCTTCAAAATAAAGGAGACTCCACAATGCACGGCTTTTTAAATATTTTGTGGACGCGACTGAATTGGGTCGCTACTTCGCTAGTTTTTGTGTTTCAGTTGGTTCGAGATGAATTGCTGAAGGCACTTTGCTGATTAAATAAATGTAGACATTTTATCCGAATCGCTGAGTTTTTGTGTAATGCTTAAAAAATAAATGAATAAGAACTTTTAATTAATATTGATAAATTTATAAACACAATATACATCTAATTACTAAATATTGACTGGCCTGTTGGTCTAGTGGTTAGTGGCCCTGACTACTATGCCTGAGGTCCAATCCGGGCTATTTATAAAATGGGTCCTCGCGAGTCCCTCAGAAATAAATTCAAAGAAATCGATATACTTACTCTGCCTTCTCTTTATATCTTGGAAAGTATTTTGTACGTTCGTAAAAACCTAGGACTTTTCAAAATTAGAAGCGATTTTCATAACATAAATACGCGCAGTAAACACGAAATTGTATTACCCAAATGGAGATTAGCTAAGACCAGCAAGTCATTTTTAGTAAACAGCATACGCTTTTATAACAAGCTACCAAAGGCGGTGACTGAACTTAGCGAGGGCAAGTTCAAAACCCATATTAAGCGTGTCCTAACTAAAAAAGCGTATTACAAGGTTAAAGACTATGTCGAAGACACGCTTGTTTGGCAATGACTGCTTCTGCACATGTGGCCCCCTGGTAACTCATAATATTGTGTACATCTATCTATTAACTGCTCCACATTTGTTGTAATATATACATTTTTTCTTTTCTTCCTACACATTGCTTTTGCAATATTTTTTATATTAGTAGACGCCAACCACCATAAATTCGTTAGTAATTTTCTTTTTGTTGACATGTCATTTATTTATAAATGTAATTACTTATTGTTCTTGTTTTTTTTTTTTTTATATAGCTTCTTTTTTTTTAATGTGAATGTGAGAACACCGTGGACTTCGCGAGTTCTTAGATTACTTCCTATTACGACTCACTCTTTTTTTTTAAATATTTTTATTTTTACTGTGCTTTTGGGTACAATATCGACTGGTCTACACTGTTCTTACATAATGTCTATTAATACTGTCATATGAAAATATTGTAAACAATCATTTTTTTAAAAGAGTAACCATGGAGTTTCTTGCCGGTTCTTCTCCATAGGAAACGACCAATTTGGAACCGTGCACTAGCTTCTGACGTTTTATAAGTGCCCATGTAGGCCTATGTGAAATAAAAAAATTTTGACTTTGACTTTTTGACTTTGACTTTGACTTTGAGGTCGTGGGTTCGTTTCCCACCCAGGACAAATGTTAGTGTGATAAGCACGATCATTTGTTCTGTGTCTGGGTGTAATTTATCTATAATATGTATGTATTTAGAAATATATAAGCATGTTTATCAGTTGTCTAGTACCCATAACACAAGCTCTGCTTAGCTTGGGACTAGACGGCGTTGTGTGAGTTGTGGAATAATACTATTAAAAAAAAAAAAACTTGCAATGTACCTACTTGACATCCTTTTCGGCAAAAGACGCCCGCCCACTGTTGGACATAAACGTCCCCAAGTCTCCCCAAGTAACCGGTCCTATGCATCTCGCATCCATAGGATTTCCACGACCTTGACCAGGTCATCAGTCCACCTTTTGGCCTTCCAACGCTGCACTTTACCTACCTACCTTACCTTTACGTACCTTTTGTCCTCATCGATCATCTGTTCTGCGAGCAATATGCTGCTTTCAGCACTACTTACTAGTATTAATGCGAAAGTTACTCTGTCTGTCTGTCTGTTAGCTCTTCGCGTCTTGACGGTTGAACGAATTTAGATGAAACTTACGATACAGATAGATTGTGTCCTACACAAGGACATGGAATCTTTTTTTTGAGGAAGTATTTTTCCTTATTTCGAAGAATTCGATTTTCACGCGAACGAACCTGCTGGTAGAAGCTCATAAGATTATAATGTGATGCAACTCGAACAAGATGTAAGTTATAAATATAATTTAATGTAATACAACTCGAACAAGATGTAAGTAATAAATAAAATTTAATGGACAGTTAAAAGTTTCACTCGATATTGAATAGAACTTCGGCTATAAGTTACACTTTGCAGCGATTTATGAGTTTAATTTGATTCTATCAGGAACTTATTTCACTTTCAAGTTGATATTTATGATTGGGTTATATGGAGGGTAACATATCCAAAAACAAGCAATTACCAATATTGTCATATTAAATAAACTTTTCAGATAATAATTAAAACGAAATAATAATAAGTTTTTTTGAACTTATACATTACGTTATTGATTGATTTCCTAATAACCAGCCCCGCAGCCAGCTATTACAAATACCAGTCAGCCATCTTTTGTCTTACCAAATAATATCAGGTTCGACGACGAGAGGTAAATGATATTTTGCAAATTGGTTATAAATAACACTTTAACACATTGATTAAAACTAAATGAGGCTATTGTCGGCTGCCTCGAGTTTAGATACCAATCATTATCACCTCTGATTAATCCAATTAATTAAAAACATCACCACTAGTTCCTATTGTATTTTTATTTTTGGTGTACAATAAAGAATATATCTATCTATGTATCTACAATGCCTGTTAGAAGACGCTCAAATCAAAATCGGTGATTAAATTGTTACCTTGACCTCTTTATCATTTTGCAGGCAACACTTACACAATTATGTTTAACCTACTTGTGTATGTTTCTTCAAATTATCACAATTTGTTCCTAAAAACAAACGTGACAGCGAGCTAGCAATGTTATATATGTACGCAAATTGACGCCATTGCCCATCCGCTTGACTCTTAGCTGCGCGATCACACCCGTGGGGCTCGTTAAATCTACAGACAACGCTGCTGTGTAAATTAAAAGCTGAAAAAGAGAACGGTTTTAAAATAAAATATGGTTGTATTGGTATCCCGTATAGAATTGCCTACTCACAATATTTTAAGTAAAAAATTTCACCTGGAAAATATTTGTAAGACAAACGTATACCAACAAAATAAAATCAGTGATCACTAATAGGCAAATAGTCTACTACTAAATAATGCCTGTGGTATTAAGTTCGCCACTTTACATTGTGTGCTTTAAAACAAATCGTCAGAGAACTTCAAAAGTCTACTTTACATTACAAAACCAGACTGCAAGAAAAAACTATTTAATTTAAAGCTACAAAACAATCAAATTTCACTGATGAAATATGAACCGTGTTGCAGGCGACCTTACAGAATACATCTCTAAAATATATAAAATGAGAAACTGACTGACTGAAATACCAACGCACAGCCGAGACTACCGCTGTGAAATTTGGCACAAGGTTTCCTTTTGTGACGTAGGTGAGCACTCAGAGAGGATTTTCCAAAACTCACCCCCTAAGGGGTTGAAATAGGGGTCTAAATTTTATATGGTGAAACCTACTTTCACGCGGGTGAAGCCGCTGGCAAAAGCTAGTATCTATTAAAAACGGAAAATCAGCAAAATAACTAAGTGAACTATCAGATTTTAAACCCAACCTCAGTTTCAATAGAGAAACACATCGTTAAAAGAACAATCGCACGCCGCACAATCCTTGCGGCGTTATGAAAGGGTCACAATGGCTAATGTCGTCGCCAGGCGGCCGGCTTTGTGTCGCGCGACAAAAGTCGCCGTCACGATAACGTGCAGCGTGAACCCGCCGAAACGAAAGAGTTTTTGAACGGTCAAAAAGAAAATGTGTCGTGTATTGAGTAACGGATCGGTCGGGGTTTTTGATTTACTGTTATTTAATACAAAGAGATGTATGAATAGGCTTAAATTTTTTTGAACCGTCATTTGGTATTCTTCTGACACTTACATATTATTAGTTACTCAGATCTAGATTCAGAACTACCTACATATCTGGTTACCTGCATTATTACTAGTTCGACCTTAACCAAAACAATTCAGCTAGCTGTTTGATGAATTGCCGAATGCCGCCATAATGATTGGCGTGTTGTAATCAAGTTCGTATTGCTGCCCGTGACATACCACGTTGATGTATAGTACTATTGTATACGTTAGTGCTATAATATATCTTATGTGTAACAATCATGATTAGGTAGTATATCGTTCATTGGTCATTAATGCATTTTGGAGTATCACAAAAAAAATTGCCGCCATTTGCCATACACAGCAATATTGTGAAAGAGTTATGTTCCAATTTTGGCATACAATAAAGTGTATTCCATATATTTGCGTATGTTCAATACTAGGCCGATATTGAATTCCCACAGTAGGGAAACACGATAGGTATGCTTAGTTTGTTTGTGTTCGAAAGCTGCACAAAGTGATCGAAACTTCAAACGAATTGTAAAACCAATCCATAACGTTTTTTTTTATTTAAAATGTGATTGGAGAGCATCACATTTTTTTATTGGAAAATATTTAGCATTGCATAACAATCAATCCTTCGTTTGTAACTATTTACATTGAATTAAAGACCAGTTCGAATATAAATGATATTTGGAGAGAATCCGAGCATCGATACAGCACACACACGATACGAAAATGAAAATAATAAAAACGGTTGCGATGTTTGTCGAGTTGTTTGCGATCGCTCGCAGCAAGCTTTAATTCCCTTCGCTACGATATTTTATAACTCAATGTGGAATGCTCTGCGAGAATATTTTGCAGGATGCCATACCTTGTTAATTTATTCAACATTTCATTTAATTTTTGTGTATTTCGAATAATTTGGTTATTTTCTTTTTAAGCTACCTTTGAGCATTCCTCAAAGGTAACCCGCATAATTCATTGATATTTTTTTTTGCAGCTCATAATGAAGTCATATTTTGATCAGTATATGATTCGCGAGCGTAATACTTATTCGTGAAATAGCCTTTCAAGGAGTAAGACGAACTGAGAGGGTAGTGTTTTTGATTTTAATTATAATAATTCCGTGAATAAAAAAGTGTTACGCTCACGAATCACAATTTAATCAACATACGACTTAACTCTGTCCTGTATAATGTAAATATTGATTATCGCGGGCTACCCCTAGTGCTTTTACCTTAAATCAAAGCTAACGTTAGGTGACGTAATTATGAGTAGATAAGACGCATTTCAGGAAAGAAACTGAACTGATCAGCGCTAGTAGTGTCATTATTGTTATGGAATATTAACACTGATATTTTTCTGGCAGCTCTTGATCACGGCTAGGATTGTGCAGTTCACGTTCAGGCAATGTTTCCTCATAGTCTATTCCACCACTATTGCACTACCTCTAACTTATATGCATTATACAACGGAGTAATTTACATTTTAAAACTACTTAACTACAATTACGGTAAAATAAAAAAATAAAAATAAAATCCATATTTTAATTACAACTAAAATATGACGTCAAATAAACTCTTATTATTATATTACGTACGGACCGTTCGTTGTGGCGACACTTGGGTGAGGCCTATGTCCAGCAGTGGACGTCCTTCGTCTGAAATGATGTTGATGATATTACGTACACATGTATGTTTATTTCACCTATATCTATATAGGTATACATCATCATCATGATGACATTTTCATGCGGTAGCCATTCTATGTTATCTCACCAACAACCTTGGTTGTCTGACAGAGAATGCTTGAGACACTAAGTCCACCTTAGCAATGTATGAAAATTTTGTAAATAAATAGTTTGAAAAATTAAAACGCCACATTTTTAAAATAATTAAGTAAGCCATAACACTACCCGTTACGTGGTATGTCTATAGCACACATTGCCAACTTTTCTGTGATCCTGTCGCACGAGCGACTCTGTTTAGTGCACAACTTGTTTTGACGGCGACTGTACGTAACCGTGATACGTGGCGCGTGTGCTTCGAGCGCAGTTTGTGTGACTGTACATGTCCAACTCACTAATGTTCATCGAATGCATATTCATAGACTTTTTGTTGTCAATTTGATACAGAACTTTGTTTTTGCATGTTTGTTTAAATTGGTGTATGATTTATGTGCATATTTTATGCACTAGTAGACAAAACGGACTCAGTGTCGTGAATTATTTACCGACACTTTTATTAAATAAGCGAGATTGATTGTGTACAATATCTTTAAACTAGACGCTTTTATAACAATAATCCCAAAAAGCTTTACCACAAGTCTTTTCTCTTCTAATTCTAAGAAGAAAATCCTCATTTAAAAACAGTAATGATTCACAAAAATATTATAAATAAAAATTAACTCACAATGAACCCTTACGAAAGCCAAGTAAATCACGGTTAAAAGCGACCACGACGCCAAGACCGCTGTAGAATGCCTTTTAATAAGCGCAATTATGAAATAGGATCATTCAGAACCCGCAATGTACAGGGCTCAACACATTAGTATCGTTTTTAGCTCGAACACATTATTTATTTAAATGGGTAGTCGCAAAGCGTATTTGGCAGTGTTTGAATATTCTACCCTTATCACAGTGCTCGGGTACCTACTTTATTTTTAGCAAAGAAATGCAGAATGTTTTCAATTTAGTTCACCCCATCGACACAAAATGCATATTAATTTGGTGTCTAAGTCTAACTTTCAGGGAAATTAATTTTGTTAAGTGAAATCGAGCATCGCGAAATGATTACCAAGTTTAAAGTTTTCTGCCTTAATTTAATAATAACTTCTTGTGGTCATTTAAATACTAAAATGAGCTTATCAAAGTGATATTAATTCTAAATACTTATGAGAAATGAGGACGTCTACCGGAAGTTTCCCGGATATTTTATACGATTAATAATTTTTTATTTATTTATTTTATTTATTTATTATATTACATACTTATTATATTTTTAAATATTTCCTTAAAAAAAAAAACACAAAAAAAAAACATTTAAAGATATAAAAAATAGTTGCCCACCGGCATTGGGAACAGAGTCCAAGCTGCCGGCGGTCAGGGCTCCTGAGAGAGGAATCTCCTAACGATGCGCGCCGTGTCCAGAAGTACTGCTTTCTGGATCAGACCCTTGATCCAGCTGCCTAACGAGAACCTCCTTAGATGTTGTTCTAGGCTCTTGGCTATTAAGCCATTGGCCGTTACGACTATCGGCACAATGATTGCTCTATCCACTTCCCAAATGTCGACAACCTCGCGAGCTAAGTCAAGATACTTAATTTGCTTATCTTTCTCAGCTTTCACGAGGTTTTCGTCATGAGGGACAGCTATATCAACAATCATATTGCGACGCTCTAGTCGATCTATCACCACTGTATCAGGTTTATTGGCAACAATAGTCCTGTCAGTGATGATAGATCGATCCCAATATAATGTGATATTGCCATTTTCGAGAACTGGGTCGGGCACATACCTATAATACGGTACTTCTGATTCCACAAGTTTGTATTTAAGAGCAAGTTGCTGGTGGATAATCCTGGCTACGAGGTTGTGTCTATGCAAATATTCTCCGTTAGCTAGATGAGAACACCCAGAAATAATGTGTCGGATTGATTCCCCGGGCCGGTGGCATGCCCGAAAGATGTCAACCGTACTGTCCTTCACAATGTATTTCCCGTAGGTGTTCGTCATTATAACCTCGTCCATTATCGCAAAGACACAACCTTTGGTTTCCCCGAAGAGGTCACCAAAACGCAACCAAGATACAGACGCTAACAGGTCTACATCGGGCCCATGTAAGGCCCGGTAAAAGCGTCCGTGAAGCTCCTTGCTCTGCCATACTTCCCTGTGGTCATTACTATCCAGTACTATAGGTTTGCGCCAGTTCTCGTTGGCCAAGGAGAGCGGAGTGAGGCCCTTGTCCACTGCTGCCACATCTCGGTGCATACCCATTTCGGTTTTTAGGAAGTACTCCCTGAGACTGCATACCTCGCAATTGTGGAGGGTCTTAGCATTTAAGAAGCCACGACCACCCCACTTCCGCGGGATATACAGTCTCCTCACCGATGACCGTGGGTGATGCATCCGATTTGCGGTAAGCAGTGTGCGGACCCTCCTATCCAGGGCGTCAAATTCTGTCTGAGTCCATTTGAGTATGCCGAAAGAATACATCAATACCGACATGACCCAACCATTGAAAGCACGCACCTTATTTCCACCTGACAAAAGACTATTCAGTACTTTATTCAGGCGGCCAAAGAAGCGCTCTTTCAACGATTGTTTCACGTCATCAGTATTGATGCCTAACGATTCCGACATACCCAAATACTTGTAAGTTTTGGTTGAGCAGAGGGATCTAAGTTGTATGGAATCCGAGAGTTGAATTTCCACAGATTCCATAATCTCACCTCTCTTTACATGTATGACTGCAAATTTGTTCACACCAAATTCCATTCTGATGGCACTACTGAAGGTTTTAGTTACCTTCAGTAGCTCCACCAGTTGCAAGTTGTTGGGGGCAAAGAGTTTCAGATCGTCCATGTAAAGAAGGTGAGATATGACCTGACCGCCTCTTTTCAACCGGTAACCTAAGCCAGAACCCTCAAGCAGTGTGCTAAGAGGGTTCAAGGCTAGGCAAAACCACAGTGGACTCAGACTGTCACCCTGGAATATGCCACGCTCAATCCTTATCGGTTCGCTGTTCTCCTGAATCTGTCGACATCCTGGATAGTAAAGGACTGTTCTCCACTACCCCATACATGACATCAGGAAGGTGCGCAGAGTTGCATCAACTTTAAACAGTTCTAGCACCCTCATGAGCCATGTATGAGGAACAGAGTCATAGGCCTTCTTATAATCTATCCAACATGCCGACAGATTCTTTCGAGAACGTCGAACCTGTTGGCTAATGGCCATATCGATGAGGAGCAGCTCCTTAGTACCGCGGGGCCCGTTCCTACATCCATTCTGAGAGGCAGACATGATAGAGTTTGTCTCAATATGACTATTGATTTTAGATCTCAGAATGTATGTAAGAACTTTATAGACCGTCGGCAAACACGTGATCGGTCTATAATTTTTGGGTTCCGCAGTACTACCTGATTTATGGAGCAGGTAGGTTATTCCTGTCGTTAGAAACTGGGGTAGCGACCCTGACTCTAAGGCAGACTGGAACTGAGATGCCAAGCGAGCGCGCGACCTTTGGAACCATTTAAGTCAGAAATTGTGCAGCCCGTCCGGCCCAGGAGATTTCCAGTTAGGCAACGGACGGACTGCACGGGCTACATCTTGGGGGTTGATGGTAATTGCCCCCATTTCTGGTAAAAGATCGCACGCGCGCTCGACCTCTCGAATCCAATCACCCTCGGTGTGACTGACAGGCGCCGAAATGAACACATGGCGTCATCATCCTGCAGGCGCGCATCAGTTACACCTTGGTCCGGTCGCTCCCAATCCCTGTAAACCCACCCTTCGTTGCTTTGGAATGTACGATTCTGAGTGTACCGCTCCACTCGCGGCTCGTACCGACGAATACGGTTTGCCCATGCATAGATTTTATTTATTTATTATTAGTGTAATACATATGTTAAAAACTGTCAGTTTCATCACGTAGTATAAGTTATGATAGATAGATATGTCAGTAGTTTTATTAAAATAGTATCACGCACGCATTTTTTGACGTGGGGAATCATCTTACGACTTCTCCGGTTCTAGGGTTGAGCGGGAGGGCGTGTCAGACTTTTACTGACTAAAACCACACATATGTTTCTTCAGTTGTCCTTTGCGTTCTAAAACCGCATATATTTGTATACATATGTTCCGCATGTTAACAATTAAAGGCTAGATTTATTGGTTGGTTCATGGAGAAGAACGAAGTACGCGGTGATTACTTCTACCTTCCTTCTTCCGCATGGACAACCTGCCTGTCGTTGTTGTAGTTGCACAGCGTCATAGTTACCTAACCGGGGCTAGTCGGTGTCTGTAAACATTCTTGGTTTTACTAAAGCAAGTGCGAGTCGGACTCGCGCACTGAGTTTGTATGCAACCGCGTACAAACTTAGCGATGAAAACAGTTCAATTCCCGAATTGAGTTACGAAGATTTTTCCGAATCGTTTTTTTTTTTTTTGTGGCATAACTACAAAATAGTTTTCAGATTTTTTCCTATACTTGTGTTATGAGATCGCCGACCTGAGTATATGATTTTAATTTCAATCTGATACCTCCAGGCGTTCCCTAGATACAGGAAAGACAGATAGAATAACAGACAGACGGACAACAAAGTGATCTATAGGATCACTGGGTTTCGTTTTTTCCTTTTGAGGGACGGAACCCTAAAAATACACAAAATCCTTCACAAGAGTTATAAAAACCATTCGAGCGTGTAGTAACGTCACGAAAATATTGGAACATGAATAAAATACGAGTGGTAAGGTAGTGGTCAGCCGCCGGGGGGTCGTCCGCGAGATACTGGGAAGGAACTGTCGCGCCGTACATAATATATGTATCAAGTTTTGTTGTATCAGTACCTACGGGCAGAATATTGTATAGTGGAAGCTAAGCTTGAGGTGTTCACAATGTTTTTAAGAAATCAAGGTGAACCTAAGTTTTTTTAGTTGCATTTATCAGAAGCTTCTGAAATGCTGGCTATACATGCATAAATAATTTACTGTTTTTTGTAACCAAGAATATTATTTAATTTATTCTGTATTTGATTATTCATTGTAATAGACTAATTTTGCTAGCACTAGACATTATAGTGGGCGACAGCTTTCTTGTTCAAGTGGTGATCGTTGAGGTAGGACGCACATCATTTAACTCTTGCATTATTGTAGCGACAACGAATATGTAACCGAGATATTTGTAAGACAGTAGGTAACTTGACTTAATAGTGGCCATGGAGTTTCTTGCACATTCTTCTCCATAGAAATCTACGCTTTGGAATGTGCAATTAACATCACTTTTCTGACTGACTGACTTGTTGATAATTTGAAGGATTGAGTAATAAATAGATCATTTTGTACTGAAGTTAGCGGTTTTATTACACTATGGGATTGGAATTATTAGTGTCTGTTACCTATGTTATGGGATAAATATAATTAAGGTTGACAGACATTTTGAGTAATCTAAAGATGTTACATTTGCCTTCCTCGATACGTGACTTGTAGACTTGGCTGCTTCTTTACTTAACGCTAGAATATCTAAAACTTTTGAGTAAGCTTGTTCTTCACTAGTAACCAATATACACATTGTGATTCTTTATTTGCGTGGATCTTCTCTCTATCGTCTGTAACCGCTGAACCGCTTCTGACATTCAATAAATAACGTGTCCGTCGGTTAGCTGGTTGCGAACCAATACGTCTCAATTCTAAAGACACTTTTATGTTTATGAAACACCACGCCATTCCTTTTTCAAATACCCTTACTTTAAGAATTCTGCTAGGAATAGGAGCTCGGTCATATTGTATCGATGATTCAGGTGACCATTAAATCGTGGTAAAGAAGAAGCAGTAAGTCTGCCTAGTGCCTAGAAGTATTTTTACGTATGCAGATGACACGGCATTGATCGTTCATGGTGATGACTGGGCGAGAGCTAGGCTAAGTACAGAACATTCTCTTCTTCTAGTGATGGACTGGTTTTCTTTAAACCTTTTAACGCTGAATGTGGAGAAAACAAAGGTTGTTTGCTTTTCGCTTCGTAACACAAACCTGCCTCCAATAGATTCTCTTCTGATAAACGCTCACACATGTTCACGTACGGAACCCTCAGTGCGCGAGTCCGACTCGCACTTGCCATGTTTTTTTTTTAAATATATACACAGTTTAGTTCAGTATAAATCATCATTCATCGTTTCGGAAGAAAGACGTCCACTATTTCACATAGGCCTCCCCCAAGTGCCGCTATAAGGGTCAGTCCTGTGCGTTTCGCATCCATCGGAGTTTATATTAGGTGGGAAAAACATCTTATGACAAATCCCGCTCTTGAGCGGTGCGGGAGATAGTGTCAGACTTTACTGACTAAAAAACCCACTCCTGTTCCTTATTTGCCTTCGTCCCAGAACCCCGGGTTTTACTTTCAAACTACCCGTGGCCCCAGTAGGCTTGGCCCTGCTGGGCCCCTATTGCTGACATCTCCCTGAGGCGAGTGTGGAACAGTACGCGCCGTCGAGGACTTGAACTCGGTCCGGACTGTCGGACGGTAAGCCACCCATTTCTCGCCATCCGCAAGCCCGCGCCTACAAGCCCGCGCAGAAACAAGCTGCGCTGCTGAAGTTAAATTAGTATTAATGAAGCTTGTCGATACGGCGAGCAGCTACTTGTTGTACTACACGAGGATCTCAGGGGAGGCAACTGCGATAGATACACGGTAACTTAACACCGAATAAGGAGATTGACTTTCTAAGAAGATTAGAAAAGATAAAGCGGTAAAAGTAGTTGCAAAATTATTTAGATAAAATGATTTTTCCCAACACTTTATTTTAGGTTTAAAGTGTCAAAGTTTAAATCAAAAATTCTAATTAACATAATTTGTGAAAGACTCAATCAATCGACTTGATTCAACAAATGATCAAAAATACAATTTTATTACATTTATCAGGCTGGGCGCTACTCGTGGAAGTCGCTACTTCCACAAGTCGCGCGTTAACCCCCCTTTATTTATATCTTCGTAAGTGAATTCCGCATCGGTCGAAATTACAAAATTTCTCAACTTGTTTCCAAAATGTACTAGTGATTGACATGATATGATTAAACACAAAGTGGAGAACAGAAAAATCGCAAGTTTACTAACTTTACAAATATCACTGTGTAATTCACTGCATGTTCTCAAACTATATTCTTTTTCCGACATTACCCTCAGAATGATGCTTGTATAGTGGCCCCATTTGTACATGTAGCGTGCACTTACGCCACGAGTCACGACTACTTGAGAACACAATTACCCATTAAACATTTTTAAGCTAAAACGTCGCATACAAAATGCAGCCCAACTTTACGACGGTCGTCACAGAACTTGCAGCCGCTGAGTGCAGCGCAACACTCGGACTGCAGCGCTCGAGCGCTACTCTCTACAATATAATGAGAACTCTTCTTAATTAAAATAACAGCGCTTTAACCCGTTAAAACAGCGAACATTTCAGTTAAAATCAACATACTTTTGATGAAATTATATTTCAAGAATGTGAAAAGAATTCTGAAATTGCAAAATGTAAAAGAAAATTAAGTCTGTTTAAAGAGATTCTAGACTCATTCTCTTATAAAGTTCTACTATGTGAAGTAGTTTATTTAGTACAATGTTTGGCCAATTTTGTTGTTATTGGCTTAATAACTGATGAAATATTTTTGCTGAAACTATATTGGAAATAGTTAAAGAGTAAATTGCCTTAATAACGCTGACATTGTTAAAGCATTGAACTAACATTGTTATTTAATAACTCTGTACAAACGTTACTTTTTCATTACAAAAAGTATTGGTGCAATATGTTTTGATTTTTTTTCTTCTTTTGAATAAAAGGACAATGTTCTTGCAAAACTCGTAAGTACTAACAGAACATCGTGACATGGATAATGCACTCTTGCATTGACCATGTTGCGATTTGCTGCACGTGAATATGTATTTTTCCTTTGTTTTTCAATACGTTTCTTTGCTATATTTCATTATAAAAGAAACCCTCCTTTTTAAAGTCGCTTCGTGTCTTTTCACTTTATTCGCGGTTTCCTTCTAAATCGGATCTTGTTGTTAATTCCGTTTTAGAACTTAAACCGGTCCGCGTGTTTCGACGCCATGTTAATGAAAATTGACAACAGCTAAAAGCTTTGACTTTCTCATCACCCCCCCCCCCCCACCCGCTCTTTCCCTCCTCCTTGTAATGCCTCCGTCCTCCAACCGATACGGACTCGAAGATTTATATTGAAAGTAGAGCACTTGAAACTTAGTATTTTATATTCAAAGTTGGTTTTAGACCTTGACGGGTTCAAGCAAATGATACACGTGGAAGGGAATACCTACATATACTGCCAAGTATTATGTATATGCAAATCACCACTGTTTTTAGATTTAACCTGGTCACATCGTTTACTTGGTCTCAAATATGATTTGAGAAATGGGATTGCTATGATTGTTTTAAAGGTTTAAATATTTAGCTGTATGTGCTATTATGATACGAAATTAAGTCAGGTATTTTTTAGGGTTTCGTACCTCAGTCAGCAATAACGGAACGCTTATAGGATCACTTTTATGTCTATATATCCGTGTGGAGGTATTCAGCTGAAAGTAATATGACATACTTAGGTCAGCTAACACCTGGAGCAGCAAAAAATTTAACTTCAAAGTCAACGCAATCTAAATACAAGACCGTGCTCACTTATTGTGCATATTTTGACACTCACAAGGAAATCATAACCTATAGGGTATTTCCCGTTGACCTATAATCCCGGTATTTCGGCAAGGTCTTATAGCACAAATAAAGAAAATTTCTGTAAACTATTTTGTACTTACGTTACAAAACTTTTTTTGCAATTCAGAAAAGTCGTCGAGACTTGATTCGGGAATCGAAGTACATTACACTACATTATAACTTACTACAACAGTAAGTTTGTACGGATCCCTCGGTACGCAAGTCCGACTCGCACTTGGCTGGTTTTTCATGGTTATGTACTTTTTTTAGGGTGTAAATCATCCAATGACTTCTCCTGTCTGGGTGGAGCGAGAGGGTGTATCAAACTTTTATTGACTAAAACCACACCTGTGTCCTTCAGTTGCCATTTGCTTTCAGGGACTACGGGTTTCCTTTTCCCATCGTCCCTGCTGGGCCCGTATGGTTTGCCGACCTCTCTTTGAGGAGCACGTGGATCACGACGCGCTGTTGACGACTGGACTCGATCCGGTCAATTAACGGACGGCCGGATGGCGAGCTATCCATTGCTCGACGTCCGCAAGTCTACCGTGGTTGGTAGTCGGAGTCGAAATCTCGGCGGCTAGAGCGTGAGGACATTCGTTTCCTCACGCATTCGGTCTCCTCCTTCGCTAGCATTTTGCTTCGCAGATGGAGGCGACCGCCTGCCATTCCTCCTCACTCCGAACTATAGCCCGAACCAGGGCCCGGCGTGAAAAGTCACCGCCGCTGATTGCCTCCACGAGGGCATGGCGGTGCTGTGCCCCGGCAGGGCTCACCTCTACCGTATGATCCACCGTGTCCGCCAGGTGGTCCACACAATAGTGACACCCGGGCATTTCTTCCGCCTGAATCCGATGCAGGAACCTGCCGAACTTGCCATGTCCAGTGAGGACATGCGTCATGCGGAAGGTGAGGACGCCGTGTTGCCGCTACAGCCATTCCTCAAAGAGAGGACTTACCGCCGTGATTATGGCGTGCCCAGCAGTGGATTGCGACAGTCGTTGTCGCCATTTTACCATGAGATTCTCGTTCATGTAGGTACTGTGACGGGAAAAAGATTAAGCATTCAAGTTTCTTTTATATTTCGATCTGATTAACCACTAAATTCAAACATTTAAATCATAAAATATTCAGCTCTAACTTACCCTATGTATCACATAAATTGATAGTTTCCACTCAAAGCACGTGCCCGCATAATCTATTTCATAGTCTGCGTGTCCGCCAACAGATGGCGCTGTATCAAAACACGTGCCAAACAAGATCTCACTTTATGACGACAGCGGCGTAAAGCCAGACAATTTCCTTTTCGCCGTCTAATAGAATATCATATTGTACATTCATGACCTGGCAGGATGTGTTGTAGACGGAGGAGCGAGCTTGTGATCGAAAATGGCGAAACGAATCACTTAATAGAAAGTGAAATAGAATGAATTTCAAGAGAAACGCGAAAGTAAAAATGCTTTTATAGGGAACCAGGTGCTGCCAGCGGCTTCGTCCGCGTGATAGTAGGAAATTATTCCAAGGGAACATACTCCCGGGATAAAAAGTATTGCATATGCTACACGAGGACAAGGTCTACCCGTGTACCTATTTTCATCAAAAGCCGTTCTGCCGTTTCAGCATGAAGAAGTAACAAACATATGCTCACAATATTTTACCTTTATTATATTATTATGATTAATACGCCAGAATGTCATCTAACAAATTCAAAAGGAAATAGATCGTTTTATTATTTTTTGGTCTCCAGATGAGCCAAGAAGAGGAACGAAGAAGGATTTCCAGTGCAATAATTCTAAGATTGAACATTTTTTTTTAAACTATTACCAATTCTCCGATCATTTGTTCCTTGTCTGGGTGTTACTTATCTATAATATGTATGTATTTAGAAGTATATAAGTATGTTTATCAGTTGTCTAGTACTCATAACACAAGCTCTGCTTAGCTTGGGACTAGACGGCGTTGTGTGATAGTTGTGGGATATTATATTATTATATTATATTATATTATTCTACACGAAAACCTTTAAAGTTCAGTAAAAAATAAAATAAACCAAAACCTTTTTTCTCTAAAAAACACGTCGGAACATTACCTTATTTACTAAAACATCATTTGACTTATCTTTATTTTTCTGTTTACCACACCTGAAGGTAAACATTGCCGTGTTTTGTGGCTTTGTTTATGTAAACATGTCACCCTTTGTGGAACATTATACCTCTATCAATTTAATGTGCCTGCAAATAGTGGATATCAATTTATTCGCTTGGGAACAACAACCGATATAGTATTGGATTAGGTTTATTATGATGGATTATATGGAAAACACTGCACGCGCACGTAAACGAATTTAAAGCCAAACCTTTTTTATGTATGTGATGTGAACAGACAAGAAGAAGTATACCATTAATTGTGTGTGATGTGAACAGACAAGACAAAGAATACCATTAATTGTATGTGATTTAAATAGTCAAGAAGAAAAATATCATTAATTATATGTATTGTGAACAGACAAGAAGCTGAACACCATTAATTTATGTAACGTGAACAGACAATAAAAGGAATATAAGTACCATTAATTGTATGTAATGTAAACAGGCAAGAAGAAGAATACCATTAACTGTATGTGATATGAACAGACAAGAAGAAAATACTATTAATTGGTTATGACGTAAACAGACAAGGAGAAGAATACAATTAAAAGAAATGACTGAATCTGCACAACATGAAAACTCCAATTTCATAAAGCTACACAGAAGAAGCTTATAAAAGACGTTACATCAATAGAGTCACAGTAAGCATTTGTTATTACAATCCGATTTAGCACAATTTGTTTTAAGCCCTCTCACATATAGTAAGAGCTTGAGTGGTACCACTTTTGTGATAAAGATAGGTAATGTTATAGCAGAAGTCTATAAAAGAACTCTTCAAGTCAAATATAAATGAATAGGTGATGCAAACAGCTCCTAAAGATATGTGTATGATAAAAATACCAATAATACCACAACAAGTACAAAAAAAAACTCCGTATAACTACAATACAAGAAACAAAGGTATAGCTACTTCTGATTCAACAAATACAATATAACGAAAAGATAAAGATGTTGATCAAAGATATCAATAAACACAGTACAACTGTAACCAATAGTCATTGCAAACCGATGTAATACAATTTGTTGTACGTTACCACAAATGTTACTGATAGTGTAGTGTTAAAATTGATGAGGGTGCGACTTGAGTGGCACTAGTTAGTGTGACCGGTGGTGTGTCATTGTCTGCTGGTGATGCATGAATCGCAGCCACAGAAACTGTTTACTTCTATACTTATGAAGTATACTGAAGCCTGAAAAGCTGGCAATGATTTTGAAACGCTGCACTCAAATGTATTGAAGATGAAACTAATATTGCTAACAATAGCTGATAGAGTTCTAGTTTGCGTTAATACAAAAATGTAGTAAAAAATTAAACACAATGTTCAGGTCCCTAACCAACTACTAACAAGATAATTCAAAAAGAATATGGCACTTAATTGAAAAATCATTTTTAGTGTCTTAAAATCTGCATAATGTGAATTAAATAAGCTTTTATTTGCCACACGTATAGCACAAAGGTTTGTGTTTAAAAATACTTTCAATATTATATATTTAAGGAAATCGTGTGTTGCCGACAATTGTTACAGTCGATAGAAGACAAATCTCCAACGGTAGGTATAGGTATTAGTATGTTATAGAAAACCCATTCAAAATACAAAACAATCAGTATAATCATAACAAACATATAATCGTAGACAAACCATGTTCCCCTCTATCCTCAGAGCGATTCCCTCACCCTCTGCCTCCCATGCCCTTCAGGCGTAGGATTGATGACGTCACTTGAGCGTGCGTGAGGGTAGACCCGTGTTAAATCATCACGGATTAGTCCCGACTGTGACCTTATCTGACGGCAGATAACCGTGACAACTTTCCAGCAAAAACTATGGGAAGATTAGCATCAAATTGGTCGTATGGATTTCCAGCAGTGGCTCATAGATTTTATCGGGTGGAAAGGTTTGGCTACCTGAATAGTAATAGGATATTGGAACCACTAAACCTCCTTCCTTGATTACAGAACTTACACTTTGTAGCCGTACTTTTGACTGGTATCTTAAAACTGAAATTGTTCCTGAAGATTTTTTTTTGTCGTCTTGGTTATGCTATAACGATTCTTTCTATAGAAGCGAAATTTTCGGGACGTTTCTTGAAAATTTGTGCAAAACCTTAAAATACTAAAATTCTAATAAAGTTGAACACCAACAGCACCAAAACTAAATTTACTTTCGTGACAGTCTAAAAAATGGTAACTACTTAGAGCAAGTTCTTCGACAAATAAATGAGTCCCGATTTCAATCGGTGACGGAGCGCGACGAAAAAGGTTCTCCAATAAGTTTGGCATTGTCACCCGAGGATGGGAAATGGTGGCTTATCTGTCGCCAAAGTATCGATGGAAGGAAATAGGCAGAAATATGTCGCACTAGCGGGGGATAGCGGCAGAGGTTTCTTCAGATGCCTATTTATTTCATTGTTCTTGTTTATTTAAATGTCGTTATGATTTTACGTGATATGGTTTTAGCAACCGAAGTTGATCGATCGAAAGTTAATTAAACAATTATAATTGATACTATTTGAAATTAACTAATTAATTAAAATTTATGCTTCATTGTGCACTTCATAACGAGCAAACAATTGCTTGATATCTAATGATAAGTGAGATTGTTATTTTCATATATTTGTCTATTAACACATTTATTTTTTCGGTTGGGAAAATCATCTCATGACATCCCTCGCTCTTGGGCGGAGCGCGAGATAGTATCAGACTTTTACTGACTAAAAACCCACTCCTGTTCCTTCTTTGCCATTTTTTCCTGGGCCCCGGGGATCTCTTTCGCATCACCCATGGCCCCAGTAGGCTTCGACCCTGCTGGGTCCCTACGGTTGCTGACATCTCCTTGAGGCGCGCGTGGAACACTACGCACAGTCGACAAATTGGGCTCGGTCTGGACGGTTACCGGACGATCAGACGGTGAGCCACCCATTGCTCGCCGTCCGCAAGCCCGCGCCTACGGTGGCCGGAAATACGGATCGGAATCCCGGTGGTGGTTAGGGCGTGAGGACCGTTGCCTCACGCGATCGGCCGCCTCCTTTGCTAACATTACTGCTTCGCAAAAAGAGGCAACCGCCTGCCACTCCTCCTCGCTCCGGACCATGGCCTGTACCAAGGCCGGGCCTTGGTACAGGCCATGGTCGAGGTCTATCAACACATTGAACTGTACACAAATGGTAAATTAATTGGAACTGTGTGAACTACTAGAGCCTACACAAATATAACAAACGGTATTTGAAACAAATCAGAAAGCATTAAATTGAATAATTTCACATTACCACGAACGAGCTACAACTAAGTAATGATATATAAGTGCACGGAATATTCCATTACCGCTCAAACACAGGATTGAATTAAATTCATTTCATAGAGAGCCGACAATGTATATATTATCACGCGCTGTGGTCGACCGCGGCCCCGATTTAGTTGCACGTAGCCGCGGGGGAAGCTTTCATATATGGATTTAATCATGATTACATTTTGCGTATTTCATTTAGGTTCAAATTTACTCGTGGCTACTGTTCAAACATTATTTTGGCATAAAGCTTCCATTTGGGAAGATATAAATATTTGTTCATGAATTTACTTATAAACTTCTTCATAAAAGAAATACGTTTTCTTAAAGCCGCTTACTCATGTAGTGTAGTCACTACATGAGTTTTGAGTCATTGCCGAATACTGGCCGGAGAAAATTCTATTTAAGCTCATGAACACAAAAAGAAACTGGGTAAGTGCGAGAAGGGCTCGCGCACTGAAGGTTCCATACAAACCTACCTATGAAAACAATTCAATTCCCGAATTGAGTTACGAAGATTTTTCCGAATCGCAAAAAAGGTTTTTTTTGTGACTTAACTACAAATTTAAAGTTTTCAGTTTTTTTCCTATACTTGTGCTATGAGACCTTGCTTCATGCCAAATTACAGGATTCTAGGTCAATGGGAAGTACCCTATGAATTTTGATTCCCTTGAGAATGTCCTTCGTTTTTTGCGACATAAGCGGCCGTATCTTTTTGTTTCGTTAACTTAGAAGTTTGATTTTTTCACAGCTTCAAGGGATCGCAGCCCTAAGTATACGATGACATATAGACAGACAGACAGACAGACCGATAGACAGACGGACGGACAACAAAGTGATCCTAGAAGGGTTCCGTTTTTTCCTTTTGAGGTACAGAACCCTTGAAAGAAGAAGACCACACTACATGTAAGAGAGTAGTTGATGTTTGCAACATTTGAGTTTAAATCAGTGCATTAGATTAATATGGCACCATCTAAAATGCATAGCCTGGTAATTAGGATAATATGGATATTAAAGTAGATTTATTAATAGGTGTTAAACCGAGACCGCTATGCAACCGAACAAACATATGCGACAGCTTGTATTACTAATAATATATTATATTGCCTGACATTAACTAAGTGCTTATTCAAATGAATTATGCATAATAATCGATCATTAAGCCTAACATACAAGAAAGCCTAAAGTTAAAATAACAGAATACACCAGCCAGAAAATAAAAACTAGAATTAGTATATCTAAAAGAGCCAGTTATGAATACAGCAACTTTATGACCCGCAGATAAAGCAACAACTACAAAAATAAGAAAATGTCGTACGAAGCAAAAAGTTTTCCACTCAATGGAGTCAATCGATCAGATTCTCGACTGCGGACAAATACTCCACATCAAGTAAACTGGCGGTTTTATCGGTGTTATTCGACCGAGTAATCATGCTTTAAATTATGTCGCCGTCAACGTTAAATACAGATTTATGCAGAGCTTTTGGTATATTTTACATTTTTAAAACAGCCATTACTGCATTAATGAAACCGTCGATCTATTCAAAATTACTGTTTTTGATATTATTCAAAGTATTTGTCCAACTCATGATTGTTTAAATGACTGTTCTAATTTAATTATTAATTATCATTGGAGTTTCCTGGCGGCTTAACTTAAGTATTTTTAACAAAGCCAAAACAGATTGCCTGTTTTGTGAAGTAATCAATCATATCATGCCAATGTTCGTTTTCCATTGTTTGTTGTGTCTTAGTTCTTTAAGTATGAATCTGATTTTAAATTAATTTATTCTTCGATAAGCACTTTCATTAATTCTAATAAGTTTTGTATATTCTCATTACTTTTTATGAGTAATTTATGTTTAAAAGACATCAATATTTTATTATCTCTGTAGTATCTTTGAAATTTATATTCAATGCTTTAATTCAAATATTTCATCGTAATATCCAAATTCAATGTTCACATTTGCTCTCTTAGCAATCTAGACTGGAATTATGCAAACGATTTACATTTCCCTCACCCTTTTTGATAATAAAATCGTGAAGAAAAGTAAGTTCTAATATATATGTTAATATAAAAATAGCTATCCAATCATCGGGATAGCTAGCATCGTGGAATACCACGTTATTATCACTGAGGAATCTCCGCGGGAACATTTGGCCGCGAGTGGATTTTCTCATTATCTTCCCATTGTGTTCCTTTATTTCATTTATTGGTTATCAGCTGAATTAGGGAATATGGACGTGAAAGGAATGGAAGATGTAATAATACTTGATGAGATTAATGTTAGAATAGATCAAAGAAAAGCATGAATTAAAAGTTAGTTAGATATTCGGGATAAATAAAATCTACTTTCAAAAACCTCAAAAGTTGATGGCAAAAACAAGTGAGAGCTCTTCAAATTTTTGCTAATGATAATCGTATTTAAACTAAAATTCAAAATAAAGGTACATACTTCAGAATTGGATAATATTTTATAGCAATAATGATACAAATAGCACACAAACAGAATTGAACGTTTTAATTCCATAAAAGTACAAAGAAAAACAATAAAGACATGTCTCAATCATGATTTGAGTAGACAGAAAATGTGACAAATAAAAACAAGCTTCATTCTCAAATATGAAGGAACATCGAACGGCAATTATAAACTCCAAAGAAAACTCCACTAGAGTGGTAAAGTTTATCGATAAAACATAAAAAGCGCAGCCGCAGGCGATAAATTATACCAGGAGTGCAGCACTGAGAGAGGGTCGAACGGAATTGGTTTAAAATTATTGCTCGATTGCAGCAAGTTTTTGTACTCCAACACAGTTCGCTCCGATAGGTACTACGTTAGTGTGTACTACTCGGAGAAAACGGTACTCTTGTTCACCAGCGATCGTTAATAATAGAACTTAGGCTAGTAGTAGCATCTACTTTGGGCATTACAAAATTCTCACTTTTCAGCGATTTTTCAATACATTTTTTATATGTCACTTGGATGATATCTATATGGTTTATTGAACATCAGAGAAGCAACCTCTGATGTAGTAGTATGTCGATTAAACCCCATAGCTACTGGAATTCGGTTTAGTTTATAGAAGGTGAAATTCAATAATTATCCCTGGCTGGGATCGTTAATGACATAATGAAAATGGATTTGACTCGATTTCTAAGAACAAAATGGTTACTAAAGAGAAGATACTTTAAACATGTTTAACTTTGGTTTGACTCATTACAGTAATAAGATGAAAGCAAATAACTTGAAACGTGGGATTATAAATAATATCATAAGGAAAATCATGCGTACCTACTTCAAATAAAACTTACATTGATATTGAGATGCTCTTTGATTTTTCTATATTATTATTGCTTATCTTTGCTGAAGAAAGAAGAAAACAAATAAATAATAAAACGTATTTCTACCTAGAGTATTTTTTTAAGTTTTGTTCACTTCAAAACAATTGTTCAAGGATCGTATCACTCAAATAAAAGTTAAAGTATAAAGACTATAAGCATAATAAAATAAACTCCTCATACAATCAAACCGATATAACGTGTGCAATAACTCGTATAAGCCTCACATAGTATACTCATCAAAAACTTCTCCGTCCGCTGACAATCATAAAAACAACATGAAAATTCTCGTAAGCCACCTCTCCTGGCTCCACCTACCCGTATTATCTGAAATGTTCAACATTCCGTACTTGTGTGCTCGTCTAGGTAGTACTACAAAATAGTTACAGAAACACGACTTCATACCACCAGCGAACACAGTCGCGTGCATACAATATTACTTAGGGAAGGCGATCTTAAATAAAAGCTGGTCGACGTGTGCGCTTGCACTCGCTGCAAGTGAAACGTGTCCAAGTGTGCGAGCGTTTCACTAGTTATACGGAACTGACCTTCTGTGCTTTCTATTCTAAGACCCTTGTTTGCCAGGCTTTGTACTACACACTTGAATTTTATTGACACTTTCATGGGTAATACGCGGCAAGAAACATCTCCTTTAATTGGTGCCCACTTTCACCTAGGTGTTTAACCCCGAATTGAGATGCCTGTAATTTTATTTTAAAACCCTTTGCTGCTTTTAGCTAGCTCTGTTACTTTTTATATTGAGTAAAATGTTTACTTTTAAGCATAGATGTCACAAAGCGTTTTCCGCATTTAAAGTTTCGTGAAAATAGTTGAACGAAACGTAGAATTCTTTTCCCGTTTTCATAAAATTCCACGACATGCATCGGAAACAAGCTTTCAACTGCAGCCATGAATAATACAGCAGAAGGTATTCAATCAAGACCTATTTCAAAAACCAACTTCAGCCACTTTATTAAATTCTTTGCAGATATCTGCTTTTCGGACGACGCCAATGAAAAAAATATCTGAATACCAGAGCGTTATGTGTCTCTGAAGCCTAAGTTTAGGGGACGTAAGAACAAGCAATGTTTCCATCTCTGGCGCGACGCGAAGGGCGAGCGCTGACCTGCTCAATAAGCGATCGATGTAGCTGGCGTGGAGCCAAGTGTCGGAGGCTAGCGTTGGCTCCGCGCCACGTCTGCGGGCCTGGTACTCCTCGGATGCCGTGCGAGCTTTGTTAAGGAACATCGGAAGATGCTTGAATGCATCAAAAAATCTTGAGGATTTTTCAAATCAATTGAATTGCTTGAGGTAACTTGGCAAAATAACACTATCCTTTGTATAATTCGCTCCTTTGGTAGTATCACTGTCAAGATGCGGTTTCTTTCACGGTTTAACTAAATAAGAAAACTGCTTGAATGATAATATGTTCAAGTAAAGTCGCCCTCTTTAACATTTCAGATTAGAAACATCATAATATTTTATTAGAACTTTAATTACCTAACAATGGGATGCACGGCGTACCTACTATGGGGGACCTGCCAAATATCCATGTTTAATAACAAAATTCGGACGGTATTGTTTAAAGATTTCTGCGGGACGTCCGATTTAAATTCCGGGCGCCATAATCATCCTTTCCCTAACCCAATTTTACATCGTCCAGCTTAAAATGAACCCTTATAAACCCATTAAGTCCATTTATACCTGGATTTATTCGAAAGGTGCGTGTATAAGGGGTCAAGTTAAATTTGTCTTCACATGGCTCGAAGGAAAATGCTGATAAGATCAGGGATTTTGTGAATTTATCGTCGTTGTAAATTAGGGAAGTTTGAATCTTAAGTATTAAGAGGTGGTGACGGAGAACCGCCGACGTTTAGATGAAGCTTGTTAGGATATTCACAGCAAAAAGCGTTTATTAGTAATGGACGCTACTTCGACTCTTGAGCAACATACTAGAGCAGTATTCCAGTTTGGTGAGATTGCTATTGAATTTTCTCATAAAATTAGAGTATTTGTGACCGGCTAATGGCGATTGCTTGTTTCCCAGTACTTAGACTGTGCAGTGTGTTAAGAGTTTTTTTTTTGTAATTCTTAATTTGCTCATAGTAAAAAGTAAAATAAAGTCAAGTATCTGTATGTGATTAAAATATGCTAGACGCTAGAGCTATTCCTGAGAAAATGTCCAGTAGGACCGGTTTTGTTTATATCTTAAAATCAGTTTTTCAGATAACAAGAATGATTAACGTCAGTGAAGTTTTATCTGTCGTTGGAAATAATTTATCTGTTCTCCTGAGTCTTTAGGTAAACGGTAGATAAGTAAATTACGAACATTTCTCATAGGACAGTGTTGTGACTAAAATATTCCAAAAATTTACTAATTCTGTAGTGAATGTACACCATCACCCACCACCACAGTAATACGTTTTCTCTTCCATTCTATCCTGTCAACCGTCACGCTATCACTGACTTCTTTTCCTTTCATATCACTGTTCACACAATCCACACATCTTTCCCTTTCAACGCAGTGTACAATAAATAGCTCAGGTATTTCTATGACGGTATCTGTTCCTTCCCAATAAATACTCTGTTTCGAATAAACCACCTTTTATGAAACACGAAGGTTACCACATTTTATGACGTAGGTGAGCACTAAGAAAGGATTTTTTTAAATTCACTCCCTAATGGGATGAAGCGGGGGTCCAAAACTCCAAAGTTTGTATGGAGACACCTATTGACTGGCCTGTTAGTCTAGTGGTTAGTGGCCCTGACTGCTATTCCGGAGGTCGTGGGTTCAATTCCCACCCAGGACAAATGTTTGTGTGAAGAACACGATCATTTGTTCTGTATCTGGGTGTATTTTATCTATAATATGTATGTATTTATAAATATAAAAGTATGTTTATCAGTTGTCTAGTACCCATAACACAAGCTCTGCTTAGCTTGGGACTAGACGGCGTTGTGTGTTAGTTGTGGAATATTATTATATTATTATTATTATTTTCACGCGAGTGAAGCCGCGGGCAGAAGCTAGTATTTAATAAACCAGAAAAAATATCGTTATTTTTTTTTATTTAGCCTATACTTCCCCACTACTGGCCAAAGGCCTCTAATTTATTGGGTTTTTAAAAAAAAAATTGAAGTTAAGACCCAGTTACCCAGTTTGAAACGAAAACTTTAGCAAGACGAACGTGTCAAATTGTCAAAAGCGCTTGACACCCAGTGCTGATTGAATGCATTTGCTTGCGTTTTATGGGTGACGCTATAATAATGTCTTCACCTTTGAGTTGTATGTAAACTATTATTATTATCGAATAACTTACCATCACGCAGTCAAGCACTAGTTTATAACAATTAAAAAAAAAGTTCGAAAGAAAGAAATACAAAACAATTTATCGCACAATTTCTTTGTAAAGCATTAAACACATTATATTATCCCAGTTAAACTACTTTAACAACACACGTGTAAAGTCCTATAAAACATCCTTCAATATCGACTCCTCCGCAAGTCACCTAATCCATTGCCAAGTCGACTCCTCGCATAAATATGGAACATTGCGGTCGATGCACGGCGGTCGCGCGGCGAGACGACAGTGTCGCGACAATTTGTTACCGTGATGAAATACACGGCCACTCACCCGCCACTCGCAGGATTATTTAGATGGATGGCTTTTGTTCCTGACGTGTTAAAACTACAAGTTTTGTTACAAAGCTTTGTTTCACATTGTAATTATTAAATTCAGGCATTTTACTGTCTGGAACTTAATGTGTTTCTTTGTCTTTTAGATTATTGTGGTTAGGCTCATCAGTCATTGTATCTGACACTATATATTTGGTCGCTTCAACTTGGATTGACATCATTTTACTACACTGCTTTACCTTTTTGTAAAATTTTGCTTTAAACTCACTATTTTAACTAGACTTAGAACTGTGTCAAAAACTTTTTAGTTCAGAAGCAGATACTCGTATTATATTCGGAACTTCAATTGCCGATAATCGCTCTGTCCGTCATGCTGAAGGTACCTAACACTTAAATCGTTGCAATTCCTATTGATAATTATATATAATGTTTGCAATAATTAAAGTAAAACGTTTTTAAGAAATAATTTTTCGATGTTGAAAACGTAACAAATAAATAGAACATCCATCGTCATCCGCATCCTCGCTTTCCATCAGGTAAAATAGCGGTCAAGAGCGAACCTATCAAGAGAAAAAAATAAAATAATTTATCAATATATTTATCCTCAGTCTTATTTACTCAATGAGAATATTGGTAAAGATCAGTAAGTTATATAATTAATTAGACAGTATTAAACGTTATGGATAAATTATTTTGAAATCATACCTTAGTAAATTGTAAAAGGCGTGGAAACCACGACTGCACGCTGTAACTGAAACAAACAAATTAGACATAATTAATCACTATGAAAATCAATATAACGTTTACCTTATTACAAGTCTAATAATGGCGTTCGGTACCACTTTCATAGAAAACATGGAACATATTCCTAACAGAGAGCAATGTTTAGAGAGTAGTAATCCTATCTGCCAACAGCACGAGATAAGGTTTGCCTTCCGAGAAAGAGCAAGCGAATTGAGTCTGTTCATAAGCGATACAGCAATACACTCAATATTATTTCGAAACTAAAACTACCTAAAACAATAATTGGACATAACATTTTCTCAAGCGGTCAGCAATTTTTGTCCTTTCTAACTAAAACAGGGATTACACGTGTCGAACAAAATGGGATGAGCCGACCTAGATGACACGCGCTCAACTCACGCTCCGATTTACAGTAACCTAACCTCCCGACTCTAAATAATGTTATTTGCATGTTTAAAAACAGACTGTCACACTGACAGAGTCACAATGACAGAGTGATCAGAATACCATCGCTATCATTGGATATACTCGTATAACATAGGAATATCTCTATCTAATTATGCATAGTGTTGCTTGGGTGTTTATTTAACCAGTTCTATACTTTCTTGCTACCCAGAGCTTGAGAGTTTGTCAGGCTCACTGAAACGTCTCGCTGATGGTGGCACGTGTTACTGGGTCATTCAGTTTCTTTCAAAATGGTTGAGCAGAGTGGAGCTGATGCACGCGTCATGTTCGTGAACAGGTGTCGTCAGTTGAGACTGGTCATCTCTCAGCTGCTAGTGGCAATTTCTATTTTTTTATCAGTTTTTTTTTTTGTTTTTTTATTACTTATTTACATTATGCTCACATAATAGAAGCGAAGAATATGTAACCAAGATTTATGTAACTCATAATATGATTTAAAAGAGTGTCCATGGAATTTCTTGACGATCTTCTCCATAGAGATCTATGCTTTGGAACATGCAATTTAGCTTCACTTTTTTTTGACTGACCAACATTTTGACAACTTAAAAGTGCCTGTAATTGGTCTATTTGAAATAAAGGTTTATGATTTCTGATTTTCTATATCACTAGGAAAGGTCCAATTTGAATAAGTTACTTTTGACATATTGATAACTTTTGACCGATTGATAAAATAGTACATTATGATATAAGTGTGTAATGTTAGTGATTACCGTCGAGGCGGTATTTAGACCCGAGCCGGGGCGAGGGTCTTAAGAGAGCCAAGAACGGTAATCATTAATTACTCACGTGTGTCATACGACGTTTTTCAATAAACTTGTGAAGAAAACAACAGTAAAACCAGTAAAATTTTCTGTGACATGGCGGTAAAAATTTGTTTTTATAAGCGCGCCAAAGAGTATGTAAATTTAACGCATTTTTTTACCCCTAGAGGAAGGCTAAGATATTTTGATCATACTGCCTAGTCTTACGTTTATGTTTTCTTGCGTGAAAAGTTTTTACGATAATGTCTTTCGTTATGACAATAGAATACGGATGTAACATTTACTAATGATTTTGTAGTATTTAATTTTATTTAATGAATACAGCTAATGAACTTCACTGGAATAAAAAAAATCACGCCAAAAACCACGCGCGTCTTAAAATGGCGGCCATAGACTACAAAAAAAAAAACAAATTTTATTTGAATGTACGATTTTAAATTGCATGAAATAAGTAAGACACTAATTTATATACTTACTATTGAACGCAATAACTTAATGGCAATTTTATTCGAATTCAAAATTTGTTTTGCGAACAAAGAGGTTGAACATAAAGGTTTTAACTACATTATAGCACTAGTGCGTAATGGTAATCAAAATGTCACAGTTTGGTAACGAGTGCCATTATATACCTAAGTGCAGTGCAATAAGAGTCACTTTCTGAGCAAGTATGTTGAAAAAATAGTTTTTGGCCACTACTCAACAGCAACACGCGGCGTACTTAGCCATACTTTTTAAGAAAATGTGTGCGAGAGCGTCCACTGCGCGCCTCGGCCGCGTTACGCACGGGTACGCGGCCGCAAACAAATGAACCGCGCACAACTCGACGACGTCGCATATCTCTCGGTGCACTTCCTACAGCTGTGCTCAAACCAACACTGTAGCCGATATATTAGGTTGTTTATTTTTGTTTGTAATATTAAGTAATAGAGGCAAATGTGTGAATTTGTTAAAGTGATTGTATTTATCTAGATATATATCATAATTGAGTTAGTTACGTCCTTAGTGTACGTATTGGACACCTGAAATACAATTAAAAGTCGACTAGTGACCTGACCCGGCGTCGTTCGAGTGGAAATTATAGGTATAAACATTTCTCGTTTATTGCCTTTTCTATTAGTCAAAATCAGTGGTTTAGGGAGAGTTAGCAGATAAAGAAGCAGACGAATTGAAACACAGAGCAATTGCTTGTTGCTAACCTGTTGGTTTTCTATCGTTTATTTTTCGCCCGCGCCCGTTCGATCATCAGGCTTCTAGACGTACAGCGATGCGCCACCGGTACATGGTGAAGAACACATTTATTTAGCGAAACACCTATGGAGTGGAATTCCCAGCCGACGATTATTTTAAGTATGAGTTAATAGGTTACTTCTTGGCAAGCATGACCCATAGTCGATCACATCATCGCTTACCATCAGGTGAGATGGTGGTCAAGCGCGAGCCTATCTAGAATAAAAAAATTGATCAACGGACTTCAGTTTACAGCGGTTTTACACGTGTCACGAAATTCAAACAAAAAGCAAATAGACGTCGATTAGACAGTTGGTAGTAGTCGCGTCAATACCATCAAGTTCTTCAACTAAGCTAATTACCTTGGCAAATTAGATAGTGTTTCACTTGACTGTGGCCACCCTAGACATAATGCGGGCACATTCTAATCGGCTAATGGATATATATATAGTATAGTGTTCAGGGTAAAAGACAATTCGGTGAAGAGTAGTCAGTAAAATAATAGCGTGTTATGTCTTGTAGGGCGATATTGTTGACGTCAAATGCCATGGATAACGTGTGGTGTAGTTATTTGATTCTGAGTTAAGTTAAGCGAATCGAGAATGTTTGAATTGAACGATTATATTATCTAGTATATTCGTAAATAAATACCTTATATTGTAGGTTTTTTTAAGGTGAATAATCATTCAATTTTTCTCGCGCTTTATGGTGGAGTGGGATGGCGTTTCAGACTTTTACCAACTAAAACCACTCATGTTCTTTAGTTGCTCTATGCATTCTAGGACCACGGGTTTCCGTTTCAGAAATTCCCCGCGGTCCTAGCGGGCATAAGATAAAAGCTCGATGAGAGCAGCTAAGTTTCAAATTAAAAGGCGTGCAACTCGAGAGATTTTTATCTAAAAAATTTCAGATGTCGAGAGTGTCATTAGCAGAACATATCGATTCCATGACGTAACTTTACCAAACTAATTAATGCGTGTTTAAAATAAGTACAAGTGTTCGCTTTCTCACGGCTTTACAGCAACAGCGGAGCATTACAAGACGCTCATTATTACCACGCCACCTCATTCACATCTACATAATTTGCATTCCTAATGTGACTGTCTTTGTTCTGTTATTGTTAAAGAAGTCTTTACTGTGTCAATTAAAAGTGTAGGTAGAACTGATTAAATATCAACTATCATATTTAATAAAAAATGTTTTTCTGTAGTTTTATTATAGAAATACAAAAATAAAATAGAGAAAGTTTTAGTTTAGTAGATATGTATATGATAAATGAATCAAGCGTATTAATCAACCTTACTGGACCATTAGAGAGGTCTCTAATTCCCTCACACCATTGTTATGTATATAGGCCACATAGGTACTTACCTCAGCCAAAACGCTATTAGCTACAGAGACATGAAGTACTAGGCAAATATGAAGTGTGAGGAGTATTAAATAGATGAGGTTCATCACAGAACTCATTATGACATCGCTCCACGAAATGGTATTACATTAATATAAGCGCGGAAGACACCGCCACGCCCTGACAGGTGGGTTCCGCTCATCACGCTAAATACATTTAATTTTCTTGTCTGTTTATGTCTTGTGTACTGAGAGTAAGTATTTTTGAAATGGTTGACAACAGCTGTTAAAAGTTGGCATGCTTTACTTTCTGAAACGAAGATCGTATTATAGGTACCGGGGGTCTACCGAGTCTGTTACATGAACTTGTATTGTTGTGTGTGGTGAAAGCCCATGCGCAGTGGAACAAACAGAACAGTGATGCAGTATGTATGTGAGTATGTACATACATACCTACAGTTGATCGAACAATCAATCCAATGATTATTTAAAAATATAAAACAATACCCAAGTTGCAACACTTATCAAACAAAATACAGCACAATTTTGCAGCTTAATATTTGTTGAAAATTGCAACTGTTTCAAAATGAATAATTCTGCTGAAAATGTTTTCCAGTAACCTGACGTTTTTACTGCATTTCGATTATGATAAATTGAATTATTTACGAATAAATAAACAGAGAATGATTTAAAACAGTACGTAATTTCTGAAATAAATGTATGAGTGACGATTTATTCGTTTTACATTTTAGTAAAAACATGTTCTCGGGTTTCTGAAGTCTGCAGTGCATAATTAATTACTGTATGTGTTCGTAGCGTAAAATTATAGTTTTGCGCCTTTTTCCGTCGATACTTTTCATTACCAAACTCGAGCAAGGATATATTACATACGGTTATATACTGTGGAGGTGTGTTCCTTTTGGGTGGAGCACCGCTGGATGACCCTGGTTTAGACCTTGATTTGGAGCGAAAATGAACTGGATGCGGTTGCATCCTTCTGCGAACCAGTAATTGAAATTGAGGGATCGTACATCCTCACCGAGACTCTAGGGCCATGGGGAAAAATATGAAAGGGTCACTCATGGTCCTAGAACGCAAAGGGGAACTGAAGGAACACAGGTGAGGTTTTAATTAGTCTGATACGCTATACCACTGCACCTTAGAGTGGAAAAAGTCATTAGATCATTCCCCACCTTAAATAAAAAAGCAAGAAGTGCCATGTTCCTGTCAAGAGTTCTGCAACGTATTTGATTAAATTGGTAAGGAACTCATTATTTATGGATCCCGGGGACTCTTGAACCATTTGGCAATTTAAAATGTTAATTCTAAGCAATAACATTCATTGTAGTCTATTTTTCATTTTTATACTCTTTTGTTTTATTTTATTTCCTTCCACATAACGTCAAGTTTTCCCCTCTCGTGTCACAGCTGTAGTTTTTCTGTTGGATGTGTCCGCCAAGATGTTTCCTCATATCCCGACGGCAATATTGTACGCTATTGTATTTGTTTTCCCGTAAAAACTAGTGACGAGCATCACATACGACCCTATGATTCCAGCACTTAATTGGATTAGAGCGGTTTTTATTATTACTTATGTCATTATCATTGTCACTGCTATAGACAAGCGTGCTAAATCGATCTTAATCTTATTTTCTATATTTTTAGTTACAATGCGATTCAAATCAGAATAGAAACGTTAATGACCTCAGTCAAATTTTACTTGAAAAATAAGGTTTGCAAAGAAAACTTATTTTCGTATCAATAACGGTTTATTTTTTACTTTGATTGACCGACTCTTAGTTAAATCTAAGTGAAACAAAAGTTTTATTGTTTAATCTAAATTAGCTAAATATATTATCTAAGTCATAATTTATATTAAAAAAAAAAACTGTTTTTTCTTTCTTATTTTCAAGTTGGCAACAACCGCCTTCTTCCACCCGCCACTACTCAAACACTACACACAGTGATGTAGAGATGAACGGAATTGAAGAACTAGATTCTGATTCATCTTTTTTCGCTCATGATTCGTAGATAAATTTAATTAAAAATATATCTAGTTATGCTCGCCCCACCAAACTGATTTTTCGATTTGACAGCTATGACGTTACAACATGGCGTAAGAAGAAAGCTCAAAAAACTAAAGTGAGCATGCTATTAAAATGATCACAGAATATAATCTCTAAAGGAAACAGTAAGCAACACCGCTCCCGGTAGTTGTCAAACAAGAACTAGGCCAAACATGACTCACACGCGCCAAAATTTAAAGAGAACGCATAACTGTGACGTCACACGTCAAAGCGTCAAAAGGGAAGTTGTCGAGACCATCGAAGTGACATCATCCGCACTCTCCGTACCAACTAAGATGAATAAGCCAAGGGGCGAAAGGGGGTGAAACGGGTTGAAGTGGGGGGTGATTGAAAGACCGATACGATTGTGTAATTATGATTGGATGGGATTGTTTTGGTTTTCTGTATTGATTGATTGATTGGTTTGGTGTATTTTAGGTAGGTTTGAACACGGCCATGTTGAATGGGAAGTGTTTGTTCAGGTGTAGGACTGTATAATTGTGTATTTGTGAGATAAAATTTGGTCGCATTGTATTTTCGATTGTCCATAAATAATTGTGGTGTGGTTCAATACAATATAACATGAACTGTTTGCACAACTACTCCTGCACTAATCGTCTCTCAGTGTTAACAAGTATTTCTGTTACACACACTAAATTTATTAGAACACTGACTCCTAAGTCACAGGTCTTACCTAGTTTAGGAGGCAGGGTCCTAATATTAGAAGATACCTTTCAAATTTAATGTAAGTAATGTATGTAAGTCTTAACTTTGTTTATAAGGTTTTTAATTGATTCAATAAAGTTATTATTATAAGTTATTATTATTATTTACTACTATCTATAGGTATATATTATATATATCAGTTTCACTATCTCTGTTAAAACTTCTGGATTCAAAAAACGTTAATAATTTTACTCTTTCCCTTTCTGTTGTAATTAAAGTTATTCAAAGTAAAGTTTCAAGTTACTTGAAGTTACGTTTTTCTGACTTTAATTAATACCTACTTAAAGCTTATTTAAGTTTACATTAAGTTCAAGTTCTGCTAACGTAGACATGGAAGAACGTAGTTTTCCAATAAATAGCTTTGTTAGTTTAGTTTAAACTTTAAAGTCAAGCACAGACGAACCTGTTCAAGTTTGGCAAGAGTAATTAAAAAACTGTTTTTGGACCAAAAAATGGTGGCGTGTTTACACTCTCAAAAATGTTCATTTTGTTATACTTAAGTCTATTTATATTGCTTGTGATATTTTTACCTTAAAACACATAGCATTCGAGTGTTACCACTAATCTGCCGAAAACAATAATCCAACACCGGCTTACCAGCCCAAAAAAAACTTACAATATTAAATTGGCAACACAGCCGTGATAATTTTAAAACAACCCTTCCGTTCGATAACTACCCTTCCGTCAAGTTGACGGGGGTTGTGTGTGCGGGGTGGAAGAGGGGATGTAATGGGGGGAGGGGTTTGCCAGTACACATCACCCCTCACGCTTCGCTATTAATTAAATTTTAATCACGGATGTATAAACCGGATGTCTGGTGGTCGCAGTCCAGGACAACTCTTAATGGTCTGTTGGCGGCCTCTATCAATATCAAAGTGTGAGCCGAGGTATCTCATTTTAGTTTAATTAATTATTTAACAATAAAATTGTCTCAATTAAACTAATTATGGTAACACAATCTGTACTTAACTTTTTGCTAGCCGGTACTGTCCCACAGCTGGGCAAAGCCTCCCAACATTATTTCCTACGATCACAATTCCTTGCTTTTTCTTTTTTTCAACTCTTAAGAAAGATATCCTGGTCGTCCCGCCATCTCCTTCATGGGCTGGACTGAACGTATACAGAAATAAATCGCAAGCAAGCGTGCTTTGTGATCATGTTGGTTAGCTTACAATACTTATCCGTGACTGTGCTATCATATTCTATTAGGAAAATGTATTGTTTAAGAAAATTTACTATCAATTTAAATTTATAAAACATTTATAACTGTCTTTAACACCAATGAGACGGCAACGTGACGTAGAGCTTCTATCTACCTAACGAATAATTTCCCTAACTGTGTATTCTCTTGTAGCTATTCAGTCTAATCCGTCAATACATCAGGATAAGGGTCGCTACCGTATTAATTAAATTTTAATCTCACCGCAGACTACCCTTGTTCTCAACCGTAATGTTATAACGTATTATTGTGTCTGATACTCTCACTAATCAATGGAGTTATTTCCTTGTGAGGTTACTTCGTTGGTAGAAGATACAAACAATTTGCTTTACGTATTAAAATTGTTTATTGTATTGTGAATTCGACCATCTTTATGTAAACTTAAGACATCGCAGTCATGTTGCCAAAATTAAATCGTTTAAAGGACAAACATCAACTAGGATAAAAAATTGGAGAGATTTTAATCAGAAGTAGTAAGTACTTACAAAGAATTAAAAGACGAACGAAATATGAATGCAGTGAAAAACTGTGAAACAGCTGACTTACCTGTGACTCCAGAATAATTGGAATAAGCTGCGAAGTAAGCCTACCTCTTCAGTTCAAGTTCTAAGACTTATTTATGTTTCAATGTTTAGATACTTAAGGCCTGAACAGTTTGGAATGTAAAGATAAGCAATAAACTGAAGCTTTGCGAATATTTCAGTTTTGGGAAGGAAAATAATTTGAAATTCAGAGCGGATCTATTAAATCTTATTTAATAGGTATTTAAATTTTTCATTACTAATTGTAATATTACATTAGGTTTTTATTACACCAAAATACAAAAAAAGGATTGTGACGACAGCTGTCCAATTTTGTACTTAAAAGTCATGCCCATAAAGGCATAACAAGAGCTTACATATTGTTGAAACCACCATAAGTCTCGCGCGCTGACATTCAGCACCGATTAATTGCTGGCCGACACTCGTCCGGCACTCGGCCGGCATTCGACGGCACTCGTCCGGCACTGACGCCACTCACCCGCTAATTATCCGGCTCATTCAACGACACGCGGCCGCACCGCGCCGCACCGTGCCGCGCCGCTCGCGATGACAACTTTACGACACGACTCATGATTGTTTTTCGCTCCGTACAAGTGAAAATGATTTTAACGAGAGAACAAATTAATGCTGCTGACTGTATTGTACAGTCAGCCAGAACATTTTACACAGAAATGCTGAATCCCAGTTTTGGAAATTGAAAAAATATACGAAACGTAAACAGAACATATGTGTGTTGACCAAAATAAATGAGTTATGTCAATTATACTCTTCAAATCCAATTTAGCTGTGCCAGTGAAGCTATAATAATAATTAATTGGATTAATCAAACTCTTATTATATTGAGTACGAAATAAATTTAATTACTTGGCGAGGAACATGGACGTTTCAATGTATGATGACGTCACTAATTAGGGTGATAAAGAGACAAGTGCTTGACGTTTTACGTTATGTAAAGCCGTGTTCAGAGTGTCGAGAGTAGCGAACACACGTCAGGGCCGGAAGCAGACGCGGCGGCGGATCTGACCACATAAGGTAACGTGACATTCAATAGATTGGATAGAAGGTCCACTGTTGTCGTCGATTTGATGGCAGGTTTATAAATACCTCTTCATGAATGGAGAATTATTAAGAAATTACAGTTTCCATTGTTTTTGTTTCCAACGTCTAGCATGCATATACCAAATTCGATTTAATTCCCGATAAAATTTAATTCCGCATACAAAATACGTTTTCAGACCAATTTCCATATTAACTCCTTATCCATAAAGTGCTAATTCCTTACAGCGCTTTCCATCCTTTTATATACTCATTTTATCCGACGCTGGATTAGAAAGCGGAGATAAAAAGTACCTGTTCATGTATAGAAAACAGCGCGGAGAACATCACCCCGTACAAAGACGAAAAGTGATGAGATTGTACATCAAAACATTGTCAAAGAAGCAATTTGTATTAACTTGATCGAATGCTCCGCTGTGTGTTTTAACCTTTCTATCTATTCCAATATAAAATGTGTTCGTATTTGTTCAAATGCGCAAGCTGTGTGCGTGGTCCTCGCGTTCAGATTACCTTGTCTTCAGATTATAATAGAGGTATGAGAGAACACTGACGGATCCATGTAGCGGCGTGTTACAAGTTGTAATAATTCATTTTAGTTTTTGAGTGCTAGTATTTTACTTTATTCAATATATTTACAACCAGTCGCCAGACTTTAAGCAAATGAGTTGCGTGTAACCTTGTTAAGCGGCCACAATGTAATAATTATTGTAACTAACTGTTCGTAGTAAAGCTGCACAACTGTAGGTTTAATCATTCTGTGCTTGCGAATAATTCCGTAAGGATCTAATTCATTTATTTTACTTTCCCTTAGAACTTAAAGCCAAAACACCAAAGACAACAACAAACAGTAAAGTAGTCTTCATTATTTAAGCTATGTGTTAGTGAAAGTTGTAAGTTCCCCTAGATTGTAGCTATCAGGGAACTCCGGCAAGGAACTCCACTCATTAGCTGTACGCACAATAAACATGTTCTCAGAGCGTTTTGCTCGTATGGGTGCCTGCCTTGTGCCAGTAGCGCACAGCCGTTCATCTGGTGCCCCGATGATGGAACGGATTTGGCGGAATTAAGTAATGCAATTCTAACACACACTCTCCGAAATGCAACCGATAGAAAACCGACAGGACAGCAAGTCGGCGTCGATGCTCAAGAGTTTGAAGCTTTGACTCGACAAGTGCATCATTACCAGTGATACTACCAAACTACCAAAGATGAGAACAGTCCTTGTTACTCAAACACATACAAACTTGCGATTGAACGTGTGGGTGATAACGAAAAAGTCTTTAGTTTTCAGCCAGTATGGTACCTATTTAGGAGTAAAAAAGTATTATAAATAGTTTACAAAGAAAGCCCTATTTGTACATGAACACTATATCTAATGATACAACACAATATGCGACTGTGAACACGAGTGACATTATCAAGGTAAACACGGATTAGCGGCGATAGCGGCCGATAAACTGATAACGAAACACACATACCACTACAGATTTATATTATTGTGTACGCAATATCCAGTACATTATTTATTTATAACAAAAAGAAATACTTTTTCTAAAAGATCTTGTTATTTAGTAAATTATGCTCGTATTTGGTCGCTATTTCACCGAATGGTTATTGTTATTATATTACACTAGTGTCTGAAAGCGGGCTAGCCTGCGTGACATTAGAGAATTACACTAAGAACATACTTTGCGAATAAAGTACCTATCCTATGTGGTATGCCTGGATATGGTCGACCCATGTGTGCCTTCCAAGCTAATTGAAAGAGTTACCAACATAGGTACAAACTTTCGCCTCTATTATATTAGTTGGATTATACTCGTACACAACCAGTTGCAACGTGTCGTAAATTACAAACATAGGTTAGAATTACACGAAATGGTGGCAAAACTTTATTGAAAGATTAAATCACCGTTCATTGTGAGCAGTGGCGGCCCAGTGGTAACGGCCTCGACTTAAGAGATGTAGGTCGTGGGTTCAAACCCAGCTGCCTAGCTGGCAGCATTACTTTGGCATTACTTTACTTTACCAAGCATTACTTTGTGTAATTCATTTTATCATTACTTCTCCCGTAATGGTAAAGAAACTGGTAGGTATGTCCTAGAAAGGCTCTACGCAGGCATCGTTCCGTCCATGGGCTTTTGGGGCACCGGTGTGGACGCCGTCACTGCGAAAGTGAGCGGCGGCCCAACTGAACGCATGCCAGAAAGTCATGGTCATACGCTGTTGTGCTGGGATACCACACGGTTTCCCGTGAAGCGGTGAGCCTCCTTACCGGCCTGCCACCATGGGATCTGGAGGCAACAGTCCTTGCACGCATGCACGATTTGCGCGTTGAGATGCAACGCCGGGGCAAAACTCCGCTGCCGCGACAAGTCACGATATGGCGTACAGAGTTCCAGCGGGATCTCAAGGTGGAATGGCTACAGCGACTGTCGCAACCCAGTGTTGGGCATGCCATAATTATGCCAGTAAGTCCACTCTTTGAGGAGTGGCTGGAAAGACATCACGGCGTCCTCACCTTCCGCATGACGCAGATTCTCACCGAAAATGATCAGTTCGGGAAGTTCCTGCACCGAATTCGTGCGAGAGAGTAACTCCCGGGTGTCACCACTGTATGAACACCTCTCGCTCCACCTAGAGAGCGAGAAGTCATTTTCATGATTTCCCACCTTAAAAAAAACCACTGTGTGGACCACTCAGAGGACACGGTGGAGCATGCGGTAGAGGTGCACGCGCAATGGAGCGGCCTTCACGCCCCAGCCGCCGGGATCCCGATACCGATTTCCGGCTACCATAAGCGCGGGCTTGCGGACGGCGAATAATGGGAAGCTCGCCGTCCGACCTTCCAGTAACCGTCCGGACCGTGACCAAGTCGTCGACGACTCGTATTGTTCCACGTGCGCCTCAAGGACATGTCGTAAACCGAAGGGGCCCAGCACGGTCGAAGCCTACTGGAGCCACAGGCAGTGTGAAAGTAAAATCCCAGGTTTTGGGATGCTCTGGCCCTGGGATGAAGGCAAATAAGGAACAGCAGTGGGTTTTTAGTCAGTAAAAGTCTGAGACGCCCTCGCGCTCCGCCCAAGGGCAGGAGATGTCATTAGATGATTTTCCCACCTTCTTCCTTCTTACTGCCCTTATCCCATATTACTTGGGGTCAGCGCAACACTTTTTTTTTCTTCCATTCAGTCCTGATTCTGTTCTGTGATGATTTTCCGACCTAAAAAAAAGTCTTAGAACTAAAAATTCTAAGACATGTGACATTCATTTCCTATCCTAAAGAAGGAGGCCTGAGATCCAGAAATAGGAATATTATAAGGTTGATTACGCTACTATTATAATATATGTGCATTTTAATAGACAACTCTAGGCACACTAGCAGCGCCGGCAGCCCCGCTAGCGTGTGACCGCGGACACCGCGGGGTTGTCGAGTGCAGCCTGCTAATTACGTCTGTCACACGTTTATACGTACAAGTATGTATAATCTTTGATAATACTTTTATGTGCGGCGGACGGTATGACTAGAGCCTGGGCATGTAACCTGGGCATGTTTGTATGCCTACAGTAACCTGGGCATGTTTGTATGCGCAGCAGGCGGCTGTGCGCTATAGACTGGATGCTCGGAAGTTGTAACAGACTGGACGCTCGTTTATATTCATCGAAGGAGTAGTTTTAGATATATATACAGAAGTACACCCACATTATGTTTTGTATAGGGATCCAACTGTTATAAGCAGAATATCAATCCGAGCCGCTACCAAGACGGACACTGTGATCATAATCTAACAACACAGTTAGGGCAAGTGTCGTTTCCTAATGCCCGTCATCTAGATATTTCTTGCAACGTATCGGCAAGGTACACACGCGTGCTAATTCCTGCTGTGTTTACTACCCAGCTCTCGAGCCCAATTAGCCGACGCGACGCTTGGCCCCGTATGGACATTCAGTAGACATGTACAGAAGGTAAGCTTCATAAGGGGTTCATGCAATAGGTGCACTCGAACCTTGACCGTGTATCTACTAACTACAGCTGTCGAATTTGGCGAGTGTACTTATTAAGTCTTCGGTCTTGAAACATTTGAATTCGTTGTACGTTTCTATATACACGTGAGGCGGCTGGCGATATCAAAGTAGAAAGAAGGTTTATGAGTTTTATTTCCACTTATACTTATTTCTCGTTTGCTCCAATTAACATTGTTATAGACAAGATTGCAAAAATGTATGACCACATAATGCTAACTTAAAATTACGTATTGTAATTAATGTTGATTCTCCAAAGCTAAATCGCAAACGCAGTATGTATATTATGTCAAACGAATACCAGTCAACTGTGCGTGTACTCGTTGTACATACAAGAAGACGCAGAAACCCAACAACCTGACCGTATTACCCAGTTACTGGACTGTGAAGGTTAGATACACAATCGCTCCGTGTAAAATAGGTACTAGTATTCAGCAGCACTCGGTTAGACCGAGAGCAGGTTAGGCAGATCCATGGAGTGAGCCTTTTGTACGTAGCTGTTGAGTTGTGTGGACGCGGACATGAGTCGAGTAACGAGGCAAGTTAGTTCTGTCCCGGGGGACAGCTTCACTCGACTCACACTAGCTTATTTATCCTAACGGTAGCTATTCTGTGCTTAATGAGCGAACGTGTTCGAATAATCGTTTCATTGGTCTACACAGATTTGGCTAGTCTTGTGTTTCATTCTAAAGGTAGCTCGTTGGACGTTGGAGGAGCCCAGCACGAGCGGAGCACAAGCTTAGCTCAAATTGGTGTAGTGTGGACTGACTCTAGAGGAGCCGAGCACGAGCGACACTACACGAATTTGAGCTCAGCTCGTCCTCCGCTCGTGCTCAGCTCCTCTAGCATAGCATATTATCTTTGTAACACGTTTTATTATCAGTAACATCCGCACTCACCCAGTAAGTTTTTGGTAAAATAGGCAGTCCCTAAATGTTAAATATTAGATTTCAACTGCATGCGATAAGACCAGAAGCCGACCCGAACCTAGTTGTAAATACTGAGCGGATGATGAAGCAGATCGTGTGTTTTGTAAGGTATCTCTAATAGATTATAAGCGGAAGATGGAGGACCAAGTGTCTAGCTGAGTGTGTAAGCTGTGCTGTGTGTGTAGCTAGGGAGGGAGGCAAATCCATTTCCAGCACGGAACTGTGAGATCGAATTGATTTACGACATAATTACTTCATTCTATTTACAACAAAACCACAGATGGTACATACAACAAATTCGTATACGTCTAACTAAACTACACAGTTCCATAATTATCACAGCTAATCCAGGCACGTAGGCTCCTCGCACACAAGACGCCGATACAATCGATATAGACACGATGCTGAGTTATATGTGTGACTCGTGTGCAGGTGCCTGTGGGTTAATGTATGAAAACTAGCCGTTTGTAATCACGCGATCTTGTAGGTGCTACGAGTGTCACGTTATATCGTAATTTGTGTTACTTAGTAGGCAAGATTACTCAGCATGATTTGGCCTACAGTAAATGAGTAATAATTCATATTCATTTATTTTCGTTCAAATTTGGAATAATTTTTTTTTTTCCATACCTATGACTATAAAAAATTATACGATTGTGTGAGGCAAGATTAAACGTTTCTCTTTCTTTCTTTTAAGTATTGCAGAACTCCGTAGATACGTAACAAAATGGAACGCAACTAACAACATAAAGTTAAAAAGCTTGCAAAGACGAAGAATTTAAAAATTATTGCAGGAAGAAGCGCAAAAACTGAGATAAATCACGATGGAGCTCAATGTATGTTTTTTTTTTCGGTGGGAAAATCATCTTATGACATCCCCCACTCTTGGGCGGGGCGTGAGATAGTGTCAGACTTTTAATGACTAAAAACCCACTCCTGTTCCTTCGTTGCTTTTCATACCAGGGCCGATACCAGCTCAATGTATGTAGATAGGTACCTACTTTACGTGACAAATTGACTTTTATAAAAAAATCCTATCTTACGTTGTTTTTGTATGCAACAGTTTACGAAAAGTCAGAAGTCCCATATAAGCGCCCTGATCACATACTACTACTATTCGAAATCGCATCTCAAGATACCTTGTTACCTACAGATATCCAAAAGCAAATACTTCGTTAACTTAGAAGTAACTAGTACGTCTTTAGTTCAAGTCAAAGCAGGCATACAAGTACCGAAGCGACCGCAAAGTAAGTAAGTCGAGATAAATTCACAACTCCAAGCTTAGAGTAACGTGAAGCTAGATAGAACCGGCACGTCAAGCGAGGAACTTTTGATTAATGGCGCCCAGGTACGTGGACACGTCGGGGCAGTACGTAAGTGAGTGACGAACTGGGAAGCAGGCTCGTGACGGTTTATCAGGTGTGGAACGACGAATGTCCTGGAAACATAGTTCCATAACATGACGCACAATTATCTAAAGGGATAGAGATAGCCTATTCCCAACTGCACACATCACTTGGACTCCAGACTTGCACACAGATAGGCACGCCACGGCCCACGCACTCCGCGGTAAGTGCGGAAACCATACTCAAACATCACATATTAACATAGGCACGCCACTATTATGGCGGTGAAATCCCTCTTTTAGGAGTGGCTAGAGTCACGGCATCCTCACCTTCCGCATGATGTAGGTCCTTACCAGATATAGTGACTTTATTATGACTTTAGTTTAGGTTCCTGTTCTGGATTCAAGCGGAAGAAACGCCCAGGTGTCACCATTGTGTATAAACCAACGAAGAGAAGCTTTGAAAAACTTTGTCAATACTAAGTAACAATGAACACGTCGTGTTGTTGCCGCTGTCACAACATTACAGAATGACTGGATCTCGACTAGTAGTCAGCCCCAAGTCTGCGCCGCGAGGCCACTCCGCTGATCACGGACGAGTGAACAGCGTTTTACGGCTTCCTACGAAACCTTTCGACATAAACCGTATATTTGATGATTAACGTACTAAGGTTTAGTAGTACAATGATTTATCGAAATACTGACACATAAAAAATTTCATCACAAAAGACAGCAAGATAAGCATTAAGTCCGCCTTTGTACAGTGTTTCTTACTAGTGCATAAAGTTTTAATAAATAAATAAATAATGGTTAAAATGGCTTATTAAGAAAGTGAGTCATACAATTTTGGGCATAACCTGTAATATAATATTGATGTGCTATTTTTTGGGCCAATTACTTTTCTGCTTTTTCCTAAGTGTCGAAAAAATTTCATAATATATGTTATTCGTTTTTTCGGGTTCCGTACCCAAAGGGGGAACCCTATTACTAAGACTTCGCTGTCCGTCTGTCTGTCTGTCTGTCTGTCACCAGGCTGTATGTCATGAACAGTGATAGTTAGACAGTTGAAATTTTCACAGATGATGTATTTCTGCTGCCGCTATAACAACAAATACTAAAAAACAGAATAAAATAAATATTTTAGGGGGCTCCCATACAATCAACGTGAGTTTTTTGCTACGGACGGTACGGAACCGTTCGTGCGCGAGTCCGACTCGCACTTGACCGGTTTTTTATTTTTTGTTCTGTAATAATACCGTAATATGTTCTTGCCAAAGGTTCAGGTAGCCAAATAGCAATTATAATTTTAGTCTTCTAAAATATTACGTGACTAACTTCCAAACAGACCTACATTTCGACCTATTTTTCGTGAACTGCTCAAGAATGCATCATGATAGGCATCGAAATTTTAGACTCAGCAGTTAAAGTGGTGCTTTGCCCATGAATTTAAGCGTTTGAGATTCAACGCAAAATGCCCGCTTAGACGTGAAGTTACTGAAACCAGTCCAACCTATACAACGTAATAATGTAAGTTGGTTTTACTATTCATAATATTTCTATACATAGTATATCTACATAATATAACATACATTTTTATGTTTTTAATATTATCTAATATGTTAAATTAAGAGACGCACAGGACCGTCCATTGCGGCGACACTTGGGGGAGCAACCTATGTTCAGCAGTGGACGTCTTTCGGCTGAAATAATGATGATGATCTGATAAGTTCGTTGTGGCGACACTTGGGGGAGGCCTATGTCCAACATTAGACGTCTTTCGCCTGAAATGATGATGATGATCTAATAGCATGTATTTTTTTAGATAACACGATAAAACTTTTCGTTATTAAAAAAAAAAAAACTTAAATTAAAGAGTTATTCCAGTTCGATGTATATTCCGCTGTTTACCCCGTCGCCCCGGCGCCGGCGCGCGACGACATCATTTTAAAGTCGACTTCCGAACATTACAGACTGCAGACGCAGCTGAAGCGCTCATCTCGCTGTTAGACACTAAACAGCCATTCTGCTACATTCGCTGCTCTATTGTATTATCCATTCACTAATTGGTGTAGCTTTACGCTTCGCGGATGAAGTAAGCAGAAACGTTACCAGAGGATTATAATGATCAAGCATTTTTCGATTATGATTACACCACAGTTTGGTTTAAACCTGCAATAGGTTCGGTTTATCTGTCTCTTAATAAGACTTTTAATTATTATAAGGTTTATCAACGAGCCATGAAGCGCAGTATCCTGGGGGTTCGGACATTTGTTCCGACCGCGTAACGAACACAATACTGCGCACCTAAATTAAGATAATACTACTACTTCTATCTTAATTTAGGTGCGCAGTACTGTGTTCGGTAACATCTTCGTTACCCGAAAAGCTGCTACTCTAAAGTGGGATTGGGCCGGACATGTCTGCCGCATGTCTGATGAGCTGTGGCCTAGAACAGTCACTTATTGGATCCCATTAAAACGCAAGGCGTCATCGTGGCAAACCAAGGCGAAGGTGGAGAGCTTGACAACTACTGGAGGGTTTGGCCCGCAATGGCTGAGAACAAACGTGCGTGGGAGAGGGAGAGGGAGGCTTTCGCCCAGCAGTGGGACATAATAGACTTGCAACAACAAGTCTCCATCCTATAAGCGTCTTTGAAAATAAAATGACAGCCACATCTACACATTACTTATCACAAAACAAATTCTCTGCATTTTCTCACACATAAACACGTATAAAACGGTTTTCCTTCATACATTATTCTATTGTCTACTCCACCGCGTACAATCAATGCCTACATTATGTAATTCTTTTACAAATTTTCTTCATAATTTGCAACAAGACATTGGGCGGGGAATTACCGCGTGATCTAATTTACGTTCGATGAGGCTTAAGTGGACCACAGACGATAGTCCCCACGGACAGACTCGACGTTCACGACAAGTTGGAGTTTAATTAAGTGTGTGAACAGCCGAAGGACTTAATATGAATACTATGTCACAAGCTAGTGCCTGAATTATTTTTTCTACTTCAGCTTTTTTCTAACTGTATTGTGGTAGGCTTCTAGTCTAATCTTATGCAGCTGAATATAGTATTCCACATAGAGTAACCGCCTATCTGACTTCCACAAACCAATACCTGGCTACTAGCTGGATACTCCTTGGCAAGACAGCTGTCACATTATCTCGCTTATCATTACGGCTGAGTAAGATCTACAAATGATAGGCGACACCAATAGCTTAACGTAGCTTCTGAAACACGGAAGAATCCCGTTATCTGAAGATCACTTAGCCACAAATCAATCATCTTTGGTAAGAGTCGCACAAAACCGCAAAATCACAGAAATATCGTTAAGTCTTTATTAAACAAAAAAGGACTTTTATAGTAGGTATAATTTTTTTTCCAGTACCTACTCTTGTCAGTCCGCGCCAAGGCCCGAGGGACGGGCGTATCAAGCCTCTTATACTACCTTTAAATTATTGTTCAGTCGGGGAACCTAAAATTCTGATTAAAATAAAAAAACGAATGTCTTCAGAGTCAAAATTCCATTAAAGACTAAAAAAGTATCAAGAGCAAAAAAATCGTCGTATAGAAGTCGACGCCGACAGTACAAGCATGGCTGCTTTCAATCAGAACTTTATCTAAGATTTGTCTGTATTGCTCTCGTTTAGTATTGTGTGCCGAATTAATGTTGGCACGGTATTTGTAGCTCTATCACTATTGATGAGAACGCGGCGAATAAATTGCAATTTCATTTCCTTTGAGAACAAACCTAATATAAGTATAGTCTTTAGTACCTACACGTAACAAACACATATACGTATTGGCACACATAGTTTACTAAAAGTGTTGCAAATGTCATAGAATAATCACATAGGAGGAATAAAATTTGTATTTCTGCCCAAAAATAATAAAGATTTTGTGCCTAAAATAGTATCTCAGTGAGTAAAACATTATCGAGAGTTGAGTCTGTTTGACAGTAAGTTACCTAAGAGTAAGCTGAGAGTATAAGATTGTTAAGCTTTTCAACATAAAATGAGCTTAAACTAATTTATCCATTTTATTTTAACTTTACATAAAATAAACAAAACAATCTCTAAAACTAACGAAGACACAATTTAAACGTCCTTGTCTCACCTTCCTTTATAGCGACATCTTCTTTAAATCCCTTATCCTAGATGATCAAATAGAGGCCCATAAAAACGGCACACAATGGCACGGTGTCTCATCGTGCCGGCCGTCCTTTGTCACCGCCACCCGACCATACTCATAACTCACGGACTCAGCTCCTCGCCAACCATTTGTCATCTCGTTTTTCAGCTAATGACACGGTGTTTGCGAGGGTAACTGGCAGCTGAGATTCGCGAAGTGTTCTAAGTGCACTCACACACAAATAGCTGACACGATATATATATAATATAAACGATAGTAGAAACACTGCTACAGGTCCTGGTCACCTGGAAATCGACTTTATAAAACACTAGTTGCTACCAGCGGCTTGGTCCGTGTGAATGTAGAAAAATTGTCCCAAGGGAACATACTCTCGAGATAAAAGTATTCTATGTGCTATACTGCTATTCCAGGACGGTCTATTTGTATGCCAAATTTCATCCAAATGCATTCCGCCGTTCGAGCGTGAAGAAGTAATGAACATACACTCACAACGTTTCCAATTTATAATATTAATTTAATATATGGAAATATTAAATAAAGACATAGATTTTAATTAGAGAACATTTCCGGTTTTAATTGATATATTAATAGTATTATAGATATTGGTACTTTTAGAATGATATATTTTCATACAATAAACTTATTTATGTAGGTTTACATTATACACTTGTACATCTCTCTCTGTCAATCAAAGGTTTGCTGGAAGAAAAGTCATTGTCAGTTGAGTTGAGCTCACCTTTGTACAGGAATTGTCAGATCACTGTGTAAATTTTAAGTTTTTATTGCAATCAAAATGTATAAAACCAATTGAATTGCTAAGAAAATTCATAAATCAATATAATGAAATAAAGTCGCTTTGAGGCCAAAATATAATAAATAAAAGTAAGTAATACAGCAAAGAAAATGGGGAATAATCCCCGAAGACTGGAACAATACAAACATTCGCAAACAACCGTTAAGTTAATGTAAAAGAAAAACATGATGTATATAACAAGTCCATTATACGTGAAGATATAAAGTGAACTGCTGTGTGAGTTCTAAACGTAGCTATTATGTAAAGTAAACCTGATGTAGGCACCTAGATAAAAATTTTTGAAGGTACAACAGAGCTAGTATCAGTTGAAATACATAGTTCCAATAGACGATACTGTGTTTTATAGACGTATAAAGTAGTAGGATGTTATATACATGTACTAATGAGGCTCCACGTAAACAAATCATGCAAGAAAACATTCTAAACAGGAATGTCAACAGTTTTATTTTGTGCACGTCAAATATATCATCATCATCTTCCTGCCCTTGTCCCACGATACTTGGGGTGGGCGCAACACGTTTCCTCTATTCCATTCTGTCAACCGTCACGATATCACTGCCTCTCTTTCTTTTCTTTGACCTCTCTTTTCCTCTCCAAGTCACCATCCATCAAAAGTAACTACAAAAATACTAAAATAAATAACAACTGCCAATCAGCAATCATGATCAAGTTTGAATTTGTACCCAGACTTTCCGAAACTTCATCCCTATGTTTAGTAGTAACACTTTCAATCACTCTGTAACTTCTATTTTAAACTGAAACCAATATGTTAATCAAGACTCTACGACATACAGTCTCAATGCCACGAGCAGCCGAGCTGCCCCACAGACTTGAACCTTGGCATTCCCCAGCTCACAGCGACAGACAACGGTCTAAATAGGGCTGCGAGGCCGCGCCCTGATTACCCGCCCATTCACCCGCTCAGCATAAAAGATAGCGGTGTCAGCTGCGTGACGGACGGAAAGAAATAGAGATAACTTGATCTGTAACGTTTTACATGTGGAGGCAAAGGAAACCATGAGCTGGGTCTGAAAGGGAAATTCTTTTACAGGAATTATGAATAGTGTTTACCCGGTTCCTAAAACAGAATGACTGATGACAGTTGCTCCATTTTAAGTACTGATATTCAGTTACATCCCTATCAATTACGGACTATACACATCCTGAAACACCTTATTGTTATTACTTTACAAGCCGCCTGATGCGCTCTAGTTTGTATAATAGATTATTTATTTATGTGTGTGACAAACACTTAAAAACGTAAAGATACAGTCAGCACGGTTGGCGCAGTGGCTCAGCGATTGATTACCGCGCCGGGTCGCGGGTTCAATCCCCACAAAGAACAAATATTTGTATGGCCTACAGATAGGTGTTGCGGGTCTGAGTGTCTGGTGTATGTGACATGTTTGTGAGCGCAGCCACGATACAGGAATTATTTCTAGTGTGGGTGAACTTTTTTTATATGTAAAAGGGAGCAAAGGTCTTGATTATTTCGAAAATAAAAACCTTCCAGCAGACCTTGAGAGTTAGGACTTGGGTTGGCGGAATTACAGACCCACGACACTTACTTAAATATCTTGTCAGTTATTGGTCAGGTGGGCTACGCATCGCCCGACCCCTATAAGATAGCATGTGGTAGGGCACGGCAGGAACGGGTAGTACTCGTACCTAAATGGATCAAAATTTAGGTCGCTATGTATATCACACATCTCTTCCCGTTACAAATCTCATATAACCCTCTCAAAAAAGCAGGCCCTCGCTGGCCTCGCCCTGAGTAAGCCTCACGCATATGATATGAATGGGGCTGGAGCCGGGAGCCGGATGCGACGCCGCGAGCCGCAGCTGATCATTTATTTACCCAAAGCTGCGCCCACATCGTTTTTACTTACGCCGCTGAATAAAAGCGCAGCATACCTACCCGCCAGGTTAACTCATACAGTAGGTTGGACTCCGTGGGCTAATTAATTATTTTGTACTTCTAATAATATCATATGTCTCTAAATTGTTTGAAATGTAACAAATGAAATCAATATGTTAATAGATAATAGATAGATAGACACAAACCTTCAACCGATGAAAAGGATAGATAGAAAAATCACTTGAATCCTATGTAAGTGACCCCTGAATATCTTCCTTCAGGGCGAACATGATCAGATCATCAAAAAGGGAGCTTTGCCTGATAAGGTAATTTAATGTCCTAGTGATGATGTGAAACGATACCAAAAGCAGCTTTGATTTGTGATTTGTCTCATCCTAGCATCCTTAAATAATACATAAAATGATGATATTTTAGAACGAAGTTTTCAATTTTCCAAGTAAAACTCGACAAATGATATCCACAGCAGGAAATCTAAAACACCGAATTTATCAAACTGAAAAATCAAATGTTGCGCCCGACGTCACGCGACCCGAGATTAGAGACAACCGTTAACGAGGCAGCTCTGACTCGTCAGCGAAGACAATCTCAAGAATTAGGCATTCAAGATAATGCCGAGTATTTCTTTTCATGAAAATGTTCTGCTCTACATTTTCTAAATAATATAACAATAGGCTAACATGGCTGCCATCCAAAATGCGGAACATTCATAAATGTGCCCAGCTCGCCATATATCTACGTAGTATGCTCGAACAAACGCCAGGGAACAATGATGCATGGTGCCAATAGCTCAGCGGTGACCCGCATAGTTGGTGTAATGGATCGGCGTTCGGTGCCCGGCGAGTAATGCTAACGTATGATACAACGCCTTTGTTTTGCGCTTCGTTATCAATATTCAGCTGTTTGCAATACCCGGCCGGGCGAATATTGGACAGTATTTAGTATATATTGGTAAGTGTGCTAGAGCGGATAGTATTACTTGAGCAGCGTTTCATAGGTAGAATATGACTCAGAATTTGAAATTATAATCCAAAGTAATACTTTTTGTGACAAATTCTGAGCCAACCAACAACACACATTTTTTTAACATTTGAGCGTCTGGCCCCCACTAGCAATAATTATTCCAGTATCATGGTGGCACAAACATGTAAACTCATAAACACAAGACACCCAAATATCTTTAGGCCATACAACTATTCGTGCCGTGCGGGAATCTAACCCGTGACTCGCAGTGTAGCAGCCAACCGCTCGACTCATTGCGCCAACTGTGCCGTTTTATTTATTTATATTAGGGTACCCCAACGACTTATTCACTAATTACATATTACAAAAAAATTGCTTACATATGTATCTGTTATTATGGTGAACTTGTCACTTAAAGGAGTACACAGCTTAGATATAAATAAAAAATTCATACAATTAGTGATAGTGCTTTTAAAATAAACTATCATTTTGTGTTACGAATTGAAATAAAAATTTAAAATTTAATTTACATTTGTAATAAAAAATAAAAATACTCTACCATATGGAATTAAAATACATAATTAATAATACTCGGTTTAATTAAGGTTTTCAACTGTCTCTACCGACCTTTACATAAGTTGAGTGTAGTATGAGATGCATTATCAGTATCTTCGAAGGCTAAATCAACCGCATAGCTTCAAACCCATTGAGGATAATGACGCACTACAACAGCTGTTCTAATAATGTAACCAGTTGCTTCAATACTGATAAAAATGCACTTTAGTGATACCGCAAATTAACGTATGACTAACTTAGAAATAACAAACAATAATTAACAATACCTTGCATGCTTCTGTAAGATCCTATTCAAGACAAAGGAGTCCTCCACAGCCCCCCGCACCGGTGCCCCCACACTAACCCAATGATCGCTATTTGACCTACTTACATGAAGACCTCTACAGTCTGCAGCAATCCCAAGATGTATTGTAATTGAAGTCGCTGCATCTCGTCTTTGATACAATTTGCTCGCTCCGTAGTTCACAGGTTTCGGCTCCTTGCTTTGAGTCTGGGAGTCTTTGTAGCTTAGTTACTGAGACAGGGTTAGAATTTCTTTGGTAATTGTTGCAGTTTCGGCATTGAAGGATTCTGAACTTGCTACACGGTAACGTAGAAAACTGTAACTAATTTCTGCTTCTTGGGATTCTTTATCGCGTTGGAGAATGAATTTATGTGAGTAAGAATAAAGAACATCTTTCTTACCTTAGGGACACAAATTGGGCACTGCAAAGCGTTGAAAGTGCATTATTATTACGCATAGCATAGCATAGCATAGCATAATCAGCCTTTTAATGTTGCCACTGCTGGGACTCAAGCCTCCTCTCTAGGAGAGGGAATGGACCGTGATCCACCACGCGGGCCCAGTGCGGGTTGATTGAGTTATTATTATGCGCTGATATGTAAAATAAAAATCTTATATTTCAGACTACTCAGTCCATAATTATTTAGTATTTATTTAAACAACTTAAACTTACAATACCTTAATAGTTAGAACTTACTATTAAAAGACTATTTTTAGGGTCGTACCTCAAAAGGAAAAAAGCGGCACCCTTATAGGATCACTTTGTTGTCCTTCTGTCTGTCTGTCAAGACCCTTTATCTCAGGAACGTGTGCTGGTATCGATTTGAAATTAAAACCATATTCTCAGATCTGCAGTCCCTTGTAGCTGTGAAAAAATCAAACTTCTGAGTTAACGAAAAAAAAAAAAAAACGGCCGTTTATGTTACAAAAAAAACATGCATTTCGACACTCTCAAGGGAATCAAAATTCATAGGGTAGTTACTGTTTACCTAGAATCCTGAAATTTAGTATGAAGCAAGGTCTCATAGCACAAGTATAGGAAAAAATCTGAAAACTGGAAATTTGTAGTTATATCACAAAAAAAAAAAACATTTTTGTGATTCAGAAAAATCTTCGTAACTCAATTCGGGAATTGAACCCTCAGTGCGCGAGCCCGACTCGCACTTGCCCAGTTATTTTAATTTTATAATACCTACGCCACAGTAGCATATAAGTGTAGGTGTCCAATGTTCCAATGTCCCCGAGATATCCTTTATAATTTTCAGCATTCTATTGGGGATATACGATAGCACGGGCAACAACAAAAAAAAGAAAGATTTTAAAAAAGTTTCAGATTTTTCAATTCAGTATCAAGAAAGTATATCGAATTAGGAGCATGGCTACGGTTTGCAACCGGGACAATCTGCACGTTAGCAGAACGTGGTTCGCATACTGCCCCTCTATTTATGTGGCGCTGGTACCATATGCGCGGCAAGCGGGTAAAATCGGAAAATGTAGACTAAGGTACATTCTGACGTCGTATACTAGGCAAGTAGACTGGAACTGCTCCAGTCTTGTTACTTATGACAAGCTTATGCCAGCACTGAATGTTTTCATTTATGTTTTTTTTTTACTCCATTAAAACCTCGTTTTTGGGCATCCCTTCAGCCCAATAATGTTGATGTCAGAAATGACATCCATAGTAAAGACAGTAACATCGATTAGACGTAGATCCTACCCACTTCTGTATGTATTAAAGCGATAAAACTCATAGATATATGGGCTCACTTCGATGGAGCCCCTCTAATAATGTTCCACCACTATAAATAATCGAGCTGCGAGCAATAAGGTCGCTTGACAAACTCAATCGTGGCGGCTCACATGGCCCGACATAGCGTGACCCATTACCAGGCGTTAATATACCAGTACAAGAGGCCAATGTGACTGGCTACGTCCGTGAAGGAAGCGAGCGAAATGTATTGCCTTTATTTTTCCTTGTAATAGACGATTTCATCGATTAGTATCGAATGTTTGTATAAAAGTAGGCTTTTTGTGGAAGCAGAGATGGAATGAATGTAGTTTTTAAATGGAACCAATACCGTTTTTTTGGCCATGCAGATTGTGGTAGCACTCATCTGCTTTTTATTTTTGATAAAGCATAATGGATAGGAAAGTGGTGTGACGATCTGATATCCCTCCTTTAGGCGGACAGTCGGGTAAAAAACAAGGTCTTTGCCCAGTAGTGAGACGCAAACAAGGGTAAGAATACAAGAAAGTGTGAAGGAAAATTGTTTAGTGATAAAACTGTGGCAGACTTAGCTGAACGTAGTTATAAATCTTGCACGTTGCGAAAGGAACAGCTTTAAAAGAAGTTCCCAACTTTATATATGAGCAGGAGTTTTCTTTTGTTTTAAAATAAAACTTATATGTTAGAGTTGGGACAGTTTATATTGATATTTGTGTTTGTAGGTCACAATCGCATTCCCCTCTTTGAGGAGTGACTAGAGAGGTGCCACGGCATCTTCACTGTCCGCCTGACGCAGGTCCTCACTGGACATGGGTGACTCAGGAGGAACCTGTTCGTATTCAGCGAAACAAAACGTCCAAGAGTCACCATTGTGCAGATCACCCGAAGGACACGGTGAAGCTTACGGTGGTTATCTGCCCTGCTTGAACGGAGCACCACCATGTGGAGGAGATTGGAGGCGGCAACCTTTCGTAACTGACCCCGGTTTCAGCCATGAAATGGAGCAAGAGGAAAGGGAAGCAGTCCTTTCCTTTCGCGAGGAACTAATGCGACCGAAGAAATTGGTCAAAAGCGTGAGAGAAACGACATTCTCATGCCCCAACCGCTGCCGCAGGACACGCACTGGGCGTGCGGGTATCAGAAGTTGCAAGGCGACACCAGGCCACACACACAACGTACAAAAAGTTTCCTTTGTTTATGTACTTGCAATAATGTCTTCCCACCACCCTAGGTTGACTGGTAGAGAATGCCTGAGGTAGTTAGTCCGGTAAGGACAAGGCCAGGCTCGAAGGCGAGTTGTGTTCCACTCGCGCCTCAAAGAGATGCCAGTAAAACTAAAGGAATCCAGTAAGGCCGATGCTTGCTAGGGAATCAATAGTTTACATTTTTTTTTTTTTTTTGTGGGAAAATCATCTTATGACATCCCCCGCTCTTAGGCAGAGCGGGAGATAGTGTCAGACTTTTACTGACTAAAAACCCACTCCTGTTCCTTCGTTGCCTTTCGTACCAGGGCCGAGTCTTCCTTTCAGAATCAGACCTTTGGCCCCAGTAGGCTTCGAACCTGATGGCCCCTACAATTGCTGACATCTCCTTGAGGCGCGCGTGAAACAGTACGCGCCATCGACGACTTGGACTCGGTCCGGACGGTTACCGGATGGTCGGACGGCGAGCCACCCATTGCTCGCCGTCCGCTAGCCCGCGCCTACGGTGGCCGGAAATCGGGATCAGAATCCCGACGGCGGTTGGGGCGTGAGGACCATTGCCTCACGCGATCAGCCGCCTCCTTTACTAGCATTACTGCTTCGCAGAAGGAGGCGACCGCCTGCCACTCCTCCTCGCTCCGGACCGTGGCCTGTACCAAGGCCCGGTGCGAGACATCACCGCCGCCGATCGCCTCCACGCGGACACGGCGTTGCTCTTCCCAACAGGGCACACCTCCACCGTGTGCTCCACCGTGTCCTCCGGGCGATCCACGCAATGGTGACACCCGGGGCGCACGAATCTGGTGCAGGAACCTCCCAAATTGTTTACATATATGTGTTTCGTTTGTAATCAAAGACAAGTGACAAATACTCGTAACTTTAAGATATACCTACAATGGCTACAACACAACTGAAGACATTTCCTGACTTATAAACGGTGATGGCTAATTTGGTTTGTTTTATATTTAACTAGGTCCCGGCAGACGTTGTTCTGCCCAAAAGCGGGATTTAGTAAAAAAAAAAAAATTACCCTACTCTACCCTACTCTACCCTACTCTACTCTACTCTACCCTACTCTACCCTACTCTACCCTACTCTACCCTACTCTACCCTACTCTACCCTACTCTACCCTACTCTACCCTACTCTACCCTACTCTACCCTACTCTACCCTACTCTACCCTACTCTACCCTACTCTACCCTACTCTACCCTACTCTACCCTACTCTACCCTACTCTACCCTACTCTACCCTACTCTACCCTTCTCTATCCTAAAAAAAAAAAGTAAAAAAAAAAGTACCCTATGTCCGTCTCCTGGTTCTAAGCTACCTCCCCACCAATTTTCAGCCAAATCGGTTCAGCCGTTCTTGAGTTATAAGTGGTGTAACTAACACGACTTTCTTTTATATATATAGATTATGTGTAATCAACAATTAAAAACACTTTTTTCATAAAATATTTTGCTATTATTAAGTGTTAGGAACGAAAAATTATACCATCAAAATTAGTATAGTATTGTATTATATTTATAATAATATTAGATGCTACCTCACTTAGATTTATGTTACTCATAATGTGATTTAAAAGAGTGTCCATGGGGTTTCTTGCACTTTCTTCTCCATAGAGATCTACGTTTGGTACCCTTTGGAACGTGCAATTTAGCTTTAATTGTTTTTTTTTTTTTACTGATCTACATTTTGACAATTCAAAAGTGCCTGTAATTGGTTTATTTAAAACAAACGTTTCTGATTCTGATTCTGCTGAAAGACTTGGAAAACTGACATATTGAATGGTGATGATTTACCAAGTTCATTTTCGGGGAGCCTCGCTATTCGCTATTTTTATCTATTTATATAAAGCCGAGTGATGATAGGTTACTTGTAAGCAAAGCGCTCCATCGTCGACAACATCGTCGCTTTACATTAGGAGAGATAGTGGTCAGGCGTGAGCCATAAAAATGTGAACCGTGGAATGTAAACAATAAAAAAGCCGAAATTCTAATGAAAGTTTTTCATAAAAGGCATTGAAATACTATATTAAGGAAAAAAATAATAATTTACATCGTATTCATTTTACTTAAACCGTCTTGTGACCTACAACACGGTTTAAGTTTGATGGCCTCGGAATTTAGATATATATGTCTGGAATAAATGTAAATTTATTCGTACCACTAGTAAGTACATATATATCATTCCGTAAAATGTGCAACTACTAGAACCAACGTTCGTTCGTAGAAAATAAGATATATATAATTATAATTCTTAAATCGAACGTAATAAAAAATGCAAAAATGCTACATCATGCGACGTACGAGTATCAGCCGTTCAAAGTTCAAATGTACAAAAGAACGCAATTGTATGATAGCGCCCTGTTACGGAGAAAATATTGAGTAGGTACCTAGTCTGTCTTTTCAAAAGATATGAAAAATCCTGCTTGGCTGTAATATGAAACGAGAAATGCGGCATTATTCGATACATTGCGCACCCAGTTAACAGCGCCTTTATCAAATATTGTCAAATAACTGTCTCTGCGTAGCGATGGAACAGGCGAGAAATACAAGTTCGCTGCAGCTATTGGCGAAGTACTAACACTTCCTAGTACTGCAGAAAGTAAAATAGAACATTAATTCTTGGGCTTTTACTCTCCGATAGAAATCATAAACAGATTGAACACATCATAATGTTCTGTATACCGGTCAGATTATGAGTGCTCACAGCCGACGTGCGTGTGTGCCCAACTGCCCCGACGCGAGCGCATCAAGACGACTGTGAGCCTAATGATCGTAGCAGGTGGCGTTCTATAGTTGCCTAACACCAAGAGAGAAACGCGTGCGTTTGTATCCGTATGAAATCATATTTGTAATTTTTTTATATTAATATATAGATAGTCTGTACCTTTTATATTAATATTTTAAAAAATCTCACTCATCTCACAGAACTCCGGACATACTGACATGATCGCCTTCGATATGTCCGCGAACAAATTACAGTCAAGGTGCGTGTCCAAAAGAGCGTTGAGGGCAAAAAGAGTGCGAGGAACAGGAGAGTGGGTTCGCGCAACAGTGTGACTCGCAGGCACAGCCAACAAGCCACGTCTCCTGATGCGGCTATCCGCATCACTTAATTGGGGCACAAAGTTGAAAAAGCTCGGCATGTAGCTCTGGAGTATCAGTTTTCACATGAAGGATTTTACACATGGTTATATATTTGGTAATTTTTTCTTCAGACCTCAAATGAGTTATACCCTACATAACGAAAACTAAAAGAAACTTAGTAGAGTACATAAAGGGATAGTACCCATAAATACTCTTATAAAGATATCTAAGCTAAGCTTTTTGCACTTTGTCTAATATCAAAGCATATTTTGTCTCATGTGGGTTCCAGACACAAGTACTAGACTCAAGCTTCCTTCGAACAATCACGTTAAAAATAGACTTGATAGCGATTGTGTTCTTGAAATCTTTAGCATTTCTCAAAATGAAACCCAAACGCCTAAATGTATCTTTTGCAAATTTGCAAATGTGGTCATGGAAATTTAGTGTATGATTAAATGTGGCACCTAGATCATTAATAGCGACTGTTCTGGTAATTGTGCTGTCATTGATTTTATAATTAAAGGAGACTGGGTTACGAGCGTTGGTAAAACTCACGACGTGGCATTTTGACGAATTGAACTCCATTTTGTTATTTACACTCCACTCGTATATAGCGTTAATGTCGCGTTGCAGTGCACAGCAATCTATCTCAAGATTGATATCAAGAAACAATTTCAAGTCATCTGCATATAATAGACGTTCAGCAAAATGAACAACAGTTGGAAGGTAATTTACCATTATCCGAAACAATAATGGTCCAGTAATGGTAACAGTATATGGTCCTGGATTCCTCAGCGCTGCAGCATTAGAAAACCTCCACGGTTTTCTAATAAAAAAACTATACTTTTTTAAACTGTGCACAATAGTTATCCTAATCAACCTCAATGTATAAAATAATAACTAGAAGCTATCTGCTGTTGAGCTCAAGTGAAAAAAGCGAATTAATTAAAAATTTAATTGGGGTGGAATAAAATAACGATTTTATAGACTTGAATTAGGAAAAACCTCGCTGAAGAATTCCACCACGGAGGTTCAGAATCGTTTATGAGTCGATGTTTAAGACACGGTGTATATATAATTGTTGTATGGCCTGACTTCTTATACAATATGTTTTTTTTTTATGTCGAACGGAGGGTTCGCACATTTTATGAGAACCTTTGACTCGAATTTATAAAGCCTACGACGCGACGGGACCAAGTAACCAAAATTCGTACTTTCTCTAAAAACGCTAGTCATAGTTCAGTACATACGTAAGTACATTCTTGTGGGAGCGTGATTTCGGTCCAGCCCTAATTCGAGCAGTATTACTCCGATATTAAGACGACGACTTTCCCGTCCTTATGCCTCATTGGTTCCATCAAGTAATTCCATCTCAACCATACGCGAGACGGACCTCCGCAAAGCTGGTAATACGCCAGGATCTGCCATCAAAAGCAATCGCAACTTTATAGGCTCGCCCCAACAGCTTTCGCACAAAAACCTAGGGAGCCGGTGTATTTTAGCGCAGACTTGGGTGTGCTTATGTATCAGCTAAAAGGTTTTTTGTGTTGGCAGGCCGGCCGGCTCAGAGCAACCCCTGCGCCCCCTCCCCCCCCCCCCCCACGCAACCCTGTGACTCTTTATAGGTTTTCATGGATCTGACATAAATACCCATTTTGTAATGTTGCCATCGTTGCGCCGATTTCTTATTATTTCATTTGGCAACATATTATTCATGTATTACTTGAGAAACACCTTTCTTTACAAAATTGTATATGACTGCGTAAAAACAGGCGCCATGTTTAGGATAAAAAAAAAATCATACATATCTTAAGTTTTCTTTCTTACACATCCAGATTTCAACGAAACGCCTATTGAATAAGGTAACAATCTGCGCTTCACATAAAGTATCATAACAATATGTTTGAGTGGCCATTTTGTGCATCGTTTGCTCTGAAATTGCACGTTTTCCTACGTATAATATAAGTCGCACACATAAGGAAATGGCGGAAAATAAGACTGCCGTACAAAAAAGCAATCTAGAGAGAATTTTACCAACATGCGATTAGAGTTTACATAAAGGTAAGTGGAATCGGTTGCAATATCCGTAAAAATCAACATACTATGATTGTTTACCATAGACAATCGTGAAACAGCCGTCCAGAATGGTTAAAACTCTTCTTCTTGTACTTCATCTATTTGAAGTTAATTTAAGGAGACATACGCAGTGAGACTATGGCCATGCAGTCAAAATGTATGGACAGGAAATATTTACAGTGTAGAAAATTGTTTTATTTTAGCAAGTTATAAGCGTCCGGAAGTTATAAAGGAGTGTCCAGACGTGGCGAATGCGCCGCTCGCGAGCCACTTGTGAACTGCGCGTGCATTTCATGTTCGTACTAAGCCCTCGCACATAAGAAGTTTTCCACAGGACCTACAAATACTACTAGTTAATAATAAAAATTCTCTGATAACGAGTTTCATTTGCATTTCAAAATATCTATTTAATTTTCATAACAAAAACAAAAACATATCCACCGCATCACTGAACAAACACAAAGTGACGCATTTCATGATCACGATCGAAAAATGAGTGAGTTTCAAGACGTTTATGAAAAGTATGAGCTCTTATTAGAAAAATGTTTGAGCCATAGCTTCAGTATGAGTACCCAGTGCCAGTTTCCTTGAAGACCAACTAAAAATTATGGGCACAACTAAACGTCAGCCTTCGTTCAATAGGACGTAGAATATATCTATCAACTGTATACAATGAAGAAGGCTCTTGTTGAGGTGGGCAATCATCAGACCTCCACCGTGTGCTTCGCGTCTTCCGGACAAACCACGCACTGGTGACACACGGGTGTATCTGTCCGGTCTTCATTTAATGGCTGTTGAACGTACTAATCTAATGATGAGCATTCTTTTATGGATAGTGTATGTGATGTGCCTGCAAGCCTGCACTTAAAGTCACGGATAATGCTTTAAACATAGCCTGAGTGGCAAGGGTATTGCAGCATCATCCACCTACAGGGCCCAAACAATTTAAGGAACTTCCAATTGACTTAAAAAATATATTTTAAAACGCTATTATTTCTATCAAAAGCACCTACGGCATTCTAACCCTCTGCAACAAACATACTCGTATATTCGCACCCGGCGGAGATGAGAAGGTCGTACTTACTTCCGCGCATCAGATAAGGCGCGACTTCCGAAATCGGTTGGCTAATACCCGCGTACTCGAAGCAGAGTTTATGAAAACATTACCGACGCGGGAAATCCTGGCTTTAGAAAAGTGTATAGAATAGAATGTTGTGGTTCGTTTTGTAAGTCTGAAAAATATGACTTTCTTTTACCATTTAATATTATACGCATAGGTGACTGCCTCTTGAACTTGTAGTCACTTGCTGAGCATGAGATCTTGGGTTCGGTTCCCTGCCGATGCAAGGTGTTACTACATTTTCCATCAGGATTTTCAATGGCAACCGTGAGTTGGGATTTGGTCCTGATTTATAATAACGGGAACGAGAAATCCCCTCATTATGGAGCTAACACCTATAGGTACTTTGGCAATATGGGGGTTTACTCGTGTACTTACGAGTAATGAACCCCAAGTTCCTCCATTGGGAAGTCAAGTTTATGTACGGTTTTCTATATAAAAATCCTCTCACAAAAGATAAAGTAGAAAACCATGTATGCCACTCTAAAAGAAGGAAGATCAAAACATTGCTTCCGTTTTATCGCCTGTCTCAACATGTTCACATTTTTTTTTAGATTATTATAAGCGCGCCTCCACACTGCTGGCGCCTGGCACCAGCAACGACTGCGGGCAATAAGCCCTGGCAACAAAAAGGACCAACAGGAACAGTCACAACGACAATTGTTCACACAAATATTTTTTTGCGTCACCGCCGCCGATCACCTCTACGAGAACACGGTGGTGCTCCGCCCAAGCAGGGCACACCTCTACCGTATGCTCTACCTACGTTCTATGTTCTAGTTTAAAAGTTTTGGTACTATTTTGTAGCACAATAAAGTTTATTTTATTGTATTCTACCGTGTCCTCCGGGTGGTCCACACAATAGTGACACCTGGGCGTTTCTTCGGCACGAATCAAGTACAGAAACCTCCCGAACTTACCATGTCCGGTGAAGATCTGCGTCATGCGGAAGGTGAGGACGTCGTAACGTCTCTCCAGACACTCCTCAAAGAGTAGACTTACCGCCATGATTGTGGCGTGCCCAATACTGAGTTGCGACACTCGCTGTCGCCATGTCGTCATGAGATGTCGAGGACGAGTCCCAGGTACTTCATCATTGACCCGACACCGATGTTAACCCCTCCTACTGTTATTTGGGAACCCGGAGATGGCGCGTTCCGAGGGTCATGAAAGCACATGGTCTCGGACTTGTGCAGTGCTACCTCGAGTACCAACTGCCGGATCCTTCCACGACTGAATGTATGGGTTTAAGTTTAGGTTATTATTGTTTTGTTAAATGTACATTTTTAGTTTGTAAATTTCCTCCATGCAATACCGTGGATCTCCTCCGTAATGTTGTACAAGTACTTGTGAATATAAAAAAAATATTTATAGTAGATATAGGGAAAAATATAACAATAAAAATATTTAATATACGGAGTTAGTGTACAAAGTGCACACTTGGCAAGCTGACAACATGCAGACTCTTAGCAACACTGAAATATATCCTAAAATATGAGTTAAAAAAGTGCCGCAATACAATATCTCTCAGTTACTCAATGTCGTATGCAGATATTTATAAATTCACCAGGAACAATAAAGATATCCATTTAAGCAAGAAATATACTGAGAAAATTCTAAATTATCTCAAGGAAAGCTCTGAGATCGTTATGTAAACATAGCACAGGTATCTACAGCAGATTCCTCTCTGAAGCTCAGACGGCAGCAATCACTGTTATCTAAACAGTAGCTGCAGTCTTATCACGAGCTCGCGCCGGGCCCGGCCACTGCCGAATCATTCCGGAAATCGCCGAAGTGTTACGAAATGGCCAGCTATTGCGCGGATTGCCGGATATTTGCCATTCTTGTTAGACTGCTGCTATTGCTGTTGTCGTTGACGTCGCCGTGATCGTAAGAGCGACGTACTTGCTGATCATGGAGATTGTTGTGTTGTCGGTTAAATCGATGGCAGGGTTTGGTTTTATAATCTGATACTTCTTCATGCTCGAACGGCTGAATAGATTTAGATGAAATTTTGTGCATGGGTAAACCATATGTTGGAATAGCTGATAGGATACTCTTATTTCAGGATTATGTTCCCTTGGTGCAATGTTCTACATTCACGAAAGCAAAGTCGCCAGAAGTAAGTACCTTGTACCGTCGCTCGAAGAAATAATCAGAAGTATAACTATCTAGTTACCCGTGAGAGCTAGCGTGAAAATGCAAGTCTCGGGCTCCGACATAACTTGAGGTACGCGCTATCGAGCTACCGGCTTCAACTAATTTAAATGGATAAAAAAATTACGTGTAAAAGTGTTTTTAAAAACAAAAAGTTTAAAAACCATGATGCGCCAAACCATCGGTTGACGCAGTAGTTTGTAGCTCATTCGTATATACCGCAGCTAAAGTCACTCTGCCGAGGCCCTCTGCTCAGTGAAATAAACAAGAAACAATCATATTTACTAAAGCGTATGTTCAGTTATTCTTTACAAGAAACGTGCTCCTTTAGAAAACGTTAAGAAAAGCGGGTTTCATTTAATATCATAACACTTTCAACATCACTAACGTTAACTACAACTAAGTGCACAGCACAGGCGGACAGCCGCGACGAACTGTAACTATTACTGTTTTCCTTACATCTAGCTGGTTCATAACTAATCATTTCTTACTTCGTATTTTTCCTACATTCTTTTGTTACGAAGAATGCAAGACAAGAGGGATTCACTTTGTGTTGAACGAGGTACAGGGTATAAACATTGAAATATAATGCTCTACATATATTGTGGTTTTATAACACCTGAAGAAACAAATGAATAACTTAATTTGATAAAACCGGCCAAGTGCGAGTAAGACTCGCGCACGAAGGGTTCTGTACCGTTCGCAGTACGAAACGGCAAAAAATCATGATTTTTGTATGGGAAATAAAATATTTATTTTATAGTGATGAAATTTTTACTAAAAAAGTAAAAATTTCATCTGTCTACCTATCACGGTTCATACGATACAGCCTGGTGACAGACAACAGAGTCTTAGCAATGAGGTCCCGTTTTTACATTTTGGATACGGAACCCTAAAAAGCAATAACATGCCTTAACTACAAAGTTTATTTGAATATTTCCAAGAAAACACGAAGTTATCACGGCTCAAAGAGCCCCATTTCATGAAAAAACTACTTCAACCTTAGACGATGATGTATCGCTACGTGATCTTGCTTCATTGTGTTCACAAATAAAAAATAATAATTCTGGTAGTATATTCATTCACAACAATAGTTCAAAGCCATCGATTCAAAAGTGAGTGTGAATGTGTCCAGGTCTCCCCACATGTGTTAATGTACCCCGCCTCCCTACGTGTGCCAATGTGCCCCCGCCGGCGACGCCTCGCGTGTGACGAACAGTCGAAGTGTTGCTGAGCACAGTAGTCTCAACTAAACAAACAGAGTTGTAACAGTAACTCGCACCGGGAGCCGCTTACTTTGCAATAAAACTAACGCAATTACCCGTAGAAGTGTCCATATCAGGCAAACGGGACCCGAATTAAGATTATAAGCTAGCTCTACTATATTCAACCGTCGCTAGAGCTCTTAAGAAGATAATCATTAGGTAATCAACTGCAGTGGTTCAGTGTCACAACTTTGAGAAATAAATTTAACAAAAACAAAACTATTTGAGGCTAAGCTTGAGCTCCCGCACGTTGTTGTTGTTCTTGTTGTTGTGAACTTGCGTTAACAAAAATGTGCGTTACCTTTATCACAGAGTAAGTAATAGCTTTAGATTGAAACTACGCTAAGACATGGAATTGCCTGCTGGAATACGTGGTTCAGAAGCTACAAACTATAAGTGCTAGTTGTAACTACATACTTACATATTTTTATATTTATGTAATTCTTCTGTCCGTGTGTTTGTCACCTATCTTCTCCTAAACGGCTTGACTGATTTGGATAAAATTTCATGTGTACATTTGAGTGGGTGGTCCCTGGATGGTTCAAAGATACAATAATTATCTGTCGGGATCGCTAGTATTATAATAATATCATAAAACTGCAGAATTTGTTTGAACGCTCTAATCTCAGGAATTTCAACCAGTAGGGTTCAAATTGATAAATCTTTTAGTGTTGTATAGACCATTTATCGAGGACGGCTACAGGCGAATCAGGTTACGACCGAAATAATACAATACACGAAAATTATTTTTTCCTTAATAAACTAGTGCGCCTCACCATCAATGATTGCATCACTGCTTACCATCAGATGGGATCGCAGTCAAGCACTGGTTTATATCAAATAAAAAAAAATAAAAAAAAAACTATGTGAAGAATTCTTTAAAGCACATTATTACACATTATAAGAAGTAAATCAAAGGCTGGTAGTGAGGATGTGACAAGTCAATTACCGGCGCGAGACAACCACCAGGAAGTGATTAGCTGTTAGATTGTTGCGGAGATGCGGGTTTATGCGGATTAGCGTGCAGGGGGCGCGTGATCTATTGTAAGCGCCGTCCAACTGTTGTGTTACGTAAGAAACGGTTACAACCACTAGTGAAGAGGAGAATTTAAGTATGTTTTGATGTGAAACTAAACCTAATCATTTGGCTAGGTATACGATTTCAGCTATATTTTTGAATAAGATATAAGTATAACAGCAAATGATGAGGAGCAGTGGTGGCTGAGTGGTAACGGCCCCGACTTACGAGTCGTATTTCGTGGGCTCCAACCCAGCTAGGTGCATTACTTTGTGTTATTTATATCATCACCACTGCTCTCAAAACGGTGAAGAAAAACATCATGAGAAAACCAACATGTCCTAGAACCGAAAATTCCAAGACATTTGACATCCACCAACTCGCACTGGGCCCGCGTGCTGGATTACGGCCCCTTCCCTCTCATAGAGAGGAGGCCTGAGTCCTACCATTGGGCACATTAAAAGGATGATTATGCTATGCTATGCTTATGCTATAACAGCAAAATCAATTAATTTTGCGCTGCGCTGCGCTGTGGGTCGCGGGTTCCATTCCCGCTCGGGACAAATATTTGTATGGCCTATAGATAATTGTTCCGGGTCTGGGTGTGTTGTGTATGTGAGTTTACATGCCTGTGAACGTACCCACGATAGAGTAATTCATTAAAAGTGTGGGTTCAAGTAATTTCTTAGTTTTATTTAAAATAAAAAAACTCACTGAAAGTGTCGCTCGTGTGTCCAAAGTTTTGTTGTGCATGATGTTGGTAGCAATATTTGCACCAAATATTGTGAAGAGAATGATCGACACGTACATTAATGTAATAAACACGTACACACACGTACATTAATGTAGTCTGTATGTGCATGTCCCCACTGAAACGTAAATAATTATTAGAATTCTTTAACAAAACTGCAAAACAAAAATTAATCTCATTCTTCAAGAAGTGCATTGGATCACAAATGTAATAGAACACGCCTTTGAAGACCAGAACGTTTGTTCTACTGTGTTCCTAGTCGTGGCACAAACTTTCGACAAAGTATGGCATGAAGGTCTAATATATAAACTGAAGAGCCTGTTACCTAAGCAGTTTACAGATATCCTGGAGTCCTACATTCTTTAGAATAAGGCAAGAAGATGCCTACTCAGAATTGAAACAAATAAAAGCCGGCGTACACAAGGAAGTGTATTAGGTCCGATCCTGTACATAATATACACTTGCGATATTCCTGAAGCAGAGCACAATACCATTGGGACCTTCGCTGAAACAGCCACAAAGAAGCAGTTAAAAAGGTTCAAATAGCTGTCAACCAAGTCTTTGACTGGACGGAAAATGGAGGATTAAATTGAATGAATCCAAATCTGTACACATAGACTTTAGTAACAAGAAACGCCAGTATTTTCCAGTTTATATATATAATAAACAAGTCCCATACGAAAATACAGGCAAATATTTGGGTTTGACTCTTGACGCTAAGTTACGCCGGAAAGCCCACGTCAAGAAGAAAAGAGATGAACTAAACTAACGATTCAAAAGAATGCATTGGCAGCTTGAAAAAAATTCAATGTTATCTGTACAGAAAAAAAATATTATTATACAGACAAGTTCTGATACCAGTTTGGACTTATGGTATTCAGCTATGGGGCAGCACCATACAGACCAATATAAGTATTAAACAACGATTTCAGAACAAGATACTAAGGGAAATTCCATCGGGACCTAAAAGTTGAGTTCATCGAAAAATTGATAAAATAAAATGCAGAAGCTAACGAAAAGCTACTTCATCACCATGTGAATATTAAGGTAATCCAGCTTCTCAACCACACAAATATAGTGAGAACACTAAAAAGAACAAAACCGTTCGAGTTAGTGTTTAGTGATAGTGAATAGTGTAATGTAGCATAATTGCTACCTAATAAATACAAGAACGAAGTGTATTCGACTTCATAGAGACAATAAGAAAAGTACTATTAGACACTTACTAAAGAAAATTTATTAGTTTAGGATATAATTAAATTACTTATTAGTCTGTATATACGGCCAGATTGTAATAAAATTATGGTCCATCCTTTGGATGTAGGACAAAAAAATATCTTAAAAAAAAAACAGTCCATTAAATTTGTACGGACTCAGGCTAGAGAAAAACGAACGATAAGCTAAGGTTCCTAACGACAATGCTCAGCTACAGACTAGGACTTAGTGTAAGTAATAACAATGAGATAAAACAACCACGATGCTGGATTCAGGACGGATGAGATGAGGGCACTACAAGTACACAAGTACAAGAGACCCGTCTGCGAGCCCAGACGGTAATAATGAGGCTTAATGCTTACTTTTAATTCACTCCAGCATTCATATTATTCGCATTAGAATTTTAAAATTGAGTGACGACAGTTGCGGCATCTATTGGTGGAGGGTCATTAAAACTTTCGTTAAGGCCGCCAGATGACGTTAATTTAAAATATAAATTTTGGAGTCAAGCTTTTGAAATTTAAGAGCCCAAGCCAAGCGGAGAATCTACAACCCGAAACAAAGCAATACCTTTGAGTTTTGGATATTTTAGGCATAGGTAGGTGGGTAGGTATATAATAGTACCTACGTGAGAGAGTTTACACTAAATAACTACCTAATTTTAGCCAAGGCCATTCCCAAATTAGCAAGACTATTTATTCATTCAGTTTCCTATTCATGAAACTATTCATATTCATATGTTAGCAGTGAAAAGCGTACTTTCAGAAGTTATGGCTTGAAGCGATCAATGACAACTTTTACAATACAGTACATAATATTAACATAATTGGAAAGTTTAAGAATCCAATTGAAACTAAGTTACACATCTTATCATAAGTTGGCAGGAGCTAGCAATAAATCAGTCTGTGTGTGAATGTAAGAGCAGGCCGCCGCTAATGGCATCAAACGGTCTGCGTTCAGCTGTATTTCAAATAACGAGGTTCCCTTCAATCTTCTGTGGTTGATTACACGGTATGGATATTGGGTAGCAACTTTGAATTGGCACAGTACTATCATACTGAGAGTTGAAACCCGCAAGGGAAAACAGTCAATTCAAGTAAAAACTACTTTTTTAGGAAAGTATTGTAGCTTAAAAAGTGTTTGAAATCTCAATCCAGACCAGGGAACGATTTTCAGATCATCGAATTTCATTCAGTAGAACTTTTTCACAATGTTCGCCATTATTAACCAGCACAAAAAACTCTAGGGCTTAGCGGAAAAAAATAATAAATCAGTACCTACAGTAGTTTCGTAAAAAAAATTGATAAGCAAAACTGACCGTCTGTAGATACAGACGACATGGTCGTGGTGCTCCACAGCTCCGCTGAAAGAAAATGATCGATCTCCTACAGTTTAATACAAAACATCATGTTCTTGCATCCATTTCATCCGCTCAGACAAGTCCTTTGACAGGCTCCGATGAAATACTTCTCTCTGAATTGCATTTACAAAGATCACGAGCTTGTAACACCCGCGCCGGGCGGAATATTAAAGAAAGCAATATCAAAGACATTCCTTTGTACGGACACAAAGCTTACGGATGAACACATACCTACTACAGTACCTGCAGGATATTACATATTTTGATGGGACAAAGTTAAGAATATTAATTATAAAAATGTGACAAGACATGGCTTCCGGACACAAAAGAGCTGCTGAACTGTACCACTTTAAAAAGAACAAAGAGAAGTAAGTGCCGAAGATGATGGACCACCTCCATTAATTACAGGAGCACCAAATGAAGAAAAACGTGTACCCAAATGATTTATTCTATATAGAATATGCCTATATAGAATAAATCATATAAGTACATTTAGTGCGATAGTAGATCCATAATTGAGTTGACTGGCCGATTGGTCTAGTTGTTAGTGTCCTGAATCTGAAAAAAATTAAATCCCTATGCTGGAGGTCGTGGGTTCGATTCCCATCCTGGACAAACATTTGTGTGATGAGCACGATGATTTTTTCTGGGTCTTGATGTAATTTATTTATAATATGTATGTACTTGGAAATATATAAGTATGTTCATCCGTTGTCTAATATTCATAACACAAGCTCTGCCTAGCTTGGGACTAGACGGCGTTGTGTGATAGTTGTGAAGTATTATAGTCAACCAGAACTATGGACGTCTGTTGTATCAGAGGGTTGTGTAATTCGTCATCCTTTTTCATTCCTCATTCTTGTACACGATATATAGCAAAGCTGATTGGCGGTAGAAGTTGGTTTGCAGTCAAACCAGGGTCTGTTACTAAAAGTCTAACACTCCCTCTCGATCCACACAGAGCGGGAAAAAATTAACAGGGTCTGTAAAAAGAGAAAAGCGTGTTTGTTTTGTTGCCACTAACCAGGCTACACTTACTACGACACTTACAACTGGAGTTTTCAATCTAACTACTAGAGTAAATAAACATTTTCAGCATTAAGAAGGAAGTAATTACTTTCAGGAACAGAGAAAACTCAATGTATCCAATTACCAACTGTTCGTCAAGGGAACAAAGCCCGTCCTCCCCTGCATCCCTCTCTCGCGACACAAAGGGGTTCCGCTGCCAAGACTTTAGCTGCATTGACGACTTCATTCCTTAATCCTTTAATTCTTAAGAACAGACTCGTCAATGAAGAGTAAATATGTGCAATTTCTCTTAGAAAACCACCGAGACATGGAAATAAATGAAAACATTTAGAGATACACCTTCTACAGAACATGGAGTTAATTGTTCGTTACAAAAGTTACGGAGAACTCAGCAGGACATTCATTGAAGGTGCTTTTCATATAATAGTCATTAGGAACAAATTGCTTCAAGCGTAAAGATACAGTGAACAGCAGGTATTATCTTACATACAGTGATGACACGGTGAAAAGTTTTCATTGAAGTTCATGCTTTCATGTGAATATGCGGAACTTATTAATTGCGCCAACAATATACACACGGGTAATGATGACGAGCTTGACTGAATATGTTGTTGTAAGAATATTCGCTGTCGGATGAAACAAAAATTTTTATTTGTTCTGCATGGCCGGTCGCTTGCTTGTTGCAAGAACTGATGAGCGTTACTAAAGGGCCAAAACTTGTAGAACAATTTCTAGTCCTAATCAAATGAGATTCCTAAAGAACGTACCTACTCATTATATTTGTTTAGCATTTTACCTGGGATGCTGGACCGAAATGTTCACACATATATATTTTTTGGCACTGTTGACGCAGTGATTAAGAGATTAGCTGCTGTACTGAGGGTCGTCGGTTCGATTCCCGAACGAAATAAATATTTTTATGGCATACAGATAGATGTTCCGGATCAAGGTGTCTCGGGAATGTGAATTTACATGTTTGTGAACGTAGCGACGACACAGGAGGAATTCCTGGTGTGGGTCACCTAGTGATTGTGATGACATACTATTCCTTTCATGGAAGACGTAATCTTTCTCCGACGTGTTACAATAAAACACCATTACATACACGCGTTTCAGACGCGAGAGTTCTGAGAAAAGATTGATTAGTAAGTATTAGGTGTTCATGAGGAGAGTTTACATATACTCATATTATTATAATTAGTGATTAATAAATGTTAATGTTGTTGATGTTAATTAGTGAGGAAGTAAATCAATTACGATGATAAATACGTGTGGTTTTGCCACTACGCCTCAGCGCACAGAAACGAAAAGAAACGGACCCTTACTCTTTAACTTGTCAGAATCACGCCAGAATGCTCTGGTTCTGGCAGCTTGAAGAGTCAGTTGGTCTGTAGGCGGACCACCGACATGTTTCTGGGAGCACCTGGGTAAAGATGGACTGGGTAACCCCTTGATAACGATTGAGCATTGCTCGTTTAGTTTGTGCCAAAAATAAGTATTACAAACAAAACCAAGGGCACATTTTTATCCGTAAAAGCTAGATAAATGCTAATTTTATGTATCGATACCAAAATTCGCGTAAAACGAAGAAGAATATATCCCTGTCAATATCCTCGTGAAAGCCATATCTTTAGTAACAAGTGTGAACAATGGGCTCCTCGCGCGGCGACCTCGCCCCGACCAAGTTTGACAGTGAGCAATAACTGACGACCTTCTCCGAACATCCGTCATCTTTCACACGAGAACCGCGGCTGTCCTCGGGGAGAGCTTGCGGTAGGTCGATACACTTTAGTGGCTATCATCACTCATCTATACTAATATCATAAAGTGGTAAGGTTTGTTTTTTTGTTTGTAGGAGGTTATCTCTGGAAGTACTGGTCCGATTGCTAAAATTTTTTCACCGATAGAAAGCTGCTTTATTCTTGAGTGACAGCCTATAATTTTTTAACGCGGGTGAAGCCGCGGGTAAAAATTAGTCACTTATAAGACGGTCTTGTGAACTATGAAAATTGTGTGACAACGGGTGCGTGATCAGTGATGGATTTAATGGTAAGTTCAGCACGTTTCCAACTTGGGACATGGACGTAACAGTCAAAATCGGGCTAGAGTAATTTAAGAGTGGATTCTGATTCATTCGGCGTTACGGTTGTACAACAGATATTTGTGGATGAAATTTTGAACCTTTTCTGGGTTATTGGCCTATTACAAGCTCTTCAACATACTTTTACGCGCTTAACTTGACCAATTTATCTTCCGAAAAAAGTAGCGAGATAAACCCAACTTTCAATGTTATATTAATCGGACACTATCGCTGCCGTCATCACTGACCTCCCTAACAAATCGTTTAAAATCTAAAACATTCACCCTTCACTTGTTTTCCAACCCCGGGCTCGGAGGCTGGGGTCAGCCCAGCGCCCTTCCAAACTAGCGAGCTTAATTTAGACTCATACCACATGCAAAAAAGTACCAAAACTACATCAACATAAGGTACAGTTTAGATCAGCGGAATGCGGTTTAATTATTATAATTCATATCGCCTAGTAATTGCGGAGTTTGAGTGAAAGCCTTTCATTTAAGCGTCTGAGCCTCACTAATGGCGTATAGTCCTAGACACTGCTGCGGAATCTGTCTAGCGTGAAACTAGGGCTGGTCTATCAATCAGTGGTTGATGCTAATGAGAGCACAACTAGAAGCTTATGTATGACTCGATTGGGGCCTGGCGACATAACGTCACTTTGCGTCAGTTCCGTGAGGATTAGGAAGAGGTGAACGATACGCCTCAGTTCACAAATCATCTTGGCCTTTTTCCTACGTCAGGAATCGATAATATTGCTATTAACTGAGCAAAATCGCCTAGTGCGTGGCCGGTTAATATATACCCTCGATTCCTATAAAAAAAAAACATATCTGACTGTAACATTGATCAAATATTTTAGTACCAACCAAAAATACGATTACTTTTTATTATTAATTGACTTTTCATCATTATTTTTTATGTTTGTTACCTCAAAACTCTGTCGTTTATGGACCGAATTGCAAATATTTTTTCCCTTAAAGGATAAATGCTTCCAGATTGGTCCCATTTTTTTCATAATGTAGTTCTGATGATGAGGTCCAGAGGAATCGAGGGAACTCATCAAATATTATATAAAGTGATTTTGATATTTTCAACATTTGATGAAGTGGAACTGATGAAGAAGACCAGAAATGGCCAACGGAACTTCATACTCACATGATATTGTATTACCGTTTTTTATCCCTAACCAATAAATAATAGGTACCTATCAAGATGAAGATAGTTAAGCGACTATGACACTACAAATAAATAAATGGTTCTGAATAGCTATGTTGAAAATGATATCATCGAAGTCCCCTCTTTGAGGCGTGGTTGGAAAGACCTCACGGCGTCCTCACCTTCCGCATGACGCAGGTTCTCACCGAACACGGTAAGTTCGAGAAGTTCTTGCACCGAATTCGTGCGGAAACGACGCCCGGGAGACGGCACTGTGTGGACCGCCCGGAGAACACGGTGGAGCACACGGTGGAGGTGTGCCCCGCTTGGGCAGAGCAACACCGTGTCCTAGTGGGGGCGATCGGGGGCGGTGATCTCTCGCGCCGGGCCTTGGTACAGGCCATGGTCCGGAGCGAGGAGGAGTGGCATGCGGTCGCCTCCTTCTGCGAAGCAGTAATGATTAAAGGAGGCGGCCGATCGCGTGAGGCAACAGCAACGGTCGTCACGCCCCAACCGCCGCCGGGATTCCGATCCCGATTTCCGGCCACCGTAGGCGCGGGCTTGCGGACGGCGAGCAATGGGTGGCTCGCCGTCCGATCGGCCGCTAACCGTCCGGACCGAGCCCAAGTCGTCGACGGCGCGTATTGTTCCACGCGCTCCTCAGGAAGATGTCAGCAAATCGTAAGGGCCCAGCAGGATCGAAGCCTACTGGGGCCATGGGTAGTGTGAAAATGAAACCCGGGACCCTGGGACGAAGGCAACGAAGGAACAGGAGTGGGTTTTTAGTCAGTAAAAGTCTGACACTATCTCCCGCCCAAGACCGGGATTTGTCATAAGATGATTTTCCCAAGCAATAAAAATTAAAAAAGACATCGAAGTGAACTGATGATGATGATGGAGCCGGAAGATAGGCACTGGAACTCCGTAATTAATCAATGTATCCTAGCCGTGTTTGGGCTTATTAGAATTGTCATGAGAAATAGGCACTCCGGCTATAAGTATCGCAACTAAAAAATGTGAAATAAAACTTAAAAAAAAAAAAACGATTTCACTAAAAAGTTTTTTATTTTTGGAGACAGAAGCTCACAATTTAGGTATAACATTAACGAATGTTGATTGTGTTCTTTGTTTTAACTAAAATATTTGATCGAAACAAACACGTAACAAATACAGGATTCTTTTAACACTTCATAGACAGTTAAAAAGCAGTAGATTAGTATTCACCAGACTAGTCAAGCTGGCAAGATCTTACAGCTGTTCGGAGGAAGAGCGCTATTGGGGGCTGAAACAAAAAAGCGCTGTATCCTCAGCACATCCCCACAGCCTATAGATATAAGCCCCGTCCGTAAATTATAAGAAGGCCACACTGTGTGCGTCAGCTGTTGTGTTCCCGCGCGCGGCCGCCACACTCGCGAGCTAGCACGTCGACGAGCCTGCTGGTTGCCAAGTGTCCGCTCTTCTCAACTATCTACATACCTAACAAACTCCTAGATATAGGGAGAATAATTCAAGGACTTTGGACTACGATCTCTATAGTTCCTTTGTTCCTTATTATACGGGAAAGGAACCCAAGATGGTGTTATCAATAATCTGCATTGTATGGTGTTAAGATCACCCCTCTATTTTAAAGTAAGCAAAAGTGGAACACTAATTCTTCACCAGTTCTGTTACAAGCGTGAGCCTATTACCATTAACCGGGGAACTAGAATCCGGGCTGTTACTACAAAATTCCTTAATACATTAAGAAATAAAACGAACATAGTTCTTGATTGTAATGACCTTCGGAGTCTACACATTCGCTTTAATCGTTCGGGCGTACCGTTTGGCTAAAAACTGTTTGCTCGGCTGAATTCCCGGGGCTCCTCGGGCAGTCCTCGGGCAGGTCGGGTCAAGCGGGAAGCTCCGCGGGCCCGGGGCGCCGATCAAAATATGTTACGGCCAGTGATTAGGACGATTGCTTCGCGCCAACCGAACGTAACCCGAAGGCAATGGCACTAGACGTGCTTCTTTATAACCATTGTTGGGCAAAGTTCCGTTAATTGCTCATTGTAAGTAAGAAACAAATAAAATTAGGAATTTGCAGATGTTTTAGCAGAACACTTCAAAGAAGATCATAGCATTTTGTCTAAATGTAAGAATGTAAAGGTTTTCGTACGGAACGTTGCTCAGAGTAATTCAGTAGGAGCTAATTAGTATTTCAGGAAATCGATTCACATATATTTCAATTCAGAGACAGAATATCAAGGGCGACTCATTTACACAGATGGACATTGCATATTATATAAAACCTGTAAACCTGAGATTATTTAGATAATGCAACCGGGTTCAACTGGGATTAGCTTAAAAAACAAAGACACTCGAAAAAAACATCATCAGCTGTAAGTGATCTCACAGTTTCACATCGTCAGCTTCAAAAACATTTCATTCGTTCTATTTACGCGCGCGAATCCGTCTGACGTTACCTTATTATTAATGTACAATTGTACAGCACAACATTATGCATGAGTCAGTGTTCCTTTATCACGTAATGTAATTAGTATCAGAGGCGTCGGCGGTCAATACACAACATTACAGATCAGCCACTACGGAAGATATTTGTTTGTATTATGTATTGCATGTACACTCACTGTTATATGGAAAATGATTGTGTTTGTCATCACGCGCAGTTTCACCCAGTTATTTTAAAAGGCTCAATCTGAACTAGACTTACCGATGTTGGTTAGGTGTTGATGTCTGTGTGGTCGTGGTGTCGACTGCGAGTGGCCAGTGAGGTTATTCGGGTGTGTAGGTCGCGATACGTGCGCTCCGCGCGAAGGCCCGGCGTCGACTGGCCGCGTCGATCGATAGCCCCGCCATCGCCGCGTTACGTTTCCTTTACACCAATCATTTCGAACCAATGTTACTTTTTTATGACGTATTTTTTCGTGGCTACGAAATTATTGCGATGTGCCAACGATAGACGCTTGCTCTCGTAAAGTAAGGAGGTATTATCATTTGCTTGAGTCGGTGCTTCAATACAATGGGTGATGGAAATGAGCGAGTGTTTCCCGATCGCATCGGAAGTGAGATAACATAAGCAGACGAGCGTGACTGTTGTAAACTATAGTAGTCTCTGTTTACTTCGCACTTCTATCGCTGATGTGATTATTTTAGTAGAGCAGCTGATAAAAAAAAACAAGCTATCGTTCATAATATTTGTTATATCGAAAATTTCAGTATTTTAAGAAAGAAAACTTTATCTAAGCAATCGAATACTTACATAAATACATAACTAAGCCCTACGATATAATAAGTACACACACATAATCACTCTATTGACAACCATTACTCATTATTGTGACAGTCAATAAGTCTCCACTTTTTCTATGAGTCTATGTCCAAGGTCAGTGTTTTGGGGTCAAGTTCAATATCCTCTAGTACAGTAGAGAGGTGTAATTACTGTAAGAGCCGCTTAACTACAGGCATCGGCTCTGGGAAGAGATGAGAGCGATACAGCCGAGAGGAGCCAGTTTGTGATAGTAGCGCTGATAAGCTATCCTGATTGTTGGTTTACGAAAAGTTATAAAAATGTGAGGGCGGAGGTTGTTATGGGCTTATATTTTTGAAGAGGCTGTTGCTAAGTGCAGTTAGGTATTGTTTGAGTGGCGTTTTATGATACACGTCTATGAGCAAGCGTCGCTCCAGCAATGTAAACAGTAACTACCGCCACAGGACATCTGCGACACCATTGATGATGGTCTCCTGATGAGCTTTACCTGTATCTCACCTGATGGTAAGCGGTGGATGAGGTTCATGAAGTAGTGAGTAAGCCTGTGACTTTGACATCGCCAACATAAAGAAAGCTCAAAATATGTCATGTGCCTATAATTTCATGAATATCATTTCAATTGGAACATCGCTAGTACACATGTTCCTTCACAAAGAGTCGCTAGTAATGTTGCGCTTAAATCGAGTGTTAAAATAACTAAACTAAACGAAACTAAAAATGTTTACACGTATTGGCATTTAAATTTCCTGTATTCTAGATCTACTATAACGTCACTCAAGAACAATAAAATATCCGATAAACTGGCTTGTTGAGTTGATAACCTTTGTATATAGTAGATACTTACTTATAATAATAATAATAATAATTCATCTCCGGCTTGCCTTTATTGGCGGGCCGTAGTGAACACTGACGAGGAACTGAGCTCCCACCTCTCTCTTGCCTTTATTGGCTGGCTTGAGTGGAGATTCGCAAGAGCAAACGTGCTCGGGAGAAGGATGTATAATCCAGTAAGGTGCTGGACCGTATCTTGACCGTACTGCCGGGATTGTCCTGATAGGCGTGGTATACCTCTCCACTCCTCAAGCACCTCAGGTCATGTTGCCCTCTTGTTGCTACGTCACTTCGTGCTAGCGGCCGTTTTTTGGGGGCCCATTTATTGAGTGTGCAAGTCACCCCCTGCCTTTTTTCGATGGATATTAATAACGTTGTTCAGGCAGGGGCCATAGTCTTAACATAGTTCCATGTTACCAGTCCACTTAAGACTCCAAAAACCATAGCCCTATTGTCATTGTTCTCCATATGTCGCAATAGTTTTTCAAAAACCGGGGGTTGTCCTTGGGTGCACTAGCATAGCGCGTACAGGGATAATCGTCGGTTGGTATAATGTTCCATTATAATTATTTAAAGGGCCTCTGCGAGTTGGCTTCGGCTCCTCGTACGCCTTCCAAAGGTCCAGGACCTCAGGGTCAAGAGATAAATAAAAAAAAAATAAAAAAACAAAATTGATAAATTTAGAACTAGCTCAGGTACATTCTTGTATTACGCTTATAAGTTTCCATAAATGACGTATTTAAATAAAATACATAACTTGTGTTACAAACTCAGCACATCGCCGCTCACTCGCACTAACAAAAACATGGCCTAAGTGCAAGACGCCCCAGTGTCGGGAGTCCCGACCACCACAGGCGGGAGCTTGTGGATGGCGAGTAATGGGCGACTCACCGTCCTGGAAGTCGCGTGGTAGTCTACAAGCGTCCCAAAGAGATGTCAGCAAAATGGACTGAGCCCGCTAAGGCCGATGTACACTAGGGCAGTGGGAATATTTGAAAAAAAATCTTCAATCCTGGAACGCAAAGGGCAACTGAAGAAGCATAGGTGGGTTTTAGTCAGTAAAAGTCTGACATTCCTTCCCGTTCCACTTAGAGCCGGCGGTGTTATTTGTACTTCCCACGTATAAAATACAATAGTATCTACATGCTTCTTCATGTTCCGCCTCATAGTCAGCATGCAAATTTGAATTCAAACAAAAATTTTTAAAAAAATATCTAAAAAACAAATTTATTTCAATTTTATTTTTATCAGAGTCCGGGCACTCTACTCGTCAATAACTCTTTGCGTGTGGTGGTGGCTCTCCGCCTGGGCTGTATGCTGTACGCATGCACCTGCGGTTCTGTAGTGGATGCCGATGGCCATCACGCACTGAACTGTCGGCGCTGCACAGGGAGGTTCCCGCGTCACCATGCCCTGAACGACATAGTCCGTAAAGCCCTTATATCGGTAAACGTCCCCTAAGTGTTTGAGTCTCTAGGTCTGATGGTAAGAGGCCGGATGGGCTGGCTCTGGTGCCATGGAAAAACGGGAAGCGCCCGATCTGTGACGCAACTTGCGTCAGCAAGTCGTCAACTTGTCGCCGCCAGTCGCCTGAGTCGCATCATGCACGCTGCCTCTGCCGCCGCTGAAGACGTCTGCTCTAAAAAAAGGCTCAAGTACGCTTGCTTGGACCAGCTTTACCATTCTGTGCCGGTAACTGTGGAGACTCTGGGTTGTTGGAGTAGGGTGAGAGGAGCAAAGTGTTTTGTAGGGGATTTGGGCCGTAGGCTCGGGGAAGCAACGGGTGACTGACCCGGTCCAGGTCGTTCTTGGTGCAAAATCCTTTGTCCGCATTACCTCGCTGAATAGCAAGTGTTATGGGCACCTTTGCACCGGGAACGATCAGGGGCGGGTTATTTATTGACGTTTGACATGACATTTAATTGTAATATAATAATTCTATTGTATTTATGATATATTAGGTAACCTTCAGGAAATAAATAACAAACCATGTCATTTATTTATGAAATGTCAATTAAATAAATACTTAAATAATGTTGGTAACTTGGTATATACAGGATCTGCAGGTCAGTAAATCTTTTAGTAACATAATATATGTAGGTAGGTACTGAATATAGGTTCAGTAGTATATATATAAAACACTTGTCAAAAATTCGGACTTTACTAAGAATTATTTGGTTGTACAAAAATAATATAACTTTCTATAAGTAAATATACAAAATATTAGCTAACCTGAAGATCATTCAAGGACCGACCTCGGCTATCAGATACACTTCCCCGCGTTTTCATGAATTTCAGCCTAACTGGATGCCAGTATTTTACACGGAACATCCTATCTGACTTTCAAAACCCAATAATTGGGTAATGATACCCTTTGGCAAGACAGGTGTCAGATATCCTAGCTTCAGTTCAGTTCTTCACTACCCATAACCACAGTCAAAGATCAACAAATGACAGCCAGAACTAAAGGCTTGACGTGCTTTCCAAATGATAGATGGGTATGTAGGCACGAGCTCCTCCCAACCTAACCTACTGAATACTGCATCCACACATCAAACAAACAAATCCCGAGCAACTTGTATTGGCACACATCACGTTTGCGAACGGTAACTAAGTTTTACGCCACCAGCTCAATAACTGTTCAGTTAGCGTCGACCACGGCGACTGACTGACTATTGTTCATAATATACTCACACCAATATTGACTGTAGAGTTCTTTAGCTGAATTTGTTATACGGAAATAATTGGTATGATATAAATGTGTTACCATGATACTCAGAGTAAGGCCCCCTGCTTAATGTAAGTATCTTCTTAAAGGGGAATTATACAACACGCGAGCCCAGTGCAGCTTGGGAGTTACTTTGTTGACTAAAATCATACAATAAAAGAACCATTGTATGACCACTGCAGAACTCTGTTGTTATCAAAGAGCAAACTTGTTTTTAACCGATTTCAAAAAGGATGAGGTTATATGTTCGGTTGAATGTATGTTTTTTTTTTTATATATATGTTCACCGATTTCCCGGTCAATTGTAGACCGATTTTGAAAATTTTTTTTTGGTTGAAAGGTTATGCTTCCAAGTTGGCCCCATAGAAATATTATTATGATCTGATCATGAACTTCGAAGATATGGAACAGAACTCCTCATAGTATCACAGCAGAACCGTCGTAACAAGTAAAATTGCTTTGTTTATACGTGTAGTCGATGACTGATTGAAAATAGAGGGGGAATATATCGAACTGATCTGATGATGAAGCCTGAAGTTAGGCACTGGAACTCTGTAATAAATTAATGTAATCTAACAGTGTTAGGGATTATTAGAATTATTATGAGATGCACTCTGACTATAAGGTATTTAAGTTTGGCTGAGTGGTACTTTTTAGTGGTGGTACCATAACTAAAAAGTGTAAAATAAAAAACTTTTACAAAAAAAAAATACAACCGACTTCAAAGTAAAAAAAAACACTGAAAAGTGCAAAATATAACTTTAATTTCGGAAGTCGGTGTTAAATAACGAAGAGACAAAACTATTATAGAAACACCGACTTCCGAAATTAAAGTTATTTAGCACTTTCCAGTGTTTTTTTTACTTTGAAGTCGGTTGTAGTTTTTTTTTTTGTTTTTTTTTATTATTAATATAACACTCGGAAGTCCCGACTGTCTGTGGGACTTATGTTAAGCTTTTCAGACTCCGTGCGTTTGATGGAACATATTATTATCCAGTCAGCTTGTCTTCTACGAGTACTTAAACCTAAACAAAATTTTAAAAAGAGGAATTAGATCAGTCTTCTGTGTGATTCCACTCGCAAGTCATCTCTCTAGAGAACGAATTGAAATTAAATGAAACGTAGAAAACGTTTAACGTAGAAAGTGTCAGTTCTTGCGCGAACGTACTGGCGCTTTATAAAAAAAGACGGTTTTCATTCTGTTGTAGTTTGCAATGCTATTAGAAAGTACCTGATGACATAGGGAGTAAATTAATTGCATCTTGATCTTTGATCTACGTAACAATGCCCTTTCTCCGGAACAGTGGCATCCCTTTGTCCAGATCCCTGTAGAGTCCACGAAAGGCTGTTCTAGTGATTGTAAACGTAACCGCGAGCTTGGGGTAGGTGCAGGGATTAACACCAGGGTGTGCTGTGATTCAATCGATGTGCCAACAGTTAATTGCACGGAGACTGGTTTTGTGACCAGTGATTGGCTTGTGTATAAAAGCCTTCGCAAACGAAGAACCATCCAATTTCCTAACAATTTTATTGAATATCGCACACATTGGATTAAAAGTAACGCGTACAAAAAGTCGTCGAGGACATCGATAGACCGGACTAGACAATAAAAGTACGGGGGAGTCCCTGCAAAAAATAGAACTAATGTGATTAGCCGCAGCACAGCGAACTTTAGTCCGCGTTGAACACAAAGTAAGCTGAGAATATTATTTGTTTACATTGAGGTTTACATAGCGTGGGCTTCACTAATTTTCTGAGCAACAAATGTTCAACACTGTGAGCGTGCAGTCCGTGGTAAGTTCTCGACAGACATTTTATTCACGATTCAGGGATTTTGGTCCTCTGCAGATAAAAATCCCTCAGTCTGCGCAGGCCTTTACTGTTACTCTAAGTTTAATCCTGAGGGAAATATCTACACTAATATTATAAAGAGGTAGTTTGTTTTTTTTTTGTTTGTAGGATGTAATCTCTGAAAATACTGGTCTGATTGCTGATTTTTTTTCACCGGTATAAAGCTTCTTTATTCTTGAGTGAGATAGCTTATATTTTATGTACACAAGCGAAGCCGCGGGCAAAAGCTAGTACTTAATAAACATAAATGACTCTCTTTTCCGAAAAAGCACTACACTGCCAGCAAGATCAGCCAGACATATAAAATTAATGCAATTTTAAAAAGCTGCAGTTATAATTTATTATCATTCGCTGAAAGCATCTCGAACAATAAAACAAAAACAGTTGGTGGCTCCTGACCTAATTCCGAACTGATCTGAACGGCTTCAGTCTGCGCTCTTTATTTGAAACCTCTTCTGTTGTGACAATACCTACCTACAACCAGTTAATATACCGTTCCAGTGTTGAAATTCTATGTGTAAACAATTCTGGGATTCGGATCTATGTTACGTAAGGTCGCGGGCTTTCAGAGGGGGTGAGAGGGGAAAGCAAGAAGGGGAGTGAAGTCTGAACATTTATCTTCGTCCACAACACTTCGCTTTTGGCACTCAAATGAGCGCGGATTTGGAAAATGCAACAGACATAAGGAAAATTGCTTTTGCAACATTATTACATTCATATCTCGATGATCCATCTCGGGATTGTACTGTTGTGACAGCGGTTATATAAAATAGTTACCATATATCAAATGTTAGTTAACATCCGATTTTGTCCAAAAGTAATAGTGGATTTCCTTCTCTGGATGTCCTTCACAATGCAATAACATGTATGTATACCAACATACGCCAGACACCGCAGGCGCCGCATCCATCCACCGGATTTGAAGGCTAGAGAGGCGGAGCTGTACGAGGGATACCCGATACAGAGAGGCGAGGCGCACCCTCCGAGCGGAGCTAAAGCGGGCCAAGTTAGAGGCCCGCAACGTGTGGCTGGAGACTCTGAACGGAGACCCGTGGGGGCACCCCTACAAGGTGGTGCGAGAAAAGTTCCACCCCTGGGCTCCCCCGCTGACGCAGAGTCTCCGGTCCCAGCTTGTGGAGAGTGTGGTTAGCGCTCTGTTCCCCGCGCGAGGGTCGGAACACTCTCCCCCACCTATAGCTCCTCCACCTGCGGTGTCCGACGCCGACAACGACCACATTGCTCCAGAGGTGACCGAGGTGCGAGCGATGCGAGTGACGGTACGCAGGCTTAGTTCCAAGAATACCGCCCCAGGACTCTATAGCCTGCCTGGAAAAGCCTGGGTCTTGGCCATGGAGGAACTCGTGCCTCGACTAAGAGGGTCCTTTAGCACATGTATAGAGAGGGGCCAGCTCCCACTTTACTGGAAGACGGGGAAACTGGTCCTCATCGCGAAGCCGGGACGCCCTGCGGACTCACCGTCCGCGTACCGGCCCATCGTGCTGTTCGACGAGATGGACAACCTCTTTGAAAGAGTAATTACAAACCACCTCGTCGCGCACCTAGCACGAGTTGGGCAAGCCACAATTATGGTGGGCACGCTACAATTATGGCGGTAAGTCCCCTCTTTGAGGCGTGGTTGGAACGACCTCACGGTGTCCTCACCTTCTGCATGACGCAGGTTCTCACCGAACACGGGAAGTTCGGGAAATTCCTGCACCGGATTCGTGCAGCGAAACGGGAAGCGACGCCCCGGTGTCGTCACTGTGTGGACCGCCCGGAGGACACGGTGGAGCACACGGTGGAGGTATGCCCCGCTTGGGAAGAGCAACGCCGTGTCCTCGTGGGGGCGATCGGCGGCGGCTTTGGTACAGGCCATGGTCCGGAGCGAGGAGGAGTGGCAGGTGGTCGCCTCCTTCTGCGAAGCAGTAATGCTAGCAAAGGAGGCGGCCGATCGCGTGAGGCAACGGCAACGGTCCTCACGCCCCAAGCGCCGCCGGGATTCCGATCCCGACTTCCGGCCACCGTAGGCGCGGGCATACGGACGGCGGGCAATGGGTGGCCCGCCGTTCGACCGTCCGGTAACCGGCCGGACCGAGCCCAAGTCGTCGACGGGGCCCAGCAGGGTCGAAGCCTACTGGGGCCATGGGTAGTGTGAAACCGAAACCCGGGCCCTGGGACGAAGGCAACGAAGGAACAGGAGTGGGTTTTTAGTCAGTAAAAGTCTGACACTATCTCGTGCTCCGCCCAAGAGCGCGATTTGTCATAGGATGATTTTCCCACCTAAAGAAAAAAAAAACCTAGCACGGGTGGGGCTGGATCTTTCAGACGGCCAGTTCGGCTACGGCTAACGGCTAGTTTAGTAGTTGGTCATCGCCAACGCCTTTAATTCCCTGCCCTGGAGTAGCATTAGCAGGGCACTCCGGTATCACTGGTTGCCCGACTACCTCTGTCATGTGGTCGAGGCCCGACTACCTCTGTCATGTGGTCGAGGCCTACCTGTCGGAGGTATAGTATCTACCCTGGTCACCAGGGAGAGTGAAAACGGCGAGAGATGTCTTGCGGCGTTCCGCAGGGATCGGTACTAGGACCGCCCTTGTGGAACATCGGCTACGACTACCTGCTGCGCGGCGACCTCCCTGACCTGGTCAGCGTAGTCTGATAACACGCAGGTCCTGGCGCAGGGAAAGTCGTGCCAGGTGGTGTTCGAACAAGTGACACGCGGAATTGCGACAGTCGTGGAAAGAATCCAGCAGTTGGGACTTAAGGAGCGCCAGTATAGGTGACATTGCTACGAAAGCGATCGACGGCCAAGCTGAACGCAAGTCAGAGGGTCATGGTCATCCGGATAGCGCAGGGATACCTCACGCTTTCCCTAAAACTGTGAGCCTCCTTGCTGGCCTACCACTGTGGGATTTGGTGACAACAGTCCTTGCACGCATGCACGATCTACGCGTGGAGATGCAACGCTGGGGCGAAACTCCCCTGGTGGTACAGGCCATGGTCCGAAGCGAGGAGGAGTAATAATAATAATATAATAATAATATTCATCAACTATCACACAACGCCGTCTAGTCCCAAGCTAAGCAGAGCTTGTGTTATGAGTACTAGACAACTGATAAACATACTTATATATTTCTAAATACATACATATTATAGATAAATTATAGCCAGACACAGAACAAATGATCGTGCTCATCACACAAACATTTGTCCTAGGTGGGAATCGAACCCACGGCACCTCCGGCATAGCAGTCAGGGCCACTAACAATGGCCCTCTCGCCCCATCCACCGGGATTCCGATCCCAATTTCTGGCCACCGCAGGCACGGGCTTACGGACGGCTCGGTAACCGTCCGGATCATTTTTTTTTTTGTTGCCTAGTTGGAAAATCCTCATGGATGTCCTTCGCCTGGGGCAGACGAAGGGGTCTGTCAGACTCTTACTGACTAAAAACCACCTCGGTGTACCGGGGATTGTGGGAGCTGATGCGCCATCCATGATCCCCGGCTAGTGCCGCCTACGCGAGCCACCTCAAGCCCGCGGGGAGTGTGAGGTGTCCTCCCCCCGCGACGTCCAATAGGGGCGCGCGTGGAACACTACACGCCGCCGCCTCGGGTCTTGCTGGATGGGGGACGGCGGACGACCCCGAGTCCACCGTCCCTTCGGACCTTTTTATGGGGGCTGGAAGAGGGCGTTGTCTGCCCTCCGCCAACGCCCGGTTCGCCTGCTGCGGCACGGAAGAGTGGCCACGACCTCCCTCTCCCTCTCCGCAGCCTCCTTCTGCGAAATTACGGCTTCACAGAAGGAGATCACCGCATCCCACGACTCGACGCCTCCGACCATCGAACGAACGACGGCCGGCATCGACAAGTCGGGGCCCACTTCAGATACAAGGACATAGCGCTGCTCCTCCCATGCGGCACACTCTGCCAGTGTGTGTTGCGCCGTGTCCTCCCGACAGTCGGTGCAGTGATGGCACCGAGCGTCCGGCTCCCTGTTTATGCGACACAAGTACTTCCCGAAGCAGCCATGCCCCGAGAGCATCTGCGTCGCCCTAAATGACAGGGAGCCGTGCTTCTTCCCGAGCCATTCGTCGAGCACTGGTCAGATCGCATCGACGGTGGCGAGGCCGGCGGTAGGGCGCAGAAGCCTGTCCCGCCATTCCGCCACCATGACCTCTTGGAGCTGAGACCGACGCAGCTCGATCTCGCGCTGCATTGGTTCAACACCCCGCGTCCTCATCTCCTCGCGCCACCGGTACAGTGAGGCGAGGACTCTCGCCTGCAGTTCCCAGAGCGGAGATCCGGCCAGTGCACAACCCGCCTCGTAGGAGATCGTACGATACCCCCTGATAGCCCTGACGGCCATCGCCCTCCGCGGTCTTCACAGGATTGCGATGCTGCCGGCCGTCAGGTCAGAAGCCCATACCGGGGCCCAATACAGGGCCATGGATCGCACGATCCCCAAATACAGCCGCCTACAGGCAGTGCTCGGGCCCCCTAGATTGGGAAGCAGCGTTGCGAGCGCGCCTGCTGCGCCCATCAACCGTCCGGACCAAGCCCAAGCCGTCGACGGCGCGTAGTATTCCAAGTGCGCCTCAAGGACATGTCAGCACCCGTAGGAGCCCAGCAGGGTCAAAGCCTACTGAAGCCATGGGTGATGCGAAAGAGATCCGCGTGGCCCTGGAAAAATGGCAGTAAAAGGCTGTCCAATTAATACGTCAAAAACCTCATTCATGATTTTTACCACTAAAAACAAACGTATACCGGACTTCTCGCCTCTTAAAATAAATAATGAAATAATAAAACGATCCACCAACGAAAAATATCTGGGATTGAGGGTAGATGAGAAACTAACTTGGAAATTACACATTGACCATCTCACAGGTAAATTAACATCACTGTTGGGAGCGTTACGAAAAGTAGCAAACTGTATTCCAAGTAAAGTGCGCACTTTGATTTATAACTCGTTAGTCAAATCGCATTTAGAATATTTGGTTGAGATATGGGGTTCCGCAGCAGTAACTAATTTAAATTCACTTCAAAGAGTTCAAAATAAAATAATTAAAACCTTGTTCCATTATAATTATCTTACTCCAACGAAGACCGTATACGAAAAAACAAAATTATTAAATATTAGACAGCTGTACATTTATTACACCTGCATTCTTATCAAAAACATAACTTCAAACTCAATACAAACTAACTTACAACTAAGGAAAAAAACAATGTCACATAACCTGAGAAATAGATATAAAAACAAACTTGAAGTCATCAGCGTACGCACTAATTACGGTAGAAAGACCATATTATTTGAAGGAGTACATTTGTTCAATGGATTACCGGACGATATTAAAGAGTGCAACAATGTGAATACATTTAAACAGAAGCTAAAGAAATATGTATGTACACTATAATCTGCTAATACTCTGGAGGAAATTTGTATTGTATTATGTTCATTACTTTGTATCTCATTTTAAGTGGACTGTACGTTCTTATGAGAAATAAATTTCTTTAAACCGAAAAGTCTGACACGCCCTCCCGCTACACCCAAATGCGAGGGATGTCATTAGATGATTTTCCCACCTAAAATAAAAAACAAGTAGTAAAAAAACATTTTTGTTCCCGATCTGAGCTCCAAAACACATCCCAAACTAAATATACCTATCATGATTATTTATGTTCGTGTGGAAACAAAATGAACTTTTATAAATGATTCATTCTTACTTCGAGGAGCTCGTGGCTATCCAATGATAGCCGCACGGCTCACTCTTCGGAGTCACAACGCTACCCGAGCTAGGGTCAGGGATGAGTGACCATCCATAACATCTAGTGACTGCTCCGCGCCTCGGAAAGCATGTTAAGCTGTTGGTACTGGCTGCAATTCTGTAACAGTAGTTATGGATAGATAGAGGACATAAATCTGACCTCAGTCTTGCCAAGGGGTGCTGTATTATTTAGTCACTGAGTTGTGCAGATCATACTTACCTATGCTAAGTACTCTCCGTTATCTAAATGAGAACAACTGGAGATAATGTGGCGGATTCTCCTGTACAGTGACATGACCGACAGATGTCCACCATGCCGTCCTTCTCTGTTCGGCTGAATGTATTTTTTTTAAGTTAACGTGATCGAAACGTTAACCGCGTTTGGCTCTCTGATTGGTTAAGAGCTTAGAGCGGGCCAATCAGAGCACCGCAAGCCGTAAACGTGTCGATCGTGTTAACGTAAAACAAACTCGCACTAAGCACTCAGGTTACAGACGCTAATTATTCTGCATAGGACTCATGAATGCGAACGTGAGTAACAAGCGACGTGAGTGGGAACCCCTTATACATTTTTTTATTATAGGTAATATAATCATCATCTACTCATGTGTTCAATGTGATTGTTTAAGTGTAGATCTAGAAAATAAACATTTTCATGTAATTTACCTACGACACAACTAGAAATTATCGTGTCGACAGTAACACAAGAAAAGTGCTAATCATAGTTTGAATTAGGAGAGCTGCGACGAAAACGAAGGCGCAATAGCGAAAAAAAAACATCAATTATAACTTAAAATTATGGGGCTTCAAGAATAATAATATCCTATTAAGAAGAATAATAAACCTTAAACTCACAATATTACCTGATACTCCAACTATAGTTGTGACAGCGCCATCTAGCGTCGCGGCGAGTTAACAGAACGACGATAACATCACTTCCTGCAAACAAACAGCTAAAAACTCACTATAACTACCAGCGTAGTGAATTGTACTTATGTTCTTATTTCCATGTACCTACTAACCATAGTGGCTTTAAAGAAATTAGACTGAATAAAAAACAAAAGAAAATTTCAGAACTGTATATCAGTCTGCAAACCTGCAGACTAAATATTATTAAATCTTGAAGAGTCTCAATGAAAAGTTTGAAGAGGAAGCACTTCAGGAAATGATATGCACTGGATGGATGGCACCGCCGGGACGCGCGGACGGGAACGTGGCAGGACAATGAAATCGACGACATTCGAAGTTGTGCGTCTAGCTCAAATTACATGTTATGAGATTATGATGAAGATGTTATGCTTATATGTCAATCTTAGCTTTAATAAGCTTCGGGAAATATATAATCTTAACATAGGGCGATTAAACCGTAAAAGATAACTACAGATAACTAACAAATATACTTTAGGTACTCCCAAAGTCCCAGAGTTTACCAATATTGGTGTTAAGTGAACACGTAGCCCATGTTACTTAAAACGCAAAGCTTTGTTCTAATACCAATTTCAAATAATTTAATCAAAGTTAACTTTAGCAAAATTATTCCAAAACAGAACTAATTCCATTGGTTCAGTGTAACAATGCTTACCTACAAGTTCCCATGAAGCACCAAGCTACCGGGCGCACAGAGCGACCACAGAGAATCGATCAAACTGCGAGCCGCGACCGAAGCAAACAAAATTGTACTACAGAAGCTGCTTATTGATACCTCCTGCTATTTGTGCACCGTTCCAGTTCTGTGTCGTGAGATTTATTTCGGAATATTTTGCTAGTAAACGTTTGGTGTCGTGTGATAATGTTTCGCAATCGATTGCATTGGAATTTGTGAGATGAAGCTCGTTATTTAATTATTAATATAATTTAAGTTATTTTACCGGCTTTCTGCACCATCAGTGCCGGAAAAAAAATCATTAAGTATCACCATCAAATCCACGCGAATATTTCCCTAGTTTATCATTATTAGAATAAAAGATATCACGATGGCTCTTCAAGGGTTCTTAGAGGACGCCTTTAGGAGCTGGTCGCCTCCAGAGCCTAAAGTTCTAAAGAAGACTAAATTCTCTATTACCCTGGACTGGAGTCGAGTGGAGCCGTTCCAATTCATCGCCGACCAACTTTTGTACAGGTTGGAGAAGAATGAGAAGATACCAGCTTGGGTGGTCGTATATAGGTAAGAGTCTTATTAATGGTGTATAAACGTATAAAGGATTGACACGAGGAACGTTTTTTTTTTATTTCGTCATCATCATCTTCCTGCCCTTATCCCGTTTTATTTGGAGTCAGCGCAACACGTTTTTTTCTTCCATTCTGCCCTGTCACCCGTCACTCTATCACTAACTCTTTTTTCTTTCATATCACTTCTCACACAATCCATCCATCTTTTCTTTGGTCTCCCTCTCCCTCTCCATCCATCCACATTTATACTTATAACTCTTTTAGTGACATGCGTTTCATCCCTCCTCTTTACATAGTCATACCAAGACAAACAAAATTAAAATATTTTTATTTCAAATAGGCATACTTGGGAGAAGAACCGGCAAGAAACTCCATGGTTACTCTTTTAAAAAAAGTAGTTGATGTTACAATATTTCCATACTGCAGTATTAATAGATATTATGTAAGAACAGTGTAGACCAGTCAATATTGTACCCAAAAGCACAACAAAAATAATGATATTAAAAAAAAGTGAGGTATGATTTTCGTGTCGTTTATGCTTGTCTAGCTTATTAGTTCGAATGTAATTCTTTAATCTTATTTATTATCATTTTAATGTATGAAATTTAATGTTTTCAATGTTTAATTTTAATGTATGATCCAATGTTGATTGATGTAAATAAATAAATAAAAATAAATAGGAAGTAACCTAAGAATTTGTGGAGTCTACAGTGTTCTCACATTCACAATTTAAAAAAGAGTCTTTATAAAAAAGCAAAAAAAATATAAAGAACAACTATCGATAAATGAGATGTTAACAAAATAAATTAGTAACATAAGGTAGTCCAAGTTTAAATAATTTAAAAAATATTGCAAAAGCAATGTGTTAGAAAAAAAAATGTGTATCTTAAAACAAAGATAGAGCAGTTATTAGGTACAATATTTATGAGTTACCTGGGTGCAACATGTGCAGAAGTAGTCATTCTCAAACAAGCATATCTTTAACTATAATATATTATAATACACTTTTAACCCGATTTCTTGTCAAAAAAGTTTGGTATATTCGCAAAGCTCGTAAGGAGTTCCTATGAAACCTATTTTTTAAAGAGTTTCGATTAACTTTTTTGTTCCAAGCTCGTGGTGCTTGTTTAACACCATATGTGCTTTTTTCAGCAAGCAAACCTTGTTTTCCTTCCCTTTTCCTGTGTAACCAAGGGGCTGCTCCTAAAAAACTTACTACCAGATCAATACACTTTACTACCAGATCAATCATCACGAAAAAAAAAACATAAAAACTCACACTCGCATTTGTATAAATACGAGAGTAATTATTTAACATGGTTTTCAGAGGCGGTAAAACGTCAAAGGAAATAGACCACCTAGCATCCAGACATTGTCACAAGTTTCGACTGAGAGTCATAGTGAAGGCCACAGCAGTTCCTAGTCTCGCCGAGCAAGCGATACAGTTCTATGGTGATGAAGCTTCTGTATACGAGAAGATGAGAGCAGTTCAGAAGCAGCAAGAAGGACAAAGTACTGATAGTAAAGAAGGAGGTGATGCAAGTGTTGTTGAATCTACAAATTCTGATAGAAACAGGAAAGTAGAACAATGCGAAGAGGAACAGAATGCAAGACAAGAATCAAGGTACATACGCAGAATGCAAATATTACGTTTTGTTCGTTATCACATTCTTGTTTGTCAACTTTCTTAAATTGGTTCTTGTTACCTATCTGAACAGAGTGCTTCAATTGAACAACGGGCGTCACAAATGGCTGGAGTCTGCATGGTCGGAGCCAACGTGGTCGAGCACGGACACTGACGGCACCTCCGCCGTGTGCTTCTGTATGGCGGTGCGTTGCGGATACATCAAGCAGGTACAACACACAATGATAAAACTACGAAAGCATCTGATCCAACTGTGACCCGTCAGCCTTCCAAATACTTGTGAGCAGACATCTTCTAGGTGCCTATCATCAGGCGCAGTCCAGGTCAAGAACGAGCTCATCAGAAATATGTGATGTAAACTAATGTAATACAAAAGTGGTATGGATAATGTTGAGTATATATAGCCCCCCACCTGCAATGACTTATTTTATAATAATAATAAAATAATAATAATAACTTTATTTCGGGTGGCATAGACCCATAGAAAACTTAACCTAGTACAAATTTTATTTTATTTGCCATGACTGGCCATACCTTTACAAGACATGACCCAATAATTTTGAAAGGGACAGTCAAAACGTACAGCAATTACGTTCAGAATGCCGTTGTTGCTACTCCGTATACGGGCCAGCAGGGAAGCTGCTTTTTTGCGCATGATGGCTTGGAAACCATCAGTGCGCGCTTTAGCAAACATCCCAGAGGCGCTACACCGCCACGGCAGACCCAACAACATCCTGAACGCATTATTGTACAATTGTACAACAAGTAGGTAAATTATAATTTTACTCGCAAGAAAATAAAAATAAGCCGGGTGGGTAATTTTTTTTTTTCGTAATCTCGATCGGATACTATGTTACCCAGTTACTGGGCTGAGGTCAGATAAACTGTCGCCCCATATAAAGTACTGGTATTTAAATACATCCGGTTAGACTGGAAGCCGATGGAAGGGTAAACAGATTAATAATAATAATAAATTATTTATTGCCCAAAGAAAAAAAAATATGACGCATTAAATATAAGTTTGAGTTCTTTTTTACATATTTTGCGCATAATGTCCCCTATGATAGGAGAGTCCTGTGTTATAGGATACAACCATTTGTCCATTATTACAATTACCAGAATTCGATGAACCAAACGTGTAACAATATAATTTACGTACGTGTGAGCACGCATGCTTGCGTAGTGTGTGTGTGTGAGAGAGGGAGAGTGTGATGTGTCTGCGCGAGTGTATGGTAATTGATTGATCTATCAAAGTTATTATTAGGTTTGTCGAGCTGCCGTGCGCCATATAACATGAATGGTAATGGTAAAACATTATTTTCTCCGTGATATATAACTGATTTTAAAATTGTTAAATATTTGAAGGTGCAAGGTATGCTGGATGAGCGGCCCGCTCTCATCGGCATTATGAACCCGAGCAACGGCTTCACGCCTCTCGCGACGGCCGTGAGGAAAGGTATCGACCGTTCCCAAACCGTACGCGGCACAGTTCCGCTAAGAATAGCCGGCGCTCCGGCGTCCGGACCGTGCATTAGTGATGAACTACAGCAGGTCATCGCAACTGGCGCGACACCTGAATGGAACACATGTTTTATGCATGCATATTAGTATCGATCTGTTGTAGGTATTTGAAGAATTCTTACAAGTGAGGCAGATGGTGGCAAATTTGGGTCCTAGTTACTGCCTGTATCGTTCCTTATTACCTCGTTGGATTACTCAGTGACTAGTGAACCTATGCTTCATGAAGTCGCGCTTCTTATTTGAAAGTCGGGATCGATGCCTAGGTCAAACATGATTTTCTTTTTTATGAAGAATTTATGACTAGCTGGGGATAATTGACGGCTCGGCTAATGGCGCCACTAATCCGCACACGGCCCGCGTTGTAGATTACGGCCCATTCTTTCTCCTAGTGTGGATGCCTGAGTCACAGCAGTGGAAACATTATAACGCTGATTATGCTAATGGTAACAGTGTCAGGGACTTCACATAAACAAAACATTTGTGTTATACACCTTTGCCTTACTAACTGACGCACATATGTTAAGTGAAGTAATTACTGCCTTAAAAACATCCCAGTACTAACAGATAACGTATAATACAAGTTCCCATTTCCTAAAGTACGCACTCTAATGGTCACGGTCACTGTTAAGACGAGGGCGTCAACAGGTTACAATTGTGACCCAATAAAACTGTTCCATTCATTGTCGCTGCCCCGTGATTGACCCTTGATCAACACTACACACGGAATGATATGGATAACCAATTTACCATGTTCCTGACATGGTTGATTGGTTATCCATCTACCTGATTAAAATTTAGTCAGTATAACTTCAGAAGTTATATAATATTAAGGGAAATTGCTTTTCTGGTTCTGATTAATTATGGCAATAACTGCTACATTTGTCAAACACTGTCGTTCGGCAGCATTTATGTAATCCAGTTTAAAAGCTCAATCTAACTATCGTATATTTCACACGTCATTTGTGACATCTTGGAGTCTGAATGGTAAAACCATGACACGTCTCTGTTTACTGGCAGGTGACATAAACACGGTTCGCTTCCTGCTGGGCGCGGGCGCAGAGATCGACCAGGCGTCGTCCAGCGGCCAGACAGCCCTACACCTCGCGATACTCACCGCCTGCATTCCTATTGTGCAGCTGCTGTTAGATCAAGGGGCTGATTTCCAGGTGAAAAAGATTGTGACACCCGATTGTACACAGTAAGCAGGGGTAACATACGTGAATTCGTATGTCTTTTACTCGAATCAGAAACACAGAACAAATAGAAAAGCCGTAATCACACGTTTACTACAACGTATCGGTTGTTGCATTTTACTGGTTGCATTTTGGAGAGTGTGCGCGTGAATTGCATGACTTGATTCCACCATCTCCTTTCTACCATCGGACAAGCCAACGTACGGCGATCTAAACCCTTACGTTGTTGAAACTTCAACGGTCCGGACTAAGCGATTCGCTTCGTCGTTTATACCGCGTACATCGAGGGACTGGAACAATTTGCCTGCTGCGATCTTCCCGTCCAACTATAATTTAGGTGCCTTCAAGGCTAGAGTGAATAGGCTCTTAATAAACTAGTGCGCTTCACCATGAATTATTGCATCACTGCTTACCATCAGGTGGGATCGCAGTCAAGCACTGGTTTATATCAAATAAATAATAATAAAAAAAACGTGTGACTGCGGCTTTTCTTTTTGTTATATTCTTGTTTCTTCAGTAACCTTGTTTATTTCAGCATCCTGAAAATCTTGTTTCATACTTTTTCGTTGTCGTTTTTTTTTGTCGTAGTCGGGTTTTTGGTCGCACGTTCGACGACTCCCAGCCTCCCGAACAAGCCGGGTTTCGAAAAGGCTTCAGCACTGTGGACCACATACATACGCTGCGGCAGGTTATATAGAAGACTGAGAAGTATAATCAACCTCTCTGTTTTGCGTTTGTGGACTACGAGAAAGCCTTTGATTCGATTGAAATTTGGGCTGTACTGCAGTCTCTCCAACCGCGCCAAATTGACTATCGGTTTAACGAAGTGCTGAAGTGTTTGTACAAAAACGCCACCATGTCAGTCCGACTACAAGACCTCGAAACCTATCCTCTTGCAGCGTGGCGTGAGGGAGGGAGACGTTATTTCTCCGAAACTGTTCACGGCAGCAATGGAGGATATCTTCAAGGTTTTGGAATGGGGATCGAAGGCAAAGAAGGAACAGGAGTGGATTTTTAGTCAGTAAAAGTCTGACACTATTTCTCGCTCCGCCCAAGAGCGAGATTTGTCATAAGATGATTTTCCCACCAAAAAAAAAACCTTCGGTTTGCCGACGACATAGCAGTCATGGCTGAGACTACGGAGGAGCTCAGTACAATGCTTGGTGACCTCAGTACAGCTTCTGAAAGAGTGGGACTTAAAATGAACATGCACAACACCAAAGTCATGGTAAACAGCCATGTAGCACCCACTCCTATCAAGATCCGGGACTCTACACTCGAAGTTGTAGACGATTACGTTTACCTGGGACAGACTGTCCAGACAATCCGACTCGGCTGGGCAGCGTTCGGGAAGCTGCGCGGTATCTTCTCGTCTAATATACCACAGTGTCTCAAGACGAAAGTCTATTAGCAGTGCGTGTTGCCAGTGATGACATATGGCTCCGAAACGTGGTCGCTTACAATGGGCCTCATCAAAAGACTTAAAGTCATCCAAAGGGCAATGGAAAGGGCTACGCTCGGAGTTTCCTTGCGTGATCTAATCAGAAATGAAGATTTCCGCAGGAGAACGAAGGTTACCGACATAGCACGAAGAAACGCCAAAATAAAGTGGCAATGGGCAGGGCACAATGCTCGCAGAACGGATGGCCGTTGGGGCCGAAAAATTCTGGAATGGCGACCACGTACCGGAAGACGTAGCGTTGGAAGGCCTCCCACAAGGTGGACCGATGACTTGGTAAAGGTTGCGGGAGTCCGATGGATGCGAGACGCACAGGACCGTTCGACTGAAATGATGATGATGATGAGTCGGGTTTTAGTTTTTTTTACTTTTTATTATTTAAATTATTTTGGTGTTATTGACATCGAGTTTTTTTGACAGCTTGAGGGCGCCATTTTAAATTTGAGTAATATTTTGGAAATGTACAAGTAAAGCCCTTTCAAATGACGCTAAACTCGACGTAAAAACCCACTCCTGTTCCTTCTTTGCCATTTTTTCCAAGGCCCCGGGGATCTCTTTCGCATCACCCATGGCCCCAGTAGGCTTCGACCCTGTTGGGCCCCTACGGTTGCTGACATCTCCTTGAGGCGCGCGTGGAACACTACGCGCCGTCAACGACTTGGGATCGGTCCGGACGGTTACCGGACGATCGGACGGCGAGCCACCCATTGCTCGCCGTCCGCAAGCCCGCGCCTGCGGTGGCCGGAAATTGGGATCGGTTGCCGTTGCCTCACGCGATCGGCCACCTCCTTTGCTAGCATTACTGCTTCACAGAAAGAACCGCTTGCCACTCCTCCTCGCTCCGGACCATGGCCTGTACCAAGGCCCGGCGCGAGAGATCGCTGCAGCGACTTGGCGCAACAGCGAAGTTTCGCCCCGACGTTGCATTTCCATGCGCAGATCGTGTATGCGCATGCCTCCAAATCCCACGGTGATTGGCTAGCAAGGAGGCTCACTGCTTCGCGGGAAATCGTGCGGTATCCCCGTACCATCCGGATGGCCATGACCCTCTGGCTTGCGTTCAGTTTGGCTGCCGGTCGCTTTCGAAGAAACGGCGCCCATACCGGCGCCCCGTAAAGGGCCATGGACCGAATTATTCCTGCAGTTCGGCTGGCTTGCCTGCCGCCGCACATGCGTAGCAGTGAATGTTGTAACCTTGGACAACCTCTGGGGCTACGAGACTAACGTTAATAAATAAAATAATAATATATGTTTTATTGAATTTTTTGATTTACATAAATATTTATACATTAAGGGCTTAATCTAGAGGTAAAGGTACAAAATTGTATTCTACCTGAACTAGGTATAAAAAGTGTATCTCAGGTAACTTATTTAAGTGCTTATATGTTAATAAATATAACTAAAATTCATTAAACTAAAAGTAAATAACTTATGAACAATATTATTTCAAATTCATGACGAATACTGTGCTTAGTCAACACACACATTATATTTTTTTTGCAAAGTAACGATTTTGTAAACTAGTTTTTATTAGCACAATCAGTAAAATTGTTAAAATAAAATAGGTACCATGTACATAATTTATTAGTACCATTATGCAATAAAACTCGAATGGGTAACAGAAAACAAAAACGACGTCGCTATTTACGTGTCCTCATTATAATCAATAGAATTTATGAGTCTTGTCTCAGCAATTTTCCTAGCCGGGCAATCTTGATCGCCTGTCTTCTGATTACATGGTTTATTAAAACGCATGCACGTTGCACACTGTGACTGATCAGCTGTATTATCGCACAGCATCCAGAAGGCAGAAGGAAGAGCAAATCTTCCTCCTGCCTGCTCGGTGGCAGGGTAAGTGCACACCGAACCCGCTCTTACTTCGCCACTGTGCCTTCTGCTATAGCAGAGGGACACGCGTTGAAGAGTTCCTTCAGACAGGATATTCCCAGGCGAAAATCGAGACCCCATAGGCAGAAGTACCCAAGGGGAATCGTTGGCCGCCTCCCAGGGTGCACCGTGCCGCGGACTGGCCTTCGCTCTGGACGTATCCATAAGGGAACTACAGCCCGCGGACACGCGTGCAGGTTTCCTGTCGTAGCACCCCGGGTTCCGTACCTCAAAACCTTTTTTCGCGCAAGGTTTTAAGACATGCGTGTTTTCAAGTTCTCTTTCACCGTTTTTAGTCCTACTGGTCTATTCTGTACAAAACTCGTTGTGAAAACTTAAAATGTGTGGTGAAGTTATCTTGACGTAAGCTAGCGATCCCTACCAGGCAGCTCACATCACCTAAGTTATAGCGGTAAGATTTTGAAAGATCTGCACTGCTGTTCCAGGGTCGTGACCTGAACGGTCTCCGCGCGGAGCACTACGCGGTGGACTCGTGCAGCCTCGCCATGCTGCGCTACATCCTCGACCGCGGGGGAGACGTCCATGCAGAAGATGGCCATGGGTGGACGCCGCTCTTCAGAGCTTGTAAGTTTTTCTGATATAAATCAACAAGCGAAAACTTTTTAGCAGTTAAGGGAGAAAATCTATAAGTATTTACACAAACGAAAGTTCATTCTAACATATTTCAATATCCCAGCACTGAATTCTGAAGTAGGCAATAATTCGGGGGGTTTTCATAGATAAATGCCTTAGGATAGGCTATGGACCGTAATAACCCACTGAACAACCAGACTTCAACTAAGTGACGTTTTATCGTGAGAAGACAAAATGTATAGGACTGACGTATCGATAACCTTTTGATAATTTTGCTAAAAGTCGATATAGAAAACATCTCTTGCAGGACAGTTTAGCTCAACTGCATAATTATGCTGTTAGAAAAATCTGCCAGTTTATACCGCTAGACTAGTCTATTTTAGTTATTTTCATAGTATCATGTCATACGGTATCTTACTATGGGGGCGGGCTGCAGACATTGACTCATTTTTTATACTACAGAAAAGAGCCATCTGAGCTATTTACAATCTCCGCCGGTGCGATTCTGTAAGGGATCTGTTTAAGGATATTAACATCATGACGGTAACTTGTCAATATACTCGTATCTATGAAAACATCATGTACGTTAGAAAAAATCTTCATATTTTTAGCAACAGAGGCGATAGACATTATTATGTTACACAAAATAAGAACTAATTAGTTCAACCAGGTTTCAGACTGGCTAAGGTGGCCTCTTCTTTCATGGGGTACTGTTTGAAATGTTATATTAAAATACCTCCTCAAATATTAGAACTCAATGAAACGATATTTAAATCTTGTATTAAACGCACACTATGCAGGCAAGCATATTATAAGTTGGAGGATTATATTAACCTTTTGTATGCCGTAATTAGAGACACTATTTATAAGCGATTGTGTCTCGCGTGGATCCGCGCACCGGGCATTCAATGAGTTAAAGATAAAAATGCTTGACTCAATACTGGGCAAACTCCACTAACACTAGATTAAAAAATTAAATGAATAAATTATACAAATTGATTACCTAGTTTGTTTTTTTTTTTTTGTTATTTGAAAACATTACAGTATTGTATAATGTAGAACCTTTTTTTTCAAAAAGGCCATTGTAAAAAATGGCCTATGAACCAACACGCATGAAATATTTACTATAATTACTAGTTCTTTTAATAATACACATTACTTTTATTTTAATAAAACGGACACTTTTTAATTTCGAAAACATTTTTGTAAGTATTCACTTTCGTCCTTAGCTTCCGTCATAATCTTCGGTGATAGTTCTAGTATTTTTTGGTTCAATTTGAGTTTTTTAATAGGCAAAGGTATTATAGCTCATACAGCCAAGTCTTTTTAACAGCACTCTTAATAAGAGTTTGACACAGAAAAGCGTCAGTATTCTCAACACTTGATATACGATAATGATTTTTAGTTACAAACAGTCCGCTATTATGTCGCGGAACCATAATAAGCCATAACAAAAAACTCGATTGAAAGCGCTGATTGAAACGAGCAGTAATATCGACACTGACAGTTGACGAATTGACAGATGACAACATTTGACATTTGGTAGTAATGTCATTCAGTAATAAATGCTAAGTTATTGCCCCTGCGTTCCGAATTGCGTCAAAAGCGATAATATCGCTAATGCGACCAACGCGCAACGTCACAATTATTACTCAATAGCCCTTTTATTTTGTGACTATTAAATTCGGTCGGATTTGCAATATAATCGCTTTTGACGCAATTCGGAACACGGGGTGCTACATACCAAATGTTTTTATTGACGTAATTATAATCGAATATATACATTATCTAAAACGCAAAAAGTAAATACACCTCCCTGTTGGATCTTAGGCAAGCTATGTATGGACGACGAGCAATGTCTTTTGTAAATGTGATTACCATGGAGCTATTTATGCTTTTTAGGTTACTATTAGACTTGTTTGACATAAATGAGCATGGCAGTTGAGAGTTTATCATGCTCACTCAAATTAATGTCTCACTGATGGTGGCGCGTGTGTTGGATCATTAGGTTCCCTTCAAATGGTTTAGCTGAGAGGTGCTAATATTGACGGTCATGACGTGACCGTCAACGGGTGCTGTCAGTTCTGACTGGTCATCTTTTAGCTGCCAGTGGCTATTTTAATATCTATATTTATAGTTTTTATTGTTACTTTATCTACATTGTTCTCACATAATAGTAGCGACGAGAAACATGTAACAGAGATATTTGTAATACATAACATGATTGAAAAGAGTGCCTTGGAGTTTCTTGCACATTCTTCTCCATAGAGATCTACGCTTTGGAATCATTTGGAATGTCCAATTAGCATTATTTTTCTGACTGACTGACTTTTTAACATTTCAAAACTGCCTGTAATGGTTGATTCGATATATAAAAACTTTTTACAGAAACAAAATAAAGAATAAACGACCACTAAAAAAACACTAAAAGGATCAAAATAATTTTAATTTCGGAAGTCAGTATTTTTCGGTATTGTTTGTTTCTTATTTAACACCGACTTTCGAAATTAAAGTTATTTAGTAAAGTCGGTTATTTTTTTTGAAAAAAAAAAATATTTTACACTTTTTAGTTACGATATTGTACACTTTAAACAGAGCGCCTATTTCTCATAACAATTCCAATTTACTCAAACACTGCTACCTTCCACCTTCCGGCTCCATCATCAGATCAGTTCGATAGTACCTTATAGCCAAAGTACATCTCATGACAATTCTAATAAGACTAAACACGGCTAGGATATTAATTACGGAGTTCCTGTGCCTACCTTCCAGCTCCATCATCAGATCAGTTCGATAGTACCTTATAGCCAAAGGGCATCTCATGACGATTCTAATAAGTCCAAACACGGCTAAGTTACATTGATTAACTCCGTAAGAGTTCCAATGCCTACCTTCCGGCTCCATCATCATCACCAGATCACTTCGATGATACCATCAACGTAACTATTCAGAGCCAATCATTTATTTGTATTGTCATAGTCGCTTAACTATCTTCATTGTGATATCTATGTGAGTATGAAGTTCCGTTGACCATTTCTGGTCTTCTTCATCAGTTCCACTTCATCAAATGTTACCTTTTGACCTTAAGCAGTAAATGCTTAAGTTCTCGATGAAAATACCAAAATCACTATATGGTTGCCTATAATATTTGAGGAGTGCTCTCGATTCCTCATAGATCCCATAATCAGCACCGGTTTTTCGAAAAAAATGGGACCAATCTGGAAGTATATCCTATAAAGTGAAAAAAATAATTTGCAAATCGGTCCATAAACGACGGAGTTATGAGGTAACAAACATAAAAATAAAATGCAACCGAATTGATAACCTCCTCCTTTTTTTTTGAAGTCGGTTAAAAATGCTTTGAATCTTTGAAAATAACTATGAAATACTTTAAAAATTAAAACGTTTGGCACTTTCTAAGCCCTTAGAATCTATGGAACCGATGACGAAGCTAATGTAAGATTAAACTAGAGAGAGAACTACCTATATGCTGTTATTGATGCTTATGTCATCATAACTATATATCATCACTAGACAATGGGTCGGTATCAAAAATGCTGATTGTCTACCTTATTTGAATATTGATAAAACATAGATTGTTTGCAGTATGTCAGGGCGCGTCAACAGAAGTGATAGAGGAGCTGGTGGTGCGTGGCAGCTCGCTGGAGATGGCAGACCGCGCGGGCCTGCCGCTCACCTCCGTGGCCAGGCTGCTACACAAACAGTGAGTCGTCACAGAACTACAAATGTCAACAACCATCACCGCTGATCATCATCGGTGGAAACATCATCTTCATGAGTCATCCCCTTCAACCACATGGAAATCCCTGAGCTGCCTCATCATCCAAGCAGGATGGTGCAACTCCAACCTCGCAAAGTGGGAATACTTTGGCGGATCAGTAGTAGGGCGTAGGTCAGAGCCGAGAGTAGGAACTGACCTGCTCTCTGTTCTCTAATATATGCAGCCAAAATTTGCTCTGCGCTGCCACGCACGATGCCGTAGATGTTACATAGTTTTGGGTCAAAAATTACTATCGTGCCAGTGATACAAAGAAGAAGATGCCGTAGGAGCTTTTCTTAAATAACAATCAGTTTATTCGACACACATATAGATAACAATCTTATTGCAAGTTATATGTTTAACCCGTTTTTGATTTAATAATTTTAATAATAATATGGTAATGCGTCCATCATTTTGGATACTTTTCCCACTGACAACGATGCAAATGAATTATTTGATGCCCTTATTTTTGTACCGTTGTATATCATTATTGCTTCATTTATTTATTCTTCTATACATATTTATAATATTTATAATATTTCTGAAATAAAAAAAATAGTCCACCTAAGTTACCGGTGGTTAAGGCTCCAAAGACCGGAACCCTCTCAGAATGCGAGCTGTATTGACGAGTGCCTTCTGTGTCTCAACGCAAAGGCGAGCAACGTCAGCTTCAAGAGGTGGTCATCCAAGCTTTTGGTCATCAAGTTGGCGGTAACAGCTATCGGTACAATGATAGCCGAGTCCACATTTTATTTGTCGTCAGCCTTTTGTGTTAAGTCGATATATTTGATTTGCTTCTCTTTCTCAGATTTTACAAGGTTCTAGCCATATGGTATGGTGACATCAACTGTCATTGCGTGGCATGGCGAAAAAGTGACCAAGGAAGCATAATCTTCATGAGTCATCCCCTTCAACCACATGGAAGTCCCTAAGCTTCCTCCGTCTATCACCTCAAATTTGACTTATTGGCTACAACAGTCCCGTCGGCTATAAACCAAACCCAGCTCAAGATTTGCATCCTCCTTTAAGTACTACATCGTAACCTTTCGACTTGTACCATCCCAGAGGCCGCAGCCGCGACTCAGTGCTGCGTCTGGTGGACTCCAGCTATCCGCACGAGAAAGCGCTCGCCAACTTCACCAGGCTCACCAAGAAGATCTACAACGTGCACTCGCTGCTCAAGCTGCCCAGCCCGCGCAACTAAATGAATTGACACAACCAGAATTTTGTTGTTTCTCTGCAGAACTAATGCCTGTTCTCATCGTTTATTCCCTGGTGCTACCACCGACACACAACTGCTGACAAATGGGGAAAATATCTCAACTGTTGACAATGGGGAATTTTTTTATAAGGAATATCAAGCAGCAGTATACAATATAATATTATGGGCACTTAGTCAATAGGAATAGCATAATTAGACACTACATTATATAAGTCATAAATATGTTATCACCGCTAAAGTAAACTATAAAAGTAAAATCACGTAAGTGCAGTACGATATAATTTTAAGAAACACCGCAATACACTCAGGAATGGGTATCAGAGTAGAAAAGAAGTGAGAAAAAGGTTGGCAGGCTAAAATGTATATAAACCGCTGAGCAAGTCTCCACACGTGGGCACCTGAAGATGGACGACACCACCGAGGTCCATGGTGAGACGACCTGAGAGGCTGGTCGAGCTAGTTCGAGAAAATAATACTCTGAAAAATATGGGGAAGCCTTCGCTCAGCAAAAAAGAAAAGCGTATTTTGCATTAGTCCATTAGTAGCCGGTGGCTAGGTCACTACTGGGACCAACCGGTTCCCATAGAGAAATGGCATGATACATTTACTCACGCTCAGTTATAAGCAGAGAATCCAGGGACTTATGAAATTACAAATTACTTATTGCGCATTAAATACATTTGAACTAAAGCTATAAAGCTTTAGTTATAACTTTTTTAATCTAACAGTTTTAGTGCGCAATTCTAAAAAATAATAAGATTTTTCAGTAAATATATTCTATCTATTCCTATCAGTGATTAGTGATTTCAAAATTTTATAACCCCTGATGTTTTTTCCATACGTCAGCGCCATCAATCTATACTGAATATTACAAAACTGAAGAATTTGTTTGTTTCTCATTTTCGATTTGAAAAATTCTTTTTTTCTACATCATTTCATTTCAATAAATATCTTATTCTTTTTCTTATTTTTTCTTCTATTTTGGTGTACAATAAAGTTTATTCTATTCTATTCTTAGGATATATCGTAGTTTTAAAATAACGCTGCAACAAAATAATAAAAAAGCGCGCGGCGCCGGCGGCTACGCGTCGTTGTTTGGTCGTCGGGAAGCTATAATAAAATCATGGGTGGAATCACTTTCAAGTTTGGTGGTGAATTTCGCCAAACGTTGCCAGTGATAGTTCAGGGAACTAGAGCAGACATTGTGAAGTCTTGTTTAAAAACTTCCCCGTTGTGGAAATTCGTCCACCTCCCTTAAACTATCTACTAGTATGAGCACACATTTGAACGGAGGTAGTACAAATTGTCCTTCAAAATTGCTTATAATAGAAGACGGGAAAGTTGTGATTGGTGAAAATTTACTTAATCTCCAAAGTCTACCAAGATGTAGTCCAAGCAGAAAACTAAGACTACCAGTACCAAAACGCTATATTGGCTAGACATAGTGGCGTTAAAAATAATTCTGGGTAATCTTCCAGGAGATAGCATCAACTACATTTTCATTGATAATGGATGGAAGAGGACATTACTGAATTCACTAAATCCGATTGTAGTCTGAGAGAACAGGTGTTTAAGGCTCAAAAACGCTGTATAAGGGCAATGTGAAATTTAATAGTAACAGATAGCTGCGTACCTGTATTTAAGTCCCTAAAATTGCTAACATTCCCATCACTATATATTTTTGAGATTGCTGTTTTTGTGAAATCAAATATGCATCTATTTAGTAAAATGTCAGAAAATGGTAACAGGCCAATTAGGAGACAATATAAAAATAGGCTGCTTGTTAGTGGTTTTGGCACCGCTTTACTAAAGAAAAGTGTTTTATGTATGGGTCCGACCATATTTAACAAAATACCCGATAGGATAAAAAATGAGGCTCTTCCACTTTTTAAAAAGAAATTGACTGAATTACTAATGAATAAATGTTATTACTCAATTAGCGAATTTTTGACCGATAATAATTTAAATTAATCTGACATTTTCTTATTATTATTTGACTCATTATTAATTTATTACATTTTGACATAATAAACTTTTTTTTTGATAATTGTACTATATAAACTGACTGTGTCTCCTTTTAGTTTGTGTTTTAGTCCTAAGCATATTATGGTAACAGATTATGTAAACAGTATTTTGCATGCCTTAGTTAAGGTAGTTAGTATGTGTCATCAAACTTGACAAAGACCTATAACCTGTACCTATTTTCTGTGCAAATAAAGATCTATTCTATTCTATTCTATCCTATTCCGAGTGGCCTTCCCCCACATTCGCTCAAATTAAAAACTGTAAAGTATATGGCAAATAAGTTGAACAATTTGCTATGGTTTTGCGCAGCCTCCCACTTCGATTGAGACCCGAATATCGGTTACTGCGCATTCAAGGTAAACCGCCATTGTGGTTCAACTTGTGTAACGAGGATTATAACCGATTTTCGGGTCTCGATCGAAGTGGGGGGCTGCGCGTAACCATAGCAACTGGTTCAACTTATATTCCGCGTACTATACTCTAATTATTTTACTAAGAAACCTTAAACAATAAATTTGGTTATGTAACGGAACCAGACTCCAAGTTAAATTCCTTCGCTATTGCATGATCTGTGCTATTGTTTTGACTGATCCAACAAGCGATGCTGATAAGTCGCATCCCTATGATACTAACGGATTTACCTATTAATTTTAAAAGAATTCAATTTTCGGTGAAGGTATCTTTTGCGGTAACAGTTAATAAAGCCCAGGGGCAAACTTTTAATCACCTAAAACAGCCTTCTAACGTACTTAGACTTTACAAATATTTCTAACTTATACGCAAACGAAGTCGCGGACAAGACCTCGACATCACATGATGACCAAAAAAACAAAATCAATCGAAAAACCTAATAGAAAGATTTCCGACTACTACGCGGACGAATTCGCAGGCAAAAGCTAGTATATAAATAAAACTACATTAATAAAATATAACGCTAATTTTATTAGAAAATAAAAATATTTACAAAATCCTTAGATACTAACGGAGTATTGAATTGCATTAGGCGAATAGAATTAACAAAGTGGTAACAGGTGTGGTTCAGATTCATATTACGAGCAGCCGAGCGGCAGCGCCGAGAAGAGCGACAGCGTCCCACAGCCCACAGACAACCCGGTACTTACATATCCAACACGAAATGCATTTCATGGCAAGCCCTATACAATATCCAATAAATAATTAAATATTAATCTATATAAGTTATAGGAGTGTAACACATAACGTTAACAGCAGCAAGTGCGTCATCCAGTACAGTCGCGGCGTGCTTGCAGATGCCGTCGTGTGCTTTTCGTTTTCAAACTCTACTTGATTCTTGGGCATGCTGTGCCCGTTCGTTTGAACTTCTTCTATTTCTCCCATCTCAAACTGTGTGGTTTTTGTGTCTCTTCTCTGTCTCACCTTATCATCTTCATCCTCATCCTCATCGACATCTTCCTGATCGTCGTCATAATCGTGGTCGTCTTCATCTTCAAGCTCGGGTAGTTCTGCAGTCACCTCGACTTTTTCACTACCATCTGCTTTCAAATCTACAGGTTTCTGAATATTTACAAGTTTGAGGTGTGTCGTTCTTGTATCGATGACTTTGGCTTTATTTGATTCTTCAGCGTCTTTATTAATATGAGCAGCTACTGGGGGTGGAATTTCGCCCTTGAAGGGACCAAATTGTGGCGTTTTTAACAATTGCTCGAAGTTAGCTGGTAGTTTTGCAGAAAACAGTTTAGACGGGGCTTTACTTCCATCAGGTACGCTTGTCAATGTTGCTGCTGATACAGTTTTTCCATCATAGGTGGTAAAAGTTTGATCGCTAGATGAAGATAATTTTTGAGAATGCTCTTTTGGTAGTTTTGGGTCGGGTGGGAGGTAATGTGGGCTGATTCTATCTGACTCCATCATTAAATCACCAGGAACCTCTTTCTCCATGTTTTTCTTGCTGAACAAATCAGCCAGTTTCGACACATTACTCAATTTAGTGACATTCTTCAAGTACACGGGATGGGGCCTGTCTTCTTTGGCGTGATTAGTAGGGAATACTTCCTTAGTTCTATCGTTTGTAGGCAATAAGTGGTCTGGTGGAGATGGAATGAACATCGGCTCGAAGGTCTCCGTAAGCTTGTCGCTGGGAGGGTACTGGTGGTTGGGTTCAATAAACGTTTGGGGCTCATCATAGTCGTCGTTAACATCAGCGTCTTCACGTCTATTGGCATTCCCTTCGTAGTCAGCTATTCTGTCTTCCCCAGCCATTAGGGGTTCCCTGATTATAGGTTTAAACCCACTCTCAACTACAATTGAATCAGGTTTGAATCCGGTGTTGATGGCAGGTGGAATTGTAGACTTATCTGCAGATTCACCAATAAAATCAGATGACTTGATTTCGTTTTGCGACTGCTGTGCATTTTCATGTTGCAAATTAATAGTTGGTGTTGATTGATAGAACGGCGTCGGAGTGGGTGGACTTCGCATACCGAGCTGCTTCGTCGGGATCATCTGCTGGTCCAGGGGCATCGGGTTGTCCATAGGTTTGCCAAGGATGATCTGTCCCGGTTTGTTGTAAAATGTTTGTACGGTGCTGTGCTGAGCTATCGCATCGTTACCACCGGGAGGCAACATTATTTGACTTTTTACCACTTGATTAGCAATGATGTCAGTTTGACCTAAATTCAATGTCTGACTCGTAACTGGTAACTGTATGTTGTTCGAGCTCGGCTTACCCATTATTATGGATTGTACTGAACTGTTCGGTATCTTTGAAAATTGAGGAGGCGTTGAAAATTGCGGGGGCACCGAAAACTGTGGAGGTGCTGAGTATTGAGAAGACGCTGAATTTTGTGAATGCACTAAATTTTGAGTATGTGCTGAGATTTGTTGATGGCCTGAGTTTTGCGGATGAACTGTATTTGGTGGATGGCCTGAATTTTGTGGATGGCCTGAATTTTGCGGATGAGCTGAGTTTTGTTTGGGCCCTAATGTATTATAGTTGGGTTTATTTTGGTGCATCGGGGGCATAGTCTTCATCAGCGGCACGCCGGTCATAGGCGGCCGGTTCATGTTCGACTGTAACCGGTTTTGGTTGAACTTTGGTGGCGGTTTCTTCTGGGGTCCATGTGAACCATGGTGGTTGGGAAGAGGGAGCGGATAACCCATGTTCATGTTTCCCTTTTGGTATGGTGGAGGAGGACGACGGAGTTTGATCTCTGGAGGCGCCGGCCGGCGGAACGAAGTAGGTCGCATATTATTATTCATTGACTTGTGAGAATTATGTGGATTTGGTCTCAATACCGACTGCAGAGTCAGAGGTTTCTGATTGACCGGCAGGAAGTAGTTGTCGCTGAGCTTGCCGGGCTCGATGACATACTCGTCGGAGTCCCGCAGCGGCTGCTCAGCCACGAACACGTTGTTATTGTTCGCTCCCTCCTCGCGCTCGTGCACCTGGTACTGCAGGTACGTGGCGTTCCTGTCTCCCTTCATGCTGTCCTCGAGAGTCTCCACGGCTTGTATCACCTCCTTGATCTGTACGTTGGATATCGGCAATTCGGAATACTCCTGTCTCTTACTGTTGTACGGCGCCTGCTCTACATCGGGGTACACTTCTCCCATGAGTCCGCTCTCGCTTTTATATCTACTGAAATCGTCATAATTCGTTTTCGTATTGATTATTTTCTGTACTTTCCTGCGCTCATCTAAAAAGTTACGTTTGGGCTCTAGTCTGGTGTGTACCTGCACAGACTCCTCTCCAGCGAGGTCGTCGGGCAGGGCCACGGACTGCACCACGCGAGACTCGTCGGCCTCCTGCGCGTCGCACTCGTCCAGCACATTTATCTTCCACCCGAGGTGGCGGTGCGTGAAACACTGCAACAGACAAATACGTTAATCTAGGAAATTCAAAAAATCGTTGCAAGCTAATGAAACTTTCACCGTCCAATAATATACATTGAGAAGTAATCGAGCTATCTCATGCACAGAGAAGGCTTGGAAGGCTGAAACAGAAAACAGATAGTAAAGATTATGTACACACAGTGTATGCGTTACAGTCAGGTAGAGGGCAGGTACTACGTGGATACTTCGCCTCCTACATGTGTCGCTCGGCACAGGCACTCTTCTTGAATACTCGTCTTTTTTAACCATAACGGGCATCAAGCTGTTTATGTCCTTCATGTAGGATCGTAGCTCATGTATTCATGCGTCAAACGACACATAAGAGGCGAAGTACCAGAATACGATGTAATCTGTGACGTCAGTAACAAATATGTAGATATAATAGGCACTCTGGCGTTATAATGGAACATCAAGTTTTTGAACATCGGAATGAGTGATGAAGCCGATCAATATCTAAAACTCGACGTGCCATGATAACGAGTGGGTAATGAAATGTTCCGAGTGTCACGCGCAGTACTGCGTCGCGTTTACAGAGACACGTTCAGGTTGCATGCGTCGTAGGTATGAGACAGGGAAGTAAAGAATAATGTGAGACGATTGTAGAGAACAGGTGAAGAGTAATGGTTGGTAGGTAGTGAAAGTATTCGGTCGTGGTCTGATGTTGGACAAATATGTATTTGGTTTGGGTTTTGGTGTGATATCGACCAGGACATGTATACAATAAAACATCATAATTAAGTAAATTCTCAAAGTTGCATAGATATGCATGCATGATTATGATTGCATGTCGTACGAACTGAACTAAGAGAGTGCTTGTTTATAAAAAATAAATATATCTCTCTCCTTAACGAATATATCGTTAAGGAGAGAGATATATTTATTTTTTGTTCTTTACTTAACCTAGTGCCGGTTGTAGTCACTGAGTATTTTGTAGTAACTCCGGCCGGGTCTTAAGCCGGAATTTAAGATTTTTATTTTTGCGAGGTCCTTTTAAAAAACAAGCTTTATTATTTTTTGCAACTTTCAAATATTTCCGTGACGTAATTTCGCAGACATACACGTTAGAAATCGTAAGTTAGGGTCAGATTAGCGATTTTTTTTTTATCAAGCCATCTAATTTATATCATGTTTTGATTTTTGCCCTCGGTTGGTCTTATAGTCAATTTTATTAACATTTTTTTTTCTCTTTTATATTTGTGGATTTCCAGAGGTTTAAAAAAGTTCAAAATGAGTGGAACCTGACGTTAACAGTGTTGTGCCAAATTCAAAATTGGAAATACATATATTATTTAGCTTTTACATAATATAGAACATTTGACAACAATTGCATCGAGTCGGCCTGCGCGGTAAGTTTGCTGAGGTAGGCAATACTATATACAATACTCAGCTCCACAGAGGACGCGCATGCTTCAATGATTCTACATAAATTATCCAGTTGTGAAGAAAACTATATTAATTTTACATTACAATATCCATTAACAATTTTGCATTATATACCTAATTAAAAAAGCTACTGGACTTCATTTGAAAACCTCCCGCCATAACTGCCCTAAAAATACTTAACGTAGCGTTGTAAAACCAAAGTTAAAACTCGCAAATGTAAGCACTCCATTAGTTCAGTACTCCGTCACTAACTAAGAAAAGGTATCGGTAGGAGTATGTGTCAAGGCGGGCGCTCTCTGACCTGGTAGTACACCGTGTCGGGCGTGTTGCGGTCCGGCGTCCACGCGACCACGCCCGGGCTGCCCTCCTCGCACTCCAGCGTCAGCGAGCGCTGGTAGGCGCCGAACGACGGGAACTCGTCCGCCTCGGGGCCCGTCTGCGCCGGCGTCCAGTTGCATAGCCGCCCCACGCCCACCGGTGTCAGCGCGCCCGAGCGCGTGCGCCGCACGCCCGCGTAGATCTCCACGCCCTGCGGGATGTAAGCTCTCATCGTTATACTGCACACGATTGTTTGCCACACAAGGGGCTGCAACGTAAATAGCGGAAGTGTGCCGGAGCTGCAAGCACCGACTGTGCGTCACTTTACTCCTGGTTTCAATGTCAAACTACATGAGGCTGAATGTCACTTCCTTATGCGCGAGGACACATCAATACAGGAAAGTAAGTAGGTAAGTTAACAGTTACTTAATCATAATTACTTAGATTTATTTTCTGATAATTATTACCTACTTATCGGAGTTCATGTCATACCGGTATACAACACTTAAAAAGAAAAGAACAAATGAGCACAAAGGTGCTTATTTCAGAACTTCTGCTTTTCTTTGTGCACCATAATGATTTTTAACAGATTTCAAAAAGAAGGAAGTTCTATGTTCGGCTGAATGTTTTTTTTTTGTATGTAACCTAACCATGTTTGGGACTATTAGAATTGTCATGAGATGCACTCTGGTTATTAAGGCGCCATCGAGATAATCAGATGATGGAAGTTAGGCACGAAAACTCCGTAATAAAACAATATATCCTAGCCGTGGCTTAGCTTGTTGGAATTGTCATGCATTGTTTTAATGACAAAATTGTACAGGTACCTTACTATAGAACTTTGCATACTTTAAGTTTGACTGAGGGGTACTTTTAATTGTGGTATCGCAACTAAAAAGAAAAAAAAACTTTTTGGATGATGCTGCAAGCTCCAGTGAGTCGGAGCGGTGCTGTGCAACGTAGTGGCTTGACTGCTGGCGTCGACCAGGAAAGGTTCTTCGTGGCTCTTCATGTGACTGGCCGAAGGTGCAGTATGCTTCGCCAAAATCGCTGATGAGGCTGCAGGTGATGACCAGGTATGACCAGGTGGTAGGCATGCTGGTGGTCAGGAACTCAGGATACCCTTTATAGCCTTGGGTGCTGGCTGTATGGCTCGCTGCTCGAAAGCTAGAGGAAGTGATGATGACGTCACGAAGTAGTAGCTGCACGAAGGCTACGCTGACGTTCTTTGTCGAGGGTCACCAGTTTGGGAGTATGCGGAACAGAGAGTAAAGTCCCGCAAACCTCCGTTGAAAAGGGAAGATCCTCCGGCCAGACGGGTGTTACGTCTGGTGGGCAACTGCCCGATAGATGATTTCGGGCTGTTCTATACGTTCCAATCGCGCGGAGAACTTTGATTGCGCGATGTAGGATTAGTTATTTTATGACGCCATAGATGTCGCAACACTTACAACGTACAACTTTTTACAAAAAAAAATACAACCGACTTCAACTTAAAAAAAAAAACACTAAAAAGTGCAAAATAACTTTTATTTCGATAATCGGTGTTAAATAACGAAGATATGTAACTATTATAGAAACACCGACTTCCAAAATAAAAGTTATTTTGTAGTTTTTTGTGGTTTTTTTTTACGTTGAAGTCGGTTGTATTTTTTTTTTGTAAACCGTTTATATAAATATATGTAAGTTACAAACCAAGCGGTAATCTGGCGTCTATGTTGTAAATGTCATGTTTACCCGGAATTGACATATACAGGCTTCCTCATACCTCACCTAATTGACAGAATAGTTTTGGTGTGACCGATCAAGTGAATCTGTGGGTTGTATAGTTGTTGGAGCAATGCCAGTTTTTGGACAGTTGCACCGATTTTTTCGGACTATTTAATTGCATTAACCTTAATACATCTATCTATCATACAGTCCACTCGAGTTTCATTTGATAACAGGATCACACCAAATATAATTCGACATGTTTCTTCTTTAGCTACATCCTGAACACATTACTATTTTAAAACATCAGACGCACCTTGGAACTTTGAGTTATCGTTAATTCGATATCGATCGAATCGTTAAAATCGAAATAGCGACTGGCCTGTTGGTCTAGTAGTTAGTGGCCCTGACTGCTATGCCGGAGGTCGTGGGTTCGATTCCCACCCAGGACAAATGTTTGTGTGATGAGCACGATCATTTGTTCTGTGTCTGGGTGTAATTTATCTATGTATGTATGTATTTAGAAATATGTAAGTATGTTTATCAGTTGTCTAGTACCTATAACACAAGCTCTGCTTAGCTTGGGACTAGACGGCGTTGTGTGATAGTTGTGGAATATTATAATTGACGAACAGCTTAAGTTATCTGATAAGTATTTTAATACTGTCTTTAGTCAGATGAAAGACATTGTTGTAATACAGTAAGCACATAAAGTGTTAATACGCTAATCAATACAAAGTCGTGACTTGTATAGTTTGTTACAGAGGACATAACAAAGTAGGAGGTATTGCATAACAATTTGAAACTCTCGGCATAAAAATAATGAAAACATCCACATTAATGCGCCCTCTAAATAAAGACTTTGAAAGTGTAAAACTGAAAGTTTGAGGAGTTAACAAACAAGATTTTTTGGAGCGCTTTTCCTCGGAACTTTGAAGCAGATTAAAAGGATTCCCAAATTTATAAGTTTTATAAATAAGAACAGCTACGAGATCTCACTATTATTTTAAATGCACAAGTTTATTCTGCTACCCAAGTTCAGTTCAGTAAGTCCAAACTCAGTGTTAAAGTGTTTAAGTTAATTTAATCTACTGATTTTGAATAGATCTTCTTCATTGTTTATTTCACTTACGTATTTGAAGATTGAATATTAGGCTATAAATATATTATGATTATAAATAAATTGATAAATAAATAAATAAATCATTCTAACTGATTTATCGACAATTCAAAAATGCCTAGAAATTACGAAAAAAAAACTTAGTTTACAAAGAACGGGTAAAAAAATTAACTTAAACTGTATATTTACCTCTTTCTCCTTATCGGTCTTGTGGAAGTACCCGCCCACGGGGTCGTTGGTGATGTAGAAGGGGTGGTACCTGGCGGGCACGTCGGGGTTGGAGCCTCCCTCCACCACGAACGTGTACTTGCGCCCGCGCACCACGTTGATTTCAGGAATCAGAAGCCCGTTGATGTACCACGAGATGCCCCAGCCCACGTGACCTACACACAACGGTAAACATGAAAAACTAAACAAGTGAAATATATCAATATATATATATATATAAATCCTCAAATTCTTCAAGTAGCATTAGATTTAATAGATTGTTTATTAATTGTTTAAGAAACCAAGGATTTATGCTGTACTTCCTACTTAACTAAAAAGCGAAGCTTTATTGTTTTTGTGCTCACACCATTTTTATTTTTTATTGTATTGTGTAAGTTTACGTGAGGACTTGTAATTGACTTTCTAGTGATTATGTTTTCCTTTTTTTGTCTGATTTTATTAGCTGTAAGTCCTCCACGTACTACTGTGTAATAAATAAATATCTCTCTATTTTATTGACACCTGAGGTCTCCAAAGTGTTCTTAAAGATTCTGACAGTCTTCTAAGATTATTTGAGCGTTTTTTTGGGATTTTTTGAACTTGAGCGGCTTCAAAATGTTTGCATACGATTTATATTTGGCTTACGCAAGTATGATCACATATCCGATTTTTGTACGAAACTCAAGTGGCTTCCAATACGTCTTCGCCGGAACGTACACATCTTGTCTCTGCTTTACAGTGTTCTGTTCAATCCTAAAACCCCTGCATATCTTAAAGAACGTTTCAAGTTCTTTCATGACACACATACTAGATATCTTAGGTCATCGGAAAACTTGAGACTAGAGATGCCAAGCCATTCCACCAATTTCTATGACAAGTCGTTTACAGTTCAAGCAGTGCGGCTGTGGAATGCTTTGCCCGTGTCGGTAAGGCAAGCTCTAACACTCACGATTTTTAAAGAAATGGTTAAGGATCACTACCTTTCCTCTTGAATGTCGTCATTACGTACATGTCGTCATTTCTTTGCTTTTTATAATTATATATATGTATATATATATAATTATAATAATAATTATATAATTATAATTATATATTGTTTGTATTATATGAAATTTATTAGTTTATGTATTGTATATATGTAAATAGTACCCCACGAACTACTTGCGTATCTTTTTTCTCCTTCTCTGTCAAATCCATCCTAAGGTTGTCTGTAAAATATCGCTTTTAGCGATAAGACCGCCCATTGTGACACTATATTAATATGAAGTCCCTAATGTAATTTGTATTTTTGGTGTACAATAAAGAATATATCTATCTATCTATTATTTGGCATAGTTTTCTTCGCTCTTTTTGATTGCAGACTTAATTCAATATTTTAAAAGTCCACCAAGTGTACCTTTCAAGATTGGTGGTCCATTTCTAAGTCGCTTGTAACAGCGGTAAGTATTCCAAACAGATATTATTTACCAGTAATGGCGGAGTATCCCTGCTTGCCGCCGGTGGGCCCCATCTGCGCGTAGAACACGCCATCTGGAGGCTCATAGCATTGGATGGCCGGGATGTCCCAGGGCTCCACCTTCGCCACGGGCTTCGGTGTCGGTACGGGGTTCGGCTTGATCACTTGCGCCTGAATGAATGAAAAGTCCATTAATTGTATTAAAATATTTGTTGAGAATGATTTGTCACGCGGCATTTCAAAAGATCTAAGGTATAAAACAATGTGCTTTTCTTCAAGTTAAAATATATGAGTAATTTTTCTGCCTAGAGCGGCTATCATCAGGTATACTCACAGGTTGCGGCTGCTGGCGCTGCGGCTCGTGGTGCGGCGTGTTGGCTGGCTCGTCGTCCTCCTCGGGCATGGGGCAGTTCCACACGGGGGGCCTCCCGAACTCGATCAACTTGTCACCCTGGAATCCATCAAAATTAACCAATCAAAATTAAAATTGGCATAAATGACAGAATCGAAGACTGATTTGATTCCCTGAACCGAAATTAAAGTTTTAAAAATGAAGCCTAACGCTGACTAAACTAATTGCAGGACTTTTGTAAACCATTACAGCGACAACTGACTGAAAAATGATTAATGTCAAAATAAAATTGTGCACAAGTAATAATAACGTCGAAAATTATTAATGTCACGAAAATCTTTTTTAGTTATATTTAGGTTAGCGGAAGCTGAGACGGAAAATTTATGAACGTTATGCGATGGCAGGACCTCAGCTGATTCCTGTGACAGAAATACACTACACATTCGTTAATGCGAATGTGACACTACGTATATGTGTATAAATAATACATGTATGTGGATATAATATGACTACACACTCATATTATTGGTACGTATAACTTTTGCATACTTACGTATGCAAAAGTTAGTTAATATTTAAGTTACAAATTAGTATTTGTTATAATATAAAAGATACTGGGTATCCAACTATGGGGAAATCCCCGAAAGTAGCGAATGAAACCACACATTACATAAAGGCGCTTTTAATAATATATAATTTGGCTCTCACTCGACATTTGCTGATTGTCATTTCGTTTGGAGTTAATTACACAACGAAAGACTTTTTAGCGCCCTCCCTATATCTACCTACATGTCATATAAATATCATTAGAAAAAGCTTTTTTAGAAGATCTGGCGCTATAGACAATTGCCTATTGTAAGTCCATCCGAAACTAAATACGTAAATATTGGACACTAAACATATTTATTCCTGTGCTCACAAGCCACAAGTTGCACTAATCGAACGACTACTCAAGAAAAACTTTTGCTACTAACAGGACTGCTGATTATTAGTTTGATCAGAGTTAATTGAGTGACACATTTAAACAGCAAAAGTTAGGAATTTATTAATACTCAATTCTTTATTGCATTTCACAATGTAGGCTTAGAAACATTCGCGCCCACTTACCTTGGTGAAGTGCGGATGGTAGGAGACCTCGTTGCGCGAGTTGAGCGGTCCGATGGCCCAGATGATGGCCTGCGAGGAGTTGGTGAGCACGGCGCGGTCCAGCTCGTCGGCCGCCTTCAGCGAGCGCTGGTACGTCACGATGGAGTAGCCGTTCACCAGCGCCGCGTTCAGCAGGCGGATCGAGTTCGTGTTGTCCTACACAGAAAAGCGTTCAGAGTATTCTAAATACGTGTAAAATCGTTTAACCAGTCTATGAAAGTTGTGATTTACGATCAATTCGATATGATTTCTATTTGCTGAATAATTCGTTTCCGCGATTGTAATTTAATTTATTTTTTTTAGCATTTTCAATAATCATCATGACTATTTAAAACTGCACAGTTTAGTGCACTTGTATGTGCAATGAAGGTTCTATGTGACAGTATCGCTGCAGCGTCCCGATTCTGTATTTACCCCATTATACAGTTCTAGAATCTGTTCATTTATGTAATCAATAAGGATTTTTTCACGAGTTAGACATTTTTATGAGAGGAACTCAAGTCTTTTTTAATTATTTTGTCTCGACAGTGACAGCTATAACGTACCACGAGCCTCTGATCGGGACAAGAGCCCCGGACGCCGGCGCACTGGCTCTTGGCGTCGAGGTAGTAGTCCTCGGCGAAGCCCTTCAGCGTGCGCTTGTCCACCCACGCGACCACGGGGTCGCCGCCCACCATCTGCGTCTTCACGTTGTCGCCGGACGGACCAAAAGCCATATACTCGCCATCCTCTAGAAATAAAACACATATGCGTCAGTATTAAACATTAAATAGTAATAATATATGAGTTCGATATAGTACGCCCACATTTATGTATATGTTTTCAAAAAGCTGGCACAACTTCTAAGTTATAGTCTCAACAATAAATTTTTGTTGACCGTTCAAATCTAATCTATTCTTGTCAAATTTGAAAATTACACCTTGTTTTCCACCTTCTGCACTACTACTCCGTCGGCGGTCTTTTACTCACCAAGTTTAGCCACGAGCTGCAGCACGATGCTGTCGCCGGCCACCGCCCAGCGCACCTCGAAGGCTAGCCGTTGTGCACCACCTCGTAGTTCTCGTACACACTTAGCTACAGGCAGCTACTCACCAAGTTTAGCCACAAGCTGCAGCACAATGCTGTTGCCGGCCACCGCCCAGCGCACCTCAAAGGCTAGCCGTTGTGCACCACCTCGTAGTTCTCGTACACACTCAGCTACAGGAAGCTACTCACCAAGTTTAGCCACGAGCTGCAGCACGATGCTGTCGCCGGCCACCGCCCAGCGCACCTCGAAGGCCAGCTCGTCGTGCAGCACCTCGCAGTTCAGCTTCGACTGCACACAAACAAACATACACAGTTATACAGGGGACAGTAGAACGCAGCACATTCAGCAGGTTAAAAATTAAATAATAAAACCTTTTTACACAGAGCTCAAACCAAAAACACTCTAAACAAAACACGGCTTCCGAAATACAAGTTCTTTTCTATTTCTTTTTATAAAGTCGGTTGAATTTTTTTTATTTTTTCTCTTTATTTTTGTTCATTTTAGCCGAAAGAACACACAAGAACACCCCAAGAACACACCCACATAGAACTCCCCAAGTGTCACCATAATGACGGGTCCTGTACGTCTCGCATCCATCGTAATCCCGTGACCCTCACCAGTTCATCGGTCTACCTTGTGGAAGACCTTCCAACGCTGCTTCTTCCGGTACGTGGTCGCCACTCCAGAACCTTTCGTCCCCATCGACCATCTGTTCTACACAACCAAACAGATGGTTTTAGACAACTTAGACTAAATAGTGAGCATTTTCTATAGTGAGGTAACTTATTATGAATTAAAAAAAGGTTTTCTTAATGACTCAATTTACTTACACGTTACTTTGGTACTAGCAAAAGAAATATAAGTAATGGGATAGGATGTGAATGATAACTTTAACGGTACGGTTGGCGCAGGTAATCAGCGATTGGTTACTGCGCTGCGTGTGGCAGGTTTGATTCCTGCACCGAACAAATATTTGTACAGCCTGCAGCTAGTGGTGGCAGGTCTGGGTGTATCGTATATGTTAGTTTACGTGTTTGTGAGCGCACCTACGTTCCAGGAGTAATACCAGGCAACGTATACTTAAAAAAGAACTTAATACTATAAGTATCGTACAATAAATATCATCATTATCCAAAAAGTATTGGTATCTTGTTGTTCAGTAAACAAGGCGGCGCGCGCAGCGTTCTCTCGTTAAAACTTGTCGCGCTCTGTGCCGCAACGTATTGTAAGTGATAACTTGGACCTCACCAGTTTGTTATTAACATAGTTTGTACGAATCCGAGAAAGTTTGTAAGATTCTCAACTCAATTAGTAAGTTCGTTGTAACCATACAAGTAAATGGTTGAGATAAGGACTTGTTCCATGAAGGCCTTCTAAGAACGACTCAATTTGTTTATTACCAGAATGGGTGCGTTCATATTGTGTAATTATTGAAGCATCAAGTAAGTAACTCTCCTAAGTTCATTTAAGCTGACGCGCAACATTGATTAAAATTAGGTTTTATATGTACATTTTAAAAGTGGCGTCTTTCCAAGTAGTTTTATCAAAACTCTGTTTATCCCTAAAGTTCTTAAAGGCAGTCAACGTCTTTCGCAGGTAGTCGTGTTAAGCACTACAGCTACGTTTTTATTGCACACTCCAAGCAACTACCTACACCTAGCCACATAATATTTTTATTAGCAGAATCGAAATGAGTGTTAAAACTTCACCGTGGTATTGAAGCAAGACATAGAAGTAACGCAGTGACTCCCGCAGAGGCACATTTGGACGCGATCCAATCGCAGAGCTCTTTCATTGAACCCTAAAGAGAAGTTACTTTAATTGTATTGATACCGATTCCGAATCCGAGTGTAATGCCACTGGCACTCGGATTCACGGTCGAATATAAGCTATGATTACACAATTGCATATAACACCGCGTTTTTCATAATTTTTCAAATAGTGAAGTGTTGTTATATAAATGTGGATTGATGGAGTGGGAGATGGAGGCCGAAGAAAAGATGAATGGTTTGTGTGAGGAATGATTTGAAAGAGAAGGCATTTAATGAAAGCGTAATAAATAATAATTATCAATTTCGCATATTGATTATAAATAACACTTATACGTCCGTTTAAACTAGATAAAGCCGTTGTTTCCTAGTTGCCAACCCTAATAAAATACCTCAACAAATTCAGATGACAAAGTCTATTTTAAAGCCAAATGTCAAAAAATGTGATGGTGAACAGCGACGAATGAAAAACAAAAGTGGTGAAAAAAATACTCCAAGTGACAGGACAGTGACAGGAAGATGATGATAGTCAAAATAATGTTGCAATGATGAATAATGAAACGTAAACTTTTTAGTTTTTATTATTTCTGAGCTTAGAATTGAAGTAGAATATTTTATTTTAATAATACTTGCACCGCAGACAAATAATTACGTGGAACAGAAATGATACTCTTGTTTAAATTCATGCAGTATTTCGGTCGGCGGGAACAAATAAAAATAACGCTAGACCTTTCACAGCCAGTAATTTTGTTAGCTGACCCAGCACAAACGTAAGGGAGTGGACACACGTTCGTGCTCACACATGACTATGTTCTACATGGAGCTATGACCTTCGCTGACCGAGTGCGTCGCCACAGGTGAAGGATAAGGTTGAGAGTGACAGCCAGAAGAGATATTTAACACTGACTTCCGAAATTGAAGTTATTTTGTTCTTTTTAGTGGTTTTGTTTAATGAAGGCGGTTTTTTTTTTTGTAATTTTTTTTTTCTCAAAAGATATGCCACAATTACATTTTGTTAAGTCTTTTGTAGTTCGAAAACTTTAACGTAAGTTGTTACAACTTCAAGAGATTAGTTGCGTGCGCGACATGTCTTAGATTAAACCTTTTAAAGTCATCTGTAACGTGTCTGTTACTGAACTAGGTCAGGCGGGCGCGCGCCAAGTTAATATGGATACGAAACACAACAGTGATCACTGGACAAAAGATAGATCTGGTTGTTTGTGCCGATTGCTTATTGTATTGTGTGGAAAATCAATGAAGTTCTAGCTGTGATCTGGAGCTTAAGGCAAAGAAAACATAGATGACAATCATTATCATTCACAATTTGTATCTAATCTGTTTACAATTATACAAGAATCTGGAAAACTAATAAAAAACTTAGATAACTCCATATGAAATACGAAAACTTTAAAAAACCCTTTTTTATTACTTTAATAATAGTTTACAGAATCAAAAGATTCTGTATACTATATATTCTTTTGCTCTTGTAAAAAAGATGTTATTAGTGGCATTGGCTAAACTGATCTGCGCTGGGTCGAGGTCGAATGACGTCACGCAGCGTTGCCGGCTCCGGTTGGGCGAAGCTGGCGGGAACATGGGACGCCTCCACCAGGACGAGAAGTGAGAAGGTACACTCCACACAACATACAACACAACACACACTTCGTGTAGAACCGAAAGTTAGCTCACCACTATATTGCAATCGTAAACGTCGCTAGACTTATTAGGACATAAATGATACTGAAATAATCTACTACTGAACTTTTACAAGTTGTTTTATAGACCTGCTTCATTACATCCACAATGTATATGTGTAAGTACAGCAGGTAATCAGTGACTTAGTTGTACCAGAAAATCGTAGAGCTTTACATGTTATGTCTTTTCGGAGCAAAACATGGAGTGCATATATTAGGAACATCTTTCATGTATGTTTAGTTGATTGTCTCATTGAACACGAATCTGGTTATGTCCTCATCTCACGTCGTTATCTCAAGAAAACGAATAAATATGTAGACGATAATAATCAATTAATGCTTGTGTATGTCTACATCTGCTAAATAGAGCAACTGATAGCACAGCGTCAAGTAGGCACTAAACTTAAGCAACACAATCACTTAACGTGTTCTCAATTATTTAAATATCATTACAAAGTGTTTAAGTTAGCTCGTAATAATATTATTCAAATCCATTCCCTTATATAAACATTTCCCAATGAGCATCTATGTAGCAACGTATCTAAGATTTCTCTACAATTTAAAAATAAACGTTGAGACATCAGAGAACATCATATAAATAGCGTGCATCAAAAGGCCGCAGAATATTAGCCTGATATTTGAGAAGCAGCCAAACTGTCTCGCCGAGCTGCTGGCCAGTTGGCATGAGACCCTCACCGCTCGAGCACAGTTCTGTAGTATACATTCACTTGGAATTAATTTAATATTAGGCTTTAACTACGAGTATTTGAGAATGGCCTCGTTTGCCAAAAGATTGTCTGGACTTTATTTCGTTTAATATTGTCACACGATTACCGAGAGGTAGTCGACGAGACCAAGAGGTCTAGTAGCCAGTTCTGGCTTATAATGCCGGGTAGTGCAGTCGGGTTCCTTCAATATGATATAAGTGTATGTTTAAACTTCACGCTGTTAAATCTGAATAATATACCCAGTTAACGACAATAGATTTGCTCCAAGTAACATTGGACTTAACAATGGAGAAATGAGTGTGTTCCCCACGGGAACACCCAAAATACTCCGAAATATTTTATTCCGAATTTCGATGTTCCGATTTTCAAAAGTCCGCATTTCATAATACCTAAGAATTATAATGCCTTAATTATTTAAAATAACGAAATTTATTTTACTGAAAGTCGTAAATGCGATTTGTTAGTTTTTCGATTTTCATACGTTCGAAGAATCAAATGCTCGAAGGGTTCTCGGTCCGAAAAACGATATTCCGATTTTTAATACTTCGAATAAACTAAAAGTCAACATATTGTGCTACAAAATTTACAGAAACGAATCGCTGCAAAACCACCTTCACGGAGTCTTGTCTGCTCTACCACTAGAGTGTAATTTAAACCCGCGTAGGCGCAGAGGGGTAGGGCGGCCCACGAGCTGAGGAGCCATCTGCGACGATAAGCTCGCGTGGGATCGCCCAAACCCCGCAGTGCCAGGGCCGTGACAGAAACAATGCTTGCTGCATATTGCAATAAATCCCCTGCATGCTGGAAAACGCATCTGTCATTCATTTTTTAATTCTACCCCCTCATACTATACTTACTAATATTATACTTCTCTCTGACGAGAAATTATGGTTTTATTAGTCTTGCTATACAGTTTTACAAGGCTTTTTTATTTCGGAATTGTATTAATCGGTATTTTAATAATCGGAATTCGTATTTTTGATGTTTCGAATTATCATTAAGTCGAACTTTTTGTTCTTCGATCTATTGAAACTCGGTATTTTGAGAATAGTAATTATAAACGTTAGGAATATTGAAATGTAGGATTTATTAAAATAGGAGTTTTGAATTATATAAGTCGGAGTTGTTATATTTGGAATTTTGAACCGTTCGGAATTATGAAAATCGGTATTTTGAAATTCGTATTTGTGACTGTCGGAATAAAGTTTGTACCCCTTCCCCACCTCCGCCAAAAATACAGGCGTGATGTTATTTTAAATAATTTACAGCACAGCAGTATGACCGGTGGTAATCAAACTGGTGACCTCTTACTCGTTCGTTGACAGCTGAATGGTGGAGCTCATGTTGTGTGATCATATTTTTATATTTCATCATTATTATAATAAACTTTAGGGAACTTGTTCCACATTACAACAATAGTTTTAAATGTGTAACGTAAGCGCTCTTCTCTAAACATAATAACGAATTATCAACAAGGCGAGCCTCTGTACTAGCCTATACAAGTTTGCTCAACATTAAAACTGCTATTCAGGGTATTATCCACTTAAAATCCTAAACAAACTAATTGTCTTCGAGCGAGTCTACTGTACCCTCTTACTATGGAGAGGAGTGCGTCCTCCGTACGCAATGCGGCAGCGACACGCACGCGTACGGCGCAGCGAGCGCTCTGCCTACCCCGCATGTTGCGTGCTCACGTGATACGCGTAGCTCTGCACAATTAGTGCAGGTGAACAGATGATTGCTGGGCCGAATTTAGTGTTGTTGATTGCTAGCATTTATTTATCAAGAATTTAATATTCAAAGAGATTTTGTTTAAAAGTTGTTTCTTATTGAAATAGTTTCTGAAAATATTATTGAAATGCATTGTTATTGCATTATTATGTCCAACAGTGGACACGTCTCGGCTGAAATTTTTAAGAACCTCTTTGATATAGTAATGATGAAGCCATTTCCAGTCCTTACTATTCTTCCAAATGTGTATTGTTACTCAATGTGATGCCGAATTCTCTCTATGACAGCATGCAAACAGTATCGTTATGACGGTCGAGGATGTAACTTGCATCACAGTTTTTAATATATCTTGTGCAACTCGCGGATCGTAGACAAGCACAAAAAATATTGATAAATGCTAACTTGACATCGTTAACTGTGCGCCGAAACTGTTGTGTAAACGCACTTCTCATACCTATCAAACATTAAAACTGTAATATATATGTGTGCGTTATACATAGACAAGGTAACCTCAGCGCAGCGGTGAATGTCCGCACGATGTCTTCACTATCTAACTTATAAACTGCGTGAGACACGATGCGGAGTACAAGAGTACGTACTCGTAGTTATACACTAAGGGGAAAATAAAGAGAAGCTTTACGATTTAGCAAACGTTTAATACATGTTTGACTTGCATACATAAAATATTATATTAAAAATGTACAAAAACAGCTACGATAATGTATCGCGCTCTGTCAAGCCATGCTCTATGCCATGGACACGGGACTGCAGACATTTATTTCATATTTATATCACAGCTAGGAATATGTACTGCTACTGAGTATTGAGCACAATAATAAGTATTTACAATTTATCTCAAGAGACAGTAGATTTTTACTTACGTATACTTAAAAACAGAAAACAATTACAAAAATAGATATCACCCCAAATTAATACTCAGATACTTTACAGTTCTTAGGCAAGTTAATAAAACATCATGTGATTCTTAATATCATCGAAAGGTTCTGCGATACAAAAAAAACTGATTAATCACATAATAATCAGGTCTTCCCATCACTGTGATTCTAACATCATAATGATTACGTTAAAAAATAATTTCATTAACAGACTTACAAATAATATAAAGAGAGCGTTTGTTTTACGCGCTCACTAAGAATATAACACATAAACAATGACATTGTTTACTTCAGAAAATGTTCACACATTATAAATTGTAACCAATTAGCGTGAAGCATTCTTGTGGTAAAGTGTGAAGCTATCCCTGGCTTCCAACCTCCGCTATGACAACAATGTATGAGCGCGTAGAACAAAGTCCTGCTAACGTGGGCGTCACGTCGTGGCACTAAATACGTCTAAACTAAAACTAATGGTAACTACTGGCTCTGAATGCGACGCGCCTGCACCGCAACACTAATGAGGCCAGCGGAGGACACCGCGGCCATACTTCGTGTATTACTGGTTAACAGTTAATTTGTATTTATTTGTAGTGACTTAGTATTTCCTAGCAAAATTGCATAGGAAGCACTGTGCTATTAGCAGTCATAAGTTTTTAAAGGTACTTTCACGCTAGAATTGTAATACGAGGCATGTGCTTTATGATGTAAGCATGACATGTAGTGCATGGAAGATATTAAGTATCTAGAATGATATCTGTAAATTCGTATCCCGAATTTACGTCGAAATGATTTGAAGCGAATGAACTGATAGTTATATAGCGAGCGTATAATTGCTATTCGCAAACCTTGAATTTTGGATTCCTCTATTTCAATATATATTACCTACGTCTACATTCAAAACGCAAGCAATTTAGTAGTAATGATACGCAAATGGGAATACCATTATCTGTAATAACGCATGAATCAACAGAACATTTCAATCTCGCTACCATGTGTGCGCATCGCTGACACTCGCGTAAAACACACAGCGTCTTTATTTGTTCGTTGTTCGTGGGAGCGTTAGCCAATCGCGAGCATTGTGAGAGAATCAATTGTATGCACTTTGAGAACGACACAACAATACGCCATTATTTATCATTGTATTTAGTTTTGGAAGTATACTCGTACAATGCATTTTTGGAAGCCAACAATTCCATCTTTTCTGGTAATTACTACGGCGAGCATCGTGTATTTGAATATAGTGTTAGAATATAATTAGTTAACACATAGCTCACAAACTTTGAAGTACGCTGCCATTAAACTTGCTAAATATTTTCAGAAAATGACTGTTTAGAACTTGTACTTATGGTAACTTCTAAAGGATTTTCAGTTAATCGAGGTTAATAGCCAACACAATTGTTCCGTGACTATCATTTACATCCCCAACATGACAAGCGAGTGACTTGTTACAATTGTACAACTTGATCAGAAGAAGATGGCAACATAGGATGAAGGTCGAGAGATGCGTCTCTCATCGTGCCTCTGTGCGGTGCGTCAAGGCCACAACCGAATGAAGTGAGAGGTCTAGAAGGGCGCTCACTAATTGCCCAATCATGTTAATATTATATACTCCTTACGTGAAGAAACTTCATGTGCACGAGACCCTGAGCTAACTACCAACTAGGATTCAATTCACACGCATGACATTTGCAGATGCACACAAAAATGCAGATAATTTAAGCGTAGATATTGGGTAAGTCGGCATGAATGAAAAAGCTTTTGGTGACGCTACTCGAGAAGCTCTGTGACCGATTGCAATGTGGACGGATGGGGAGGATGAAAGGCTGGCCATGACCTCGATCCACGAGTGCCAGATGAAGACGCGTCGTGTCGCGGAGAGCGAGGCCGGTGAGAGGTGAGGATGAGTGATGCGCGGATAGTGTAGTGTGTCGCGGTTGCAGCGTGTTGCACAACGTGCGATGTGGGTCAAGGTCACCGCGGGTTTACGCACGCCCCGTATACGGAAGCAGGCGGTACTGGAAGGGCTCCTCCTCACGCGGAGACGCTCCCGGCGAGTACGCGCGGCTCTGCTGCTCGTACTGCAGCTGCTGCGCTTGCTGCTCGCTCTGCGGCTGCTGCGCTTGCTGCTCGCTTTGCGGCTGGCTGTAGTAATTCTGCTGCTGATAATTCTGTGGCTCGGTCTGTTGCTGATTGTAGTAAATCTGTTCGTTCAAAAGCTTCTGCTGTTGCTCAATGTGCTGTTGTCGTTGCTGAAGTAGTTGCTGCTGCAGCAACAGTTGCTGGTATTCGTGTTGGTGTTGTTGCAGCTGCTGTGAGTGTTGCAGCCCCGGCAGCTGTTGTTGCTGGCTGAAACCTTCTTGCTGTTGGTTTTGCTCTAGTTGTTGCTTCTCTGCCTGTTCGAGTGATCCGTCTTCTTTGATGGTGAATTCCTTGGAGCTCTGTATGGAGACGAGTTGTTGTTCGGGCGGGGAGAAGGAGTCGGCGCGACGGTGCAGAGGCAGGCGCGCGGCGGTGTCTCCTGCGTGTAGCACGGCGGTGCCGGCGCGCAGCGGGCGTGGGGGGCGGTACGTGGTGGCATCGACGTGCGCTATGGGGCGGCGAGGGCGTGCGGGCGCGCGGTTTGTGCTGCTGCCCGCCAGCGCACTGTTGCGGCTCTGCAACAGGAAAGCTGCGCTCAGCTACTGCAGGAGCGGGCGAGGGACGGACGACGATGCCGAACTGACTGCCCACCCCGTAGGGATGAACCAAACTCTTCCCGTACACATAAATTCTAATTGAATCGAGCGATACAAGTAAATCGGTCACAGAGTCTATTAAGTATTCGCTATAACACCGTATTGCTGCATCAATGAATTTGCGTGATGAGATCATTACGAGCTGAATCCGTTGGTAACGCGAAGTTAATGGAATATTGAGTCAACACCGCCTGCCGCTAATATTTGCCACATTAAAAGCGGTGAAACGGAAATGTGCATTTGTGAAGCATAAAATTAATTCGCCATGATATACCTATTCTGCTAGAGAATTAGCAAGTGAAATGAAACCTTATTACTATCTTTTGAAACTCGAAGGTAAGGCAAGAACGGTGTCTGTTAGCAACACGATCCAAGGAGACTACGTATAGATGCTGCAATAAAGTTATCTCAAATCACCGTATATTTACATATTTTAGTTGGTTATGTGTAGCCATTGTGCACGTCAAAACAAACTGTATTATCGCTGTTCCTACGTAACCTGCGCATCATTACATACGTTCAGTGTTTACATAACGAGCAGTACGTAAGCGGTCAGAGGTCCGTGAGCGGGATCGACGGCCTCACGCTTCACTTTCCAAAGCGGCGCGCGCGCAGTTGTCGTCGCGCACAGAACCGCAGTGCCACATGCAGAAGAGTAGCTCTGAACAGCTGACGAGAGATGGAAGTAATGATAATGAAGCCAATGTCAAATACAAGTCAAACTTATCACCTCCCTTATTTGTTACAATGAAATGAAATTAAATGAATTACTTATTCTATAAATAAGACGTCAAAATCATTTTGGCACATCATGTTATTAGTTGACTAGCGTAATCTAATCCTAATCTTTGTTAATGTTCCCACTGCTGGGACTCAGGCCTCCTCTCTAGGAGGGGAAGTGGGCCGTAACCCATCGCCCGAGCCCGGTGCGTATTGGTGGATGTCACCTACCTTCAATGTAGAGTTGACTATTCCTATCTTCTTACTGACTTCCTTTACGAATTTTGTATGGATTATCTTGTTATTCTATCATTTTCATAATTAAATTAGTGCCACATGCAGAAGAGTAGCTCTGAACAGCTGACGAGAGATGGAAGTAATGATAATGAAGCCAATGTCAAATACAAGTCAAACTTATCACCTCCCTTATTTGTTACAATGAAATGAAATTAAATGAATTACTTATTCTATAAATAAGACGTCAAAATCATTTTGGCACATCATGTTATTAGTTGACTAGCGTAATCTAATCCTAATCTTTGTTAATGTTCCCACTGCTGGGACTCAGGCCTCCTCTCTAGGAGGGGAAGTGGGCCGTAACCCATCGCCCGGGCCCGGTGCGTATTGGTGGATGTCACCTACCTTCAATGTAGAGTTGACTATTGCTAGACTTCCTTTACGAATTTTGTATGGATTATCTTGTTATTCTATCATTTTCATAATTAAATTAGTCAACTTATCAAACTGTACTTTGGGATGACATCACAAAGGTGATGTACTTGAGTGCAACAATTATAGAGGAATAAAGCTAATGTCTATGAAAGCCTGGGAGAAAGTTATTGAAAGGCGACTGAGAGAAGAGAGAGACCAATTCGGTTTTATGCCGGGTCGTGGTACAGCGGATGCCATTTTTGCTATATGCCAGCTGTGCGAGAAATACAGCGCATAAAAACTTGCACATGGTTTTCATTGACCTCGAAAAGGCATACGACCGGGTACCTCGTGAGGTTCTGTGGTGGGTCCTTAAGGAGAAAGGTGTGCCTGGGAAGTTCGTGCAGTTGATCCGAGCGATGTACAGTCAATGCAGTACCCATGTCCGGTATACAGTGGGCACCACTGGCAGCTTCAATGTGGCTGTCGGCTTACATCAAGGGTCGGCTCTGAGCCCTTACCTCTTCCTGATGATAATGGACGCTCTGATGTCGGATATTCAGGAAGAGGCTCCCTGGTGTAAGCTGTTTGCCGATGACATTGTGTTGGTTGCCGAGAGTGGCCAAGAGGTCCAGAACATATTTGAGGTGTGGTGGCACAGACTAGAGAGTGTTGACCTGAAATTGAGTAGAACCAAAACGGAATACTTGTTCTGCGATTTCGGCGGTCTCTCCAATCCAGTGCCTTTAGCTCTCGCTGGAACGCCTATACCGATCTGCTCCGACTTTCGGTACATCGGGTCACTCGTCCAAGGGGATGGTGAGGTAGACCGGGACGTAACACATCGGATCAACGCAGGATGGATGAAATGGCGACAGGTCACGGGAACAACTTGCGGCCTACGAATGCCCCTCAAGATGAAGGGTAAAATCCGTGATAAGGCCTGTTATACTGTCATCAGAATGTCGGGCTGTAAAAAAGACGGATGAAAAAAGATTGCATGTAGTGGATATGAGAATGTTAAGATGGATGTGTGGTGTGACGAGAATGGATAAAGTGAGAAATGAGTATATTAGGGGAAGTTTGAAAGTGGCACCAGTGACTAAAAAGTTGAAAGGGAATCGTTTGTCATGGTATGGGCATGTGAAGAGGAGGGATGAAACGCATGTTACTAAAAGAGTTATGAGTTTACATGTGGATCGATGGGGAGGGAGAGGGAGACCAAAGAAAAGATGGATGGATTGTGTGAAGAGAGATATGAAGAAAAGGAAGTTAGTGATAGCATGACGAGTGACAGTGCAGAATGGAAGAAAAAGATGTGTTGCGCCGACCCCAAATAACACGGGACAAGAGCAGGAAGATGATGATCAAAATGTACTTTGTGTGTGTAACAAAGCGACACGTCAAATGTCACAGCACTACAAGGCGAGTGTTCTGTTAGAGTCCGCGCGGTGACCGCCGCCATGACACTCGGCTACTAGTGAACTTTAGCATTATGTAAGCACTCGGTAACGGGCTTTAAATGTTAAAGCTTCCGATGTTACGTTATCTAACTCTACGAGTAACAGTCCACTCTAGACGAATGGAAGTTAAGACTCGACATTGTTTCTATAATATGGCTTAATTCTTAATTCTTTATTGTACACAAAAACATAACAAAGCACACGGTGATACAGACAGTTCATGAACAAAGGCGATCTTAACTCAGCAATGAGTTTTCCCAGCAAGCCATCATATCATTTCATATCTTTCGCGTTTATTTTAACTATGTAACAATGCTAGGGATCGCTAAAAAAAATCTGCCGGTTTACAGAAAGTCCACAAAAGTACGGATACCATCTTTAAGGTTTTCAAAATTGTAGAAAATTCTATATAAATAATTTCTGGATCGTTAATCTTTCCCTATCTAAAGTTTATGAGCCAAAAATTAATTAACTCGAGCAATATTACTCCACATATAACGACGTGCACACGTTACACAGATCTTGGATCACATCCTGAACAAACAAATTAAGTTTATTGAAGCCGGAGCGGTTTATAGAGCAACTGCATAATTCACTACTGTGAGAGGACAAACAACGAGATAAAGACGAAACTGGGAGGGGCGACCTCGATTCTAAATAGGGAGATGGCATTTTTGGCAGTAAACGATACATTCTAGTGAAGTTTTAAATATAGTAGTGAATAATGTATTCTAATTGAATCAGCCATTACAATCATATTTAAGTGATAAGTGCTCATTGAAATTAATTAATGTAAAACCCTTGTAGAGAATGGGTGTGGCAGTGTCGCGTACTCGCGTAGCACTCTCGTAGCAGCCGCAGCTACGCCCGCGCTGACCCTATTCGCGACGCGCTTGGATCGCGTCCAATGCTACGAGCTACGGCGTAGCACCGACTTGTAAACTCAGTTGATTCAATACTCGTTCGTCGATTTCGTTCTAGTTTTTACATGTAGTTTAAATAACAATATGTTTGTATGTAACATTTAGACGAGATTTGCAAAGTGATTTTCTTGAACAGTGATTTTACATTATTTTCAACTCTCGACATACAGTTTTTTCACAAGTCATTCTCACAAGGACATTCTCAAAATGAAAAGTCAAGGCAATTCTTGACATTCTGCACAATATCATACGTTCTAAGTACACTCAACTTAGTCACAACTGTCTCATCACCATCTTCCTGCCCTTGTCCCATCTTATTTGGGCTCGGCGCAACACGTTTTTTTCTTCCATTCTATCCTGTCAGCCGTCATGCTATCACTAACTTCCTTTTCTTTCATATCACTATTCACACAATCCATCCATCTTTTCTTTGGCCTCCGTCTCCCTCTCCACCCAACCACATGTATACTCATAACTCTTTTAGTAACATGCGTTTCATCCCTCCTCTTTACACGACCATACCAAGACAAACGATTCTCCTTCAACTTTTCAGTCACTGGCGCCACTTTCAAACTTCCTCTAATATACTCACTTCTCACTTTATCCATTCTCGTCACACCACACATCCATCTAAACATTCTCATCTCCGCTACATGCAATCTTTTTTCATCCGTCTTTTTCACAGCCCAACATTCTGATCCATACAGTAGTAGTTAGTCACAACTGTCTTATTTTCAATAATTACCCGATTGCGATGAAAAACTTTCCTCGTATACTTAAATTATAAAATTCGCTTATTTTTGTTACAACACTGACACATATACAGTGACATGATGACTAGTATTGGTTCACTAACGACGAGTCAACAGCACCGACCTGCTAGTCGGCATTTTTGTATCAATTACCATCCGAACAGTAACGAAATGTTCTCTCATGTGCCGCACTCGCCCTGTCTGTGGTCACCTTTTTAAGGACTCAGCATGCAGATATACCAGAAATCGTACAATGTTTAAACCTTTGAAAATGATCTATCGTTATCTAGCGTGAAACCTTAACAGATAGACAAACAAATATATAAAGCTAAATGTACCTATGCTGAGTACGCTAACTATATCAAACATTGTCAGTAAAGACAAAATGTTGCTTATAACACTTTGCGGCTCGCAGGAGAATCGGCATGGCTAACAGCGCCATGTCCAGCTTGATAAAGTTAGGAGGGATCGCAACCTGTCCGTAAAGATCAAAACCCTTGTACGGACTCTAGTCCTATCGATCTTTTTATATGACGCTGACACTTGGACGCTAAAGCTGCAGACCGCAAACGCATTTGCCTTTGAGATGTGGTGCTGGAGGAGGATGCTCCGTATCCCTTGGGCAGCACAAAAAGAAACAACCTATATAGTTAGTTATACTGTTTTAAACAAAGCAAAGATATATAAAACAAAGATGCGTTAGTGTTCATAGCAATGATGTGTGTAAACGCAAAACAATGGATTTCACGGCGGCTGTTAGTGTGAAGTTGCGTAAGTTGCACGTCTCCATCTCAAGTGAGCGCCGCGTACGGAACAACGGGCGGCGTTACATAAAAACAATCGAGTAGCGCAAAGAGGAAACAGTTTTGTGGAACAATTACTTTAGTATTAAGAATACAGAGCGTCTTGGTCAGGGTGCTTCCTGAGACAAGCTTTGGTGAACTGTCACAAACATAATGTGTTGTATAACAGACAGCTGCGTAGCGGGCAGAACACACTTGAACATTAACCTAAAACTTTACCAAAAACTGTCTGTCATCCCATCGGATTGCAACTTGGCGACAAGAATAAAGTCCAGTACAACGATTCATATAAAATGTACTAAATCAATCGATCAATCTCAATTCACTAAACACGGCCTCTTCCAACTTGTACGAACTCGATATAATATTAATGCCCTCAATATTTCTGTGTTGTATTATTTCGTGCGACTTGTTCGCATCTGACGCCCGCGGGACGCACCCTGTACCCGTTCAAAAATTAAATCAAACACCCTTTACTTATTTATTGCTCTCTGCCCGAGAACACGCACATGATTTATTAAATTCGGATCTTTCCTATATAACAAGACACAACCCAAGAGAATATTTACCAATATCTCGGGCTGATCCAATTTTTGGGGAATTTGACGCCATAATCGCTATAAACGTGCCATAAAACCACAAAGGGACACATATAACAAAACTTAAATAAATTGTCGCCGTCGCCATCTTGGATTTTGATTGTGAGCACAAAGTTATGACCGACTCCCAACACCACCACAAGGACACCTGCGATGAAATGTATTGATTAAATTAAAAGTTATTGACATTCATGACCTTTCTAGAGATAAACTTTAAACTTTAATTGGTATAAAAGACTTTTCTGATCGATTGGCAACAAATAGTATTTTTTTTTATTGCACATAGTCTTCCAAACTGTATTTTTTTACAAAATCGCAAATCTATTACTCAATAATCTAAGATCATTTTTCTGTAGCTACAACGGTTAAGGTCATTTCAAAAATCCAAACAAAATTCTAACAAATCGGAAACACGTGACACCTACCACACGCACTGGGCCCGCGTGCTGAATTACAGCAAACATCCTCTCAGAGAGAGGAGACTGTGTCCCAGCAAAGAGAACATTGAAAGGCCGACTACACTACATAAATTTACCTAAAACTATAGCCGTAACGGAAAACAGATCGTATTTTGTTTATATTAGTACTACTTTTACACTGTGTTCCTGTGCAGCACACGCTCGCAGCAGGGTCAACGAGTTCATCTGCAATATGCGTAATCACAACTCGCCAGGCGGGATAAAGGTAAATGCCTGCTGCGCCGGAATATAATACCTTTAACTTTGTCCACTATGTGTCCGCCCGACGATGATCGGTCGACGTTTACAAATCCTCGACGTTGCACAACTTATCTCGGTTCTTTTTGCAAGCCATCTCTATGATCTGACGAAATTTTCTTAACTTCATTGAATTCGCAACTCTATTTGTATAAAATAAGGTTTTAATTCACGTGTGGGAAGAGTAGTAAAGATTTTAAGCACCGCTTATACTCGTAAAGTGTATATGGTTTCGTAATCGGTGGGTGAAATTAGATCTTTCATAAGTTTGGTAAACACTGATCTGTAGGTAGTGATAGTTACTGTAGCAAGTAGAACAAGATGTTCTAGTGAAGTTGTAACGAAATATGTAATGTTTCCACGCCGGCCGGCGTCCGGTCGTGCACGAATATTAAACGCTGCCAATGATGACAACTACTTCAAGGCGACTCGTGTCGACAGCGACGGATTTGTCAAGTGCTTCAAATGATATTAGATGAAGAGGTAAGTTTGTTTATCGTATTGTGTTTCTTACCACATCATCTTCAAATCTTAGAGCTCTCATGAAACTCTGAAGCCAGGAATTTTTTTCTTAAATATACTACATATGTAAATCTTCTTATGCAAATCACTCAAATTGTTTCGATCGCAGATTATAAACTGATCTGATGCGTCACTAATTATATCTAATTATATATCTACAGATTCAAAATAGCTCTGTTCCATGTTCAGAGGAGACATCTTAACTTAGCGAATAAGTAAAACATGAGGCGTCCGCCGGGATAATGACTTCGGTGTAAAGTAACAAGTTTATCTAACGTTGCGGTCGTCACTCGGCGGCTGCAATCTGTGTCGCCTCATCCGAATTAATTACGCAACGTGGCCGTGCCCTGACACCCCCCCCCCCCCCCTCGCTTCCCCGCCACCACACCGCGCCGCCCTCCGCGGCACAACTCAATCATGCTCATCACTTGGTCATCTCGCCGTCGCACATTTACACTGATTAGGTACATTTGCTATCTTAAAAAATATATTTTAACAATAAATTTGAAAGATCATGTCTAATAGTGTAACGTGTGTGTAGTGGTTTACATAATAAACATATCAACGAAACGCATACACAGAGGTGTTAAAAGGAAAACAGGAAACAATAAAATTAAAAATCCAACTAAGATTCAGGGTAACCTATCTAATTATAGTTTAAATATTGATTACTGGATTCTTAATTAGGCAATACTTTAGAGTCTAAGGTATCCTAATTGCCAACGCAATGATACATCACATTACTGTCATAAACATCAGCCGTGTACGACAGCTGTCACTTAGAAAATATGTATAAATGTATCGCGCACAACTTTCGCCAAGAGAAATATCATTTCTGCGAAACGACGTACCATTAGTGATCAATCTGCTGCGACTGCACTACATGAGTTATTTTCAGCGACCGCATGTCATAAGACCGAATCTAATGTGACTCATCAGCTTGATGGTCAAATGTATTATCGTGTATTTGATACGATTTGATTTGATTTAGTAATTAACAATAAGTATTAATTAACTCTTAACTGAAGCTATTGTCATTTGTAAGGGAGTTCTCTAACACTAGTAACACAAATCTAAAAGGTCTCCGCGTTGTATAAGAACAAAGACAAGCTGTGGGTGACGCCGGTAAATTACGAGACAATGTGCGCCCGCACCGAACCTATGATCCTTGCTATGACTACTCACAAGCTTCTCTCCTCTCGGTAGTCAGCTGCACACACACACACACATCTTATCTTATCTTGATGTGGGGCTGGCCTTAAAACCAGAGCACTTTGACCCTTCTGGATCTTTTGTGCTAGTACACACACACATACTTGTTACCGGTTTTCAATCTAATGTCGTAGAAACACAATTTGACAACAATAACAATGACTACCGGATATTAGTGTGAAGCACACATTACATTCATCGTATTTCAAAGGTTTATCAATTTGTTATATAAAGAGTTCTGTGAGTTACTTTATTAACTAGCATTAATCATTTATAATGCGAATACTTTATTTGGTTAATCGTAGTTTGTATGTACCTTTTCGAGAAAGAGATCAATAGTCGAATCCAACTCGGCTGGGCAGCATTCGGGAAGCTGCGTGGTGTCTTCTTGTCCAATATACCACAGTGTCTCAAGACAAAAATCTATGACCATTGCCTGTTGCCAGTGATCACATGGCTCCGAAACGTGGTCGCTTACAATGAGCCTCATCAGAAGGCTTAAAGTCACTCAAAAGGCAATGGAAACGGCCATGCTCGGAGTTTCCCTTCGTGATCGCATCAGAAGTGAAGATATCCACAGGAGAACTAAGGTTACAGACACAGCCCGAAGAATCGCCAAACTTAAGTGGCAGTGGGCAGGGCACATTGCTCGCAGAACAGATGGTCGATGGGGACGAAAGGTTCTGGAGTGGCGACTACGTACTGGAAGACGCAGCGTTGGAAGGCCTCTCACAAGGTGACTCCGATGAATGCGAGACGCACAGGACCGGTCACTGTGGCGACATTTGGGGGAGGCCTATGTCCAACAGTGGACGTCTTTCGGCTAAAATGATGATGATGTATCTTTTTGTTTGTGTGATAACCTACTAACATACTACATGCTACTTACATAGAATAGATTACGACCCTTTTGCTATCGTACAAATAGATATCTTATTAAGTTATGTTTCAGTACAATGGACTCCCATCACTAGCGCCAGTGACCTATTCACGTCACCTAGCTGCAAGATTGTTCGATCGCAGGATATGTGTGCCTACGTCATGAGTGACGTCACTTTGCTGAAGCGACTTCCGAATTATTTGTACGTCACGCCAGCTGAGCGAGATTGCGCTCCTGACATCATATACATATAGATCATGTATCGATAGTTTTCCTGACGTCATTGCGCTCGGAGGGAGCGGAATGACGTCATCGATACATTTGTACAGAAACACTGAAGAAACTGCGTTTAAGAGTGAGTGAGACGATTTCATGCACTGTTGGATGTTTGGTCACTTTTTTTATTATGATTATTTTTATTGTACTTTTGAGTACAATATTGACTGTTCTACACTGTCCTTACATAATATCTACTAATACTGTAATAAATGGAAATATTGTAAGAAAAACTTTTTTTTTTAAAAGAGTAACCATGGATTTTCTTGCCGGTTCTTCTCCATGGGAAACGACCAATTTGGAACCGTGCACTTGCTTGCTGCTGCTTCTGACGTTTTATAAGTGCCCATGTGGCCTATGTGAAATAAAAATATTTTTGATTTTGATTGATTTGATCAGGGTTCTAGATAAACGGGAAGTACTCTGTGGGTTTTGATTTCCTTGCGAGCTTCTTAGCTGACTTGAATATAAATTCAGCTTATCTCCACCCTAAAAATATCGCAATAGGAACATATGGCATTCACATAATCATGAGCCGCAACTTTGTTCTACACGTTTGCTCTGGAGTCCATTGGTCACTGTACTGCGGGTCCGCGCGGGGCACGGAAGACCTTACTGTGTGCAAACAGGCCACGCTACTATGGACGCGAGCGTGCGAGCGAAAAAGACAGGATGATTACCCGTGCACATTTATTGCCGCCGACCTCAAGTTTTGGATGTAATTTTGGTTTTTGTATTTTGGGTAATTTCTATTGGTTAATAAAATATTATATGTAGGAAGATCTTCCACAATTCGAACGACTAGCTAAACTAGGTGAGCAGGCCCATTTTAGAAATAAAGGTTGAAAGCTATCATCAGTAGTTTCATTCACTCCTAAGCCTAACATTGAAGACCCCCAAAAGAAAATGTCGCAAGAGAACACAGGAAAAGGAAGCAGAACAGTGAAGTCGGAACCCCACTTATCTACAATTTCCGTCCAATCCAGACTATTACCATTCTGGAGAGAGATTCCACGAGCCTGTTTTATGCAGCTCGAAGCCTTCGTGGATCCTCTGAAGACTTCGGATGACCAAAAATTCCGTTACGTCCTGCAACAATTACAAACCACCGACCTACAGCACATTACGGACATTTTGTATAACCCGCTTGCAATATACAAATATATATAGCTGAGAAGAATAGCCTACTCACCGTGCACGATCAGACAGACGTAAAAAACTTCCAGAAGCTTATCAGTGGTCTGGAATTAGGTGAGCAAAAACCCACATAGCTGCTGCGAAAAGTGCGAGGATTGGAAAGTGGCAAAATAACAGACGAAGGATTGAAGATATGTGCTAACCTAATGGCTCAACCCCCTACCCACAGGCGACAGTTGCTGTACTATCCACAACTTCGCAGAAGCCAATAATGTGAGCAATTTAAAAATTTGCTACGCCGTAGCATTACCGTAGCACTTCTGTAACACGCGCTACGAGTTTGTTAAAGATGTCTATATCAAGTTTCATTCAATTGCTTAGCTTTAATCATAAAAGCAATTTTAGTGAACATTAAATAACTGAACATCGCATCTGTATGTCAAAGTGGCTCGATCGTCAGATGTGGAACAGTACAGGCACATTGAATTAATAATGTATTCACCATTTGCTTATTTGTTGTTTAACAAAGGATTGTGCCCCACAATAGGAATTACTCCTGTATCGCGGGTGCATTCACAAAACACAGACCCTGAACAACTATGTTTAGTTTATACAAATATTTGTTCCGTATCCAACCCTTGACCAGCAGCGCAGCAGCCAATCGTTCAACCATTGCGATTTTTCATAATTGTTCAGCATGGAGCTACAGTTAATCTGTATTGATTGTTGCGTTTAACGCAAGACAGCCGCCAATGAGTCCAACAGGACGTCATGCAGCTCGCACTTTACTGACAATGTACCTACATGAACCAGCGGGTTCAGGACCCAGTGACTGACGGATTTTAATGATATAGACTAGTGCTTGACTGCGATCCCACCTGATGCTAAGCAGTGATGCAATCGTTGATGGTGAAGAGCACTGGTTTATTAAGAGCCTATTTACTCTAGCCTTGAAGACACCTAAATTATAATCGGACGGGAAGACCGCAGCAGGCAAATTATTCCAGTCCTTCAATGTACGCGATATAAACTACGAGATGAAATGCCTAGATCGGACCGTAGAGGTGTCAACAAGACGTAAGAGTAGGTCAGTCGTAAAGGTTACGCTTCTTTGTTATCTTGCAGTAATTTGAAAGGAAATGTTTAACACTCGTAGCTACATCATCGTTCGCTTTCCCTCTTCCTAACACACGAGTGCGGTGGCACTTGCTCTCAGCTTATTGCACAACTCTCTGACTGTTGTCGTCGCAGTACTCAACCACAGTCACACTCATCATTATGATTACTATTGTGGAGTTGTTTATTTAGTCCAATAAAAAATAATGTTTTTGAAAAAGTGAGGTCTAGATCTGAGAGAAAGGCATAAAGGAGGATTTATTATTCCCTAAATCCTCCTTTCATACATAATTTTCTTATACTTTTATAGAAAATGCGTGATGTTCTTAACTACTCAATAGAGTAACTTGACCAATCTGTACACACCATATGGACTTCATGTATTCTACTTAAGGGAAGCCAACTCGAGGTACATTTTAATACATTCGCTTTTATGTGATCATGATGTTATTACACATCTTTCTCCAGATATTTTGGATACACAGATATCTTGTAGATATTATCTAGGCTTCTGTAGAAATCAAAACATAAATTTGTGTACAACTAATTCAGTAAAACCTCTGATAATCATTATTTTATGTGAACTTTGGCCCTCCTTAATCTACGTATATGCTTGCTCATTTATTCGAGATTTTGAATGGCGACAATTATTCTCAAAAACTTTTAAGGTCTTTAAAAAAATCCGTATTTCCTGTAACAAGTTTTGTGAAATATTCGAGTAAATCTCGGAATTACCGAATGCCAACAGAATTTTCAGGCATTCTCTCTCTTTTTTGCGTTGCCTCTTCATCAAATATTGCGTTGGATTGCGTTAGATGAAGCAACAAGCTTTTAAACCATGCTCGACGTTGAGGATAGGCGAGTGGGGAAGGGGCCCTCTTAAGAACAATTTAGTCCAGTATGTGCACATTACTTCAAACAAAGCATACTTCTTGTTTCTTGGTTCCAGTTCTAGCCCGAGTCAACACGGATGCGGATATCACGTTCGCAAACACGTTCAAGTTATTTAGAATAAAATTGTTCAATAATATCTGTACAACGTCATTTCATACATCAATTTCATATGTATTGTTCTGAAGTAGTAACTTCGTCGTTTAGAAGACGAAGATCAAACCTTTACGTGATGATGTTTTCCTTATGTAAACGTTCAACCATCTACCTAGACTAGCCTCTCATTGCACGACTTGCCAGCTGTAGTTGCTGCAACGGTTAGGTTGAGCATTGTTTATCAAATTCTAGGGTTCTATTTAAAAATGTAATAGATGTCGTAAAGATGAAATGCTGTAAACATTTGAAATTGAACCTAGCTGTTCTGAGCAGCACGGAATAGAAAGCTAATGGAGTTCTAATCAAAGGATCATACATAATCCGTTTAGTTTTGCGATACACCAATTATTTTGATAATGACATTTTTTCTACTTAATCAACTATTTTTTAAATATTTTCTTGCGTAAACAAACAACATATGCAGTTTAAATTTGTAGTTTATAGAAGTTCATTAGCTTCTTACTCTGGTCGCTCTGTAAAGCATGAGCTGTAGCTTGTGTAGACATACCTGCGGCGAGACGCCGAGCATCTTGAGGCTGGGCGGCACGTTGCCGAGCGCGGCGCGCGGCAGCGCCACGTGCCCGAAGTTTACCGTGAAGGCCTCGCACCACACGCCGAAGTGCCCGATGTCGAACACCGTCAGCTCCTGCCGGGGAGTAGCATAACTTATAAAACTACTCATTACTCTTTTAAATATACAACTCAACACATCAGAATCTCCAAAAGTAAATCTAATCTAATCTATCAGAGCATCAGACCTAGTCCTAATCCTAGTTTATATTAATGACCTTCCTTACATGATGGCTAATTCATCCGATATAATTCTATTTTCTGATGACACTTCCCTGATTTTTAAAGTAGATAGGAAAGATGTGGATTTCTTGCACGTCAACGAAAGTCTGGCTGTTCTTTCGAAATGGTTCGCAGCTAATAATCTTTTATTAAATGCGAATAAAACTAAATGTATAAAGTTCTCATTACCGAATGTCCCTTAAGTTGGCGCCAATCTAATATTTGATGGCAATAAACTTGATGTTATTACGGAAACTGTGTTCTTAGGTATAACTATCGATTCTAAACTGCAATGAGGCACTCATATCAGAACTCTTTCAGATAGATCAAGCTTAGCCGCATGTGTAGTAAAAAGACAATTGTGTAAGGCAGTTGACAGATGTAGCCACAGCTAGGTTAGTTTACTATGCTTATTTCCACAGTATTATGTCTTATGGTATTTTACTGTGGGGGTCTGCCGCTGATGCAGACTCAATTTTTATATTGCAAAATTGAGCAAACCGGGCTATTTATAAAATGAGTCCTTGCGAGTCCCTCAGAAATAAATTCAAAGAAATCGATATCTCTCTCTCTGCCTTCACTTTATGTCTTAGAAAGTATTTTGTTCATGACATTCGCTAAAACCTAGAACTCTTCAAAATTAGAAGCGATTTTCATAACATAAATACGCGTAGTAAACACGAAATTGTATTACCTAAATGAAGATTAGCTAAGACCAGCAAGTCATTTTTAGTAAACAGCATACTCTTTTATAACAAGCTTGCAAAGGCGGTGACTGAACTTAGCGAGGGAAAGTTCAAAACCCATATTAAGCGTATCCTAACCAAAAAAGCGTATTACAAGGTTAGACTATGTCGTCGACACGCTTGTTTGGCAATAGCTGCTTCTACACATGTGGCCCCGTGATAACTCATAATATTGTGTAAATGTGTCTAATAACTTCTCCACATTTGTTGTAATATATACTTTTTTTTCTAACACATTGCTTTTGCAATATTTTTGTACACCACCTGCTCGCCCTTTATATGTCATACAACCATCACTTAAAGCAAGTCATTCTGTCCCTAGGGAGATAATGCAGCAATGGGCGATCCCTAGAGGGAATAATTAGATTTGAATTTGGACCGTCAAAAACCGTCAACATTAAGTGAATTAAAATGTACGTGCATCAAACAAGTTTATTCAAAATTCAAACTGGCCACTAACAAAAAAAAGTAATTACAGAGTTCCCAGCTTTATAGAAAATTAAAGCTATAGAATCTAATAGTGAATTTTTTTTTTGTTTCAAATCTTTATACATGTTGAGTAATAGTTAAAATTATCTTGTAAATAATACTTATATTTCTCTAATTTAAGATTTGTTTTGCTAAATTGTCTTTTAATTATCTCACAGATGGTGTAAAAAGTAAAGTAACCAACACGGGGATAAAGCTGTCTTTGTCTTGAGCGGTTCAAATTCCTCACTTCACTCAGGTTTCTTTATTAACTCCCTCGCATTGCTCGGGAGTTACTTAAATTAATCCCTCACTGACGTTCGTGATTAAAATTAGCAACCTTAGTTTCGTTCGGAATTCAACATGCCGCCCGCGACTTAAATACACTGCTTTATCCCCTAGTCACATAATCTATTATTGTATTATTAGACCCTGACTACCATAAATTCGTTAGTAATTTATCTTGTTTACGTCTCATTTATTGATAGTTGTAATTATTTATTTTCCTTGTTTTTTTTATATAGCCTTTTTTATACTGTGAATGTGAGAACACTGTAGACTTCACGAAATCTTAGATTACTTCCTATTACGACTCATTTTTTATTATGATTATTATTTTTGTACTTTTGAGTACAATATTGACTAGTCTACACTGTCCTTACATAATATCTACTAATACTGTAATATCGAAATATTCTAAGAACAAATTTTTTTTTTAAAGAGTATCCATGGAGTTTCTTGCCGATTCTTCTCCATAGGAAACGACCAATTTGGATCCGTGCACTAGCTTCTGACGTTTTATAAGTGCCCATGTAGACCTATGTGAAATAAAAACTTTTAAATTTTGTTTTTTTTTTAATCCTCTGAACGACGTACTTCTAACTATCGGTCATCTATAGCCTATACTATTTTATAAAAGGGAAAGATTTGTATTTTTGGATTTTCGTTTGTAACAAATAAACTCAAAAATTACCGGAACCCATTTTGAATTTTTTTTTTACTCAGAGGAAAGCTACTTAATCTCGAAGTGACAAACAACCCACGGGAGCGGAGCACTAACTAAAGTAAATCCGCGGGGGACAGCTAGTATTTCCAATAAATACCCAACTTTAGCATCTAGAGTGAGTTGGCTAAAGTAGTTTTTATAAGTAATAAAGTTGTTTTTAAATTGTTTTTAAAATAACACAAAGCTTAGTAGTGCAGCAGGTAGGTGCGAGTGCGTACCCCGGGCAGCGTCAGCACGATGGTCTTCTTGTCGTACTTGCGCAGCGGCGCCTCCTTGCCGTTCTCGTCGGGGATACGGATGCCCTGCGGGGAAGGCTTGTCTCCGCGCCCCACCCAGAACTTCGCATCTGCAACAACAATACATCTTAACCAACAAAGTTTGCGCATAAAAAATGAGATACCATTACCCACATATCTCATACCTCTCTCCTCACGTTTTTTTTTTCTTCATTTGTTTTATTATCAAAGCTTTAACAATACCTACTAACTCGTTTCGTTGATATATTTTATATTCTCTTTATCTAAACAGAATTAAGCAAATAGAATTATCTTAATTCCTCGTATATATTTCACATTTAATCATTTTTTAATTGTTATAAACTAGTGTTTGACTGCGATCCCACCTGATGGTAAGTAGTACAATTTCATGAAAGCCGACATAATTCACAAGGTTGGCACGCCTTCCAAAGCATTCAAAATCAAAATATTCACCACACGAGAATGGCTCGTGTGTACGGGCGGCGTCAACCCGAGCCCCTCATCGCCCGCGCATTACTCAATTCTAATACTTCAGATGTAAGTCCACCACTCACCATCGCAATAGCTTGCACTTATAAAATATTTGTACACTCAAGGTAATCATTTTTACAAGATACACTACGTTAATTTGAAGTCTTATAGCTATTCCATACGTCTAGCATTTTGTTTTGTATCGCCAATTTAAAATTTCCATAATTTATAATCATGCCTAACGAGTACCGTCCCCGGGTTATCCTGTAATGGACGCCAGAGATTAACTATTGTATTTGTGCGCGCGTGCGGAGAACTTCAAGAGTCGAGTTTCTATGATGAGTGTCAGGTGCTCTAATGTGGCATCGCATTCACGAGGCCGCACCGTGCGTCCTTCACACTGACATATTGGTTCCGCGCAGCAAGTCGCGGCGGTTGGCGGCCTGGCGGGTGACACTCTCGCTGACGGATGCGACTATTACGTGTTATGACTGTATCTGATCGTGTTTTTGTGGGGAGGCTCCTACGAGCTCCCCTCTGAACGGGGAGATTAGCTATCATAATTCAGCTGCTCAGGAAAATGCTTCCGTCGTATGGTTGTTGTATTGTTGTATGTTTCATATAGAGTTGAGAACTGCAATACATTACGATTAGACCGAGTAACAACTAGCAGTACGTTCAGGAGCCGCGAGTCCTCGACGCGTGGCGAGGCGCACTGACATTCCAATCGCTAGTGATTTTCCTATTGTACCCACACTCACAAAATAGACACAACTTCATAAAATACTTGGTTTCACATATATCTTATATTTTATGAGGTCGCACATGAACTGGAGGCTGGATTATTATCTCAATTTTCATAATTAATAATTTTTGGCGAGATGCATTATTGGTATTCGTATATCTTGCACAAAATATATTGCTATGCGCTGGATTTAAATCTTGCCATTAATAGCTTCTAATTTACATTGATCTCACCATGATTCATGTTAATATGGTTCTCTTGTCATCATCATCTATTTAGTCATTTAAAGTTGTTCTAAATTGAAAAAGGCTGATACTAGACAGCTGACTGTTGGGTGCCCACCCAACAGTAATACATTCACAATAAATATGAACAATGAGCCATCATTGTTCATATTTATGCTATTTGTGTCATAAAATGTGTAATGTATCAAAATGCAGCTCGCACTCGTGCGAATGGCTCGTCAGTTCCATACCCGCGCGTGTGTTACGGCGAGGACACACCGCGGTTAATGTCATGGTGCGCTGACAAAGTGGCGCCGCGATCACTTTTGTACCTTTATATTGCGGAAGAGGAACGCTATTCACGAGATGATGTCACAAGTAATGGAGCTCTTGTAATCTTTTGAAAATTGAGAAGAAAATACGACATACAATATTCAGTGGAAAGCTTTCCGTTGTTTTCAGCAAAATTGCAGCAGCACGACGTGTGACGGTTCTGCCACCCGCGGCCGACTGTTACTGCTAATATGCACATTATGGCCGTTAAACTGACGCGGCTTCATAAAAATCATATCATCACCTAGATCAATCAGTGAAAGTGAATCGGTGTCCATCACCCGTACGTTCACCTCTCTGATAGTTTGATCGGTACGTAAAAGAAGCTACTTAAGTCTTGAAAAGTTACGTTTACGTAGTAATGAAACGAAATAATCTACCAAGTGAAAGTACCAATATACGTTTTTTTAGTGGTCACACCTTTCCAGCATGTACCAACCGTGTATCTCGTGTTAAATAATAAATTACTTTTTGTACCTAATATCAGAAATAAAAAGTTAAACGTCCTAATAGACGTGACACTACCGCACGGCGCGACCTCGCGTCTCATGCATATGTAGGAGGCGTTTAATCGCGCGATGTGCTGATAATCTGCGCGCGATTTATGCGTTCACGAGAAAGATTTATTGCGCCTAACCGCGTGTCGCGCAACTGTGCTACTCAAGCCTTATCGCTATTTAATATTATTTGTATAATTTATCAGACTTAGACTTTATTTGAGTGCATTGTTGTGATTTGATGAAGTACGCGTAAGTTGCGTAACGTGACTTGGATGTAATCTAATTAGTCCTGTCAAATTAGACCAAAAAATGGGGGTAAGGTTACAATAAGTCGCACCCAGTTGAAATTAAGTATGATTGTTAAAAACACCATCATAAATGAAATGTACAAAGTCCTCACCGATCCGACAAACTCGATGCAAAAAATAAACTCGATGTCAAAGGTCACAAAAACGAGTTGTTCGCGATTTTCAGTGAGACGGTAAGTTTTATCACAAATTTAGCTCAGACAAAAATCGTAGATCAGATAATTATCTACAAAAATGTTTCAGTACTTTTTTTCCTCAAAGCCACCGTTTTTGAGATATATATATGATTCAAATAGTTGAAAGAGGTCATCGTCATAATATGCACCCGTTTTCACTCCACCTTTGAGGTAGTGAATTTAGCGCGTTTTTAGGGTTCCGTGCCTCAAAGGGTAAAACGGAACCCTTATAGAATCACTTTGTTGTCCGTCTATCTGTCTGTCTGTGTCTGTCAGTCTGTCTGTATGTATGTCTGTCAAGACCCTTTATCTCAAGAACGCGTACTTTAGAGTTATCGAGTTGAAATTAAAATCATACGCAAGTCTGCAATATCTATATTGACTATAAAAAAGTACTGAAACATTTTTGTAGATAATTATCTGATCTACGAATTTTGTCTGAGCTTATTTTATGATAAAACTTACTGTTTTGCTGAAAATCGCAAAAAACTTGTTTTTGTGACCTTTGACCCCGAGTTTTTTTCCCAGGTGTTGGATCGATGACGACTTTTTAGGTTTCATTTATAGTGTTTTGAACAATCCTATCAATTTTCAGCTCGGTGCGAATTATTGTTACTGTGGATGTCTAAGTTGACCGGACTAAATGTGAAGCGAAAGATATTGACGTAGTTTGTGATTTATTAGTTATCATGATCACTAACGCCAACTTAAAAATAGTAAATTACATTACTTAATTAAATTATACCTTGGCTGGTCAGACCTCAAAATAATTTCGATTATAATGATAATATTTCAGATTAATGTTTTAGTTTTTTTTTTGTAACCGTTACTACTGATTATGCTGCTGCTATTGAATTGAAATTGCGTCCTTTTTTAGAATTTTAATTATTTTATCATCAATGTCAAACATAAACTCTCTGAGCAACTCTCTTCATGCAACTCATCACAAGCACAGCATACCAACCGGCACCTCGGGACGCTCGGAGCTCGCGCGCCTCCTGCCAGTTGTCCTCACAGAGAGGCAGCCTGTGACCCAGCGGCGGGAACGTTGCCGGCTGAGCAGGCTCACACAGTCATAAGATGGACGCTTCTTGCAGTTGTTTTCAGATTCATCATTATCATCATCATTTCAGCCAAAAGACTTCTACTGTTGGACATAGGTCTCCCCCAAGTGTCGCCACAATGAACGGTCTTGTGCATCTCGCATTCATCGGATTCCCGCAACCCTTACCAGGTCATCGGTTCACCTTGTAGAAAGCCTTCCAATGCTACGTCTTCCGGTACGTAGTCGCCATTCCAGAACCTTTCGGCCCCAACGGCCGTTCGTTCTGCAAGCAATGTGCCTTGCCCTATGCCACTTAAGTTTCGGTGATTCTTCGTGTTATGTCGGTAACCTTCCTGTACCTGCGGATATCCTCATTCCTGATTCGATCATGCAAGGAAACTCCGAGCATAGCCCTTTTTTTGTTTCGGAGCCATATATCATCACTGGCAACACGCACTGGTAGTGACTTTCGTCTTGAGACACTGTGGTATATTGGACGAGAAGATACCGCGCAGCTTCCCGAGCGCTGCCCAGCCGAGATAGACCTACCCAACTGGACCGTTTGTCCTAGGTAAACATAGTCGTCCACAACTTCGAGTGTAGAGATCCTCCGATCTTAATAGGAGTGGGTGCTACATGGCTGTTTACCATGACTTCGGTTTTGTCCATGTTCATTTTAGGTCCCACTCTTTCGGAAGCTCTACTGTGGTCATCAATCATTGTACTGAGCTCCTCCGTAGTCTCAGCCATGACTACTATGTCGTCAGCAAACCGAAGGTGAGTGATGTACTCGCCATTGACATTAAAGCCTAACCCTCTCCATTCCAGAACCTTGAAGATATCCTCCATTGCTGCCGTGAATAGTTTCGGAGAAATAACGTCTCCCTGCCTCACGCCCCGCTGCAAGAGCATAGGTTTCGAGGTCTGGTCTTGTAGTCGGACTGACATAGTGGCGTTTTTGTACAAACACTTCAGCACTTCGATGTACCGATAATCAATTTGGGACCGTTGGAGAGACTGCAGTACAGCCAAAGTCTCAATCGAATCAAAGACTTTCTCGTAATCCACAAACTCTAAACAGAGAGTCTAATTATACTCCTCAGTCTTCTCTATAACCTGACGCAGTGTATGAATGTACCTTTTCGAAATCCGGCTTATTCGGGAGACTGGAAATCGTCGAAACTGCGCGCGAGACGATTCGTGATAACTCTGGAAAACAGCTTGTAGACATGGCTCAGAAACGAGATGGGTATCGCCATTAAAGAAAATGATTTTTCTTAAAGAAGAGTGTCACCACGCCTCTGCTCCAAGCCTGTGGCGTTTTTCCCTCAAGTATGACGGAATCTAATAGCTTCTGAAGGGCCTTTAGGACCGGTTTTCCACCCGCCTTCAGGAGTTCGGCCGTAATTCCGTCCTCACCCTTCGCCTTGTTGTTTTTCAGCTGCTTCAGAGTCATTCTAATCTCGTACAGGCTGACGTCCGGGATATCTTCGGTATAGTGTCGAGCCAATCTAGCTCTTGGATCGTTTGCTAGATTTGCAGCGGGTTTAGTGATAGACGTATATAACTGTCCATAAAAAGCCTCGATCTCTCCCAGAAGCTCCGATTTGGCAGATATCTCTGCCATCGTCGGTCTTCAGTTTCGTGAGCTGGCTCTGCCCAATAGACAATCTCGTGCAAATACTTTAGAGCCCTTATTCCGCTCAATTGCATCCTTAATCCTTGCGGTAAAGGTCGCGGTTCAGAGACTTGACTTTTCAGATTTCCTTTGATCAATATATTTGGAATGAGTTATAAAGGGATTTTACTCAATGTTTCTATTTCTTCACCTAATATATTTCCATTATAATCCGTTTGTAATGAGGAGAATACGTTTTTATCTATTTGCTTTTTAAAAAAGTTAATTCTTGCAACGGAATTGTATAACAGTTATTCCAACCAATTTTGCTAAAATTTTACATGTATGTACGTTTAGTCTGGATGACAATGTACGGGTAGCTGAGTAACCGATACGGCAAACTGTCAAAGACGGTGGAACAACTATTTTTAATTCATCCTGTGGGTATCAAATGAAGGGGTTTGCTGAGTGGAAAACAAATTTAAAAAGAAAATGATGATGAGTGTACATACCGGGCGCCTCGCCGTCGTAGGAGAAGTTGGGCACGAGCAGCGTCTGCGCGTCCACCACCACCACGGGGTCGGACGACACGCCGTGCACGCCGCGCAGCGCCGCCACCTTGGCGGGCCGCGGGTACTCCATGTCGCGTGGAATCGTTACGTCACCGAAGTTCACCTGCAGGATAACACTTTCAATTAAACCACTTGCCTTTTTCCAACTACACTGAGGTCGGTCTACAGTCTAGCCGGATTCAATTAGATTTTTAGACACCAGTATTTTACACGGAGCCGTATGCCAGTGGGAGCGACTATCTCCTACCTGTTGTAAATGGTCACCCCAGTGACATGTAAAGTTATACTACAAATGCGTTGCCCGCACTCAGAACTGGAAAAATAAAATGAAGATAACTAACCACATCTCATTTAGTCGCGCACTGACCAGTGTCGGAAAGACACGTCACATAAAATTACTTCGTGTCCAATAATTTGATTAATTAAAAAACAATATTATCCCAAACTCAGTTTAGTTTTCTTCGATGGGGCAAGTGGTGGCCCGTGCCGTAGGAAACTTTTGAGCGTACTGCAGCCAATGCCGCTTAACAAACGATGTATATTCGTTTTATCGTACTAAAGGTCGTATTTTGGACACGCTACGATAGTGGCGATAAGTGACACACCACGATGCGGTCTTTGAGGTGTGGAGAGACACCAAGGCGTTCTCACTTGGGGCTGACCTCTTGCGTCCAGCTCTGGTCGAACCCGTGGTACCGAGCAAAAGAGATTGGAAAGAGTCGCCTCCTTCTGCGAAGCAAGTGTTTGTACGAGAACGCCACAATATCAGTTCGACTTCCGAACCGATTCTCGAAACCTATCTTTCTGCAGCGGAATGTAAAACAGGGAGACGTCATTTCTCCGAAACTAATTACTGCTGCAATAGAGGATGTCTTCTAGGTTACGGTTTGGAGAAGGCTAGGCATTGAATTCAATAGCGACTATAACAATCACCTTCGGTTTGCCGTCGACATAGTAGTCAATGCTGAGACTACGGAGGAGGTCAGTACAATGCTCGATGATCTAAGTTAACGAACCAGTAAACATACAGGATGCAGATGTTGCGTGCAAAACCTCTTCAACATCTAAACCATCTGACTTGTGACCTACGAACGACTGTTTGTAGAAGCGGCGAGTGTCGTAAACTGTTGCTGGTCAGTGTGTTGATCGGTCTCTAATCACGCCTCTATTTCGTCGCGGAAAGGGTTGTTTTTGTAGCCCAAGAGACTCTTCATGCAATTGATCTCACTGAATCTAGCTGAATATTCATAGTTCGCTGTGGTAAAGCGCACACACTTCACATGGCTTAGATGAACCCTTGCATGGGTTCGTCAACTTATTGTCAGTGTATGTTCGAGGAACATGGTACGGGAGGGAGCTGGCACCACCGGATATAAATATGATCGAAATTCATGTAAATCGGCCTTTGTGTTAGTAGGTTACGTTTAGATAGGAGAACCTTGTTCGTTCAATAATTTAATCACTAACGCTTTTTGTATTCCAGAATCCTTTAGCTAAAGCTTTTATCTTCAAGATAAATAGAATATTCATACATGTGAACTTCAGTATAATTTGTACGTTCTTGTTGTATCAATTTTTGAAACATTTCACAATTACTTGCTTTTCACAACATGCAATCTATGTGTGGTAAATGAACAGAATGCCGAATGAAAGATTGCCTTACGAATCACGATTTGTCGTGTGTATGTTGTCGACATAATCAGATTAGTCTCCGCGACAGCTGCTCGCTCACAATAGAAAGGCTGTCATTTGCATAGTTTATAGGTGAGCCAGCGGGTGAGGCCGGCGGCGCGGTGGCGGCGGCCGTGGCCTCGTGCTGTCTGCGGCGGTTCACACACTACGTAAAACAAACACACGGAGAAAGAACTAAGCAACAATACTGGCAAAGCCGTCGTTGAACTCCTTGTGCTCATATTTGTATGGACAGCGAATTGTTTACCAGATTGATACACAATTAGCTCAATAAATTTCATTATAATAATAATCGTCGGTTGGTATCACATTCCATTAAAAGTAACTAAAGGACCTCTGCGAATTGGTTTCGGTTTCTTGTACGCCTTCCAAAGATCCGGGACCTCAGGGTTATAATAATATTTATTATCAAAAATACAGACACCAAAGTAAAGTACCAAAAAACTGTAACACATCATCATCTTCTTGCCCTTATCTCATATTACTTGGGGTCGGCGCAACACGTTTTTTTTCTTCCATTCTATCCTGACACCCGTCATGCTATCACTAACTTCCTTTTCTTTCATATCTCTCTTCACACAATCCATCCATCTTTTCTTTGGCTTCCCTCTCCCTCTCCACCCATCACATGTATACTCATAACTCTTTTAGTAACATGCATTTCATCCCTCCTATTCACATGACCATACCAAGACAAAAAACTGTAACACAATAATTAATATAAAAATTATAATAATATATGCAGCGGTGTGTAAACTCCCGCCAGCTCTGTTGTAAAGGGAGAATCCTCCGAAAGCCTGGCGTTGTGTCTGCTGGATCGATGGTTTTTGTCGGACTGTTCTGTATGTTCAAGTCGCGCTGAAGACTTTGTGTGCGACGTAAGATGTGTGTGTTGTCAGGTCTTTTTGTAATTCGAATTTGTGTCGGTATTGTTGCCGCTACACGATATACTAACCGAGTACTCGTCGCAGTAGACTGCGAACCAGCGATAGTCCTTGAGCGTCTTGCCATCGGGCAGCGACAGCGTGAGCCCCTCGCCAGTATAGCGGCGCAGCGGGCCAACACCGCCGCGCTCGTCGCGCAGCCGTGTTGCGCCCGCGGCGCTGGCGCTGGGGGACCCGGACGTGCCCACGTAGAAGTACGCCGCTGGGGAACAGAAATAACAAGTTACATTGAATCAAAACTTAGCAATAGACAAACCAAAAGTAACGTGATTAGCCCCCGACAGTGGCGTGTCTATCCCCCAATAGTGGCGCGACTATACCCCATAGTAGCGTGACTATCCCCTAATAATGGCGCGTCTATCCCCCGATAGTAGTGTGACTATCCCCCAGTATTGCTGCGACTAAACCAGGGTTGCCAACTTTTTTTACAAGAAATAAAGTATTTTTTTTATTTGAGAAGAATATTAAACAGTAGTTTTAGAAAAAATAACAGTATTTTTAACCGACTTCGTAAAAAAGGAGGAGGTTATCAATCCGGTTGTATTCTTTTTTATCATCATTATTTTTTTATGTTTGTTACCTCAGAACTCCGTCGTTTATGGACCGATTTGCATTTTTTTCCCTTATAGGATATGCTTCCAGATTGGTCCCACTTTTTTCAAAATCCAGTTCTGATGATGGGATCCATGAGGAGTCGAGAGAACTCAAATATTATAGGCAATTATATAGTGATTTTGGTATTATATAGTCAAAAAGTAACATTTGATGAAGTGGAACTGATGAAGAAGACCAGAAATGGTCAACGGAACTTCATACTCACAAGGTACTATCGAACTGATCTGACGATGGAGCCGGAAGGTGTTAGGTAAACACAGTAACTTCATAATAAAGTAATGTAACCTAGTAGTGTTTGGGTTAATTAGAATTGTCATGAGAAATAGGCACTCTGTTTATAAGTGTATCGCAACTAAAAAGTGTGAAATAAAAACTTTTTACAAAAAAAAAATAACCGACTTCACTAAAAAAACACTAAAAGGATCAACTTTAATTTCGGAAGTCGGTGTTAAATAAGAAAGAGAATACCGATAAAAAAAGTGTTTTTTTTTTTAGTGAAGTCGTTTTTTTTTGTAAAAAGTTATTTATTTGTTTAATGTTTTAATTCATATTTTTAGAGCTTCTCACACAACTTATTAATTTACAATCTTTTACAAAAACTTCATACACCTCACCACAATTATAACTAAAATGAAAATAGATGAGGAGCTCATTCGATTTATTCTGAAACTCTATTGTCGTCATTTGATAAAAAAAAAATTGCAGGAGTGCCTAAACCTTACGAGTATAGCGTTAAGCATTTTGATGCTGAAAACAATATTTTATATACTTTATTTTTGTTCAACAGTAAAAAGTATAATGTAGTGAAAAATAGTATAATACTGTTTTTAACAGTATAATTGGCAACCTTAGACTAAACCCCTATAGTGGCATGACTATCCCCTAAGAGTGACGTGACTATCCCCCGATAGTGGCGTGTCTATACCCTGATAATGCGCAGCAGTTAAACAATAATAGCATAATTTATCCTCAATAGCCAGTGTGTTTAAGTTATAGTTGATGAGATGCTGTTTATACATTACAATGTAATATTTATCGAAAAGTCAGCACATGTTTGGAAACCATGTTAATTATCTCGCAAGAATAGCAAATTTTAGTGGAAAAGCATGCTGTTTACGACCAAAATTAAAAGTTGTCACAAAAAAGTACTGAGCATCTTAAAAAAAAGTTCGTACACTCCTGTAGGAGTGTATGCATTGATATTTTGGGATATATTCATCTCCATCGATAATTATATATAGATATACTTTTTACCAGTAGTCATTTCTTAGCTTTCTCCATTAAAATAATTTTTCGCTTTCATCACGATTACGCCATTTTCGATAAGGTTTGTGACCTCAGCTGGGTGCCCCTGTGGGGCACGTCACTCAGGCTTGAGAACAATCCATCAAGATCCAGTACAGAAAAGATAAATAAAAGGAAGTAGTTGTTATAACAACGATTGATCACGATTTTTGGTCGGGTCGTGGATATCCACCGGTTGTGCAGGTCTCCTGGTATCACCGAAACTACCGACACTACCAATGTAACAATTAACGTTCTTCCGAAGATGCAAAATTAAAAACTGATTCGTCTCGATTCGAACTGATGAACCTGAACGGATGAACCTGGTTATAAATCAATTTGAACCTTGGTGTACTAAAATAGAATAGTATTTGGTTTGACTGTGTGCACGATAAATGAGCCCGTGTGTCCGGTCAGTAATTTGACAAGCTTGCGCTAATCGTCGTCCGAATCGGACGCTATCGGACGCCCTCGCCGGACGTCGCTTCGAACTCCGACTAATTATACTTTACAGCCTCCCGTATGTTATGTGATGACACATTTAACTCTTTTCTGCTCTCTACACAAAGAGTGCGAGTTTTTGAAGTATAGGGGTCCGTTGGAACCAATTAGTGCATCAGGTCGTACATCACGATTAGCAATCGTAAATAGAATCGATGGTTGACCGGATTTGCATTTGAAACTGGTGCTATTAACTTAGACTTTATTGAGGAATCTTATGAATCTTAGATGTTTGCAATTTTTTAGTGGCCCAGAGTCAAAATGTATACCCGGTTTTATGAAAGTGTTTACTCCCTATAAGTTCATGGGACAATATCTTGCTAAATGCTATTCATAAACCAACCCTCTGTGGAACTACAGTCGCATCAAGGCACGTGTCGTCCGTCGTGTGGCGGGTGTTGCGCGACGCGGTCACGTCACCATGTTTATTCATCAGCCGTCTATTAGCATCGCGCCACATTGTAACTTTGGACAGTTCAGCACTGAACAGAACTGGAACAAGCTTCTGGCAACGCTTAATATCGTCAAACGTAAACTTACTTTCAGAAAAAAGAGCACTGGCACGAAAACTTTTAAAAATTTAAAAGTTTTCTGTCAATTTCAATAAGCTAATCTAGACAAAAATAACATGTAAACGTCAGCTAGTCCAAGCTTAAGAGATGCAGCTGTGCTGTCAGAGAAACTGATAGAAAAATCAAGTAAAGTAATGCAATAATTTGATAGTTTAAGAAATTCAAGTCGAGTGGGAGTCGGAATTTGGAATTCGGAATCCCAATTTTAAAAAGATCGAAATACTATCTTACTTTCAAAGTACAAAGGCAGTGGCCCCGTCCACTGCCGTACTTGCAACATAGCGGCGCTACAGATACCGCTGTGACGTCACGCCCTGTGACTTACTGTATGTGAAGCAGGACCTCCCAACAAAGGGTCAAAGCATATCTCCAGCCGGAAGGATCCCCGCCCTTGCAGGCGTGCACAGCCTCTACGTCGAGGATCCACACCCACCATCGTGGGGAGGGGACACGCCAGATTGGCATTAATTACGTCACGCTCCAGCTTTGTCCTGCAACTAGGTGTGCGATACTGAGCCATGCAGAAGGATAACTAATATCTTACGAACAAAGCATTGTGACAGTAACACAATGTCCGTAATATAATACAATACACTCATTTTCATCAAACAAGCTGTCCAGTGCGGGACAGAAGCCTCCTCAAAACACAATCAAAACGACTGCTCCTGTGCTTTCTCTTTCAACTTACTTCCACGACTCACTTATATGCAAACAATTTTATTCTCTCAGTTTGTAAAAGTTTTATCGATAACATAAGATTCCATTAATTCAGTTGTAGGAAAGGCTTGTAGGAGACTGTTATTTTATTATTAGCGTGTGGTGGGCCTTCTGCCCGTGAGCAGTGGCACGTCGTACGCCCACGTCCATATATCGCAAAAGTCGTGCACGCGACACCGCCACACGCCGCACGCTGCGCCTGCGTGCCTCTCTGGGCTGCGCTCGCCTAACTTTGCCATTATTTATCATCTACTTCCGCAAATATGTCGTTTTTGCAGACACTAGGTGCATGGAAAATACGTTGCTTTAGGAAAAAATATTTGGTCAACCTTTATAAAGTTTTTGACAAAAACTGTAAGCTATTCTATGTTCACCACATAGCTTCCAGGTTTTTATTTTCTAAATATTTACATTGCTTGATATTATGTATTGTAAATAATTATTAATGTTATTAATCACAATATTAATATTATTATTAATTATAATGTTTGCAATATTTTTTCAAGGTTGTTTCTGAAAGCACCCTATTGGAATAAATGCATTAAAATTTGCGTATGTTGTATGTTTTTGTAATTGGAGGGACCCACGCTCAGTAGATACGGTTGCAACAACTAGATCACCGAAGCTGTCAAAAAGGATGAAATTGATAATGTATAAAATAGCAGTATTTTAGCAAATACCAGCATTGATTGCTCAGCTACCAATCAGGCTTCTGATTGGTAGCTGTAATGAGCAATCAATGCAAAACTCACTAACAATGACCTTGTATAGATACTCGAGATACCGGGAACCGGGCCCTTCTCATAATATCTTCGCGAGTACTATGAGTAGTGCCAATTAATAGTTGAGATCGTTTGGCCGCAGCTAATTGTTATTATAAGCCTGGAGTACATTACATTACATTGACTGACCACAATCGGTAAAATAAAGATCCCTTGTTTATTTTTAGAAACCAGAGTTTTAGAACCAAAGTACGTTTTTGGACGAGTTATTTATGATCGCTGAGCTTTAGTGTTATTCTACTTATCAATTGCGTTCGTCCATACCATAAAATGTCTGACTATACAGAGTGGCAGCTGAGAATATTTGTAGGATAAAGAGCGTTTATAGTTGTACACGGACCATCACGGTGATACCGTCGGAGGATATCTTCAAGAACGAACAGTTAAAGCGGTAGTGCTCTTTTTTTACTGATTTTATTAACACAGCGATGTTACCGTCGCTCCGCTGACAAGCTACAACTCCACGAAACTTCGAGCCAGTAGGAAACATCACTCTCATCATGTGCTGTATGGTATCACGTAGTGCAGTATTACCTACTGCATAAGCCCTCTGTTATAAAAACTCTTTCGATTAATCCTGTCTTAAATATATTTGTATCTTAGGGACCATTGCAATAGCTCTTAGGTTTTTAACGTTTATTTTTCACAAAATTCAAAATTCACGCTAGCTCTAGCGTAGCACCATTTTTTTGGCATCCTAATTCGGCTTACAAGTTTTTTTTTTTTTAATTTATTGTTATATTTATTTGTGTTTTAAAAAATTAAACGTGAAAATAGTGAAAAGTGTTCTATTTTTACTTATTTCGCTACAGTAGGTATTACATCTGGTTACAAACACTACCAGAAGAAACAGATCTAAACAACTAGTATTCTCCCTTCTTTAACACAATGGAATTTGCAAGTCATTGTTAGCGTGGCACAGCGCAATTGGTTTTGCGAGAACAGCTGATCTCAGCTGTTACTATGGCGACTCAGCGCCCGGATGCCAGCAGGTTGTGCACTGCATTATATTCATTGTTAGCTTGGCACGGCGCAATTGGTATTGCGAGAACAGCTGATCTCAGCTGGCACTATGGCGACTCAGCGCCCGGATGCCAGCAGGTTGTGCACTGCATTATATTCATTGTTAGCGTGGCACGGCGCAATTGGTATTGCGAGAACAGCTGATCTCAGCTGGCACTATGGCGACTCAGCGCCCGGATGCCAGCAGGTTGTGCACTGCATTATATTCATTGTTAGCGTGGCACGGCGTAATTGGTATTGCGAGAACAGCTGATCTCAGCTGGCACTATGGCGACTCAGCGCCCGGATGCCAGCAGGTTGTGCACTGCATTATATTCATTGTTAGCGTGGCACGGCGCAATTGGTATTGCGAGAACAGCTGATCTCAGCTGGCACTATGGCGACTCAGCGCCCGGATGCCAGCAGGTTGTGCACTGTATTATATTCATTGTTAGCGTGGCACGGCGTAATTGGTATTGCGAGAACAGCTGATCTCAGCTGGCACTATGGCGACTCAGCGCCCGGATGCCAGCAGGTTGTGCACTGCATTATATTCATTGTTAGCGTGGCACGGCGCAATTGGTATTGCGAGAACAGCTAATCTCAGCTGGCACTATGGCGACTCAGCGCCCGGATGCCAGCAGATTGTGCACTGCATTATATTCGCGCAATTGCCTTTTATATTGAACTTCAGAGATGTTACTCTTATTGTAGAAATTGTAATATATATAAATATAAGGAGAAACTGACTGACTGACATGTCAACGCACAGCTGAAACTACAGGGCTAAGGCTTAGGAGCGTGAAATTATGCAGCAAGTTTCCCTTTATGACGTAAGCGATCAATAAGAGAGAATTTTCCAAAATTCATTCTCTAAGGGAGTGAAACGGAATTTCAAATTTTTTATGAAGAAATCTACTTTCACGCAGGTGAAACCGCTGGCAGAAGCTAGTCGTAAATAATATCCATTTCTGCTGCAACTGGCGCACGTTTGACTCTACAACATTGACTGTAGGAATAGTTTAACACATTGTTTTTGTAATGTAGTTAATAGTTGTACAAGTAAAATATTTCAATAAATGAGTTTTGAGATATCTTTATTTCGCATAAATTGGAATAATAATTATATACCAGTCATTATGTTATTTACTGTAAAACTAAACTAGACTTTGATAATGTAAGTATATACACAGGTGGTCTGAAAGGTTTCCGACCTAACAAAGATACTCAACTCAACTCTCTCACTTTCTTTCTAGTAATGATCTTCTTAGTGCTTTCCAATCTGGTTTTCCGCCTGGTCACAGCACTGTCGCAGCCCTTTTAAAGGTTACTGATGACATCCGCTGGGCCATGTACCACACATCTCTTACGTTACTTGTTCTTTTTGATTTCAGCAGTGCCTTCAACTCTGTTGACTTCGATATCCTTCTTGGGATCCTTAAATCTCTTAATCTCTCTCTCTCTCTCCTCTTCCACAATTACTTGGTTTCACTCTTACCTAAGTGGCCGCTCGCAGCGTGTATGCCTTGATGAGTCGACGTTGGATTGGTGCTTTCTTACTGCGGGTGTGCCTCAGGGTGGCGTTCTCTCTCCTCTCCTTTTTTTCTATTTTTATTAACTCTGTCCCAAGAGTCATTTTCTCTCACCTCCATCTCTATGCAGACGACTTGCAGCTGTACCATCACTTTCGTGGGGAAGATGCAGAAGCCGCCGTGTCCGCCGTGAACAGAGACCTGGAACTGATTGGGGAGTGGTCGCGGCCCTTTGGATTGCAAATTAACCCCAAGAAATCCCAGGCTTTGGTCATTGGTGGCAAGTATATGCGGAACAAGCTGGATCTTGCGTTGATTTCTCCACTCATGTTGAATGGAGTTCGGATTGACTACGCGAAGACGGCTAAAAACCTCGGGGTGATCATGGACTCAAATTTATCGTGGACTGCCCATGTCGCTGAAGTCAGTCGCAAAGTGCACTACACTTTCCACTCGTTAATTAAAATGTCTCCAGAGCGTACAGACCGACACCATACAGTACTAACAAGCGATGCCCCCATCTCTATAATCCGTTCGAATTAGTAGTTGTCGTTTTTCTCTGCAAAATAATTATTCACGAAGTTGTTGCCTCAGCATTTACTAAAATCTCTATCCTCCGAGCAATTATTAAATGAGGGGACAAAAGAAAGTTGCTTGGGGCTGGTGAGTAAGTCTGATGATTAAACAGTTCAAACGTATATTTTCGCTATGGAAACCGCTGAGAGAGCGCGTTATCTTGGTGAAAAAAGATTTTCTTTTTCCTCTACTCACTCAAATGACTACGGCACGTCCAAAAGGGCTGAAACTTCGGTGAATAACAGTCGAAAAATGCACAACTACTAGCTTTGGTCGACGAGTGCTGCTATTTTCACATTGAGGTCGGAAACTTTTCAGACCACTCACGTATGTGTAGTAAGTAAACTCGTAAGTTATTTCTAATAAACAACCAAATAATTTCGTCGAAAGTCACGAGCGTTCAAATACCTTGAGAGTGGAACAGCATAAAGGACATTACGTTAATGTGTTGCGTCGTATGTGGTTCAATTAAGAAAAGGTTTGTGTGTCATGGGTAGTTAGCGGCGGCCGCGCAGCCGCCACCGCTTTCATTTGTAATGCTCACGCTTGGACCAGGTGACGTTCATCTAATGGACGCAGATAAAGTACGGCAGCGTCTAAGGCCACAGGACAGTGATAGGTGTGATTAGAGGTCTACTACAACAAGGATCTGTTCACAAGCTTTCATTAAGTGGTAAAGCTTTATCTCGCTCAAAAGTTCCTGTTTGTCAGTATTTCCACTTGGCGCCACTTTAGGTAAATCGTACTGTTTATCAGAATAACATCCACAAAGCTATGTTTATTCTAGGTTTTATACAGACAGAGTTTGACGCATGCTTCATCATACTATTCGATCTAATACTAATAACAAAAAACATAACATATTTCCTAGAGTATATTTTCGGAAATTTTAAAACAAACTCTCTTGTTCAGTAACAGTGCGATTAATACTTAACTAGTTGCTGACTCCAACTGGGGGAGTAACTGACTTTACACTAGTTGCTGAATCCAACTAGGGGAATAGCTGACTTTACACTAGTTGCTGACTCCAACTGGGGGAGTGGCTGACTTTACACTAGTTGCTGACTCCAACTGGGGGAATGGCTGACTTTACACTAGTTGCTGACTCCAACTGGGGGAATGGCTGACTTTACACTAGTTGCTGACTCCAACTGGGGGAGTAGCTGACTTTACACTAGTTGCTGAATCCAACTGGGGGAATAGCTGACTTTACACTAGTGGTGACTCCAACTGGGGGAGTGGCTGACTGTACACTAGTTGCTGACTCCAACTGGGGGAGTGGCTGACTTTACACTACTTGCTAACTCCAACTGGGGGAGTGGCTGACTTAACACTACTTGCTAACTCCAAATGGGCGAGTGGCTGACTTAACACTACTTGCTAACTCCAAATGGGCGAGTGGCTGACTTTACACTACTTGCTAACTCCAAATGGGCGAGTGGCTGACTTTACACTGATTCGTAACCAAGTCCTAGTAATGCAAGTCTTTCAACACACTCTACTATTTCCTCGTTACTTTTCCAAACACAAACAATAAAGTTATAAAGAGTCAAAATCGATATTTTGGATCATTATAAAAAATATATTTTAACTAGCTTCTACCAGCGCCTTCTTCCGCATGAAAGTAACAAATATGTAGCCTATGTGATAATAAGTGATACTAACAGATAATGTAGATCAAAATTTGTCTGTAAATGAATAAATTATTATTATCGTGCTTTTTGAAGATATTAAAAAAAAATCATTTAAAAATATAAAAAATAGTAGTCCGCCGGATTTGGGAGCAGAGTTCAAGCTACCGCTAGTTAGGGCTCCAGAGACAGAAACATCCTCACAATGCGAGCTGTATCAAAGAGTACTGCCTTCTGTATTAGGCCCTTGATCCAGCTGCGCAACGACAGCTTCGACAGATGTTATTATTATTATGTCACGAGTGATTATGCAGCTATATATTAGTGAAAGAATTTTCAGAATCGAGTATTGCGACTAACAAGAACAGTGTCACACTTTTATCAACGTGTGTCAAATGAGTATCAAAGTAGAGATTATCTGTGTGGTGTGACTGAAGGAATAATGGTGAGTAAGTGTGTGGTATCTACTGACCTGGCCCTTCGCCGTCGTAGTGGAAGTCCTGCAGGTAGAGCGTGCGCGAGTCGACGGCGAACACGCGGCCTCGCACGCCGTGCTGCAGCGCGGCCAGTGGACCCAGCTCCTTGCCGAAATAGCGCACCTGCGCGCTGGCGCCGCCTGCACCAAACAGAAACATATTAGTCTCACTGCTGATTTGTAGTACGTTGCGTTGCATCTAGGGGAACTTAAAAAATATTTAGATATATAGATCCTCTGACAATAACAAAAGAGGACGCAATGTGTCGTTAACTGAGGACATGAGGTAACCAACTAGTGGTTCGCATGCGAACAAGCAAGGAATTACCATCTAACTGCAGCCAAACATACATAATAAAGAATGCAACCCAAACATTACTAATCATTAAGTAATAAACGAAAAACCGCGAAATGAATAATGTATCCACGCAAAGTTCAGAAGCGTTCGGTGGCCAAGTTCTCATTCACCGCAGAACCCATTGTTTATTCAAAATTATGCGCTGAATTTATAGACAAAGCAGTAACAATAATAATGTTATGTTAAAATTTCCAGCGGTCATAATAAACGATTAGTCTCTACAAATGTGCGCACTTTCATGAATGAGATGGACGAGACGCAGCTGCCTATCGAGAGTGAAGGCCACAAAAACGTCATTGTTATGTGTATAAGTGCTGTGTGGAATAGATTAGCGATCACTTTCTAATAGCGATCATCTCTGCACGATATACAGCACGAGACGCCCGCGCCGGCAACACTACGAACAAAACTGTCGCGACACGTGGACGGTTCCTCAAGCTCTGGTTTTGTTTGCTTGTTGTCAGGACATAATCGATTCCTCATTACGATCCTCGAAAATCTAATGTTGAAAGAGCACTAAATCCGCCTTTTGTATCATCGTAAAAATAAATGTATAAATAAATAAAGCATTTCCTGTTACTATCAGTATTATTGAACCTTCGTAGACACTGTATTGAAACTAGCATATGTAGTACACGTTGCACGATGCTCATGCGAAGGAATCGCCACTGAGCTCATATCTCGCGCTGTCAAATGTCTTCAGCTTGCCTTGTGCCAGTTGCGCTGCGCCGCTCCTACCAGTCGTCGTGACTGCCTACTGCCCATATAATTATATAATAAGTATTTACCTATTAAATTGCCGTTTTTTTAAAACGGGTTGCTTTGAAGTGTTATATCTTTGGATTGACTTGGAATTATAAGTTCAAATAAACTTTATATTTCAATATAAAATACGTTATTCTTCTTTCGAGATTTGGTATTCATTGGTTTCTTTGTGTTTTGTATTTTCTGTAACATCTCAGTACTGGTAACCATTTTTGTATTTTGTATGAAATCTGAGAAAACTCGCATTATTTTGTAATATGAGTTCTACCGTGAAAACAATATGTCTCAAGCAGTCAAATCAAATCAAAAATATTTTTATTTCACATAGGCCTACATGGGCACACACTTATAAAACGTCAGAAGCTAGTGCACCGTTCCAAATTGGTCGTTTCCTATGGAGAAGAAACGGCAACAAACTCCATAGTTACTCTTTTAAAAAAGTGGTTGTTTACAATATTTTCATATTACAGTATTAATAGATATTATGTAAGAACAGTGTAGACCACTCAATATTGTACCCAAAAGCATAATAAAAATAATCATATTAAAAAAGTGAGTCGTAATCGGAAGTAATATAAGAATTCGTGGAGTCTACAGTGTTCTCGCATTCACGTTATAAAAAGAGGTTATATAAAAAAAAAAAAAAAAACAAAAAAAAAAAAGAATAATTACAACTATCAATAAATGAGATGTTAACGAAAAACGGTTCTAATGAATTTAAGGTAAGTAGTTGAAGCAATTTAAAAAATATTGCAAAAGCAATGTGTTATAAAAAAAATGTATATATTAAAACAAAGATGGAGCAGTTAATAGACATAGTTTATGGACAGTATGCAATACTGATGATGGATACGGACTAAAACCTGCTAATAAATGGGATGTCTATTTTTGAGTCAATCACTTTCAGGTGGGTAATTTTATCTCACGAATAACTCTTCTGCTTAGGGCTGCTTTAAGACAAAATTTCCAAAACGAAAGCTATTAAACCAAGAACAGACAAAGAATTCTTCGATTAGAAGAAAGTCGTAGGTATACGTCATCGATATTCCTATTATATATATATATATTATAACGACTCCTACTGGAAGCAGTCGGTCGCGTCCGTGTGTCCGCTCCGGCAACATCAAAGACAAAACTTTAGACCAGATTGAATAAGAAAATCATGACCATCTTTTGGTTTTGTGTGCTCGTTCGCATGTTTTGGCTTTTCCATTCACATTATTACCATAAAATTTTTAGAATACTATTACGATAAAGATCGACTCCAATAAAAAAACTATTCATTCTATACTGTATCACTGTAATAAATGTACTTAAAAATGCAAATTAATGTAGGTACTAAGGTGAATAAAATAAAAATAAAGAAATGTTTTAACTTATAAGGTAAAGGCACCGATAGTGATAATAAAGCAAAACACACAATAACTTAAATTAAAACTAAATAAATTTATAAATACCTAAATATTTATGTGTGTTAACATAAATAAATAATATATATATCACAAATTATATCAACTAGTTACTCAAATAGTGACTACATTAATAACATAATACATAAAAATTATTTAACGAAACGTTCAACTTATTAGTTTTATTAAATTATATTGACTAATATAATTTTATATGACTATTTATTTTTCAATAACAAATTGGTTAAAAGTGCAATAAATAATAAATTTTGACTAATATTCTTCGTAATCGAGTCTTCGTAAACATTACTCAAAATACCTATAAAACAGACTTTGCTGTGCCCGACAGGGTCCATAATTAAATAACATACCAATTAGGTAACATTATGGAACGCAATAAAGTATTGAATATTGAGTATTTTCTGGGCTGGGCTTGTTTAACCAATACATATTTTGTGTATTTATTTCTAAAGCTTCAGAAATTAAGATATCCGCAGGAGAACCAAGGTTACAGACATAGCCCGAAGAATCGCCAAACTTAAGTGGCAATATGCAGGGCACATTGCTCACAGAACAGATGGTCGATGGGGACGAAAGGTTCTGGAATGGCGACCACGTACCGGAAGACGCAGCGTTGGAAGGCGTCCCACAAGGTGGACTGATGACCTGTTGAGGGTCGCGGGAATCCGATGGATGCGAGACGCAAAGGACCGGTCATTGTGGCGACATTCGGGGGAGGCCTATGTCCAACAGTGGACGTCTTTCGGCTAGAATGATGATGATTTCTAAATCTTGACCGATCTTTTAAGCTGAAACTTTGGGTACACAAACATGATGGCTCATAGAATAAGAACGCAGGCGAAGCCGCAAGCAATAGCTAGTCGTTCTGGTACAACAAACGACACAACCTTGCGAACCGGACTCATGTCTCTGCATCTAAAGCAGCCGGGGAGCGGTTCCTTTGCTCAATGACAGCTGTGATCCCACACACACGTGCTATGCATGTGTGCGAGTGACATGAGTGATCCACATCACAAGAGAAAGTGCTCTCAAGAAAGTCTCGCACCGCGTAAGGCAACACAAAAACAAAACGATTTTAAAGTGCCAACTTACACATGCACTCTCACACGTCTCTAACGCGAAGACACAAGGGCGATAATCCTTTGCGCAAATGTGGGCTCTATAGTTACATAGGACTGATCTATTCTGAGGTGAACGTACGTCTGTAAGTGAAGCGACGAAATAAGGACGACCTCGAAACCCGCTTCGGTAACTAGCGATAGAGCATGCTGATGCAATCGCTAACCGACCAATTAAGTATCGCTCGTGAAGCGCTATTTGTTCACAAAGAACTTTTCAAACTGAAGATATGTCACAATTTAGTAAATGTTGTGTCGAATCTGTCAATAGTACGGTATTTAAACGAATTTTACCGATTTTAATTCTACTGAAATTAAAATTATGTTGCTCTTTTGACTTATAGCTCTGGGGCATTGCCAGTAACTCGCACATTATAATAACATAACGAATACAGAACATGATCCTAGTGATGATCCCTGAGACATGCAAACGCTTCTAGTTTGCATGTCTCAGGGTTCATCACCAGTACGGGAATTCGCCATCATCTTATAATGAGCACTGTGAAAAAAAGAATTTCCACAGTCGCCAATTACAGGTCAACCAGCATTCACAAAATAAAGAGTGATATAAATAAATTAAAATTGCAATAGACCAAAAAAAATCAAATTAACAATACTAATACTTGACCAAGATCAAAATCATACATTGCAATTGAAAAAGAATAAAGCAACAAAACATAACATTAATCGAAATATCAAATCTTTAAAATAATAGAAATAATCAATTAAAGCAAACAAAAAAAAATAAATCATCTAATTAGAAAAATAATCAATGTAATCAAAAATAAATAATTAAGAAAATCAGCCTAATCAAAATATCAAAGTAAGCAAAATAATTAGAACAATTGAAATAGTTAAAATAGTAAATATTATTAAAATAGTCCAAGTAATCCACAAAGTCCAAATATCAAAGTAAGTTAAAAATCAAAATATCCAGAATAAATAAAGAAAATTATTTTAGCTACTTTAGCTAAAATAATTCACAGTTCTGTGAATATCTTCGAATAGAAACATATCTCGGGAGGCTTGAAAGATATCCCATTGCATTAGCTGTTTTTTTTTTAGGTGGGAAAATCATCTTATGACAAATCGCGCTCTTGGGCGAAGCAAGAGATAGTGTCAGACTTTTACTGACTAAAAACCCACTTCTGTTCCTTCGTTGCCTTCGTCCCAGGGTCCGGGTTTCGTTTTCACACTACCCATGGCCCCAGTAGGCTTCGACCCTGCTGGGCCCCTACAATTTGCTGACATCTTCCTGAGGCGCGCGTGGAACAATACGCGCCGTCGACGACTTGGGCTTGGTCCGGACGGTTACCGGATGGTCGGACGGCGGGCCACCCATTGGCCGCCGTCTGCAAGCCCGCGCCTACGGTGGCCGGAAATCGGGATCGAAATCCCGGCGGCAGTTGGGGCGTGAGGACCGTTGCCGTTGCCTCACGCGATCGGCCGCCTCCTTTGCTAGCATTACTGCTTCGCAAAAGGAGGTGACCGCCTGCCACTCCTCTTCGCTCCGGACCATGGCCTGTACCAAGGCCCGGCGCGAGAGATCGCCGCCGCCGATCGCCCTCCACGAGGACACGACGTTGCTATTCCCAAGCGGGGCACACCTCCACCGTGTGCTCCACCGTGTCCTCCGGGCGGTCCACACAGTGGCGACACCCGGGCGTCGCTTCCGCACGAATTCGGTGCAGAAACTTCCCGAACTTCCCGTGTTCGGTGAGAACCTACGTCATGCGGAAGGTGAAGACGCCGTGAGGTCTTTCCAACCACGCCTCAAAGAGGGGACTTACCGCCATAATTGTGGCGTGCCCAGCACTTGGTCGCGACAGTCGCTGTCGCCATTTCACCATGAGAACCCGCTGGAGCTCCGTCCGCCATGCTGCGACTTGTCGCGGCAGCGGAGTTTCGCCCCGGCGTTGCATATCCATGCGCAGATCGTCCATGAGAGCAAGGCCTGTTGCTTCCAGATCCCATGGTGGCTGGCAGTCAAGGAGGCTCGCCGCTTCGCGGGAAATCGTCCGGTAACCTCGCACCATCCGTATAGCCATGACCCTCTGGCATGCGCCATAAAGGGCCATGGACCGAACGATTTCCGCGTAGAGCCTCCGGCAGGAGGCATCTGGATCCCCAAGGTTGGGCAGGAGCCGCCCGAGGGCAGCCCCAGTCCGATTCAGTTTGGGAGCCAGACGTCGGAAGTGCTCCTCGAAATCCCATCGGCTGTCGAGAACGAGTCCCAGGTACTTCATCGTTGACCCGACGCCGATGTGGACTCCTCCTACCGTTAGCTGCGAACCTGGTGGCGGCGCGTTCCGAGGGCCGTGAAAGCACATGGCCTCGGACTTGTGCAATGCCACCTCAAGTCCCAACACCTGGATTCTGCCCACGACTGTCGCAACCCCGTGTGTCGCTAGTTCGACCGCCGCCTGGTACAACTTTCCCCGCGCCAGGACCAGCGTGTCGTCTACGTAGCAGACCACGCTGACCCCGCCAGGGAGGTCGCCGCGCAGCACGTAGTCGTATCTGATGTTCCACAAGGGCGGCCCTAGTACCGATCCCTGCGGAACACCGCACGACATCTCTCGACGTTCCCACTCTCCTTGGTAACCAGGGTAGATGATGTACCTGTCCGACAGGTAAGCCTCGATCACACGTTAGAGGTAGTCGGGCGTCCGGTGATACCGGAGCGCCCTCCTAATGCTATTCCAAGGCAGGGAGTTGAAGGCGTTGGCGATGTCCAGAGACACCGCCACGACACATCTGCCTTGGGACACCGCATCCCCCGTCGTGAGAGCTCGCACGCGCATAATGGCGTCCACCGTGGAGCGCCTCCTGCGAAAGCCGAACTGACCGTCCGCCAGATCCGGCCCCACCGGTGTTAGGTGCGCGACGAGGCGGTCTGCAATTACTCTTTCAAAGAGCTTGCCCACCTCGTCGAGCAGCACAATGGGCCGGTTCGCGGATGGAGAGTCCGCAAGGCGCCCTGGCTTTGCGATGAGGACCAGTTTCCCCGTCTTCCAGTGAAGTGGGAACTGGCCCCTCTCCATGCATGCGCTGAAGAGCCCTCTTAGTCGAGGCCCGAGAGCCTCCATGGCCAGGACCCAGGCCTTCCCAGGCAAGCCATCGGGTCCTGGGGTGGTATTTTTGGCACTCAGCCTTCGTACCGCCACTCTCATCTCTACCTCGGTCACCTCTGGAGCGTTGTCGTCGTCGTCGCCATCGTGGTCCGCGTCGGACACCGCTGGTGGCGGAGCCATGGACGGGGGAGAGTGTTCCCCACGCACAGGGAACAGAGTGCACACCCTCCACAAGCTGGGGCCGGAGACTCTACGTCAGCGGGGGAGCCCAGGGGCGGAGTTTGTCCCGCACTACCTTGTAGGGGCGTCCCCATGGGTCCCCATTCAGAGTCCAATGCATTAGCTGTAAGGATTACAACTGGAAGCTACAAAAAAAAAATACCCAACAAGAAAAACAAAAAAGTTTAAAGGGGAAAGATACTGTGCAACTTGCAACAACCTGCTTATAGCAAAAGCTGAATGCAAATAAAAAAAAATGTTCGTATTGGTCAGCGACTCATTCACTAATCATTCCAATAGGGCAGCATCGGCATCCCAAGACAGCTGGAACAATAAAACGAAGCCGACTAGTTCCATCTAACTACAAACAATATAAAACAGGAATATTTCAGCGGTACATATTCAGTTAACACTTTAACGTAAATTCGAATGATATTAAAAACAATTCAAAAACAAAAACATTTTTAAGTGTAATAACAATAATATAAATAATTTTAAATGTTTGCATGCCGAATGGTAAAATGTGGCTGAGCTGTAATATAATCTTAAGAACTATGTATTACCCATATTTGCAAAATAAAATTCTATTCTATTCTATTTTCAATAACGTTAGTATAAAAGTAAAACAACTGTAACTCTCTGTTTGTGCTCTATCTAATGAGTCATTGTACACGTGACGCCGCGCCGGTACTTTCTTAAGCGGTATATAAATACCCCAGTAAACAGAGCACGCATTGTTCTGCGCGCCCTGAGCAAACACATTTACCTCCTCGCTCCTCACTGCAGCTGTGCCAGCAAGAGAGCTAGCCAAGTTGTTGAGTGCGACATTTGTCTAGTAATCGCAAGCGCTACTGCTGAACGGGTTCCGTTAGCTGGAGCCCGTATTGTATGAATAGCAATCCAGATAACCTTGTCCGTATATTGCACAAGTCATCACTCGGCCAGGCTAGAATACGAACACAGCACCTGTGTCGCGCCGTTGACATAATGCTGATGTTGTCAGCGCAGCAAGCAGCGGCGAAACCGTGACCGATCCGTTGAAAGCGACAAGTTCGCTGACCGCTCCGGTCCCCTCCGGATTAGACCGCGTCCGGCAAACCGGTACGTGCAAAAAAACTGATCTCAAGTCTCACTGTCACTTGTTGATCTTCCAACCATTCCTTTCTATATGGTTTTCTATTATGAAGAACACTGATCTTATACTGAGGATCCAATTAAAATCGCACAAGTTAAATTTATAAGTGTAATCAATACAATATGTGTGTAATATTATGTTAGTCAAACAAGTGTTACGTGTTTCGTGAACACAACGGTACTGCATGAATAAGGTGGGCACAGTAAAGCATTTTGTACCTATCTAATCGCCTGATCCGTCAATCCATCCTATAACCATAGGACTAATAAAGAATCACCATTACAATTAGGATAAGCGAACACTTTTTTGAAATTAACACTGTCAGTAAAGATAATCCATTGGCCTGAGTTTACACTCACGGTATATAGTCATTAGTCGAGCGCAGCCAGCGTCACACGCGTCGTGCCCTTCTAACACATTAGGTAGGCGCTGCCTGGAAACAGCGAGCGTCCCCGGCAGTTTAGTGAAACAACTCGCATCGCTAACATAACCTTGATCTTATTTTGAAATAGAGAGCTATCGGCAGAAGTAGTTAGTGAAAGTGTTAAATCAATCGATCAATCGTTGTGGGCGTGTCTGTGCGTCGCACTCGCAGACCAACTACTTTCTTATTACGATACGAATAATTGGTTTGTTGACGTGGGAGCACCATGATCAGGTCGAGCATATTATATAATATTAATCTAGCGAGCAGAACATTTATTAATTAAAATAAATATATTTGCTAAATATGCCAAATGTAATTCATTATTACAATGTCAATCCACATTTACATTACATTGCTTAATATCGGGTGAGTCTAGTGGTCAAACGCGAGCCTGTCAATAACAAAAAAACCGGGCAAGTGTGAATAGGAATCGCGCCTGGGGGTTCCATACAAACTTACTTATGAAAACAGTAAAATTGCCGAATCGAGTCTCAAAGATTTTTACAAATCGCAAAAAAGTTTTTTTTGAGACGTAACAACAAATTTAGGTTTAAGATCTTTTCCTATACTTATGCTATGAGACCTTGCTTCATGACAAATTTCAGGATTCTAGGACAACGAGTACTTCCCGTACACAATGAATTTTGATTCCCTTGAGAGTGTCAAAATATACGTTTTTTGCAACATAAACGGCCGTATCTTTTTATATATTTTAGTTTCAACTCGATACCACCATGCGTTCCTGAGATAAAGGGTCTTGACAGACAGACAGAAAGATGGACGGACAACAAAATTATCCTATAAGGGGAACCCTTATAGGATAATTTTTCTATTTCAATGCTTTTTCTTTTTGAGGTACGGAACTCTGAAAAAAATTAAGAATAAGTACAATTACTTACTCTTTACGTATACTGTACAATAAGCAGCCCAAAGCGGCCTTAACGTGCTGCAGAGCCGTGGCTTGGATGGCTTGTTAGTGCAGCTAGCACACCCGATCTACATCCTGATCGCAATAAGTACGAGGCCGACTGTACCGGTAGCGCAGGCGAGTTCCCACTGACAGCGGCTACTGCACCAACACCTTACTACTAAGCACCTCCGTTCTATATTAAGAGACTTTGAAAAATATGTTGTGGTTCCTTGTATATTTTTCGTTGTATCTCCATCAAAGTTCTGTCGCAGACGTCATTCATACACGAAGAGAAGTATACGTACGTAGACGTGTGTCGCGTGTACTTTCTTGCTTTCTTTGGCAACGTGACAATCTTCTAGTGCCGACAAGTAAAGCAGTCACGAATAGTAATGACAATTTCTTTCACGTATTTACTTGTTTCTCGGACAGGTGCGGCAGGGAGATCTTACGAGCATGTATAACTAATCGGGGTGGTTTCTTCCAAATTATGTAGTTTAACTAAACGGTGCGTTTAAGTGAAACTCTAGCGGTTGGAGAACAAGTTCCGAGCACATTCGTACATAAACGTTGTCAGTGTAGAAAGTGGCCTCACGAGCGCATGTCAACAATATGACTCAGCACATACAAGCAGGTGTTGCATATGAACTAATTCGTTTATCTCCTGATCCATCTGTATACACTGTGACTGTTTGTAGTGGGTGAGCACATGGTGTAGCACGATGATTCTCGTGAATCCACCACCAACCAGATTATCAAAGATGCTCCATTTAAGCAGCACAATTAGCAGTACAGTGGATCTAAACATTAAACAATAGGTTTAATCGGTTCAGTTCCATTGTAGCTTGATGAGTTCATGCTAGTAAGTTTTCTGTAATGTCCGCGAGCTATTCGTAAATATAGGAGACAATGAAACACTTGTGTGTATCCTGTGGTTGAAGCGCCTTTCTCCGCGTCACAGCGCCGCGGTCACGGGCGACGTGCACGGCGCACCGCTAACCTTTACGTCAACACTCCATACGTTCGGTGCGTCGCAATATTGCTCGTCGTACCTGTGACCGGCCAGGTAGACAGTGGACGCTGGTCTCATGTTGACGCCGGCGCGACGCTAGCACAACGCTTTCAAGTTTGAGAGGGAGACGGCCTCTCATATTTGATGCTCGTCAATCTGATATATAACCAAATGATCTTGTTTCTATCGGTTTTAACTTAAAGATTTGTCTGTGAACCAACAAATTTGTTTAAAATATATATATATTTAGTAAATGCTCATTTGGGTTAGTTAGAAGGGCCCGTTAAATCCGCGATCTAATAAAGATAGATAACTTCGTTGGGAGGCTTCACACACATAGTGATCCACCGTCCAGTGTCTATGACATCCAAAAACTTTCAAGCTTAATAGCGAGATAGCTAGTTAGCTTGAAGTCAGTAGATATTGACTTCTAATAATACATGATAGGGTTGGCCAACCACAGCTGCATATTACCGAAAGGTTTTTCATGTTAATTGCGCTCAGTAGAGGTTCTGGCTTAATAAATGTCGTATCTTAACCTGAAAACTTATATATCTTCCACAATTGGTTATTATAACCTATGCTCAAGAATGATTTCTCCTATCCCTGGTTTTCGTGCGCAATTTCCAACTTTCTCTCTTTCTTTCTAACAATGATCTTCTTAACCCTCTTCATTCCGGTTTTCGGCCCAGTCACAGCACTGTCACAGCCTTTTTAAAGATTACTGAAAACATCAACAGTTCTACTGTGTTTAATAATTATACTTTTTGAGATCCTTAAATCTTTCAATTTCTCGTGTTACACTATCTCAAAGGCCGCACGCAGCGGGTACATCTTGATGAGTTTTCTTCGAATTGGTGCTGGCTTACTGCAGGTTGCCTCAGAGAGGTGTACCATGATTATCGGCGGCAAAAATTTTGGTGTGATTATGGATTCCTTCTTGTCATAGACTGCGGATGTCGCTAAAGTCAGTTGCAAAGTTCACTACACGTTCCACTTGTTAAAACGTCTCCAAAGCTTTTTGCCCTTGAACACCAAAATTTCCTTTGTGCAAACACTGACACGATGCCACCCACTCTACTGAGACCTAGTCTTACTCCTTCTCTGCACTGGATGATGCGCAAAACATACCATATGCTAATAAAGCAGCTGTTATAAAACGCCGCGCGCCGGCGTCATACGAGCGTCGGAAGCTGATTGCTATTAGTCTGTGTGTTGTGACGTCACAGAGCGAAACCTGTTGCCTGTTGGCGATGCAGTGACATCACGACATGAGTGCTCAGTACGGAGCTTGCTGGGACAGTCGTCGAGTCCGAACCCAGAGCTACAACGACACAACAGTTTGTTAATGAGACACGAGTCTTCAATATTATTCTGAACAGACTACTTTATTACTGAAAACTCAACAGTTTGTAGTTTAATAACCTGAAATGTGATCTCAAAATAAAAGGATGAGGAAAAGACCACCGGGTTTTTACAAAAACCGTAAATGATAATAAATCACCTGAAATTGTAAACTCTTTGTTTCTTTATAGACTCGGATACATATATTGTGAATGATAAAATGTAGATGCGAGTAGTTTATTTAATAAGTATGTGCCCGTCATGTATGACATTACTGGTTAGACACTTAAAACGTTATACAGTGATTTCAAAAAACTACATCCTATCATGTAGTTTGAGTTGTATTTGAAATGATCTGATCAAGTTTTATTACAACTTACGCTGTTGTCAATGATCCGGTGAGCTTTATAATATACACTAACATTGTGCAAGATGTACACAGACACGCCGCAGCTTGCGAATCAAATCGAGTGTTCAGCGACGGACAGAGAAAGAACGAAATACAGCGTTTTGGCGTAATTGCGAACTTAGCAAACAAAGTAAATTGAGTGGTAAGGAGATGTCTGTCATTACCTACTCGTGTACTTCCTGCAGCAACACACGAGCTGTTAGATAACGGTTGTATAACGCAGTGACAGTGCTGTGGTGAGCACTGGATAGGGGTGATAGTGAGTGTCTCTGCCACTGTCAGACATATTGTTAGCGTGATCGAATATATCAGCCGGCTTTTTATTGTCGTGTAGGCGTACTGAAGGTTCACCTCTATGGGAACACTCTGTAACGTGAGGTCATATATTTGACCTTACGATAAACTATAGATACATATGACCAAGAGGTGAACTACATACTATATTACATAAATGCTGATCAGCTGGATATACACAGTATGTGTGCTATATCAAACATTAAGATCCATCCCAAGACTTGTGACAATTCTAGTTACACAACACTCTGCTTAGCCTTTTTCAAACTATTTTGGTGTCGACTTCCAGTCTAATCAGATGCAACTAAGTGCCAGTACTTCACATGGACCAACTGCTTCTTTGAACCGAAACTCAGAAAGAGTGTAACGTGATACCTCTTGGCCAGGCTGCTGTTACATTTTCTAACTTCTGACTCCCGTAGTGACTGTCATATACGATACCCGAGAGCAACACCTTGCCGAGCTCCCCACACACGGAGGAGACTCATTCAGAAAGCAGAAAATAAATAAGTATTGTCGTCCGAGCGTGATGTGACTGCATAGTTGTTCGTACGACATTCGTATTTGATGTTGCCTGTACTTGCTCGTATGTCGCAGCAGTACTGCGGCGTATAACTTTCCCCACGAGATAGGGGGTGAGGCATGCGCGCGTGCGGGGGGGCCCCTCTCACTTTCCACGCATTTTTGCCACTAGTAGAGATAAACAAGATACGAGTACTGCACTAACTGCACACAATGCGCCAACACATACAACATGTGCACGTACGTGAGTGCGTAGCGCTTGTATACGCCTGTATCCACGCCGCAGATATGCAAGCGTGGGTGTCGCGGTGCTTGATATTGTGAATTTATAAAATGTGGCATAATTCCCAATTTTCCCATACTTACTTGTGGAGTTGTGGGATTGTGTAGGCAGTAGACACGCAACCTCCACGTATTACATTGTTTGTATCTCTTTCTTGATTAGTATGAAGATGCAAATTAAAGATATACCAGTGTTACATTCAATATAGAAACTGTTCGACTCTAGATAGTTGGCTCAAGAAAACACATGCCTGCTACACATTTTTCTGTAGCTTTTCCGAGTGAATTTATAAATAAACTAATAAGCGTATAAACTTTGTTAAGAACTATTGTTCTTTATGAGTATTATTTACATTGATTCAACTTAATAGAATTAATTAAACTACAAAATTAAAAGTAAGCGTAAAAATATGACCGCGAGTAGTAACCACTCCGCTCGTACAAAAGACATCAACGCGCGAGCTCTTTATCATTATGTCGTCATGTCAATATATTATCTACATAGTTGTATTTATTACGAAAAGTAGGTTAAATATTTTTTGATATACACAAACAACAGTACATTAGAATAACGACACAACTGTACCGTTTTAATTAACTATTAATAAATTTAAAAACCTTACTGACAATATTATTTAGTGGACGGCCGGAGCAAAGACTTGTGCCATAATGTTGGTGTACCGTAATAGAAGGTAATAGTAGAGTTGTATATGATACTGTCACATAACAAACACTATCAAAGTATTCGTGTGACACGAATGTTTTAAGACATAATTACATACATTTCATACCATGATATTTGACAGTCATTACAGGTAGTCAGACTAAAGAGACCTCTGACCAACAGTCTATTCAAAGAGTGTCGTGTTACCCATAAACTGGGTTGTGGACGTCAGGTAGGTAGGCGCTCCTTGCAAACTGGTATTCAGCTGCAACCGGCTGGACTGGAAGCCGACCCCAAGCTAGTTGGGAAAAGGCGGGAGATGATGAGATAATATGTTGTTATCTGTTTTCTATAATTAGATTCGTCAACGTCAAGTAAAGTCTATGATTCGGAAACTTTATGGTCGAGCTGTACTTTAATAGAAAATTGGTTATAATTTAAGTTTTTAACTTTATTAGAGTTATATGAGGATAAAGATTGAACTTTTGATTTCACAAATGGAGTTTACGACATGAGAGTAAATTACTTATATTATATCGTTCAATCACCGAAGAAACATCATCGAAGTTCAGAGCTTGTAACACAATTTTAAAATTTTGAAGATTGTAACACAATATTAAAATATAACATTTATACTTTAACTGCACATTTATTTATTTATTTATTTATTTATTTATTTATTTATTTATTTATTTATTTATTTATTTATTTATTTATTTATTTATTTATTTATTTATTTATTTATTTATTTATTTATTTATTTATTTATTTATTAATTCTTTATGCACACAAAAGTACAAAGGCGGACTTAATGCCTTAGGGCATTTATTATGTTCTTTAAATTGTTTTTTTTTACTCCAGAAGCTTTTGACTTGTACGTTTTTCTACATCGTTCTCACATATATGTGTAATTTCGCTTAATGTCGGTGTACCCATAATTTTGCAACTATTTATTGAGTTATAAGACAGCAGAAGATCCATGAGGCTATGATCGATTCGCCATATCTCTCGATAATTGACAATAATTACTGACTTTCCCTTATTAACTAAAAGCCAGTCGTAACGATCATCTGCGCGTTACATTAAACTAATCTGTACTTTCACTTCCGCGTCAAACAACATTCAGTTCATTAATTGTTGATATCGATTCACTGGACATACCCGTAGTTATATTGAATCATCTCTGATTCAATACATTTAGTCGCGGGTCAGTGAGTCTGTTACGGGCGCTCGTACTCACGGTGGACACAAATTTTAAATTACAGTTGAACGGTTAAAGAAAAGATTAGCTAATCTTGATAACGTTAAAAAAAATTCTAAAATGTCAGGCATGAATGTCCAAAATGCAAATTGTATTTTGGAAATTGGTTGTACTCATGAATAACATTTTACACCTCAATATTTTCGTCAGGTGAGGTCTAGATGATACTAATAACAAAGACTATTAATATAGTCTTTTTTTACATTTAAACCTTCGTGATAATTTATTGTTTGCCTATCATGTTGATGGCGACCTGGCGACGGTGATGTCGATCTCCGAGTATGTGCTAACTCGGCAACAAGACAGATCCGTGACCAGCTTGTGTCAGTTGTTTGATAACAAGCGCACAAACAATCGGCGCGGGAGTGTGTCGCCAGGCTGTCTCATTTTCGTAACCAATGTTTACCGACAATTGACAATAACAACAACAAATATTCCGTGTCGCCCACAGATGCGGAGAGCGCAGCGGGCACCCAGGCTCTCGCGACCAGAGGAACCTTAGGAGCAGAGCTGGTGCAGAGCCAGTATCTGATAATTAGGTACATAACAATATTGCGACTGTGTTCAAGTAATTTTAAACAAGTCGTTATGAGTTAGGCATAATCGGGAGGTACCATTTGTGTCTGTACAGCACTGTCAGCCAATAGACAGGCAGCGCTGGGCATGTTGAGACCGGTAGCCGTCCCCCGACGTGCTGACACTCCAAAAGCGATCAAATTATGGTAGACATGCCACTCACAAGTATAAAACGTTTTGGTAACACATTTAATGTACGTAAAGCTAAGGAATGGAAGAAAAAAAACCCTGCCAGAGTTTGTGTTTCCCGATAGCTGCAACCTGGGGGTCTTTAAGTCAAGAGTGAATAAGTTACTTCTAGGCAAGCGTGCATCAGATGATATACTGGTCAAACATAAGTCAATAAATAATACCTAAGTATATTAATTGTTTACATAGATCGTGATTAGTATTTTATTTGATAAAAATTGCCCTTTCGCTTTATGCAGATACCAGCTGTCCCCCGCATTTTCACCCGTGTCTTTGGTTACTGCTCCGCTCCCGTGGGTTGTGGCATAATGTTATGTAGCATATAGCCTTTCTCGAGAAATAGGCTATCAACCTACCACATTATTTTCTTTTTAACCCAAAGGTTGACTGGTAGAGAATGCCTTGTTGCATTAAGTCCGCCTATGTACCACTAATGTACATGAAGTTTAAATAAATAAATAAATAATAAAACAATTTTTCAATTCAAATCAGCTGAGATTTTGCATGTTCAAACGAACAAATAAACTCTTGAGCTTCATAATAAGAGAAATTCTGTGTTATGTCATTATCACTATCTTCAGTGAACACCCACCTGTCGGTCACATTGTAAGCGGCCATAACCAGTGAAAAGCATTTTATTTTAGTGATGAAGAGGAAACTTTACTTTTAGCTTTACTTGAGACCGACCACTTAAAAACAAATTTTGGATGACATAAATAGAGAACACGAAATTTATGAAGTATTAGAGTTTACACCTTGACCGTTTAAGAGATCAGTTTTTTAGCATTAGTTCAGATTGAAGACAAAAAAAAAATCGGTTCGTGCAGGTACAACAATCTCGCATTTAATTCGTCTAGAATGCTAGACGAACTGAGCGTTCGGTGAAAATTCCCGTGAAAAACCATTCGTCCAATTTGTATGCAGTAAAAAGGAAAAAAAACTGTGCAAGTTCGAGTCGGACTCGCTCACTGAGGCTTCCGCACAAACTTACCTCTGAAAACAGTTCCATTCCCGAATTGAATGACGAAGATTTTTTTCAAATCGTAAAAAATAAATGTTTGTGACGTAACTACAAATTTACAGTTTTTAGTTTTTTTCCTATACTTGTGCTATGAGACTTAGCTTCATGCCAAATTTCAGGATTCTAGGTCAACGGGAAGTACCCTATGAATTTTGATTCCCTTACGAGTGTCGAAATATTCGTTTTTTGCGACACAAACGGCCGTATCTTTTTTTTGTTTTCTTTAAGTTTGATTTTTTTCGATCTTCAAGGAACCGCAGACTTGAGTATATGGTTTTAATTTCAACTCGATACCTCCACACATTCCTGAGATAAATGGTCTTGACAGACAGACAGACGGTCAACAAAGTGATCTTACAAAGGTTCCGTTTTTTCTGTTTGAGGTACGGAACCCTAAAAATAGATCAATTTAGTCATTGTGTCGAGATACCTGCTTATTTTTATAACGATTAATAAATTATTGATAATATGTTAATCATCATCTAACGATTTTAGTAATTTTCAATTGCATTTCTTAAATCATAATATCTCTCGAATTGAATATTCAAAATAAATCATTCAAAAAATTATATACAGGCACTTAACTAGACTTAATTATAAAGTAATTTATTATGATAAGGATTAATACCAGAGGTCGCCTTACCCATTGCAAGGCCCCGGGCGACAGGTCTTTGCGAGGCCAAAAAAAAAGGCCGTCAAACAACCAATTACAGTAACTAAACAGAAAGTTTTAAGTTATAAACAACATGTATTTACATCTATTCCTCTCGCAGTACTTCTGACATACCAATAAAAACATATAATATTTATAATAACTATATAGTGTCGCGACCTTCTTTCCCCGAATTTAAAAAAGGAGGTTATCAATTCAGTTGTACTTTTTTTTATGTGTGTTACCTCAGAACTCCGTCGTTTATTTTGCAATTGCAATCTGATTTGCAATTTTTTTTTTCCTCTTAGAGGATATATGCTTTCCAATTGGTGCCATTTTTTTCAGAATCCAGTACTGATGATTGGACCCATGAAGAATCGAGTGAACTCCTCAAATATAGTGATTTTGGTATTTTCGCACTTACAGTCAAAAAATAACATTTGATGAAGTGAAACTGATGAAGAAGACCAGAAATTGCCAGCGGAACTCCATACTCACATAGATATTATAATTAAGATAGTTTATTGTCATCAATACCAATTATTTATTTGTGTATGTTCTTGGTTCTGAATAGTTATGTTGAAAATGGTATGATCGAAGTGAATCGTATGAGTGAAGTGATGATGATGATGGAGCCGGAAGATAATTAATCAATGTATCCTAGCCGAATTTGAGCTTATTAAAATTGTCATGAAACGCAGTTTGGCTGTAAGGTACTATCGAACTGATCTGATGAAGTGTATGGAAGGTAGACACAGGAACTTCATAATAAAACAATGTAACCTAGCAGTGTTTGGGTTTATTGGGAATGCCATGAGAAATATGCACTGTGGTTATATATAAGTTTATCGCAACTAAAAGGTGAACTAATAAACTTTTTACAAAAAAAAATAACTTTATTAACTAAAAAAAAACACTAAAACCGAGAACGGTATTGTTTGTTTCTTATTTAACACTGACTTCCGAAATTAAAGTTATTTTGATCCTTTAAGCGTTTTGTTTTTAGTGAAGTCGATATTTTTTTTGTAAACAGTTCTTTTTGTAGATAATAATGTGTTCTACAAAGTTTTGGTACATTATTTTGTCCTATCATCAATAGTTTTTGAAGCGCACGCTATGTATGGAAATTTATAGGTCTATTTAATGTATTTACACCTTGAGTTACCATATTGCAGTTTTAGTAGAAAACCCTACTTTTTAAGGTTCCGTAGTCAACTCGGAACCCTTATAGTTTCGCCAAGACTATCTGTATGTCCGTCCGTCCGCGGATAATCTCAGTGACCGTTAGCACTAGAAAGCTAAAATTTGGTACCAATATGTATATCAATCATGCCGACAAAGTGGTAAAATAAAAAGTGGAAAAAAATGATGTATTAGGGTACCCCCCTACACGTATTGTGAGGAGTGTTTTTTTTTTTCATTTTATCCCTAACGTGTGATATATTGTTGGATAGATATTTAAAAATGAATGTGGTTTATTGAAATCATTTTTTGATAATGTTAATATTTTCGAAAATAATCACTCCAAAATTAAAAAAAAAAAATGTGTCCTCCTCTAACATTTGTACCAAAAATTTACAAAAATATGAAAAAAACAAAAAAACAAAATTAGAAAAACTATTTTGAACGTGATTGGTTGAACAGTCTGAAAAGTTGTACAAAATAATTTCTGAACTAAGTTTGTAATTTAATACGCGGGCATTTTTTTAACTTAGTTTACTTTATTATTCTGAACGTATCCTATTACAATTAAAAAAGGAATTATTAAAATTGGTTCACGCAATCCAAAATTACCAACGAAACTCCAATTTATTTAACCCGTCTAGTTTGTATAAATTAGTAACCAAATTTCCCGAGAGATGGCGTTGTACTTAGGGCTACTTCGCGCTATTATGATTTTTCCTGAGTTGATGGGTGAAATGTTTACAGCTATTGATGATAATGATACCATTACTTGAGGCTCAGACCATGCAACACGGGGGAGGGAGACCCTGAACTCCAGAAATTCTAACTCGCAGAAGTAATAATGCTCAAGTTCTCTTTACAAACCAAATAGTGGTAAGTCTGATTTAAAAAACAAATGTTGATGTTACTACATAATAATATGGATGTGCGGGTTCACCGCACACACGTGTGACCCCCCGGGGGTACGCTGGTGATACAACATGGTGACATCAGCTCACATGCTACTATCTAATTAATTAATATTTAATTGCAAGTGTAAGCCGACACCGTCACAGCTGCTCTCTTATTTATAGACATGACTCATCTTTGAGGACTGATTCGAGGGGAGTCAACGTACAACTAACAAAATAAAACCCAAACGTATGTTTGAGGAACAGTTCGATGTAACAGGTCAGCTGCAAAAGTGCAACAAGCGGACTTGCCAACACTTTCACCGAGTGGAGGCTACGGTACGTCCTTGTGACGCCTCGTCAGTGCAGTACAACAATAACCAACTGCGCAAGGCTTTATGAAAGCCAGAGGCGGCCTTACCCATTGCGAGGCTCCGGGCGGCAGGTCTGTGCGAGGCCCATTGTCCTTCGCGAAAAAAATCTCTCAGTGTACAAACATAATGAATCCCACCAAAAATATTCTGTAAAAAACTAGCCAAGTCTCGATGGAGCTGCTTGTTTATCTCTAAAAAGTAATGAAATCTAGACAAAGCGTGCCAAGTCTAAGGTTCCCTACTGCGATTTCTTTATTATTATAGTTAATGTTGTGTGACTTGGCCGTTGAACAATACGTTTTCCAAGTGGCAATTTTCCATCGTCAATGGGTAGCGGTTCTGGCTACAGATTAGTACAAAGGTGTCATGGAGCACCTGGTTTTGTACCCTTTTGTATCCTTCAACGGCCAAGTCACACAACATTAACTATAATAATAAAGAAATCGCAGTAAGGAGCCTTAGACTTGGTACGCTTTGTCTAGATTTCATTACTTTTTAGAGATAAACAAGCAGCTCCATCGAAACTTGGCTAGTTTTTTACAGAATGTTTTTGGTTGTAGAAACGAGGGCACATTGATTTTTGCAATGACAGTCGATTTATTTATGTACCAATAGTAGAAGGGGGCATTACCATATCTCTAATACAGCTGAGACCAGCTGAGGGTTCTTCATCAGATACTTCAGATCTTCGATTTTTGACATCAAATGAAGCGGCCCACCAAGTTGAATATTTTTTGTAAAGGCGGTATGTCGATCTCTAATAGTTTGGTTGGGCTCTTGTGTTTTCTAACCAGGGTCACCAGGTACTCCAGATCTTCGCTTATCCTAGTTTTTATAGTTTTCCCTTTATATTGCCATTAAACCCTAACTCTGTACCAAATTTCAGCTCTCTGAGTTTATGGAAAGTACTAGTTCTACTCTGATGATCATGAGTGAGTGAGTGAGTGCCTTAGATGCGAAACTTTGCCTTTGCTTAACTTCGGAACTAAATGACCTACAGACTTGAAATTTTAGATTTTAAGTACGTGATTATAGCTCACTGGATGACGAAAATTTCTACGTTCTGGTCTTATCTAGAGGTTCTCAAATAGGGGCCTGAAAATGCGGCGAAATGGTTCCAGTAAAGGATGGTACGGCAGTGTTTGCTTCGCGCTCGGCTTGGCGGGGCACTGCCGTGCCCCCCGATTTTTCAATTATGTTTTGAATGAATGAGATAGTTTACTAATTTTATTTTAATTTGCCGTTATATTATAACCTTAATAAGTAATTAAGGATCAAAATCAAAAGTTTTAAATAAATAAAAAAGTTAAAAAAAAATATTTTTTTAAATTTGCTTATTGTTGTAGCGCGAGGCCCCTATAAGAGCGAGGCCCTGGCGATTGCCCTGTTCGCCACCCCCTGAGGCCGCCACTGTGTAAGTACTCGTATTATAAACTTGATTTCATACGCAAGTATTTGGAATCAGCGCTAAAGGATATGATGGGAAAGCTGGACTGACTTTTGACCTGAACAGCATAGCGGAAAGTATCTCTACATTTGACTGTGAAACATCAACGAAACTACTACTGCTTACAGCGTACACGCTTGCAGTGTACCTGTACGGCACATTCACACCGCCACACGTCGGCTCGTGGAAACTGTTCCGTGTGAACCGCACCTTATGTCACAACGGCCTGTGATGTGGAGAAAGAAACTGTGACGTTCAGTGACATAACAAACAACAGCACGCTTTACGACTTCACACTGGAGCACTCGAGCTAGACAATGACAAGACACAATTATATTGACACGCGCACTAGAGGTATAGTTTGTTTGTTGGAAATACCGGAAGACGTTTTTCATAAGCAAACAGAACCCTTAATACCGTAAATCGGTTAACAAAGGTGACCGAACAGCCGGCTTCAAATGAGACATACCTCTGCACTTGTCAAGCAGAAAGATGAGTGCAGACACTTGTTTTTGCATCATCATCATCAATTCAGCCGAAAGACTGTTTCACTTCATTTCAAAATACTTTATTTCATATGGGCACTTATAATAATAATAATAATTGATGATATAACGTTAGAAGCTAATTTATCGTAGGCCACCCCAAGTGTCCCCTCAACGAGCGGTCGTGTGTGGTCATCGGTCCTGCTTATAAGCGGCCTTCCAACACTGCGTCTTCCTGTACGCGATCGCCACTCCAGATCTTTAAGCTCCATCGACCATCTATTCTAGTAATTTGCCCTACCCAGTGCCACTTAAGTTTGGAGATTTCTACTTATTTTAAAGAAACGGTATTTGGACTACATCGGCAACTTTGGTTCTACTGTGGTTATCTTCATTCCTGTTTCAATTACGCAAGAAAACTCCGAGCATAGGCCTTTAAACTGCTTTTTGGGTGACTTTCAGCCTTTTGATGATATCCATTGTAAGCGACCACGTTTCAGAACCATATGTCATCACTAACTGTCCCCCGCGTCTTTGGTTACTGCTCCGCTCCCATGGGTTGTAGCATAATGTTATGTAGCATATAGCCTTTCTCGAGAAATAGGGTATCCAACACTAAAATAATTTTTCAATTCGAAGCAGTAATTCCTGAGATTTAGCGTTCAAACCAACAAATAAACTCTTAAGCTTCATAACCCTATCATCTTGAGCTTCATAACATAGCACTATCTTCAGTGAACACCTGCCTGTCAGTCCCATTGTAAACGGTCATAACCAGTGAAAAGCATTTTTACTTTTAGTAACCTTACTTGAGACTCGCCACTTAAAAACAAATTTTGTATGACATAAATAGAGAACACGAAATTTATGGAGTATTAGAGTTTAGTATTAGTAGTAGCATTAGTTCAGATTGAAGACAAAAAACTTTAATGAAATCGCTCCACTGTCATTCGTACGCTCCGCTGTAATCGCTGCAACAATTTCACATTTAATTCGAACTGAGCGTTCGGTGAAAATTCGTCCAATTAGTATGCAGTAAAAAGGAAAAAATAGATGTAAAATAATATTTTTATTAGGATTAATAAATTGTTGATAATATGGCATTACTTAAATCATAATATCTCACGAATGGAATGTCCAAATTGAATCATTCAAAAAGTTATATACAGGCACTTAACTAGACTTAATTGTAAAGTAATTTATTTTGATAAGGATTAATACCAAACTACCAATAAAGTTTATTTTCTAGAGGCGGCGTATAAATTAATTTTTAAATTGAAAAAAGTAGATATTGTGACATAAATAGAATAAATAAAATAAAAAATAGTTTATTTCTCACCATTAAACATTACATTTTAGAAGGTACATTATAAATCATAAAAAAAAATCTGCGGTGAATATAAAGGCACAGAGTATTGACCCAACCCTCTGAACTAGGCGGGAACCTGTAACTCAGGGGATATGGATTCAGCTTTGCTTCATATTAGGACATTTGAGTGTCATTGCTATACAAATAGGGTTCCATAAAAAGTGAGTGGGTCTGTTGATAAGGTATGGATGATGTATGTAAGTGAAGTGAGAGTAATGTCAGGGTGAGTATGTGAAGTTGTAAGGTTGTGTATGTGAGTGTGTGTGGTGCAGTTTGCGAGGAAAGTGTATGTGTTACTGAGGAAGATAGTGTTATACCTCAGGTGTCACTCAGCCGATGGGATTTCGAGGAGTCTTCCGACGTCTGGCTCCCAAACTGAATCGCACTGGGGCTGCCCTCAAGTGGCTCCTGCCCAACCTAGGGGATCTAGACGCCTGCTGCTGGAGGCTCTACGCGGGAATCGTTCGGTCCGTGGCCCTTTATGGCGCACCGGTGTGGACGCTGACGCTGCAAAAGCAGGCGGCGGTTCGGCTGAACGCATGCCAGAGGGATTGACCCTCTGGCATGCGTTAAGCCGAACCTCCGCCATACGGATGGTGCGGGGATACTGGACGATTTCCCGCTAAGCGGCGAGCCTTCTTGCTGGCCTGCCACCATGGGATCTGGAGGCAACAGTCCTTGCACGCATGTACGATTTGCGCGAGGAGATGCAACGCCGGGGCGAAACTCCGCTGCCGCGACAAGTTGCGGCATGGCGGACAGAGTTCCATTGTGTGGACCACCCGGCGGACACGGTGGAGCGCATGGTGGAGGTGAGCTCCGCCTGGGCAGAGCAACGCCGTGTCCGCCGCCGGGATTCCGATCCCGATTTCTGGCCACCGTAGGCGCAGACTTGCGGACGGCGAGCAATGGGTGACTCGCCGTCCGACCGTCCGGTAACTGTCCGGACCGAGCCCAAATCGTCGACGGCGCGTATTGTTCCACGCGCGCCTCAGGGTGATGTCAGCAAATCGTAGGGGCCCAGCAGGGTCGAAGCCTACTGGGGCCACGGGTAGTGTGAAAGCGAAGCCCGGGGCCCCGGGATGAAGGCAAAGAGGGAAACAGGAGTGGGTTTTTAGTCAGTAAAAGTCTGACACTATCTCTCGCTCCACCCAAGAGCGGGATTTGTCATTAGATGATTTTCCCACATTAAAAAAAAAAAAACCTTGGGTTACCTTATTGCAGTTTTAGTAGGGAACCCTACTGTTTTTTTTAATATAGCCTATGTTACTCAGTGATAAAATAGCATTCTGCTGGTGAAACAATTTTTATTATCAGTCCAGTAGTTTTTTGTTTATAAATTACAAACAAACGTACAAATCTTTTCTCTTTACAATATTAGTATAGAACACAACAAAACAACAACACAACAACAACAAACAAGAACAAGAATAGCAACTCGCACTGGTCATGGTCACTTCTGTTTCTACATGCAAGCAGTCAAACTCCTGAAATCTTGACTTGACTTGCATACCAAGCAAAATAAATTGTAGAAATCAGCAATGGGTCCCAAAATATAGCATATTGGCCATAATCTGAAGCCAAACATGACAGTAATACAGATTGATTTGATCTTCACATGGTCATGGCGTACTGAAGAAGACATATGTATGTCTGCTGCAGAGCGTTCCCGCCAGCTGCTGGTTTGTGCTACTTGTGTACCGTAGCGCGTGCGGAGTGCGGCGCATGGGGGGGGGGCGCAGCGCGGGTACCGTTGGCACCTGACCCACTGCCCGCGAGGAATGCGCTCCGACTACATACGCATAGATACACATCGCTAACGGTGCGCCCGCGCCCGTCGCGCTATTACACAGCTCACTTAGAAGTTCAACTCACTGCGATAATAATCCTCCCGACCGAAAGCAAAGTACGCAAAAGATATCTAGTGCACAAGTGTGTGCGCAAACATAGGCGCACTCTCAGTTACGTTTCTCTCATAGTTTGAAGGGAGCTTGATGTCTCGAACGAAGATTGATGTTTGCATTACATTTGAATGAAAATAAAAGAGACTTTAAAACGAGAAATCTTTGTTTGCTTGTTCTGATATTCAAAGATGATGTTTCGAGAGTGAAAAGAGTCCTCCTTCGGCAAGTGTTGTATTGTACGGCGCGGCGCCGTGTGGCAGCGTGGGCGAGTGCCCCTTCTGTCCGAATGTGGACTGTGGTCAACCGCGCCACACTCAGCACACAGCGCATACACTGGGGTTAAGGCCGAACCAGGTCTAATTAGATCGCAACAACCTCTAACGTAACCGACAAGCGCCACTTCCTCACACGTACTCACACGATGTCCCAGCTAAGGCAGAATGTGCCGCGAAACCGCAGATGACCAGAGAATGTCCCGCGGATGACGTTGTGACTACTCCGTTGGTCTCTTGATCACAAGCCCTACTGCTAAGCTTAAGGTCCTGAGTTTGAATCCCAGATGGGGTATAGTGATACTGGAATTCCTCGGTAAAGTTAATGGGGTCGGCCCTCCTGTCTTCATTTTCCATTGAGCACGATTTTGTACCATGTCTGTGTCACTTGTGCTCTATAATACCATTTGTATACTTATATGGCAAATCTTGCACTGGCACGGCAGTGCTCTGCCCAAGCTGGGCACACCTCTACCGTGACCTCCGGGCGTTCCACACAATGGTGGCACCCGGGCGTTACTTCCCCATGTATCAGTGGCGATACAGGAACTTCCCGAACTGACCATTTTTGGTGAGAACCTGCACTATGCGAAAGGTGAGGACGCCGTGAGGTCTTTCCAGCCACTCCTCAAAGAGGGGACTTACCACCATAATTATGGCGTGCCCAACACTGGACTGCAATAGTCGCTGTCGCCATTTCACTATAAGATCCCACTGGAACTCTGTCCGCCATGCCGCGGCTTGTTGCGGCAGCGGAGTTTTGCCACGGCGTTGCATCTCCACGCGCAGATCGTGCATCCGTGCAAGGGACTGTTACCTCCAGATCCCATGGTGGCAGGCAAGCAAGGAGGCTAGGCATCCCTGCACCGTTCGTATGGCTATGACCCTCTGGCATGCGTTCAGCTGGGCAGCCGGTCGCTTTCGCAGCGACGGCGCTCATACCTGCGCCCCATAAAGGGCCATGGACCGAATGATGCTAGCGTAGAGCCTCCGGCAGGAGCCGTTTGGACCCCCTAGATTGGGCAGGAGCCGCTTGAGGGCAGCCCCAGTCCGATTCAGTTTGGGAGCCAGATGTCGGAAGTGCTAATCGAAATTCCACCGGCTGTCGAGGACGAGTCCCAGGTACTTCATCGTCGACCCGATGCCGATGTGAACTCCTCTTACCGTTAATTGGGAACGCCGTGGAGGCGCGCTCCAAGAGCCGTGAAAACACATGGCCTCGAACTTGTGTAACGCCACCTCGAGTCCCAACTGCTGGATCCTATCAACGACTATCGCAACCCCACGTGTCGCTAGCTCGACCGCCGCCCGGTATGACTGTCCCTGCGCCAGGACCAGCGTGTTGTCTGTGTAACTGACCAGTGATATTTTCTAGTTAGACAATGAAACAAAACAATCAAAAACTGTTTTTTCAACACACTTGCTCAGAAAGTGACTCTTATTGCACTGCACTTAGGTATATAATGGCACTCATTACCAAACTGTGACATTTTGATTACCATTATGCACTAGTGCTATAATGTAGTTAAAACATTTTTGTTCAACCTCTTTGTTCGCAAAACAAATTTTGAATTCGAATAAAATTCCTGTTCAAGTATATAAATTAGTGTTTTACTTACTTATTTCATCCAATTTACAAGTTAAAATGGACAAATTTTACTTGTACAAACGATTTATTTAAAAAAAAACATTTAGTAAATAAATCGTACATTCAAATTTTTTTTGTGGTCTGTGGCTATTTTCAGATGCGAGCGGTTTTTGGCGTGATTTTTTTTTTATTCCAGTGAAGTTCAGTGGCTGTATTACCTAATTAAATAAAATTAAATACTACAAAATCATTACAAAATGTTACATCCGTATTCTACTGCCACTACGAAAGGCATTTTCGTAAAAACTTTTCACGCAAGAAAACATAAACGGTGCATAAACGTAAGACTAGGCAGTATGATCAAAATACCTTAGCCTTCCTCTATGGGTAAATAAAAAAAATGACGCGCGCGTTATGAAAACAGATTTTTACCGCCATGTTACAGAAAATTTTACTAGTTTTCTGTTGTTTTCTTCGAAAGTGTATTGAAAAACGTCGTATGACACACGTGAGTAATTAATGATTACCGTTCTTGGCTCTCTTAAGACCCTCGCCACGGCTCGGGTCTAAATACCGCCTCGACGGTAATCACTAACATTACACACTTATATCATAATGTACTATTATTACATTAATTCAAACAGCTGATACGTTAAGATGGTCAAGAACTTAGAAACCAGTTAAAATTAACGCAGTTCGAGAATCTATTAGATATTACTGCACTAATTTAAGTTCTTTAGATCCTAAAGATCGATCGAGAATGTTGTTTAATAGCATGCTAAACAACACACACATCGCATCACATCCATTCTACCTCGAAGGGTTGGAAGACGGAGGTCTCCTGTACAACAACCGCATTTCATTATATATATATCTCAGCCCCCGTAGCTGGGTGCGAGTCACTTGTCACCAACTTGGAGCCTGGGTTTGTACACTCCAGGGTGCGACTAAGAAATTCCAGATGGGAAAACTCTATAACATTGATAATGTTCTTTCCGAAACATTGTTTTAGCACAATAAAAAATTGAACAAACTTGAATTGTAATATTATAAGTTAAAACCCGAATGAGCATCATTTGTGTTATGTGCAGAAAACATAAATGTTAAATATAGGAACCGGTTGATACTTCGATCAATAATCAACATGTTGAAGTTTATCGGATTTGATTGACTAAATGGAAGCTCGTGAGTCGTGACAGACTTCTCGGGAACTCGTCACATACCGCATGTCTCTGTTTGATCATAAAGCTCGTCGCTTTCGGATAAGTGCTACTTGTTGTTTAGTAATAACCTATAGCAAATAACCGGTGCGGCGCCAGTCCGCGAGCAACCGCGCCGGCGCCAATTATTTGGTGGTTTGCATTCCTAAATAATATGCACACAAATGTCAAGGGTCAAACGCTCCTAAATAATATATGTACGCGCAGTGCCTCCACAGTCTATTCTGTACAACACAACATAATCACTACTCTACACTTGCAGTGTACACGGCCAGGTGAAGCTTGCATAAACACTTCTCACAATTAACCACTACCTAAAATTATAAAATTGTATTGTTAACATCAGACTGGGTGCTATACTGGGACGCTGATCTATGGATAGTGACATGCCGACCCATCAGTTTCTTATTTTTTACTACAATATTGACCTTGGAACGAAAGTTTGGCTGTTCTTTTGAAATGGTTCGCAGCTAATAATCTCTTAATAAATGCGAATAAAACTAAATGTACAAAGGTCTCATTACCAAATGTTCCTCAAGTTGGCGTCAATCTAATTCTTGATGGCAATAAACTTGATGTTATTACGGAAACTGTGTTCTTAGGTATAACTATCGATATTACTATGCATATGCAATAAGAAAAATAAGGCATTTGACAGATGTAGCCACAGCTAGGTTAGTTTACTATGCTTATTTCCACAGTATTGTCGTATGGCATTTTACTGTAGGGATTTGCAGCTGATATACACTCAATTTTAATATTGCAAAAGAGAGCAATCCGGGCTATTTATAAAATGGGTCCTCGCGAGTACCCCAGAAATAAATTTTAAAAAATCGACATACTGACTCTGCCTGCTCTTTATAAGTTAGAAAGTATTTTGTATGTTCATAAAAACCTAGGACTCTTCAAAATTAGAGGCGATTTTCATAATATAAATACGCGCAGTAAACACTAAATTGTATCACCCAAATGGAGATTAGCTAAGACCAGCAAGTCATTTTTAGTAAACAACATACGCTTTTTTAACAAGCTGCCAAAGGCGGTGACTGAACTTAGCGAGGGAAAGTTCAAAACCCATACCAAGACTGCTACTGCATATGTGGCCCCCTGGTAACTCTTAATATTGTATAAATGTGTCTACTAACAGCTCCACATTTGTTGTAATATATACTTACATTATTTTTTTCTAACACATTGTTTTTGCAATATTTTTTATATTATTAGACCCCAAGTACCATAAATTCGTTAGAAGTTTATTTTATTAACGTCTTGATAATTTTAATTATTTATTTTTCTTGCTTTTTTTTATAGCCTCTTTTTTATAATGTGAATGTGAGAACACTATAGACTTCGCGAATTCTTAGATTACTTCCTATTCCGACTCACTTTTTATTATGATTATTTTTATTTTTACTTACTTACTTTTCAGTACAATATTGAATGGTCTACACTGTCCTTACATAATATCTACCAATACTGTAATATGGAAATATTGTAAGAACAACAATGTTTTTAAAAGAGTAGATAATCATGGAGTTTTTTGCCGATTCTCCTCCAAGAAACGACCAATTTGGAACCGTGCACTAGTTTCTGACGTTTTATAAGTTCCCATGTAGGCCTATGTGAAATAAAATATAGGTTGACATGATAAATGATATTTATTTTTTCATTTTAAACTAGATGAGGCTGGTGTTTCCCAGCTAACTACCCTAAGAAGAAACACCGAAAGAAAGTCCATACAGTAAATATGTAATGGTCCAATCACATGAGAACCATGCAGATTTGTCTGAGATGGTCTTTTGAAGAAAGAACAATACCTGAGATTTGAGTGGACCTGTCCAGTCAGTGCAAGCATTTGACATTCGCAAAGCTCAACTCAGGACTACTAAGAAACTCAACGACGTGACGAACTATACCAAGGACAGGACATTTGGGCAGACCGCAGAAAATACTCAAATTGCCAGACATACGTTAAAATGACTGAAAAGGGAAAAAAAGCAATCAACATAGTCCTCATGTTCACAATAATAAAAGGAAATATATTGTTTACAAAATGTAATACTTGTATTAGTAAAGTACTTAAATATTCATGTCAAAAATTAATTGAAAAAAAATTACAAACTGCAAAATATTAATAATCTACAATGTTACATTGTAAAAAAATAATAATAAAAATCACAATTGAAAATAAAAACAATAGAAAAAAGTTAAGACAACAGTTGTACTGCGTACTGGAGCAGGTCAATCCCAAGCCTTTTCGTCTTCAACATAGTCCTCTACAAATTATTTGAATTTATTAAGGCTTAGTTGTTGAATATGACTCCTAGTCATATAGTTTAGTCAATAGTTTATAAGAAGTGTATACATTGGCATCTAAATGAGCCCCTATTTTTTTGAGCCTGGTTGCAGGAAACACAAATTTCTGTTTATTCCTAGTATATTATTAAAATTTATACATATTTATATTTTTATGTGCATACAACATATTTTCGTAAATATACTATGAAGGTACAGTCATTATATTGATATCTTTAAATTGATCTCGCAGGGAGTATCTGGGACTTAATTTATAAATCGAACGAATAGCCCTTTTCTGCAAAACGAAAATTGTCTGGATATTGGCGGCATTTCCCCGCAGTAGAATACCGTACGACATGGCACTTTGGAAATAGCTAAAGTAAACTAAACAAGCAGTCCTTATAAAAAAGAAGGTGTTTACGCGAAGGAAATACTAACTAAACCAACATCCCAGTTCTATTACTATGACATTAAGCTTGATCTAATATAAGCTGCAGTAACACATAGTAAGTCTAGGTTAAGTTTATGTATAAGTTGTGTTACTTTTTTGGTGTAAAATAAAGTTTATTCTATTCTATTCTAACACAGACCACTGGAGCAAGTCACCTTCTTCCCCTGGGTACTAATACAATCAACAGTTTACACTCGGTACGAAGCTCTACCGATTTGTTTATCTCGTATAACATCGATTGCCGCTAATAGACAACAAATATTAGATGATTTCTACTTTGAAGTTGCGATGAGGCAGGTTCGTGAGTAGAGTGAGTTAGCGCAGGAAGATTGCAGACGCACGGAAGTTTCGAGAAAGCGCTTTCCGCCGCCGCTTGTCGCAATACTTGCAGCCCGCGGCGGTCACTGTGCTCCACAGTACTTACACTTATATAAAATAACCAACCATACCTTAAAAAAATATAAGCTTCGGTGGTTTAACGTTAATTGAAGTCAATGAAATAAAAAGAGACCCGTGCAATGTCACATTATGGGAGATTCCATCGACGCTATTGCCCAGCCTATTGTGAACATTGTAGCTTCTACTTTAGCACTTATTTTTCACGATTGTATTGATGGTGGTTGGGTTCCTGACGAAAAGAAGAATAGTAAAATAATCCAGTTATTTAAAACGTTTAGCATTTCTCGGTTTACTAACCATAGTTATATATTTGAGTGCTACCCACGCTTAATGAGATATTTAAGAAGCTTATTTAAAACCACTTACCTACTGCGATTTATGCAAGGCATTTGATTGCGTTCTTCACGAAACAATAATCAGATTTCAGATCCATCTCCAGAGAGATCCCGTCGTGGTATAAATAAAAAACAATATATGGACTATTGGGTCTGAATTAAAGAAAGTTTTTTTTTTTAAATAAATACCACGACGGGATCCGTCTCTCGTCTCTGGATCTTTTTTCACATTTGAATTCAGAGAGTTGATGTGAACCGAAAAAGAAATTCTAGATCTGTAATAGCAATGAGTGTTCCTCAGGGCTCAATTTTTAAACCACTATTGTTTCTTGAATTGGAATTGATAATTATTTTTTATTTAGAAGAGTGTTTCTGCAAGGTGATCCAATATAAATTTGGTGAAAGTCTGATAAAGAACTTGGAAGATAGACCATGGAATACCTATACTACCTATAAGCAAATTTTCTGAGATTGCTGGAATTTCATGTCTGTTTATTGTTAACACCATTGCATAACATGTACCCGTAATATTATCACGGGTATGATGTTGTCCGTGATGTTATCACGGGTACGCTCTGGAGAGGTGAGATGGACGAGGCAAATGTATAAAGTTCACACTGGTATTTATATGACATCCTCCCATATAATATTATGGCATGTGGCACCCTCATTTCACCAATTATGTTCAAATTTCATGTTATTGAGGTTATCAATTCGCGCACAACTTTTTTATTTATGGGTAACTTTTATATTTATAATTGTTTTTACCCAACTGCCAAGAATGGGTATGTTTTTGTGTTGTGTTGCAGTATTTTTAGATTTATGATTTAAAATGAGTTGCGTTACATAGATATGTGATCCAGATTGTAAACACGAACAAACCGACAAGGTTCTGTGCGCTGGCGCCCTGGAAATGCATAATAATAGCGTATTACGATTAGCAGGTCGAGTGGCACCGCCCGCGCCCGCCACCGCCAGCCACCGCTAATGTCACCCGATGCTAATGAGAGCGGCGCGAGCCACGAGCGCCGGCGGGCCTCCGTACTCCAACCCCACGCTTCCAACTGTGGCTAGTAAACCCCACGAAGCATCACACAGACATGCTAGAACACTGTCAAAATGCTAAGAAAAGAACTTTAATCCTCATAAAAAAATACAGGAATAGAAATTCCTTTACTGGAGTAACAGACACAATTTTTAAAGATAGACGAACTAAAATGGAGATTGACGGCCCATATACTACGATACACCTTGAGCAAAATTGTAATTGAGTGGTACCTCGAGACGGTAAAATAAAAAAAAAGTTGCGACAGTAGGTAAATCAGATTGACAGTGGAAACTAACTGGAGCAGGGCTGCCAGAAGAGACAGAAAGCAATGAAACACTTCCTAGAGGCATAATATACTCAAGTATTCTATGAAAGGTTTGAAACGTAAACAAATGAAAGTTCAGGATAAACGTTTCAAATCTTTCTCAATAAGCCGTTACTTATTGAAAGAGGGAAAACGCCACCAACTACAATTTGCCAGAATATAGATGGACACGGATCTGCGAAAGGTTAAGAGAAGTGAATCCAATGAATATCAAACGAATACCGATGTAATGTAACCGAAACATTCACCTCCGGGAGTTTGGTCAAATGTATAGAGTATTTGTAATCGAAACATTCACCTCCGGGAGTTTGGTCAAATGTATAGAGTATTTGTAACCGAAACATTCACCTCTGGGAGTTTGGTCAAATGTATAGAGTATTTGTAACCGAAACATTCACCTCCGGGAGTTTGGTCAAATGTATAGAGTATTTGTAACCGAAACATTCACCTCCGGGAGTTTGGTCAAATGTATAGAGTATTTGTAACCGAAACATTCACCTCCGGGAGTTTGGTCAAATGTATAGAGTATTTGTAACCGAAACATTCACCTCCGGGAGTTTGGTCAAATGTATAGAGTATTTGTAACCGAAACATTCACCTCCGGGAGTTTGGTCAAATGTATAGAGTATTTGTAACCGAAACATTCACCTCTGGGAGTTTGGTCAAATGTATAGAGTATTTGTAACCGAAACATTCACCTCCGGGAGTTTGGTCAAATGTATAGAGTATTTGTCTGCGACTCCATCTAATGACTTTTCGCTACTCGGACTCAGCAAAATGATTTTATTCGCGAGGACAGTTCAGCTGCCTAGATTTGATATCGACGTGTCGAGTTGTCGAGGATAGTTGCGATGTGCAGATCTGTGGATATGGGAGTAGGTATGCGCGAGACTGTCCGGTTTGGTCAGGAAGTCATTACCTACGTAATCTGCTTTAGCACAGCTGCGAAGAAAGTTATTTTGTGCCACGATTACATACTCGGATACTTTTACTAAAAACAACTTTTACCTCACGTCATGTGAAAGGTTAAGCTTTAGGCAGTCCACTACGCTGCCTCTAGTTCAAACAGGTTAACTATGCGGTCAAAGACTGCGTGAGTGGCACCAGATACCCTTGATGCTATAGTCACGCTACAAGGACAACTTGTATTTCTTAATAGGAGATCCTACCATGTACTTATTTAGTTATGTCTCGAGTTCATTATTTATAAATTCAGTCCCAGATAGGTGTCTGACCTAGCACTGACGTAGTGCTGACCGTGCAGCTCTATGGAGATAACGCGTCATCTGGTCGGGTGCGACTCTCACTTGCCCACGAGCGGGGCACCCTATTTGCTGCCTAACAGATCACGAGTGTTCCACTTGCGCAGACCACACTATAGTCTCATCTTCCTCTAGAAAGTATATTGGCGAGTATAGAGCAACGCTATTCGTAACAAACTGATTCCGAATTCGCTTGTGATATCTCGACATTTATGAGTGACCCACAAAATATTGTTAAAGTGGAACAACCTTGCTTTCGTGGGAGGATGATTTTAATTAACAGCATTAAACTGTAGTTGTCTTACGTTACAGCACTTTCTTCGGGCAGTTTTAAATAATCTTGAAGCACTCCGGTTGAGTGTTTGGTGTTTGCACGCTAAATGAATTTAGGTGATAGCTATTGATATTGTAACTTGTACCACAGGATTGATTTCGGCGCCGGCGCCAACATTCCTCGAGCGCCGGTTTGTGTGGATGTGTCGTGGTCTCGCGGCTACCGGTGGAGTGACCCACTGGCCAGTCCGCCGCTGCGGCTGCGCCGCTGTGCGACTGAGTCCTCAGAGCCAGTGCCGTTAACACTATGAATACTCTCACCAAAAAAAATGAGAACACAACTACTAGATTAGTCTGACATACTTGACTACCAATCTTACCATGACTTAGCAACACGTCAGCATCAGTTTTGCCGATGTTTTACAGTTTTGCTTAATTAAGATGCCAACTTAATAAACTTAATTATCGTTAAAAAGATTTATAACGACAATAATTGAATGCGATCAATGAGATCCAATCAAATACGATCGACAGCTACAAGCAAACGCTTGTCATATTTTCTGTGCTCACACTCCACAAACAAATAAATATACTCGAAAATCGCTGCAAGACAAGTGCTAGGAGGTAACACTTTGTTTTATTTTAAAGAATTCAAACTTTTAAAAGAACCATCACTCTCAATAAAAAACGGAAACGTTTGTACCCTTGGCAATTTTTTTATGTATCCAAAACAAAATCACATTTTATATATTCATAACTCCTGAAGGATTTAGGCATCGTCTTAATAACATCCCAACATGACCATTTCTCAGAGCGCTGGCTGCGGAAAGATGAAAGTGCTGCATAGTTCACCAGACAGGCTTTCTATAGTAGTCAGTGATGAGGTCTGTGAGGTGAGTGAGGGAGGTACTCACCGATTAGCAGCAGCAGCGCGATGGCCGCTGTGGGGGTCATCGCGAGCGACGGGACACACGAGAACCGAGAGATACGCGGGATGCGCGGGGAGAGGGCGCGCGTGCGTGCAGAGCTGCTGCTTCGCGGGTACTGCTCGCGCGCGCGTCGCCGCAACAGTTTTGTTGCACGTGCATTGAGCAACCCTCCCCCGCGGCCTCGCACTTCTCTCCGCTCTTCACAGGCCCTCTCATCCGACTCTGCACAGACAAAGCTAAGTCATACATCATCCACATTCTAGTGATAGCCACCGCTGCACACCGCGCCGTCCCCGCAAAGGTATTTCACTCGCTTGGTATCGTTTAGAAAAACGCTTCTTCCCTGGCTTAGGTGTTATGATTAATAGGTAGTAGACCAAGTTACACAGTACCTACGAATCCATGACCAGTAACGTATCTACTTACCCTTAGGCCAAGAAGACCGAGGCAGCAGACAGTTTGGGCTAGCGCAACACAAGTTGCCCCTAGCAACATGCCGTATTTTTTGAGACAAACACTACGTAAATAAATACTCTTTGAGTCCACAACCCTCAATCTCTTGTCTAACAAAATAAAATCAAAGCTATCCGAGGCAGAATGCTAGACTGCTACATTGCGAAAATGCTAGAATGGAAAAAGCTCGCTCCGCTCGCTCTCGGATCCTCTGCAGAAGTTAACAAAGTAACTTTTATATCCGTGGAGTCGGACTCACGCACCAAGGGTCACTTACAAACCTGTTGGTAGGTTCGACCATCACTTCAATCGAGACTCGAAGTTTCGTATTTACCTTACACCGACTAATGTTTTAGTCGGACTGCAACTTGTATTCATTAATCACACTAAAATTACAAAGGCAAAAGTTTGTACCTATGTACACATGTTGTGTCTCCACATGTGTGTGTGTACATAGGTACAAACTGTGTTTGGTATCTACTCCACTCTGTACACACACACATGTGTAGATGTGTTTGGTATCTACTCCACTATGTACACACACATGTGTAGAGATGTGTTCGGTATCTACTCCACTCTGTACACACACACATGTGTAGATGTGTTTGGTATCTACTCCACTATGTACACACACATGTGTAGAGATGTGTTTGGTATCTACTCCACTCTGTACACACACACATGTGTAGATGTGTTTGGTATCTACTCCACTATGTACACACACACGTGTAGATGTGTTTGGTACCTACTCCACTATTTACACTCAATCGGCTGAATGGATTTGAATGAAATTTGGCGCTCAGAAAATAATGGAATAATTTTCTACTTTTCCGCGGGCGATGTCACTGTCAGAAGTTATATTATAATCTGTATTAGTATATTAACAGCCTTATATTGAAATGTCGTAAAGTAACTAAGATAGATAAGTACCTTACCTATAGACAAAAATTATTACATAATACAATAATTAGTACGTATAACTGTGTAAGCAGTTAGGTAATTGTGCAGCTACATTCACCAAAATAATTAGGTAACATTACCGAAGTTCATCACCTGAAATGACAAACTAAATAATGCCGTTGGAAAACTGTGGTCCCCACACATTAGCCTAAGTCGTGGTCAGTTGAACAACTGCAGAATAGTTTATAGTAACAAAAAAATATGATGTAAGTTACTAAAAATCGTCTACTACTAAAAGACATTGGTTCTTGCCAAATTTCATGGTTCTTGACTTCTAAATTCCTTCTTCGGAATATACGCAATGGGAAAAACCACAATAAAATATTGCCTGACCTGGAAATCGAACACGGGGCTTCACGATAAGTTGCTCTTGCGACAGTTCAGAGTGTTTAACTTATAAAATACTAAGTAACAAGCCAGAATTTCTCGAGACGAAGTATTTCATTATTCTTTATCATTAATTCAGCATGCTCTGGAGAGCTAACATAGGTACGTAGCTCTGTACAAGATATTTCATTTTGTTAATATCGAGCTCTTGCTATACCCTCATACCTTTTTTTTTGAGGGTGGGATATCATCAAATAGCTTCTCCCTCTCTGGGTGGAACGAAAGGGAGTGTTACACTTTTACTTAGTAAATAGCCCCGAATTCGTTGGCCTAGGCGTTCTCGGGCCATGCTCCCGCAGCCCCGGCTCTGCTCTGTCAATTATACTGACATTTCTTTGAAGCTCACGTGGAACACTACACGTCCGCCGTCAACCCAGGCCTGGTCCTTATTTGATGGCAAGCTACCTATCGACTGAGAGCAGTGGTGGCCGAGTGGTAACGGCCCCGACTTACGAGTTGTAGGTCGCAGGTTCAAACCCAGCCAGGCGTATTACTTTGTGTAATTTATATCATCACCACTGCTCTCAAAACGATAAAGGAAAACACCTTGAGGAAACCGGCATGTCCTAGAAGCAAAAAATTCGAATACATGTGACATTCACCAATCCGCACTGGGCCCGCGTGGTGGATTACGGCCCATTCCCTCTCCTAGAGAGAGGAGGCCTGAGTCCCAGCAGTCGGAACATTAAAAGGCTGATTATGTTATGTTATGTACCTATTGCTATCCGTCCGCAAGCCCGCGCCTATGGTATTCCAATAATACCTAGTGGCGGATTTACCAGCAGGCTGAGTAGGCTTGAGCCTAGGGTGGCTGATATTTGGCGCGGCAAATTTGGGGACCGATTTTTTTTGCTACCTCATAGAAATCAAAAAGATTTTTGCATGACGGTTTATTGATGTCTCACAGATAGAAGTCTGCAACAAATTTTGCTGATAACTTTCCTGTCTCACTTTTCATTGCACATTCCGAGAATAAAATTAAATTGGAATTCAAAAAAAAATCTTAAAATACCTTGAACAGTGATAGTGAGGTAGTCAGGATAGTCTTAAGTCAAAAAAGATTTTTTTCCCCGAATGCGGTATTTCTTTAACGCTACAATCTCAACAATATTGCACGTGAACTAGCGAGGCCCATTCTCTATATTTATATTTTCAGTAGCGTAAAAACCAATTTAAATAAAACAAATAATAAATTCTAATACGGAACATATTGACTGGGATGGGATGGTTTTAGTCTGGATTATTTTAATGCCACCTTAAGCCCGCGGGGAGTGTGAGGTGTCCTCCCCCGCGACGTCCAATAGCCTAACTAACCTAACCTTTTTTTTTTGCCGGGCTGGAAAATCTTCATGGATGTCCTTCGCCTGGCGCAGACGAAGGGGTCTGACAGACTCTGAAACTGAAATTTTTAGATAGTAAAAATAATGCAAGAGATGACAATTGTAGAGGCAAGGGCGGCAAAAACTATATAGCCTGTGCCTTGAAAATTTGTAAATCCGCCACTGATAATACCATAATTACTTTAAGTCACACTGTGAAGAATTTGAGGACAACTGCAGGAAGTCAATCGTAAACTGTTTGCTTCAGCAGGCGGTGAGACGCCTTCGTAATTTCTTATTCATATTAATTTATTAATTTGTAAACTTTTAACACGTTACCTAATAATAGCGTACAAAATCTCATAATTAGATAAATACATTGGATAATTTAGATTGATTAATTACTTTTATTAAATGTCAATAATTTTTTTAATTATTACAGCACATAAAATTATAATTTCAATGTCACAGTATTGAATAAGTACAATGTCAAAATCTAGTACATACTCATACATTTCTCATCAGAAAAATCGAAACACTTCCGTTTTTATGGTTTCTGCCCTAGAAACCATAAAAACGGAAGTGTTTCGATTTAACACAAAAGAGTTTTCATTCCGTGAAAAAATCACATGATAGCTGGCAGTTTGGCCATTACAGTGAAAAGCGAAAATTCAAAATTCAAAATTAGAATTTCATTTGTTTATCTTATGAAATGATTCACGTTTTTGAGACAAATATGTATTTAGAGTCGGAGTACATTTCACAATTAAAAACTAAAAATTAGTGCTTATCTTAAAACTTTTTGTTCTTCATTTGTTTACTGTGACTTTGGAACGTCTGAAAAAGTGTTATTTTCTAAAACATATGGATAATTCGCCAGCAGAAACCGCCCAAGTGGTTGGCATTGCTGAATTCTGGACTTAGTCAGCGTGGCTGAAAGATTGCATCTAAGCCTTTCATCTGTTCATAGAGTATACAAACGATAACGGGAGGCTGGTTTGTTCACGCGCCGTTCAGGATCTAGCAGGAATCGGCTCACTTCTGAGCGAGATGATCGATTTATTGTAACAACTTTTTTACGAAATCGACGCCTTAATGCTTTTCAACTGCAGCAATAGCTTCATGATGTACGTAGGGTGGCTGTAAGTGACTCACAAAGTGTTCAAAGGTGAAATGTACTCCAACTCTAAACACACATTTGTCTCAAAAAAGTGAATCATTTCATTTATCTAGGATAAACAAATAAAATTCTAATTTTGAATTTAGAATTTTCGCTTATTACTGTAATGGCCAAACTGCCAGCTATACAATCATGTGATTTTTTTCATGGAATTAAAACTCTTTTGTGTTAAATTAGGACAGAAACCATTAAAACGGAAGTGTTTAGATTTTTCTAATGAGAAGTGTATACAGAGATACATGGCACAGTCAAAATATTTAATTCAATGAAGTAGGAACGGCTTACAAATGTCAGTCTTTTTTAGTTTACAAATAGCCCTGACACACCTCTTTTGTGATATGAATATCATTTCTTTGGAAGTTGAATTGCCCCAAAAGATTATCCCGTATCGAAGAAGAAGAAAAAACGTGTCCGTGATATGCAAGCAGTTTTAAGTGTTCCGACATTCTCAACTTTAGAGAGTTTGAACAGCGCATATGAGAATTGGTTCATTTTGGAGCTTATGTATTCACTGTGTGTTCATCACTTTAAATTGTTCTCTATACTTAGTTCCAGAAATGTTGTGGATTTTACATCTTATAATTGATGTCCAGAATAATTAATTAAAACATTACCTAGATATAACAACCTCGTCGGCAGTTATATTTTTTAAGCCGTTTGGGGTTTCATCTTGGGCCATGGGGTCCGAGTGCTCATACGCTTTTTAAAGAACTATCCAAACGCTTAGTTGACACTTCGCGTGACCCAAGGGCTGGCTTTTAAATACCTCAGTCAGTGATTAAGCATTGCCATACAACGTGGCAACGCTGCCAGCCTTTTGGGCACACTTCAAGCCGACAACGATGCGGAGAAGTTTTATGAAGCCATATTTTAGTTAGGAGTACCTAAGTAGCCTTTATTTTATATACTTATAGTTTTAATTAGGTAAGTGTTTTTGAAATAATTTTGTAATAGGTATTTAAATAAACATTAGATATTAATTCCTTTCTGTTTTTGATTATCATTATAGGTACTGTTTATATCCTCTTCTTTTTTTTTATTAATGATAGGCTCGCGTTTGACCACTATCTCACCTGATGGTAAGTGATGATGTGGTCGACGATGGAGCACGCTTGCCTAGAAGTAGCCTATTCACTCTTGACTTAAAGACCCCTAAGTTGTAGCTATCAGGAAACACAGACTCCGGCAAGGAATTCCACTCCTTGGCTGTACGCATAATAAATGTGTTCTTAATACGTTTTGTGCGTATGGGTGGGCGCCACCGGTACATGGTCTACCATGTACCGGCGCAATGCCGTACGTCTAGTGGTCCGATGATGGAACGGACTTGGCGGAATTAGATTGTGCAATTCCAGTGCACACTCCCCGAAATGTAAACGATAGAAAACCGACAGGCTAGCAACTCGGCGGCGATGCCCAAGGCTTTGGAGCTTCGACTCAACAACTGCATCATTGCCGATGATCCTCTTGGCTCGCCTCTCAATCGACTCTAGCGCATCAAGCTGGTATTTGGCAGAGCCGTCCCAAAGATGAGAGCAGTACTCCATACACGATCGAACTTGAGCTTGTAAAGTTTTAGCAACTGTTCCGGCGTGAAGTACCGTCTGACCTTCGCGAGGATTCCCAGCTTTTTTGCTGCCAGTTGAGCCTTTGCTTCGATGTATGGCCCAAAGTTGAAAGTTGACGTCAGCGTAACACCAAGAAGATTAAGATTGTTTATTGGCACGGTCACACCTCGGAAAGATGGAGCCGGGTGGAATTGACTCCGTTTAGCGGAAAAAAGACACGCTTGGGTTTTAGTTGCATTGAACTTGACCAGATTGGCATCGCCCCAATCGGAGACCGCCTTCAAGGACGAGTTCAAGCGTTCAACCATAGCCTCTCGGAATGACTGGATCTGTGACCCACTAGCGCGTGCGTCAGCCACATATCTCTCGGCAACAGTGCTGTCGTCTGCATAACCAAAGATACCGGGTTTAAGTAAGTCATTAATGTGCAGCAAAAACAGTATTACCGAGAGTACCGACCCCTGAGGGACCCCGGCATTAATATCCATTTGACCGGACGAGCAGCCATCAACGACCACTCGGATGGATCGATCCCTCAAGAAGTCTGCGATTCAATCACACAGACCAGTGGGTAGACCGAAGGAAGGAAAGAAAGCTTAGCAATAAGGCTTTCGTGCCAGACCCTATCGAAAGCCTTCGAGATATCAAGGGAGACGGCAAGCGCTTCCCCATGCTTCTCGATGGCCTCGCTCCAGATGTGAATGGCATACGCTAGAAGGTCCCCAGTGGACCAATTTTGGCGAAAACCGTATTGCCGGTCACTGAGGATGTCGTTAGCTTCTAGGTATGCCAGAAGTTTCTTGTTTAGCACCCGTTCCGTACTTTTTTTCTAGAAGGGTTTGATTTTTACCTTTTTCCCACCCATCACTACCAAAACTGCGTTAGCACAATCTCTTCTCCCAGTCCTGGACTATGGTCGCCAGGAACATATAATAGGTAATTCTATCGTTTCCTTTGTTATACGTAAGTAAAGTAAAGCTATTGTTGACTTGTGTTCATGTCCAGTACCTACCCGACTAGTATGTCTAAGTCAACATACGCTTAGTATTGTATCTATAGGTAGGTATTTAGATTTCTAACATTTTCAACCAATAGACGACTCGGCTCTCGGTCAGTGCGTGTCTTAGAGGATGGTCCTCGGCACTGGTTGTCATGAAAATCAAGGTTGAGAACAGTCGCCATTCAATCATAGCTTGTTATCCAAATGTAGATATTTGTTTATGAGAATATAATTAGAGGTGAGATATACTAGGTAGAATGCATACTGAGTCTTAGTACCTGCACGTTTCTTACACTTAATCGTGTTCATCGACTGGTAGTCCATCAAGTACTAGTATTTACGTGTCAGAGACGCCGTACTCCTAAATACTCGAAACGCGTTTATGTGGTGCGCACGGAATAAGTCTGTGCGCATTCAGCCACAGACCTATTCCAAAAACATGTTCCAGTATATACGTTTCATTCATCTCTAGAATATATAATTATTATACAGTAGTCGTTGTAGATGATCCACACTGCGCCTAGCATTAATCTTATAGCAATACACAGGGGTGCGCACAATGATGAAGTGATTGATTTCTTCTTTTGCATGACCTAGAGAAGGTACAAATTCTGCGACGCTATTAACGTCATGTGTCGGCGCAACCAGTGACGGATTAACCCTTAAGCAATTGCCTAGGGCATCACGTCTGGGGGGGCACCAGAAGAAGCACAAAAAAACAACTGTCCTTAGGGCAACACGTCTCACTCTCACGTCACCAAAAACCACACCAAAGAAAAGTTTCTAGGACTAATTTGAAAATTCACGCGTTTTAAGTTGACATAGAGTCCGGCCTAGAGTCATAACCCCGCTCCCGCTTGCCCACTCGCTGCCCGCTAGTGCATTCGGCAATTCAAATGTACCGAAATTGTGATCAGCCAATCACAAACCACACCTACCCCGCGGCCCCCTCGCCTGGCGACCCCGCAAATCTGTGTCAATATTGTTTTTTGAGTAATTGTAGGGATAAAGTATGAAATTGCCGTTTTATTGTAATAGGTACTTCAAATTGACGTAAAACCTTGATGGTTTGAGATTTTTAAGTGAAATTGTTTTCAAATTGTAACTATGAAGTTCTTCTTTTAAAAAAGGTGCAACATTCGATTAACGACTTACTTTCAGTTGTTTTTTATTCAGCTTAGACGAGAAAGATGGATTCTTCGAAAATTCGAGTGATTTTTGAATACGAGTTCCGACGCGGAACTTTCTCGGCAGAAACAGCTCGCAATATCAATTAATAATTGCGTTTGGAGAGGGCTGCTGCTTTCGTGATGGGAAAGTTTGATTTGAAGAACGAACCACGTGGAAGACCAGACAAGACACAGGTGAATAACAATAAATTGAAAGAGATGGTGGAAGTCGATCCGAGCCAAACTACCCAGGAATTAGCAGCATGGTTTAACGTTACCTTACCAACAATAAAAAAAATATGAAAAATGGGTGCCTTATGATTTGACTGATCTGCAAACAGAAACGCGTGTTGAAACTTGTGTTGCCTTGTTGAATCCATACAGAAATGAAGGAATATTGGATGTTGTGATTGTGACATGTGATAAAAAGTGGATTCTTTACGATAACCATAAGCGAATGGCTGACCCAAGGTCAAGCGCCGCAACAGTGTCCTAAAGCAAAGCTTACCAATAAAAAGGTAATGGTAACTGTTTGGGGATCTCAGCATGGTGTTATTCACTACAGCTTTCTCCGATCTGGTCAAGCAATAACGGCAGATATCTACTGTGCCGAAAAAGTTTTGCTATCTTTGTTCGGAGAACAATGATAGCAAAACTAGCAGTAAAACAGCTCCAACTCATGAAATGAATCAATCTTCACCATTATTGCTCTATGATAACGCGGGACATCATACAGGGAGAGAAACCGTTTTAACTGTACAGGAACTGAAATAAGAAACCATTCGTCACCCTCCGTATTCGCCAGACCTTGCTCCAACAGACTACCATTTTTTTCGTGATTTGGACAATTTTCTACTTGATACAAATTTTTCTTCTCAGGAGGCAGTACAAAATATATGCTTTCACACAGTTTGTAGAATCTAGATCAACACAGTACTATCGCAAAGGCATAAATGACCTTCATATTAGATGGAAGCAATGTATAAATAATAATGGTAATTATTTTGATTAAATAAATATGTTATATAAAAAAAAAACGAATTTCAATTTTTCAGTACAAATCGCCAATTTCATACTTTAACCCCTAATAAATAAATTATGCTTTGGTTTTTTTTATTGTTGTCGTACCTACTCCACTTCTAAGGTACGTTACATCTCATCAATGTTTTAGGCTGTGAAGGTTTAAAGACCGATTCTAGTTGACATACGGATAGGGGGGGGGGGCACAGGTGTCGATTGCTTAGGGCATCAAGTAGTCTTAATCCGTCACTGGGCGCAACAAATACCGAAGGGGCGTGATAATTTTTTTATCTGGCTTGTCCATGGAGCAAAATAACCAGTCTCTTCACACTCTCACTCACTCTTCAGAGTAGGTAGATAAGTCATTTGCACTTTGTAGACTAACTAATGAGGATTCCTCATTTAAACTTGAGACAACTATAGAAAACTTTGATATGCTTACTTAATATTTCAAAATTAAAAGGTTTATTACACTATCCAATTTATAAGAAACCAATTTAGGACCACTTAGGGAGCAAAGTTGTTAGCTAGTAATCGCACTACACTAAATTGAATCCTAAATCATACAGACGACACATTCGTGAAGATGCATTCGTACTAGGAACGTTTTGAATTTTCAATCGATGGCGCCATATTTGTCAAAACATAAGATTGGGCTTGCTCTAGCCGTAACGGTGGAAACAAGTTGGACTTAAAAAAAGGAAAAATGATATTTGATAATAAAAAGAACCGGTTCAATTTATGTAACAAATGTTTAGGAACTTCAGACTTGATTCCAAGCTATTCGATCACTTGTTATATGGGCCTAGTGCCATGCGAAAAATACCTTTAAATAAACATTTAAAAAAAAACTTTAGAAAGAAGCATCATCTCTGTACCTATTTTTCTGTTTCCTTCTTCTAATCTTTTATTTTGTTTGTGTATATAAATCGTTAAGTAAATAAATTAGAAAAGAAGACAATTTTGGAAGTAGTGCGGTCGGGACATCCAATTTAGGTACATTAGAACGGATCCAATCTGTTCGAACTGCGATTACACTCCTCAATTGGTTTCCTTAAAATTGGATAGTGTAATACTAATAAGCCTTTAACAAATCACAATGACCATACAAATAACTATCAGTCTTAAATGTAAGTTACCATAATTATCACTGTTCATTTCTGAACGAGGCAGAGAACAAACGTTCCAATGAGAACAAAAAGTGAAAGTTACTCAAGTTACTTACCCGGTATTGGTCGCGGACAGTCGCGGAGAACTTAACGCGATGTACAACCAATAGAACTGCGTCCTTGGATCATTTGCGGGTAAATGGTAACAAAACCAGTATAGTGATTTGTCAAGTTACCGGAAGCTTGTGGTATGCGAAATACTTCAAATGTTGTGACCTTTATTATTAGTTAGAAAGTTTAAAAAATAGTTTTAAGGTGAATTAAGTGAGTGGACGATGTTGAAAATATATTTTCTTCTGCTTATAGCAGTCACTAAAGGTGAAGATTAGCAGTTAAAAGTTAGTTCTCAGTGCCTAAGTGAAAACTTTCTATTGTATTGTTACCTTGCGCTATTTATCGTTTCAGACTGTGTGTCACAGGACGAGGACGGACCATATCGCGGTAGGTTCATCGGGAAACTCAACTCCTACCACCACCAGGTGCGTTCATACAATTTTAAACACTTCATAGTACAAAATTCATACCTACATATAAACAAACTAAGTGCTTTTCGGTTTATTTGGTGAATGTTGGTGTGACATTGGAACTGGCTATAAAGCCTAAGCAGCAGTAATAAAAATAAAAAAAAATGAAAAGTCATGTGGGTAAGTATGATATAAAAAACCGGCCAGGTGCGAGTCGGAGTCGCGCTCGAACGTTTCCGTACCGTCCGTAGCAAAAAAATCACGTTTATTTTATGGGATTCCCTTTTAAATATTTATTTTATTGTTTTTAGTATTTGTTGTTATAGCGGCAACAGAAATACATCATCTGTTAAAATTTCAACTGTCAAGCTTTCACGGTTCTTGAGATACAGCCTAGTGACAGATGACAGATGGATGAACAGCAGGGTCTTAGTAATAGGGTCCCGTTTTACCCTTTGGGTCTGGAACCCTAGAAACTGTACCCAATACTCATAGCTATTGCCTTGCCTGTATTACATGAAGGGTATGCAGTGATGTTGCCCCACATTAAAAAAAAGAGATAATGCCCCTACACTAAACAAAATACTTCATCATCACATACACTGATATGTCTGATAACTTATTACATGATTGATGATTTGATTTTCTTAGCTACAACTGGGGGTCTTTAATTCAACAGTGAATGGATTACTTGTAGGCAAGCATGCTCTATTGTCAACCACATCATCCATTTCCATATTATTTTTAATATTTTAATTGTATTGACATTTAATTGTATTGACATTTTAATTGTATTGTCATTTTTATTTGTATTGACATTTTAATCGTATTGACATTTAATTGATTTGCAAACTATTTAAATTAATAATTAGAGTAATATGTAATTGTTGAATTTATTTTTCTCACATTGCCATAAATTATCCATGTTTTCTATTTTTATTTTTGTAAATTATAATTCATAATTCTCCGCGACAATTGCACCCCATATTTGTACGCTTCCAGGCATAACATAGCGCTCTGTTAATAAAAAATAAGAGCTGTATCTCTTTACCTATGTTAACAAATAAATTATTATTATTATTATCAGGTGACATAGTGGTCAAGAGTGAAATTATCAATAATAAAATAAAGAGATGATTCACTAATTGATTGACATATTTACTGTTACTCTGATTGATCCTGGTTGACTTAGTTTTTATTTCTATTTGACATTATTTGACACACATGATTAACATAATATCTCAGCTTCTATCCTCTAGGTACTTCCTGGGTAAAAATAAAGAAACTAGCCCAGCACCCCAAGCTTAGCAGATTGGTGCTTGTAACTGCAAGACCAAAGACCATTTGAGTATAAAGCACAAAACTTTATTATTTTGTAGGTGTCAGGGGATGTATATGCAGTAGATGATTTTACAATACTTCTGGTGAACTTCAACTATGATGGGACAGGGGATGACACATTCTTCTGGGCTGGAGATGCAGGCCGACCTGGCCCACAAGGCTTTATTGTGCCCAATGAATATGGCAGGTGAGTTCCTCAGTACAGATGGGCAGGTAGGTAAGCCCATCTGTACTGAACCAAAATCCCCTAAAAACTTTCAACCCCTTGGGAGTTAAAAGTTTTTAATTTTCAATCAGGAAATTACATAAAGATTAGAAAAATTATTTATTTATTATGTACATAATATATTTTTAGGATCAATCTGGACGCCGCGAATAGAATAGTAACAAAACTTTTAAACTAATTTAAATCCAATAATCTACACTTAAATATTATAAAGAGCTAAAGTTTGTTATTTTTTTAATTTTTTGATTGTAGAAGGTAATCTCTGAAAGTACTGGTCCTATTGCTCAAAATTTTTCACCGATAGGAAGCTGCTTTATTCCTGAGTGACATAGACTATATTCTATGTACGCGCGGGCGAAGCCGCGGGCAAAAGCTAGTACCTAATTAGAATCTTCGTTTATTGATGAATGAGTGACCATGACCTGGATTACGACATAAATTACTTAGCTGTTATCTATGTCACGAACTTCATTCCGGCGAATTCACTGGCAAAAGGTAATGGAGAAAGGTAGGTAGGTACCTCCGTATATAAGATTTTATTGTGTTCAGGACGAATATCCTGGAGCGCTACTACAACGCCGAGGTGCGGCTGGCGGTGCCCGAGGGCAAGCGCATCTCGCGCATCAAGTGGCTGGCCGTGTACGACATCGGCAGCCAGAACGCGTTCGGCGACGTGTACGTGCCCGACGAGTTCGAGGCGCCGGCGGAGCGCGCCGTGGGCCCGCTGGCCGGCTCGCCCGCCGTGGCCAGCAAACCCGTGCGCTTTCTCGATGCCACCACAATACTGTGAGATCCGCACCAACTTACACGATGTAAACTTTCTTATACTACATTAAAAAGGGACGATTTTCTAATCAGATGGGGTTGTCTGTTGGGTAACTTCCCGTCTGGCCGAGAGACCCTCCCTTTTGAATGCCTCCTCATATCTATAAACCGGTAACTCCAAGCATGATCGCGCTGTCGTCGTGCAATTTCGTCGAGCTGAGCGAATTGTGTCCCACTCACATTCATCAGCTTATTGTCACTGTCTCACCTGCAGTATCCCGGAGCTGCGCTACGACGGTAGTGGAGAGGAGGTGTACTTTTGGACAGGCGTGGGCCCACAGCCCTCCTCCAAGGGAATGAAGATACCCGACGAGTATGGCTAGTGAGTACCTACATAAACTAATCGGTAGCATGTCTGTTTGTACAAATGTTCGCATTATTTAGCTAATATAAAATGAAATCATATAACGTAAATATTTGGATAGCAAAGAAGTGAAGCGTTAGCTTGAGACTATCGTCGTACTGTTTAGCCTGGAGCCGCTGCGCGCGTACGTGGGCGAGGACGTGCGGCTGCAGCTGCCGGGCGGCACCACGGTGTTCGACGTCAAGTGGCTGGCGCTGTGGGACCGCGCGCGGGCCGCGTCGCTCGGCAGCGTGCTGGTGCCCGACGCGCTCAACGTGCCGCCCGCGCCCACCGAGCCGCACGCCTACGAGTCGCCGCTGCCGCACTGCAAGCAGCTGCACCGCGACTTCCAAGTCTCCTGGGAGGTCTTCGGCAACCAGATCACCATCGAGATGGCGGCCCAGGTACGCTCGGGCCTGACGTCTCGTCGTGTTCCGTGACCTGCTCTGACCGGCACACTGTGCACAGATGGACGAGGACGAGTACATGGCGTTCGGCGTGTCGGGCAGCGACAGCGCGTCGCGCATGCTGGGCGCGGACGTGGCCGTGGCGCAGTACAACGCGGCCATGCAGCGCGGCCTCGCCACGGACTACAACATCACGGCGGCGGCGCCCGTGAGTCTCGTGCAGTAGTCGGCTGCATCCGGGGGCGGCCGGAGTGCTCAGTGTGTCTGTTGCAGTGCGTGCAGGTGCTGGGAGCGTGGCGCGGCGTGTGCCGGGACGACCGCCTGGGCGGCCTGGACTCCAACCAGGTTTTCAGCGCCCGCCGAGACAACGGCCTCACCGTGGTCTCCTACCGCCGCACGCTGGCCGCCTGTAAGTACGAGAGAAGACCGGCTGGGCGGGCTGGACTCTTCACTTAATCCAAAAGTTGTGTAGTCCATCCAACCGTAGAGACTTCCAATTAAGCAACGGGCGGACATTCTGTTTTTAATTCGGCTAGTACGTACTCGTAATTCGAGCTCAAAGCAACTACCACAAAAAGTGTCATAGCATTCACGGTGGGGCTGACGCATTCAGATGGGAGTCAGGATTGAAAATGACATACATAAGACACGACTTCATACCATCGCTGCATAATCTAGTATTTCAGTTTGTAAGATATTGTTCCCGCAGCGGAGCCTATGGACCGCGAGTGGGTGACGGACCGCGCCATGTTCGTGGTGTGGGCGCTCGGCCGCCTCGACCACGAGCGCGAGCCCGCCTTCCACCGCCTCTACCCGCGCGCCGACGTCAAGCTGCACCTCGCCAGCGACCCGCCCGCGCACGACTGCATCCGCTTCACAGTGTGAGTACCGCGAGGGAGGCGCTCCCCGCCCGCGCACGACTGCATCCGCTTCACAGTGTGAGTACCGCGAGGGAGGCGCTCCCCGCCCGCGCACGACTGCATCCGCTTCACAGTGTGAGTACCGCGAGGGAGGCGCTCCCCGCCCGCGCACGACTGCATCCGCTTCACAGTGTGAGTACCGCGAGGGAGGCGCTCCCCGCCCGCGCACGACTGCATCCGCTTCACAGTGTGAGTACCGCGAGGGAGGCGGTCCCCGCCGCCAGACGCGCGTGACCCGTGCTTGCCGTGTTGCAGGGGCGCGCGCGACGCGCCGGCGCTGTGGGAGGTGGCGGAGCTGTTCGACCCGGCGCTGCGCGTGTTCACGTTCCGCCTGGGCCCGGCGGGCGGCGCGCGCGGCCTGGCGGGCCGCCCGCACCGCCACTCGCCGCCGCTCGCCTGGTACGTCAACGGCCAGCTCGCGCCCGACCTGCAGCTGCGCCGCGGCCTGCAGTACTCCTTCAAGGTACGTCGAGCTCTAATCTGTGCTAGCTCCGTGTCGATGCCACAGTGACGTTGCTATGTCGGCAGGTGTACGGCGGCAACGACCCGCATTCGGCGACCGAGTACCACCCGCTGATCGTGACGGCGGAGCCCGTGGGCGGGCTGGAGCGCCTGAGCGAGGCGGCGCAGCGCGAGGCCAAGGTGCTGGCCGGCGTGCACTACACGCGCCGCGGCCGTCTGGCGCCCACTGCGGGTACGTGACGCGCGAGAGGTGAGGCGCGACAGGTGAGCCCGAGTGAGCCAGTACTGACCGGTCGTGTTGCAGCGGGCCCGCTGTGCGTGGCGCGGCACGCGGCGGGCGCGGACCGGCGGCGCGACGACGACTACGCCACGTTCCGCGCGTTCAACCGCTCGCTGGAGTGGCGCTGCCCCGCCGAGCCGCCGGCCGAGCTGCTGGTGGCGCCCAACAGCACGTGGCCGGACCGCGTGTACTACCACTCGTTCTCGCACGCCGGCATGGGCGGCCGCATCTACGTGGTGGACAAGCACCGGCGCAACATCGGGCGCGCCGCGGGCCGCGCGCGGGCCGTGCGGGCGCCCGCGGCCGCGCTGCTGGCGGCCGCGCTGCTGCTGCAGCTGCTACACTGATACGTCACACGAGACTCGTACGATTGGCGTGTCGACGAACACTTAATACTTACAATAATTACATAGCGGTCCCCGCGACGGATGGCCTCGCGGCGGTCCGCTTTACGCAGTTTCAGCCCTGAGTATAATTTATCACTTCAGTATTTAGAAAACTTCCTAACTGGGGCCTTTCTTTCCACCCTGTACACCATACCATAGATCTATAATTATCACTATCATCATGTTATACTTTAGGGAGTATGCCAATCGCTTACTATCACCCGGTATTATCATTAATTAAACGATGTGGAAGTTTTTAAATCAGTCAAATACTCAATTGATGAAAGTGACGTGTTTCGCGATTATTCCATCGCACAATATTGTAGCAGCGCAAATGTCTCAAGAATAATATACGATTGACTAATATTGGCAACTACATAAAACACCTGCTTCAAATCATACGATTCAAAATCACTGTATTGCTATATTTATGATATTATGCTTTTATTGTTATAGTTAGGATAGGTACTATTACTAAATATTTTGTAAATAGTGGACTGTGCCCGAGATAAAAATAAAACGCATGAGTAGTTGATACGTGTTTTTTTTTTTTTCACTCTAACTAAATAAAAATAAATTTTGTATTACAATACATGTTTGTCCTAATATTTGTATAAGCCTATATTATTTGGAATTAATCTACATATTAGTAATATCAGGTGTCCATCGATGAGTAACAATGATTAGTACAGTAGCCAAGTTCGGCGCTCAGGCGCGGTGCAAGTCCACGAAGTCCTGCAGCGTCTTGGGCAGCGCGTGCACGGGCAGCGGCCCCGGCGCGCGCAGCAGTGCACGAGCAGCCAGGCACGCCAGCGTCACGTGGCGCAGCACGCTCAGGCGCGGTGCAAGTCCACGAAGTCCTGCAGCGTCTTGGGCAGCGCGTGCACGGGCAGCGGCCCCGGCGCGCGCAGCAGTGCACGAGCAGCCAGGCACGCCAGCGTCACGTGGCGCAGCACGCTCAGGCGCGGTGCAAGTCCACGAAGTCCTGCAGCGTCTTGGGCAGCGCGTGCACGGGCAGCGGCCCCGGCGCGCGCAGCAGTGCACGAGCAGCCAGGCACGCCAGCGTCACGTGGCGCAGCACGCTCAGGCGCGGTGCAAGTCCACGAAGTCCTGCAGCGTCTTGGGCAGCGCGTGCACGGGCAGCGGCCCCGGCGCGCGCAGCAGTGCACGAGCAGCCAGGCACGCCAGCGTCACGTGGCGCAGCACGCTCAGGCGCGGTGCAAGTCCACGAAGTCCTGCAGCGTCTTGGGCAGCGCGTGCACGGGCAGCGGCCCCGGCGCGCGCAGCAGTGCACGAGCAGCCAGGCACGCCAGCGTCACGTGGCGCAGCACGCTCAGGCGCGGTGCAAGTCCACGAAGTCCTGCAGCGTCTTGGGCAGCGCGTGCACGGGCAGCGGCCCCGGCGCGCGCAGCAGTGCACGAGCAGCCAGGCACGCCAGCGTCACGTGGCGCAGCACGCTCAGGCGCGGTGCAAGTCCACGAAGTCCTGCAGCGTCTTGGGCAGCGCGTGCACGGGCAGCGGCCCCGGCGCGCGCAGCAGTGCACGAGCAGCCAGGCACGCCAGCGTCACGTGGCGCAGCACGCTCAGGCGCGGTGCAAGTCCACGAAGTCCTGCAGCGTCTTGGGCAGCGCGTGCACGGGCAGCGGCCCCGGCGCGCGCAGCAGTGCACGAGCAGCCAGGCACGCCAGCGTCACGTGGCGCAGCACGCTCAGGCGCGGTGCAAGTCCACGAAGTCCTGCAGCGTCTTGGGCAGCGCGTGCACGGGCAGCGGCCCCGGCGCGCGCAGCAGTGCACGAGCAGCCAGGCACGCCAGCGTCACGTGGCGCAGCACGCACACGCGCGAGCCGCGGTTCAGCGTCACCAGCTCGGCCGGCGAGTCGCCGAACTTGTTGGGCTGGTCCAGGTGCGCGCCGCCCGCCAGCAGCACGCTCACCAGCTCCGTGCTGAAGTTGTACGGGATGGCGGCCACGTGCAGCGCCGTGCTGCGCGCCTCGTTGCGCACGGCCACGTCCGCGCCGCAGCGCAGCAGCAGCGCCACCACGCCCGCGTGCGGGAACACGGGCGCCGCGTCCATCTCGTCCGCAAAGTACGTGGAGCGGATCACGTTGAGGCGCGACACGCACAGGTGCAGCAGCGTGTCGTGCGTGTGCGCGCTGCGCACGTCGGCGGCCACGAGCGCGCGCACCGCCTGCGTCACGGCGCGCCGCTCGGCGGGCGCGGCGGCGCGCTCGTGCAGCAGGTACAGCAGGTGCGTCACGCAGCGCAGCGCGCGGTCGAACGTGTCGGCCTGCGTCTTGAACACGGGCCGCGCCTCCAGCAGGCGGCGGCACGCCGGCAGCTCGGCCGCCAGCAGCCGGAACACGCGCAGCACGTCGCTCAGTGCCGGCAGCCCGCGCGCGCGCTCCAGCCGCCCGCCGTGCGCGTCCAGCATGAGGCGCGTGAGCGCGCACGCCGTGTGGCACGTGTCGGCCGACAGCAGCGAGTCCTTCTCGATGCGCAGCTGCAGCGCCCAGCCCCACAGCTCCACGCAGCGCTGGTAGCGGAAGGCGTCGGCGTAGGACGCGCCGCGGTACATGAGGCGGAACACCGTGTCCTTGTGGTCGGGGCCCAGCACGCGCGCCACCACCAGCAGCGACTGCGTGCGCAGCGCGTCCATGTCCGTGGCCGCGGCCTCCAGCTCGGCCAGCGTGCGCCACTCGCGCGCGCCGCCGAGCGCGGGCGCGGGCGCGCGCACGGGCCGCTTGGGGATGTAGGCGCCGGAGCCGTAGCGGATGGCCGTGGCGCGCCGCCACGCGGCCAGCGCGGCCGACACGTCGTTGAACTCGTCCAGCTGCGTGCTGCCCAGCAGCTCGTAGGCGTCGGCCATGCGCGCCGCGGAGTAGCGCACGCGGCCGGCCAGCAGGCTCACCACCTGCGCGGCGCCCTTGAGGCAGGCCGTGCGCAGCGCGTCGTCGCCCGCGCGCGACGCCAGCAGCGGGTCGGCGCCGTGCTCCAGCAGCAGCCGCGCCGTCTCCACGCGGTGCTCCTGGATGGCGTAGTGCAGCACGGTCTTGAGCTGCGTGTCGCGCGCGTTGACGGCGGCGCCGTGCTCCAGCAGGAAGGCGCACAGGCGCGCGGACTGCACGCTATTGATGAGGCACGTGCCGCCGTTGTGGTTGGGCCGGTGGATGTCGGCGCCGCGCGCCACGAGGAAGCGCACCACGTCCAGGTGCGTCATGAAGCAGGCGGAGCGCACGGGCGTGGAGCCCGAGTCGGAGCCGGCGTCCAGGTCGGCGCCGGCGTCGGCCAGCACGCGCAGCACCTCGAGGCGGCCGGCCACGGCGGCGCACCACAGCGGCGTGACGGAGTGCACGGAGCGGTCGTCGGGCACCTCGTACACGCCGCGCTGCTCCAGGTCGGCGGCGCACACGTGCACGAGGTACTCCACGATCTCCACGTTGCCGCGCTTGCAGGCCACGAACAGCGGCGCGCAGCCGTCCAGCTTGCGCGACACCAGTGCGCGGCGCGCCCGCGGCGACATCCTGCAATCACAAGCGATACTATCACTTTACGTTTTCTATTTTCATTTTAGCTTACAAATAATAAGACACACACATATTTAATATCAATACTGTCGTCAGTATCAGGAAAACACTGCACCTGCTGAACTGAACAATTACTGGTTACGACGATTGTCGGTGCTTCATTATTAATAGTGAATCATGTAATGTGAAAAAAACGTCGAAGACTTCGAAGTTGGATGGCGACGTTGTGTCTTCTTCCTTCATTGTTTGTGCGCATTTCACAGTACAGACACACAACCCACTGGTGCTCCGCGCACACTGCTCGCCCCTTTGTGTTTGGAGAAAACAACCGACAAATGGTGCGGCGTGCAGTACTTGAAAAGCTCTGTTCGCGCACGTAGTGTGCACGGTTTCAAATTTTGTAATTAATTGTATGAATTAATACCTGATCAAAACAAACTAGACCATAATATTAATAATTTTAAAGAAAATTATTTGAAAGAAACATACACTACTGCGTAGTACACTCATGCAAGCTACACTGCTTAGTAGCTACTGTAATATACAACAGCTATTCGAAGTATGTAAATAATGAGTACTGCAGCACCCAAAGATGATTACAATGTAATTGCACAAGAAGTAGCCTCCCAGCCCACGAGCAGGCCATCCACATGAGTTTTAGGTAACAGTAAAACATGTGATATGTCAGAAATCACGACTATAAAGCACAATGGAAATGTTGAGGTGTTAAGAACACCGATTGAGGTCAGAGTCACCCGCGTCCGTAGGAACACTCGAAGCAAGTCTCTGCACGTGGTCACTAACTGGTAGAAGGTTTCGACCATTGGCTTGCGATTACCCACCGAGCAAATACGTACCGCCAAACGGCCTGGACGTGTTCCGGTATATATGCTCAGTGTAGCCAGTCTTGAGGAGTTGGGTCGAAGTAGGTGTTCCATCGCAAGCAGACCAACCTAGCTCGTGCTGATATGGACGCATCGAGAGACTTGTCGCGGAGGGTAGCGGGATGCCAAGCACGGTTGCCGCTGGCCGACCGCAGGTACTTAAGGACTCAACCCCGCAGTCTCTAGACTAGTCCCCCAATGATGTCATCCTTGATGAAGTCGGCCTGAAGGTTAGCTGCGAACATCATTCCACTTCCTTCTCTTCTCCCTTCACTCAATTAAAAAATGAAAAGTATAATAAGTGAAAAGATAAACAGCGGCTGCACTCCCCCTTTCACAAAGTGCACCTGAAGTCTGCACTCTAATCTCGTCGTAGTCCACCACCACCTATAGACTGAAAGCCAGCTCTCTTCTACCTTTCAGATCCGCAGTCCGTCCGACATGTCGTACCTTTCTTACCTAGGGTTAACCTTGGGAGCATGAAACCACATTCGGGTGTATGTATGTACGCCCGGAACGACATCAGCTATCAGTGCCTCTGTAACCTTGAGGACTCTAGATTCTCGGTAGGTGTACTCTTCGGCCCAATTGGTGTTACTGGGGGATTTTAATGCCCACCACCAAAGAGTGGTTTTTCCCGTACCTGTGCACAGACCACTCTAGTTGAGAGATAAAGCTAGTGCTAGCATTAAATCTCACCCAGCTGGTCCAGCAAACAACGAGGGTGCCGAATGTGGATTCGCGCCAACAGCCAATTGCTTGGACCTTCTGCTAACAACCGATCCAGACTGCTTCTGCTGACAACAGATCCAGACTGCTACTCTGTGTCGACATTTTCGCCTTCAGGTAGTTCCGACCATTATACAGGGAGAGTATGCACGGGAATTGCATGACTTGATTCCGCCATCTCCTTTCTACCATCGGACAACCCGACGTACGGCGAGTATCCACCCTTACGTTGTTGTAACTTCAACGGTCCGGACTAAGCGAAGCGCTACGTCGTTTATACCGCGTACATTGAAGGACTGGAACAATTTGCCTGCTGCGGTCTTCCTGTCCAACTATAATTTAGGTGTCTTCAAGGCTAGAGTGAATAAGCTCTTAATTAAGTGCGCATCACCATCAATGATTGCATCACTGCTTACCATCAGGTAGCAGTCAAGCACTGGTTTATATCAATTTAAAAAAAAAAAGCCTTAGTAATTTCAAATTATCTGTAAAGCGAAAACTTTGCCAAAAGGCTTTTTACACTATAAAGAACTATGTTGAGGACAAAAAGGCTTGGGATTGACCTGGTCCAGTACGCACTACAACTGCTGTCTTATTCTTTTTCCTTTTGTTTTTATTTTCAATTGTGCTTTATATTATTATTTTTTTTTTACAATTTGATATTGTAGATTATTTTTATTTTGCAATTTGACATTTTTTTTCTATCAATTTTTAACTACTAAGTATTACATTTTGTAAACTATATTTTCCTTTTATTATTGTGAACGTGAGAACTATGTTGATTGCTTTTTTTTTTCTTTTCAGTAATTCTAACATAAGTCTGGCAATTTGAGTATTTTCTGCGACCTACCCAAATGTCCTTTCCTTGGTACTATTTGTCAAGTCTTGAGCTCTTTAGTAGTCCTGAGTTGAGCTTTATGAATACTGACAAATGCTTGCATTGACTGGACAGGTCCACTCAAATCTGTATGGTTCTTACTTCAAAAGACCATCTCAGACAAATCTGCATAGTTCTCATGTGATTTGGAGTAATGGTCAAATCACATGAGAACTATATTTACTGTATTTATTTATTTATTAAAACTTCACACAACACAAAAGTACAAAGGCGGACTTAATGGTTACTGGTATGGACTTTAAAAGAGACTTTGACCCCTGAGTTTGTTTCGGTGTTTCTTCACAGGGTAGTCAGCTAGGAACACCAACCTCATCTAGTTTAAAATAACGAAAAAAAAAAATTTACATGTAAAAGTGTTTTTTTAAACCTATTTACAAATTAAATATCATTTAAGTGGTAAGAAAAGATTAAATACAAAAAAAAATAAAAAATAAAATGAAAGCTATAATCAGCATGAATCTGACGATGAAATAATTTTTGCAACTCTAATAAAGAAGCAAGCAATATTTTTTTATAAGAATTTGTAATTTTCGATAGTAAAACTTTCTTTTAAAATTTACATAAAATAAAAATGTATTTTACTATTGTTATCTCTAGTAATATAAAAACCTTATAATAGGAAAAAGTTGCTGATTACAGAAGGATTCAGGCAAAACCCTGAGGCAAAAGCTAATAAATTCAGTTCTGTATACTGTTCAAATCCTGATAATTACATTATGATTGAACAAAATCCTGTTAATTCCATTTTTGAAACTAAAATTGTGGGAAAGCTATCAAAACTAGATTTTTTAAATCTTAACTCTTACAAGCCCAATTTACGTTAAATTAGTTGATTTATTGGACTTTGTTCCGGAGCTACTCAATTGTGTGCAAATAGAAGCCTGTACATGTGAAGATCAACCAGCATTATCGCAACAAGGCAACCATCACAATAAATTGCAACAACCCTTAAAAACTTTCAGTGCCAAGATTATACAAATTTGTTTAAACATATTAAATACATAGCTATTGTTGACTAAGTATGCTTAGCATATCATTTAGTTAGTTGTTCTCAATCAACATATCGTCGCTTATATTACAACACCGCGAATATGCCTTTTTCTGAATAAGGCATATTCGCGGTGTTGTAATATAAGCGACGATATGATTATTTAGTTGTTAGTGACTGTTGTTACTTAATGATTCACACAGTCAATATACAACATACCTTCCATGTTGAATATTGATTATGAAAGTTGAAATTATTATACATCTGTACATAAAAATAGTCTATGCTGAACAAATTTGTTTGTGGGTATCAACCTGCCTACTGAGTTGTTATATATAGCTATTGATGACAAAGTATGCTTAGCATAATTTGATTTCTTTAGAATTGACATTTATGATTGTGTGACCCATATGCTGACTCGTTGGCATTGAAAGTGTTGACATGTTCTGAGATAAATACCTGCTAGTGAGGACACCAATAAAGGTGCTGCTCTACAGCAGTACTTAACTTCACTATGCATAATAGCTAAACTGCATACTGACCATGACTCAACACATGGCCACATTATGCATTAGTACTTATTTGAATACAATAGAAGAGCAGTAAGCCTTTCTATCTGCGACTCCTGGAAATATCCGTCCAAAAGATACTAGCCGAGGTCCACAGTATACAAGTTGACAGTAACAAAATAATATAGAACATGGAAGCGACATGTCCTTGAAGCAGGCTAGCTGGTGAGTGAGGTGATACGTACCGTTCTAGCGCGGTGCGCATCTTGGCAGACAGACGCGCGCCAGGCGCACTGTGGCGACATTCCTGCATGAGCTCGTTGAAGATAGCCTCCTGTTTGGCAAGCTCCGAATGCTTGGCGCTGGACGCTCCGCCACTACTACTGCTGCCGCCCTCCTCCCACATCACGCGCGCCTCAGGCCGCGCTCCGGCCACCTTGATACGGTTTCTATCGGCTCCTAAGAGCCGATCAAAGATACCAAATAGGAAACAAAGTACCCAGTCCAATTTAACAATTTTCTGATCTGTCGCTTCAGAATCAGATCAACGTTTGTTTTGTTTTTTTTTTTTCTGCACTGTTCTATCCACAGACTAGAGAAGGATGCTCGTTGACTTGTTCTGCATTAATATTATGCTCTATTATGTAGTACTTTTTAATGTAGTGTCTTTGGGCCGGATAATAAGTCTTTTAAACTAAAGAACATTGTTTTCTATTAGAATACTAGCGGTCCCGGCAGACGTTGTTCTGCCCAAAAGCGGGATTTAGTAAAAAAAAAAAAATTACCCTACTCTACCCTAAACCACACGGAGCCCGAGACCTTTCCAACGAATGCAAAACCGTGGAAATCGGTTCGTGCGTTATGGAGTTATAGCGTCAGGAAGGAAAACCCGACTTATTTTTATATAGTAGATGATAGTATTGTTTAATGTAGAAGCATTCTTATAAAAAATGTAAATGTGAGTACCATGGAGCTATTTTATAGTTTTTAAGTTACTATTAAAGTGCGGTTTTTCATTCCAGATAATGATTTGACAAGTGCAAATGTCAAACTCCAGAAATATGTTGCCTGCTTTTTGATAAAAGTGATGTTTTACCAAGGGTTGGTAAGTAAAACGCCAGCAGGATCTTAGAACAGAATGTTTATTTCGTGATTTGCTCAGCCTATATATACAGTTTTGAATACCACACAAAACTCAAAATAATAGCGGACCAATAGCAAACGAGCTAGTGCGCGGGTCCGCCGTCCTATAAAGATGTGTCGCTGCTGTCGCCTCATCGAACGTGGAGTTTACAAGTTACGTAGATTCGTAAGTACGGCCGGCGCGCGCGCCTTAGTCACTCTCCGCTCGACGCTCGCCCCGAACGGTCGTGCCGCTCTGTGCTCCGCGCCCGCTCCGTGCTCCGTGTCGTTACGTCACCCCGTGACGTCATCCGTGGTCCCCGACCGCACCAGCGATCCGAAGCCGCCTTTCTCAAGGCAGTGGAGGATATACGTTTCCTTAACGGGAAATAGCCGATAAACGTTGTGCCCCTTCAGGGAAAAGCCACAGTTTCGTGGTCCTTGACGGGAAACCTCACGGTGTCAACGAAGTCAAGGGGGTGTTGCCCCAATACACCCGCCGAACCCCTTCAGGGCTAGGCAGTCATTTGGAGTCGGGAGCTAGATTTTGGCCTTGGGGGATCTCCTAGTCAAATCTAATACTCCGAGTTCTCTTTCAGCTACACACCTATCCCTTCGCACCAGACCCTGGTAGGGCCCGATCGCACGATAAGACTGGCGATCGGAGACAAGCTTAGGGCACACCAGTAGGTACACACCTCCCAGTCTGCACAACCCTTACTGGGAGGGTCACACACCCCCGGGCCCGTCCACCCGGGGACGTAGGGACCGCTAGGAGTTTTGCACATGAGGTTTTTCCAACCCATGTGACCTAATCCCAAGCCCCTTTTAACCATGACGGACGCTATCATATTAGCGTTCGTCAAAGAGGTCCTATTCAAGGACCCCGATTTCCTCGCCAAATATGGCGAGAAAATCGCCTCAATTAGAGGCCCCCCCCCCACCGTCCCATCAAGCGTCACTGACTTCAGTGACGTATTGTCATTTCCGGACTCCGGTCCGACCCCCTGCCCCCGCCCTCCCCCGGATATCCCACCCCTATTGGTAGCCCACTTTGCCAATGAGGCAATGGACACCTCCGTCCCCGCTAGCGACTCAGCGTCGCAAGCCTCTTCGGACTCTGAACAGTCCCCTGAATCCTCCTCCTCCGAGGACGACTTCCAAGTCGTCCTAGGGGGCAAGAGGAAAGCCAGGAAGGCCGCTCAGGCCACCAAAGCTAAGAAGACCGTTGCGTCTTCTCCCGCCCCCGCTATCCAGCCCGCCCCCGCCTCGCAGGCTAGTTGTCCCCCCTCCGTTTCCGCTTTTGTCACTCAGACGAAGAAGCAGCGCCCCCCTCCGCCCTTGTACATCCAGGACAAGGGTAAATGGACCGACGTGTCCAAAATGTGTAGCGATCGCAAGATCAACTACACAAACGCCCGCTCCTGCCAACAAGGCATAAAAGTCCAAGTCCCGACGTCAACTGACTATCGGGAACTTACCAAAGTCCTTCGTGAAAGGAAAATCTCCTTTCACACTTACTCCCTCCCTGAGGACACGCCGACCCGAGTGGTCATTAGACGTGTACCGAAGGAAATCCCCGCCGAGGACATTAAGGCCGACCTCCTGGCCCAAAATATCCCCGTTTCCGCTGTCCATCGCCTTCACAAGGCGAGAGGAAGCGAAGTATACGACATGATCCTTGTCGTGTGCGACCCGACCGACGGGCACCACCCCATCTTCAAGATCAAGTCGATCTGTTCCCTCTCCGGCATCTCCATCGAGAAGCCCTACAGACCCACGATAGTTGGGCAGTGTCACCGCTGCCAACTATACGGTCACTCACAGAAGAACTGCTACGCTACACCCAGATGCGTTAAGTGTCTGGGTGAGCACGGCACTTCTGACTGCCCCCGTCCAAAGGATCGCACACTCTGCACAGAGCCTCCCAGCTGTGTGCTGTGCGGCCAAGCCGGGCACCCGGCTAACTACCGGGGCTGCCCCAAAGCCCCCAAAATCCCTCCCAAGCTGGCAAAGCGTGCTGCCGCTCGCCAGCAGAGGGAAGCACCCTCCGGGAAAGTCCCCTCTTCCCAGCCCCCCGAACGTCTCGCACCCCAGAGACCATCCCCCTGGAATCACCTAAATCATCAGAAAGCCTTCCCGGCTTTGGTGGCTTCCCAGCCAATTCCAGCGCTAATGGCTAAGCCCATCCCAGCGCCTCCCCCGGCTTCTGTGGCCCCCGTGGCCGCCAAACCTCCCCGAAACGCGCCCCAAGTTTCAGCTGCGTTCCCACGCAGATCAGTTGGCCAGATTATCCTGGACAACTATCGCATCCTAGCGGAAGTCACTGGCCAACTCGACTTAGCCAAGCGCGCTGCGCTATTCAATAAGTACGAGTCGGTCACAGCCGAACTCGACAAACTACCTGCCGTACCTCTAAATGGATAGACAACAAAAAATTTGTTGTACCAAACCGCGATCCCTAAAGTTAGGCTTCTTCAATGCCAACGGCATTATCAATCAGAGAGATGAGATCGCCACGTTCCTCCGCGACCATCAGTTAGACCTTCTCCTCATCCAGGAAACATTCCTCAAACCCCACCGTAAAGATCCTAGAATTATAATATAATATAATATAATAATAATTGCCAACTATCGACTAGTTCGCAACGATAGATCTCGCTGTCACGGTGGTGGAACCCTTATCTATTATAGAAAGGAACTGTACTGTATCCCTCTAGCTCCTCCCGCGCCCCGATCTTTCTTAGAATACTCGGCCTGCCGAGTAGGCATGACTGGTCATCAACCGATCACTGTCGTCTCTGCCTACTATCCCCCTCCGACTTCCTCGTCTCGCATGCCAGACGAGTCCATCGCGCTTACCAGCGACCTCACTGCCCTCTTTGGCTTGAGTGACTCCGTTATCATAGCGGGCGATCTCAATGCTAAACACCCCGCCTGGAACAGTAGTACGACCAACCCTAGGGGAAAGGTCGTGTTCAACCTTGGTGCATCCCTTAACTTTGACATCATCGCCCCGATGTGTCACACTCACTTCCCCCATGATCCCAACCATAGCCCCGACGTCCTCGATGTAGCGCTCCTTAAGAATGTCAACCTCCGGTTGCAATCTATAGAAGCAATACACGAGCTTAACTCCGATCACCGACCCGTGATTATGCACCTAGGCTCCCGTTCGGGCAATCTCGACCCGGGCCAGCCCCCCGCTTCCCAATTGATCACTGACTGGAAGAAAGTAAGCGAAAAGCTGAAATCTACCACGTCACCTCAATTGGATTCTATTCCCGACCACATAGTCTCAGTCGCTGACACGACGGCGGCAATCGACTCGCTCACGGACCACGTACAATCCGTCCTGAACGAATGTTCAAGGGAGATTCCTGCGAGGGAGGACCTTCGCTGGAAAATCCCGGACGATGTGCGGGCTCTGATGACCGAGAAGAACGCAGCCATCCGTGCATACAGCGCTTTTCCTTGCGACGCTAACAAGGCTCACATGCGTAGATTACAGCGTGCTGTAAAGAAACGCATGACCGAGCTGCGTTCCGCCCGCTGGGACAAGACGCTCAGCGAACTCGAGCCTACTCATCTCGCCTTCTGGCAACTTCAGAGGAAATTACGTTCCACTGAAGAGTCCTCTATGCCTCCGCTCACCCGCCCTGATAAGAGTGTCGCTTTCGACAATTCTGATAGCCGACAGCCTCGAAGCCCAATGCTCGCCTAGCTCTCAACTAGTAGACCAAGCCCACATCGACATGGTGGACGCTGAAGTCGAACGTAGAGCCTCCCTCCCTCCCGTGAAGACCCTGATAACCCTCTGGCCCCGGTCACTCCCGACGAGGTAGAGGATATCATCAAAAAACTTCAACCAAGGAAAGCCCCCGGCGCCGACGGTATCACGAACAGAGTGTTCAAACTCTTCCCCCCCCCAACTTATAATGCTAATGACCGCTATCTTCAATGGCGCATTAAGCAATAACATCTTCCCCCAAGCGTGGAAACAGGCCACCGTTATCGGTATCCCCAAACCAGGCAAGCCCAAGTCTGACCCCACCAGTTACCGCCCCATCAGTCTCCTCAATGTTCTCGGTAAGATCTACGAGAGGCTTATTTATAAGAGACTCAAAGATTTTGCCGAATCCAAGGGTCTCATTCCTGATGAGCAGTTCGGGTTCCGTACCGAGCACTCATGCGTCCACCAAGTCCACCGAATCGTAGAGCACCTAAGCGCTGGCTTCCAGCGTAATGCGATGACGGGTGTCTTGTATTTCGATATAGCGAAAGCATTCGACAAGGTCTGGCACAATGGCTTATTATATAAGCTATATCAACTCGGTGTGCCAGACCGTCTCGTGCTCATCATGCGAGACTTTCTGTCGAATCGCACCTTCCGCTATCGAATCGAGGGAGCCCTCTCCTCCCCTCACCCCATTCGAGCTGGAGTCCCTCAAGGCTCCGTAGTGTCCCCCCTAGCTTTCACGCTGTTCACCAGCGACATTCCCAAAAGTAAAAAGGCCCAGTTGGCTCTATTCGCCGACGACACGGCAATTTACTACACCGGTCGTGACCCCAGAGTTATCGCTCGCAATCTCCAAACCTCCGCAAACATTTTGGGCAAATGGTTCCGGAAATGGAGGATCGAGGTTAACCCTGATAAGAGTCAAGCTGTTCTCTACTCGAAACAGCGGAAGTCCGTCCCCCCTCCCCCTCCGATCACCATGTACGGTAAGCCGATCCCCTGGGAGAAGCAAGCCAAGTACCTCGGAGTGATCCTCGATCAGCACTTGTCCTTCGCCGAGCACATAAAGCAGGCTCGCTCGCGAGCCGCTTTCGCTCAAGGTAGGCTCCATTATCTACTGACTGCCCGCAGCAAACTGTCACTTAAGTGCAAGCTGCGCCTCTATACTGCAGTAATCCGCCCGATCATGACGTATGCATGTGCCATCTTCGCACACGCCAAGCCCCGCTTCCTCCATAGGATGCAGACCCTTCAAAATAGGACCCTCCGTAAAATTCTCGGGGCCCCATATTATGTCCGAAATGAGAATCTACATCTAGATCTCAAAATCCCCACCATCCAGCAGTTCATGAAACGCCTTTGCAAGCGTTTCTTCGATACTGCTGTGAAACACCGCAACCCCCTTATAGTATCGGCAGCCCGATACGAACCCTCCCGCATCTCTAAGGTTCGCCGTCCTAGGCATACTCTCGTCACCCCCGATGACCCCACTACCCTGCTCCAAGAGAGCCGTAAGGAAACAAGTACAGTTCGCAGACAATACAGACCGCCGTCCTTCCGTCCTCGCCGCCGAGGCCCGCCGCGACAATCCCGTAAACGTCCTCCCCGTCCCTTGCTCGAGCCAGCCCGCGTCGCTGAGCCGTAGTTTTAAAATTCCCCGAAAATAATAATAAAATCTTTGTTCGATCCAGCCCGTCCCTTGCTGTCCCCCCCCCCAGCGACGCCCTAAGCCGAGGTCCGTACCCCACAGGGGGTGCCCTTAGCGTGTAGTCGCTTAGTTTTAAGTATAGTTAAGTAAGCCCTGGCTGGAGGCTTTGATTCTCGAATTAAGGCCGCCACAGGCAAGTCCGGTTAAGCAGCCGACAACCTACCTACAAACTACCGACCTAGGTTGACCTGCGAGAGGCCAATAAAAAAAAAAAAAAAAAAAAAAGCGCGCGCCTTAGTGATTGCTGAGCGCGCTCCGCGCGCGGTCGTTTATGCTGAATGTAGGTGTCTGGTACAAGGCTCCCCCCCAGCGAAGCGTACTGGTGGTTTTGAACATCTTTCGACCACACTGGTCAACTCGTATCTTTCGAGTTAGTCAAAACGTTACAATTAGATTCACCTGCAGAGTTTAGACCGCTTACTAAAAATAAATTAAATTATTTTAATTATAATGTTTTTAGTAGTCTCTCAACAGCCAATTTTGATTCGCAAGACCCCAATGTAAACTATGATACATTATTCTCTACAGTATGCCGAGAATTTAATAAGGCGTGCCCAGTTAAAAAAGTTAAAATCAATAATAAATCCAAATTTAATGAATGGGCTACTGCTGGAATAAGAAAAAGCAGAGATACTTTATATCAGCTATATCATGAAAAATCCTTGTCATCTGATCTTAACTTGCATAACCACGTTAGAATGTATTCAAAGTTATTCAAAAGAGTCTGCGCCCAAGCTAAATCTAAATCAATAAGTAAGTTAATTGAAAATTCTAATAATAAAATAAAAGCTGTCTGGAAGGTGATAAGCAGGGAAACTGGAAAGACAAACCAACGAGATCGGAATGAATTGTCGCTAAAAATTGATAATAAAATTATCTCAGATAGGTCAGAAGTGGCTGAGACGTTAGAAAACTTTTTCACCAACATCCCAATAGAAGTTACGAAATCTCTCCCTTCCTCGTCTTTGTTGGCTGAATCTTTTTTGAAAGAACATTTCACTAAGGATATACCAACCTTTGAATTTAAGCGTATCTCTTTTGATACAATTATAAAAACATTCAAAAGTCTTAATATAAAAAACACTGAAGACTTATGGGGTATATCCGTTAAGGTTCTTGGAGATATTATTGATACTATTGCTCCTGTCCTAACAGGCATATTTAATCAATGCTTAGACAGCGGAATGTTCCCTGATTTAATGAAACATAGTAAAGTAGTACCAATTTTCAAATCAGGTAGTAAGAGTGATCCCTCTAATTATAGACCTATATCTGTGCTTCCAGCATTGAGTAAAATCTATGAAAAAATCATGCTCGACCAGATGTTGTCTCATTTCAATTCAAATAGGATTTTGCATAGTCATCAGTTTGGCTTCACGAAAGGAAGGTCAACGACGGATGCAGGAGTGAAACTCATCAGTCACATTTTGGAATCCTGGGAGAAGTCCCAGGATGCTATTGGCATATTCTGTGACCTCTCAAAAGCATTTGACTGTGTTGACCATAATACTCTGATCCGTAAATTACATCATTACGGAATTGGTGGACGAGCTGCTGATCTTGTTTTTTCCTATTTATCTTACAGGCAGCAAAAAGTATCCATTAATGGGGCGACGTCTTCGGGTTCTTTAATAAAGATGGGCGTGCCCCAGGGTTCAATTCTTGGCCCTTTTCTTTTTCTAGTTTATATTAATGACCTTCCTTATATGATGGCTAATTTATCCGATATAATTCTGTTTGCTGATGACACTTCTCTTATTTTTAAAGTGGATAGAAAAGATAGGGATGTCTTGCAAGTCAATGAAAGTCTGACTGTTCTTTCGAAATGGTTCGCAGCTAATAATCTCTTATTAAATGCGAATAAAACTAAATGTATGAAATTTTCATTACCAAATGTCCCTCAAGTTGGCGTCAATCTAATTCTAGACGGCAACAAACTTGATGTTACTACGGAAACTGTGTTTTTAGGTATAACTATCGATTCTAAACTGCAGTGGGGCGCTCATATTAGAACTCTTTCAGGTAGATTAAGCTCAGCCGCATATGCAGTACGAAAAATAAGGCAATTGACAGATGTAGCCACCGCTAGGTTAGTTTACTATGCTTATTTCCACAGTATTATGTCTTATGGCATTTTACTGTGGGGATCTGCAGCTGATGTGGACTCAATTTTCATATTGCAAAAGAGAGCAATCCGGGCTATTTATAAAATGGGTCCTCGCGAGACCCTCAGAAATAAATTCAAAGAAATCGATATACTTACTCTGCCTTCTCTTTATATCTTGGAAAGTATTTTGTACGTTCGTAAAAACCTAGGACTTTTCAAAATTAGAAGCGATTTTCATAACATAAATACGCGCAGTAAACACGAAATTGTATTACCCAAATGGAGATTAGCTAAGACCAGCAAGTCATTTTTAGTAAACAGCATACGCTTTTATAACAAGCTACCAAAGGCGGTGACTGAACTTAGCGAGGGCAAGTTCAAAACCCATATTAAGCGTGTCCTAACTAAAAAAGCCTATTACAAGGTTAAAGACTATGTCGAAGACACGCTTGTTTGGCAATGACTGCTTCTGCACATGTGGCCCCCTGGTACACAATACCCCCCCCCTGCCCCCTGGTACATAATGTTGTGTACATCTGTCTATTAACTGCTCCACATTTGTTGTAATATATACATTTTTTCTTTTCTTCCTACACATTGCTTTTGCAATATTTTTTATATTAGTAGACGCCAACCACCATAAATTCGTTAGTAATTTTCTTTTTGTTGACATGTCATTTATTGATAATTGTAATTACTTATTGTTCTTGTTTTTTTTTTTTATATAGCTTCTTTTTTTTTTAATGTGAATGTGAGAACACCGTGGACGTCGCGAATTCTTAGGTTACTTCCTATTACGACTCACTTTTTTTTTTTTTAAATATTATTATTTTTATTGTGCTTTTGGGTACAATATCGACTGGTCTACACTGTTCTTACATAATGTCTATTAATACTGTAATATGAAAATATTGTAAACAATCATTTTTTTTAAAAGAGTAACCATGGAGTTTCTTGCCGGTTCTTCTCCATAGGAAACGACCAATTTGGAACCGTGCACTAGCTTCTGACGTTTTATAAGTGCCCATGTAGGCCTATGTGAAATAAAAAAATTTTTGACTTTGACTTTGACTTTGACTTTTCAGTCCTCGTAGTGTAGGCAGTGTGGCGGATGACTTCAGCTTCAGGCGTGGAGTCCAGCCAGGAATGCAGGTTTCAGTCGATCGATGGAGATAGTCTTTGTTTTTCCACCGACTTGTATTTTGTACGTCTAATCATTCCGCTGTAGTATTCGGTGTGGGCCGTCGTATGTAGGTGTGAGTGGCTTGCGAACTGCATCGTTGCGTACAAACACATGGGAACACGTACGTACGTGTACATGTACGTGGTCCGACGATCGGTGTTGACGTGTGCGGCGTATAGTTTTTTCATTGCACTCGTTCCACGTCTTCGTAATAAGATTATGTATGTTTTGTGGTTTTCTCTCCTATCATTTCGCCAGGTAGTTTGAGTGATTGGCCATACAGTGCTTCTGCTGCGGAGACGTCCGTGTCGTTTTTTATGGTTGCACGTAGTCCCAGCATGACCGTTGGTAGTTCGTTCGTCCAGCTTGAATTTGAAGTCTACCTGTTAGTGCTGTTTTCAGTGTGCGATGATGACGTTCCAAAATCGAAACGAAAAATCGAAACACAGAACACAACACATTCTTGTGACACATGACATAAACGTCAAGATGGTGGCAAACAATTAGTTCCGATTTTGGCCACGCGCCATGTCAACGCGACCGCACTCTACTAGTCTACATAGAACATCGTTTCACAGATTTAAAACACCTAGTAAGTTTGTCGTGTAATGTTGGTTAGACTGACCTTGTAATAGATGTCAGTTAATCTGTGAGACGCGTGAGACGTAGCTCAGATTACCCCAAGCGTACCGAGGTTATAATAATTAATCTCATACCTGGACTACTTCCTGGGTATGTAATGTATCACAGGTTATGAAGTGTTCGGCTCCTCTGTTCTCCGTTTTAATGATCTCCTTCCACCACCTGTAGGGTTACAGCCACATGAGTATCTCTAGACGTCCACGTAGCCGTCGAGAACTAACCGTCATATGTTCTCTCAGACAACCTCTCCCGTTATAATTGTAAATGAGGGTGTATTTTTAATCTAAGCCAATTACTTAGCATCTTAATATGAAAACACTAGCGTAGCAAAGTTCCGGCAATGTGCTCCAACGTACTAAAAGCAGAATTAGATGTGGCGAAAGGCTTAAAAATAATTTTAAAAATAAAGATTCTAGATTTAACGCCTGCTTATTTTATACTCGCAATCACGACAAAACTAATAGAGGGATATTTACACCACAGGCGTTTCCTTCAGTGCAATACAAATGAGATAACTATTTCCACATTTTCTTGTAATTATTAAAAGACACGAATTTGATATACATTTGGAACCAAAAAAAAAATGCATACCTACATACTTTGGATGTGATTTTTAACCGACTTCAAAAAATAAGGAGGTTATCAATTCAGTTAGGTTCTGTTGTATTTTTTTTTAAGTGTGTTACTTCAGAACTCCGTCGTTTATAGACCGATTTGCAAACTAATTTTTTTCCTCTTAGAGGATATGCTTTCCGATTGGTGTAATTTTTTTCAGAATCTAGTTCTGATAATTTGATCCATGAGGAATCAAGGGAAATCCTCAAATATTATAGGCAACCAAATAGTGATTTTGGTATTTTCATCGAGAACTTAAGCACTTACAGTCAAAAAGTAACATTTGATAAAGTAGAACTGATGAATAAGACCAGAAATGGCCAACGGAACTGGAACATGGAGCCGGAAGATAGGCAACGGAACTCTATAAATAAACTTGGCTTATTAAAATTGTCATGAAATTCAGTTTGGCTTTGATGATGAATGATTGAGCCGGAAGGTGGAAGGTAGACACAGGAACTTCATAATAAAACAATGTAAATAGCAGTGTTTGGGTTAATTGGAATTGTCTTGAGAAATAGGCACTCTGGTTATATATGTAAGTGTATCGCAACTAAAAAGTGTGAAATAAGAAACCTTTTATAAAAAAAACCGACTTTAGTAAAAAAAAAACGCTAGGAGGATCAAAATAACTTTAATTTCGGAAGTCTGCGTTAAATAAGAAACAAGCAATACCGACTTTCGAAATTAAAGTTATTTTGATACTTTTAATGTTTTTTTTTTTAGTGAAGTTGGTTATTGTTTTTTTTTTTTTTTGTAAAAAGTTTTTTTTTCTCTTTTGTGAAATGCTTATATCAGAAATCAGAAACGTTTATTTCAAATAGACCAATTACAGGCACTTTTGAAAGGCCAAAATTTCGGTCAGTCAAAAAAAAATACAAGTGAAGCTAAATATATAATGCGTATAATTAATTAAAAGCACATTGCTTTAAATTTTACGCACATTCCTCACATTGCTAGAACTTTGCTTTCATGTGTATAGAATCACTGTTTTTGAAGTACACTCGTCATCCTGATGTTCACCATTTAAAGCTCAGTTTCTAATTTATAATCGTCAAAATCCTACCGCCCCTGCCCGAATGGATCTAGGGATTGATCATTAAGTCTCAAGGAATCCATTGAACCTAGCGCTGCCTGCCGGGATCATTATACGATTAAATTCATTGATATCGATCTAATCCAACCGCTTTATTAGACCGCTTACGTTGGTGATCACCATAATTATTTAAGGATCTAACCTAGCCGCTCTGGTTAGTTATCTTATACTCCGGGTGATCAACTGATCACTATTAATATTTACATATCTAACCCAGCAACTCTAGTTAAACTCTTACATTGGTAATCAACATAAACACTTACCCATAGGTACCCCGCCCTACTTGCATGATCATTACATGGGGTTTATTAAACCTCATGGATGCTCATGCTCATTTGATGACTTGAAAAAGTAGCGAAGTGTGAGAAGAGAAATGCACAGTGATCGACTGACAAATAAATAAATGTCCTACTTACCTAAGTACTGCGTACTTAATTACTAACTACTACGCTCTTGGGCAGAGCGGGAGATAGTATCAGACTTTTACTGACTAAGAACCCACTCCTATTCCTTCTTTGCCTTCATCCCGGGGCCCCGGGCTTGGCTTTCATACTACCTGTGGCCCCAGTGACGGATTAACCCTTAATCAAATTAAGCAATTGCCTAGGGCATCACGTCTGTGGGGGCTCCAGAAGCAGTGACGGATTAACTCTTAATCAAATTAAGCAATTGCCTAGGGCATCACGTCTGGGGGGGCACCAGAAGTACAAAAAAATCCGTCCTTAGGGCATCACGGTTCACTCTCATGTCACCAAAAACCACACCAAAAAATGTTTCTAGGACTAACGGGTTTTAAGTAGACATAGAGTCCGACCTAGAGTCATAACCCCGCTCCCGCTTGCCCACTCGCTGCCCGCTGATGCATTCGGCAATTCAAATGCACCGGAATTGCGATCAGCCAATCACAAACAAATCCCTACCCCGCGCCCCCCCCGCAAATCTGTTTCGATCAAATGTTTTGTTTTTTGAGTAATTGTGCCGGCCGGCTTCTATGCATACGTAATAATAGGGGTTAAAGTATGAAATTGCCGTTTTATTGTAATAGGTACTTCGAATTGACATAAAACCTTCATGGTTTGAGATTTTTGAGTGAAACTTTTTTCACATAGTAGGTACATATGAGGTTCATCTTAAAAAAAAAAAAACATTTTACAAAAAATAAAATAACCGACTTCACTAAAACACAAACACTAAAAGAATCAAAATAACTTTAATTTCGGAATTCGGTGTTTCTCGGTATTTTTTGTTTCTTATTTAACATCGACTTCAAAAACAATTTTTTTATTTTTTAGTTTTATTTCACACTTTTTAGTTGCGATACACTTATAACCAGATTGCCTATTCTCAGGACAATTCCAATTAACCCAAACGCTGCTAGATTACATTTTTTTATTATGAAGTTCCTGTGTCTACCTTCCGGCTTCATCATCAGATCAGTTCGATAGTGCCTTATAGCCAAAGTGCATCTTATGGCAATTCTAATAAGCCCAATCACAGCTAGGATACATTGATTAATTACGGAATTCATGTGCCTACCTTCCAGCTCCATCATCAGATCAGTTCGATAGTACATTTTAGCCAAAGTGCATCTCACGACAATTCCAATAAGCTCAAACACGTCGAGATTACATTGATTAATTACGGAGTTCCAGTGCCTACCTTCCGGCCCCATCATCATCATTAGTTCACTTTGATGATACCATTTTCAAAATAACTATTCAGAACCATTTATTTGTTTGTATTCTCTTAGTCGCTTAATTATCTACTAAGTAGATAGTTACATTAGACTCGTCGACTTGTAATATCTATGTAAGTATGAAGTTCCGTTGACTATTTCTGGTGTTCTTTATCAGTTTCACGTCATCAAATGTTACTTTTTGACTGTAAATGCTTAAGTCTACGATGAAAATACCAAAATAACTATATGGTTGCCTATGATATTTGAGGAGTTCCCTCGATTCCTCATGGATTCATTATGGAAACTGGATTTTGAAAAAAATAGAACCAACTGGAAGCATAACCTCTAAGGGGAAAAAAAAATTGCCAATAGGTCCATAAACGACGGAGTTCTGAGGTAACAAACATAACGATGGCTTAGAGTGAAAAGCTCGTAATGCATAATCTTGTATCACGCAAAATTTTGATTTGATAATCGTAGCACCATCTACGATGTTGAATGCATACTTTGCTCGAGTTAGTTTGGTGTGATAACTTCGCAATGGCGCGTCAAAACTTGAGAAAAAAAAGGAAAAACAAGAGAAACAAGCGTTTGAAATAAATCAATGGTTTTAAATATTTAAATAAAACACGTAGAAGCCCATTATAATTACATGATAATAAAGTTCTAGTTTGGTTTTTTGTGCCTCCTGAAAAGTTACATATTTCACAGTTACGAGGTATTCACTCCAAGCCCTCAATAATTAAAAAAAAAATACAACCGAATTAATAACCTCCTCCTTTTTTGGTAGTCGGTTAAAAATATGCAACATTCGATTATCGACATTCAGTTGTTTTTTATTCAGCTTAGACAAGAAAGACGGATACTTCGTAAATTCGAGTGATTTTTGAATACGAGTTCCGACGCGGAACTAACGAGGCAGAGACAGCTCGCAATATCAATGTTGCGTTTGGAGAGGGGACTGCTAATGAACGCACCGTGCGATTTTGGTTTAAACGCTTTCGTGATGGATTTTATTTGAAGAACGAACCAAGTGGAAGACCACCCACACAGGTGAATAACAATGAATTGAAAGAGATGGTGGAAGCCCATCCGAGCCAAACTACCCAGGAATTAGCGGCATGGTTTATTGTTACCATACCAACAATAAAAAAAAATGAAAAATAGTTGCCTCATGATTTGACTGATCTGCAGAAAGAAACGCGTGTTGAAACTTATGTTGCCTTGTTGAAGCGATACAGAAATGAAGGAATATTGGATCGAATTGTGACATGTGATGAAAAGTGGATTCTTTACGATAACCGTAAGCGAAAAATGCAATGGCTGACCCCAGATCAAACGCCGCAACAGTGTCCTAAAGCAAAGCTTACCAATAATGGTAACTGTTTGGTGGTTTCAGCACGGTGTTATTCACTATAGCTTTCTCCGATCTAGTCAAGCAATAACGGCAGATGTCTACTGTGCTGAACTCCGAACAATGATAGCAAAACTAGCAGTGAAACAGCCCCGAATCATGAATCAATCTTCACCATTATTGCTCCATGATAACGCAAGACCTCATACAGCACAAGAAACCATTTTAACTCTACAAGAACTGTAATTAGAAACCATTCGTCACCCTCGGTATTCGCCAGACCATCCTCCAACGGACTACCATTTTTTTCGTAATTTGGACAATTTTCTACTCGATAAAAAGTTTTCTTCCTGGGAGGCAGTACTAATTGCTTTCACACAGTTTGTCGAATCTAGATCTCCAGAGTTCTATCTCAAAGGCATAAATAACCTTCCTATTAGATGGCAGCAATGTATAGATAATAATGGTAATTATTTTGATTAAATAAATATGTTAAATGAAAAAAAAAATAAACGAATTTCAGTTTTTCAGTACAAATCGGCAATTTCATACTTTGACCCCTAGTAAATAAATTATACTTTGATTTTTATTGTTGTCGCACCTACTCCACTTCTAAGTTACGTTACATCTCATCACCTTATTTTACAAAAAACTAATGTTTTAGGTGGTAAAGGTCTATGGACCGATTCTAGTTGACATACGGATAGGCGGGCCCACAGGCGTAGATTGCTTAGGGCATTAAGTAGTCTTAATCCGTCACTGACCAGAAGAAGCACTAAAAAAGTCCGTCCATAATGCATCACGTCTCATTCTCATGTCACCAAAAAAAGTTTCTAGGACAAATTTGAAAATTCGCGCGTTTTAAGTTGACATAGAGTCCGAACTAGAGTCATAACCCCGCTCTCCCTTGCCCACTCGCCCACTAGTGCATTTGGCAATTCAAATACACGGGAATTGCGATCAGCCAATCACAAACCACCCGGCGGCCCCCCCGCAAATCTGTGTCAATCAAATGTTTTGTTTTTTGAGTAATTGTGCCGGCCGGCCTCTATGCATACGTAATAATAGGGGTTAAAGTATGAAATTGCCATTTTATTGCAATAGGTATTTCGAATTAACATAAAACCTTCATGGTTTTAGATTTTTGAGTGAAACTTTTTTCACATAGAAATTCTTTTTTAAAAAAAAGTTTTTACAAAAAAAAAACGACTACTAAAAAAGACACTAATTCGATATTTTTTGTTTCTTATTTAACAAAGACTTCCGAAATATTGTTTTTTAAGTTTTTTATTTCACACTTTTTAGTTGCTATACATTTATCAACCAGAGTGCCTATTCTTATGACAATTCCAATTAACCCAAACACTGCTAGGTTACATTGTTTTAATATAAAGTTTCGGTGTCTACTTTCTACCTTCCGGCTCCATCATCAGATCAGTTCGATAGTACCTTATAGCGCTAAGTGCATCTCATGACAATTTTAATAAGCCCAACAAGGCTAGGATACATTGATTAATTACGGAGTTTCAGTACCTACCTTCCGGCTCCATCATCATCATCAGTTCGCTTCGATGATACCATTTTCAACGTAACTATTCAGAACCATTTATTTATTTGTATTGTTATAGTCGCTTAACTATCTTCATTGTGATATCTATGTGAGTATGATGTTCCGTTGACCATTACTGGTCTTCTTCATCAGTTCCACTTCATCAAATGTTACTTTTTGACTGTAAATGCTTAAGTCCTCGATGAAAATACCAAAATAACTATATGGTTGCTTATAATATTTGAGGAGTTCCCTCGATTCCTCATGAGTTCATCATGAAAACTGGATTTTGAAAAAAAAATTGCCTAACGGTCCATAAACGACGGAGTTCTGAGGTAACAAACGTAAAAAAAAATACAACCGAATTGATAACCTCCTCCTTTTTTGGAAGTCGGTTAAAAAATGTGTTGCATTCGATTATTGACTTTCAGTTGCTTTTTATTCAGCTTAGACAAGAGAGATGGATACTTCGAAAATTCGAGTAATTTTTGATTACGGGTTCCGGCACGAAACTAACGAGGCAGAAACAACTCGCAATATCAATGTTGCGTTTGGAGAGGGGACTGCTAATGAACGAACCGTGCGATTTTAGTTTAAACGCTTTCGTGATGGAAACTTTGATTTGAAGAACGAACCACGTGGAAGACCCAGGTGAATAACAATGAATTGAAAGAGATGGTGGAAGCCGATCCGAGCCAAACTACCCAGGAATTAGCGGCATGGTTTAACGTTACCTTACCAACAATAAAAAATAATTAAAATGAGTGCCTCATGATTTGACTGATCTGCAGAAAGAAATGCGTGTTGAAACTTGTGTTGCCTTGTTGAATCGATACAGAAATGAAGGAATATTGGATTTAATTGTGACATGTTATGAAAAGTGGTTTCTTTGCGATAACCGTAAGCGAAAAATGCAATAGTTGACCCCAGGTCAAACGCCGCAAAAGTGTCCTAAAGCAAAGCTTACCAATAAAAAGGTAACTGTTTAGTGGTCTCAGCATGGTGTTATTCACTATAGCTTTCTCCGATCTAGTCAAGCAATAACGGCAGATATCTACTGTGCTATACTGCGAACAATGATAGCAAAACTAGCAGTGAAACAGCACCGACTCATGAATCAATCTTCACCATTATTGCTCCATGATAACGCGAGACCACATACAGCACGATAAACTATTTTAATTCTACAGGAACTGCAATTAGAAACTATTTGTCACCCTCCGTATTCGCCAGACCAAGCTCCAATGGACTAAAATGTTTTTCGTGAAATGGATAATTTTCTACTTGATTGTTGTTGTTGTTGGTTTTCTTCTCAAGAGGCAATACAAAATGCTATCACATAGTTTGTCGAATCTAGATCGTCAGAGTTCTATCGCAAAGGCATAATTTACCTTCCTATTATATGGCAGCAATGTATAGATAATGGTAATTATTTTGATTAAATAAATATATTAAATGAAAAAAAAAAGAAATTCAATTTTTCAGTACAAATCGGCAATTTCATACTTTAGCCCCTAATAAATAAATTATGCTTTTGTTTTTATTGTTGTCGCACCTACTCCACTTCTAATGTAGGTATGTTTCTTCTCATCACCTTATTTTACAAAAAAACTAATGTTGTTAGACGGTAAAGGTTTAAAAACCAATTCTAGTTGACATACGGATAGGGGGGCCCACAGGCGTAGATTGCTTAGGGCATCAAGTAGTCTTAATCCGTCACTGCGTGGCCCCAGTAGGCTTCGGCCCAGCTGGGCCCCCTACGATTTGCTGACATCTCCCTGAGGCGCGCATGGAACAATACGCGCCGTCGACGACTTGGGCTCGGTCCGGACGGTTACCGGACGGTCGGACGGCGAGCCACCCATTACTCGCCGTCCGCAAGCCCGCGCCTGTGGTGGCCGGAAATCGGGTTCAGAATCCTGGCCGCGGTTGGGGCGTGAGGACCGTCGCCTCACGCGATCGGCCGCCTCCTTTGCTAGCATTACTGCTTCGCAGAAGGAGGCAACCGCCTGCCACTCCTCCATGTCCACTCCGGACCATGGCCTGTACCAATGCCCGGCGCGAGAGATCACTGCCGCCGATCCCCCCACGAGGACACGGCGGTGCTCTGCCCAGGTGAGACACACCTCTACCGTATGCTCCACCGTGATCTCCGGACGGTCCACACAATGGCGGCACCCAGGCGTTTCTTCCGCACGAATTCGGACCTGCGTCATGCGGTATGTAAGGATGCCTGTGGTCTTTCCAGCCACTCCTCAAAGAGGGGACTTACCGCCATAATTGTGGCATGCCCAGCACTGGGTTGCGACAGTAGCTGTCGCCATTCCATAATGAGATCCCGCTGGAGTTCTTCCCGCCATACCGCGACTTGGTGCGGCAGCGGAGTTTCGCCCCGGCGTTGCATCTACACGCGCAGATCTTGCATGCGTGCAAGGACTGTTGCCTCCAGATTCTGTGGTGGCTGGCCAGCAAGGAGGCTTGCTGCTTCACGGGAAACCGTGCGATATCTCCGCACCATCCGGATGGCCATGACCCTCTGGCATGCGTTCAGCTTGGCCGCCGGTCACTTTCGCAGCGACGGTGCCCATACCAGCGCCCCATAAAGGGCCATGGACCTAACGATTCCTGCGTAGAGCCTCCGGCAGGAGGCGTCTGGACCCCCTAGGTTAGGCAGAAGCCGCTTAAGGGCAGCCCCAGTCCGATTCAGTTTGGGAGCAAGACTTCGGAAGTGCTCCTCGGAATTCCATCGGCTGTCGAGGACGAGTCCAAGGTACTTCATCGTCGACCCGACGCCAGAACCAGCGTGTCGTCTGCGTAACAGACCACGCTGACCCCGTCGGGGTGGTCGCCGCGCAGCACGTAGTCGTACCCGATGTTCCACAAGGGCGGTCCTAGTACCAATCCCTGTGTGGTGTGTCGATACACAGCACGTAACTTAAAAGGCGATTACTGATCTTTTACTTAAAGTCTGTTCTCAGGGGTGTTCCCTACCCACTGTTTATTTCTCATGGGTGCTGGAGCTCCCGAGCACCCTTGGAGTGGGCGCCCCTGCAACCTGGATCATCAGAGATCTGTACGGAACTTAAGGACTCCTCCCCCGGCATTCCATCACAGACCGCTGAACGGAAGATGCCTGAAACACTACTGATGTCTATTACTCACGGAAACGTGTTTACCCAAAGATACTCAACCAAAGGTACCTATCTCCTGGCCAAATGGAGACTTAAAGATGCTCAACACTGACGCCTGTTACTCCCGAAAACATGGTGACCCAAAAACATTTAATTTAAATGAAGCGCAAGTGGATCCGCTGGGCATCTGCCCGTCGCTTCACTGGAAACACCACGTTGACACAACATGTTCCAAACTTTTCACACGGTTACGGAACTATAATTATGCTTTTTATCATAGGCGTCCAGTACACTGTACAGTACAATAAATTCCATCAATCATGAATGATGTTTTAATGACGGAATTTTATCGCCATTGGTTTTTCGTCATGCAAATCAAAATGTCAATTATCGCATTAGACGGTAGGTTTTTCCTCAGGTTTTACATCAGTCCAAAAAATTACAGTGGCAAAACTGACAGCAAAACCTATCGTGTAATGGACATCATAGTGATAGGGTTTATATGATCCTCGGGATATTAGTTTTTTGTGATCTTTCTTGATTGACTATAAAGTGGAAGTTTTTGGCGGAACTTCTTTGAGTGAAGTTCAGTGGCTGTTTTAATTATTTGCAAATTGATTCCTAGTGGATATTTTAATGTAAAATTGGCCCAGTTTTGTATCCTCGAGATACAAGTCTGTGCAACTGGACAATATGTAGAATCATTGAAATAGGCACGATCTCGGTGAAATTGAGCTGAGAATTTTATTGTAGTTTTGGCGACCTCAGCAAAGTTTGCCGAGAAGGTTGATTCGATACATTTGCTGCCAAATACTACAAAAACATTAGAATGTGTTGCACCTGCATTCTATTGGTAAACTATAATAAACTATTCATGAAAGGACTTTGCTTAAAAGACTTAGTCTTGAAGCCAAATAATTAACAAAAAAATAACTGTCAACTTGTCAAGTGAGTGAAGTTCTTGCAGCGGTGGTTACCGCTTCTACTTGAAATTTTGTTTTCATTTGCTTTTTAGTTTAATTTAAAGTCGATGTTTAGTTCCTGACCACAGGATTTGATTATAACCCAGTTGTAAAAACAGCGAGTTAACATGCACATGAGTGAAGAAGAAGACTGTGATGATTTGCCGTCGATAACCGTCAACACAACTTCTATTAATACGGTAACGTAGACCGAACCTTCTACTCTCATCATGAAAATACTAAATCTGTAATGCGCTTGTGACATACTGCTTACCTACTAGAGTTATAAATTTTACATATGTTAAAATTTATTACTTAATCTATGTTTCTAAAATGAATTACTCACTGAGGTTGGTATGCATAGAACATAAACTCTCTAGTACATTATAGCGTTAATGCTGCTTAGTGGAATTCATTAATTTGAGGTTTTCTCGTGGTTAGTTTGCCTTTAATGTGCGTGGGGTTGGCCCGGCTGGCTACTTAGCGACACCACTATTGGTTGCTTATCAGAATCTGACTGTAAGTGGGTGCGGTAAAACTGTACTATACCGGACAACGAAATAATGGGTTTTTTGGGATCAGGGTCCGAACCCCCTCCCGAATCTAGGAAACATACTTTTGGAGATATTCAAGATTCAAATTTTGAGGTTAGGAATCACAAAATCGGTTTTAGGGAGGAGAATCACCCTAAACCCCTCGGACTATACCCCCACAGTAGCAATTGTATACTTTCATGTATTTAAAAATGAAAAAAAAAAAATTGTTGTCAGGGAGCACTCTACCATTGTCTACAAATATTTGTGCACTGAAATATAGTTTTCTGGGTGGTTAAAAAAAAAAAATAACTTTAACCTAACCTCCCACTGTAGCAATTGTATACTTTCATGTATTTAGATGAAAAAAAAAAAAAAAAATTGTGTCGGAGAGCGCTCTACCATTGTATAAAAATATTTGTGCACTGAAAAATAGTTTTAAGGGTGGTTTAAAAAAAAAATAACCCTAACCTAACCTCCCTTTGTAGCAATTGTATACTTTCATGTATTTAGATGACAAAAAATATTCTTGTTGTGTCGGGGAGCGCTCGACCATTGTATAAAAATATTTGTGCACTGAAAAATAGTTTTCTGGGTGATTTAAAAAAAAATAACCCTAACCTAACCTCCCACTGTAGCAATTGTATACTTTCATTTATTTACATTAAAAAAAAGTTTTCTGGGTGGTTTAAAAAAAAAATAACCCTAACCTAACCTGATCTATCCGAGTCAGAGAGCCCTTTATACTGATTTAGATTTTGGCTAGAAGTTCCTGTGTCCAGAGATTGGCTTGATAATTTAAAAAACCAATTTACTGGTTTGTGTTTGGATTGATGGTTTATTTTATTATGTTCTTTGTTTACAAGCAGGTAAGTACATAAGATTATAAATTTCTTGTAAATGAATAGTTTAATTTTTTTATAGTTTGATAATGAACATGAGATTTAAATATATATTAGATATTTAAATCTCATGTTCATTATCAAACTTCTCTGAAACGGTTGACCAATTACTATGATTTTTTGTGTTTATTTGGTAAGTCTGGGTATAGATTGTAGGCTATTTTTTACACTAATATTTCCACACCCCATTTTTCTTTGATATTAATTTACATTGCAGAACATTAGCAGAGTCAGCTAGTAGATGACAATAATTTTTTACTAATGGCTACTTAGATCAGCAAAAGTTGTTTCTATTTTTCTAAATAAATCGACTTCTCAACAACTGTATTTGTTTCATATTTGGTCTTCGTAAATATGGTCATATTTCTTCTTTTCGTTCTCAGCTTAAATGGCTGTCTATCCGTCACAGGAGATCCGTCAGATCCCTTTGTACACTCTTCACTATAATGAACGATCTGTGTGCTCCTGATTATTCAAAACAATATTTTAAAGTATTGGACAGTTCTCATAATTTCAACCTTCGAGCATCCAAAAACATGCTTCTTCACATTCCTTCTCATCATACTGGGTTTATGGCTAATTCTTATGTTGTTTCTACCATAAAACTCTGGAATGTGAGTCCTCTTGACATCAAAAAAACTGAAAGTAAATTCTCCTTCAAGCATAAAATTCGGAACTACTACTTAAAGTCCTCTCAACCTTAGTTTGGTCTTCGTCATAATTGTTATTTTTAAGTTCTCCTAATTATAATGTATTTATTAGTTTATAATTTACAACTACACCAAATAAAATAGAAGAAATGCTTTTGCAAACAAGCAGAAAAGTTTGATCTAATCCTACAACAAATGAGCACTTTAATCAACCTCATAACAACTTTGGTAGCTAAAATATCCTAATGGCATCCCTAAAGGTAGCAGTGTGGAACCTAGACGGGTTGTCTCCTAACGTGGAAGAAGTCGAACTCTTTTTACATTCACACAGCATAGATATCTTATTAGTGTCTGAATCTCACCTGACTGACAACAGTAATATTTATATACATAATTATAATATTTACACCGCAAACCATCCAGATGGCACAGCGCATGTGGGAGCAGCACTGATTATAAAGTCAAATATTAAACACCATGAGCAACCGCAGTTCAAAAGACCACATATACAAGCAGCAACTGTTGCAGTCTATGATCGAAATGGATCATTCAAAGTGTCTGCTATATACTGCCCCTAAGCACAATATAAAAGAAGAGCAATATGATATGCTGTTCAATACCCTCGGACTACGTTTTATAGTAGGCGGAGATTGGAATGCTAAACATGTACACTGGGCTTCTAGACTTACCAGCACGAGGGGTAGAGAGCTCAAGAAAACTGTAGACAAGTACAATCTGACTACCATCTCAACTACTGAACCTTCTAATTGGCCGACTGATCCAAACCGCCTTCCTGATGTCATAGATTTCTTCATAGTAAAAGGTTTGTCGAGGTTTTCTCATGAAATAGAAACTAGCTTAGACTGTAACAGCAACCACGTTCCGTTAATTCTTACCATCGGCAGTACTGTTTTGAACATGGAACAGATAACAAAACTCTACAACAAGCGCACCGACTGGAACTCTTTCCGGGAATTGGTTCATGAGAAATTGGAAATTAAAGTAAACCTTAAAACCGAGTCAGACATTGACAACGCCGTACGTATACTAACATCAGTCATCCAAGAAAGTTGTTGGATGTCCATGCCTGAAGCCTGCGATCGTCCCCCTCAGAGTAAAACATACTCGGAGTCCATACGACAAAAGATACTCGAAAAAAGGAGGCTACGTCGAGTATGGCACACCAGTAGACACCCAGATGACAAAAAGGAATTGAACAGAGCTATAAGGGAATTGAAAACTCTTATCAAGGACGCTAACGACACTGCCCTAGATGTCTACCTGGAAGGTTTGTCAGCCACAAAAGCAACCAACTACTCACTATGGAAAGCTTGTAAAAACTTTGACCAACCATTACATCAAAAACCACCTCTACGTACACATGATGGCCAGTGGATTAGAAGCACTCCTGACAAAGCTGAAGCTTTCGCAAAGCATCTCAGTCAAGTATTTACTCCGAACTCAGCACTGAATGCGGACGAAACGGACATTGACCTGACTCTGAACCAAGATTTACAACTTGACGTACCCCTCAAATTAGTGACACCAAAAGAAATACACAGAAACCTTAGGTCCCTTAAAAACAATAAAGCTCCGGGGTATGACCTTATTGACAAAAAGGTTCTTGAAGAATCACCACGAAAAGTAGCTGTATACCTAACAATGGTATTTAATGCAATAATGCGAGTTGGATACTTCCCAGACCTATGGAAAGTATCAAATATTATAATGATTCACAAACCTGGAAAACCTATTCACGAAATCACATCATACAGTGCAATCAGCCTCCTGCCCATAATGTCACAGTTATGTGAAAGGTCACTGTTTCACAGAATGATGAAAGTCATCAACGAAAAATCAGTCATCCTGGAACATCAATTTGGGTTCAGGGAAGAACACGCGACTGTTGAACAGGTGCATAGAGTGTGCAGAGTAATTAGAACGTCACTAGAAAAAAAAGAATACTGTTCATCAGTTTTTCTGAATGTCCAACAGGCCTTCGACAGAGTCTGGCACAAAGGTCTTCTGTTCAAAATAAAATCCATATTACCACACATTCTACGGAATCCTGAAATCCTATTTGACTGGTAGGATTTTTCAGGTAACTGAGAACGATTGTACATCCAATTACCTGTAAAGATAGATGTAAGATGAAATAAATAAATAAAAAAATAAATAAATAATTTTTATGAAATATCAGCAGGAGTACCACAGGGATCAGTGCTGGGACCTGTCCTATATACTTTGTACACACATGACTTACCGCTAAGTCCAGTAAATCCTGGACTTAGCAAGTACAAAGTTGTGTGTTTAAATGGCATTCAACTTCCACATCAACACACAGTCCGGTATTTGGGCATGCACCTGGACCGTCGACTTACATGGAGGAAACATGTCCAAACAAAACGAGATGAAATTAACCTAAAATACAAGGGTCACTATTGGCTACTGGGACGTAACTCAAAACTATCACTGGACAACAAGTTGCTCATATATAAAACGATCCTGAAACCTATTTGGACATACGGTATCCAGTTGTGGGGCTCTGCCAGCGCCTCTAACATAATGGTTGTACAGAGAGTTCAAAACTACATATTGGAACACATATCGAATGCACCATGGTTTATATAAAAACAACAGAGATCCATGACATTCTAAACATGCCTATGGTTAAACAAGAAATAGACACTCATGGAGAGAACTATAAACTAAGACTGTCGAAGCACCCAAACCAGCTGGCAGGACAACTCACTATCCCCGAAACCATACGTCGGCTCAAAAAGCGGCGTGATATTTTCGACGATTAGAGGGTCTGTGATCCTACTAATGAAAAGTAAAGGGCTGGCTCTAATGGGAGCAGCTCCCTAAACGTCAAAAAGCACCCAACATATCTGCTTATAGTCTGGAATGACTGATTGCAAGATCTGAAAACAAAAAAAAAAAAAAAAAATTAGTTTATAATATTAGCATATATTGTCATGTTTTATATGTTTAGGATAGGATGTTTACACTTATTTATTAAATGTTTTATTTGGATTAATTAGTTAGTAGTTGTTCCGTATGGTGTTCGGACGTAAAGAATAACAGCATCCCATTTCTTCCCGTGGGTGTCGTAAGAGGCGACTAAGGGACATACCAGAGAATGGGCAGCAGCATTCTTTGTGAATTCCAACAACCAAACTGCGATCGCCAACCCGCATGCCAAGCGTGGCGATTATGGCAAATCCCCCCAATGATAAGCACAACCAAAAAACGGCCCCTAGTGCCCGGCAGCCCGTCTACCCTTGACTCCGGTAGCGGTCAAGGTTACGGCGAGGCAAGGGGTGCGAAGAATCTCCGGATGGGATCCGGCTACCCCTTTAGACAACGACGACTGGACCTGGCAACATATAACACGCGTACACTCCGGTCCGACGAGAAGATCACCGTACTTGAGGAAGAATTGAGCAGGTTACGATGGAGTATTGTGGGATTATCTGAAGTCCGAAGACAGGGGGAGGACACGATAATTCTCAAGTCCGGTAACCTGCTTTATTTCCGGGAGGGTAACCAGCAGTCCCAGGGTGGTGTCGGGTTTATCGTCCACAAGTCCCTTGTGAACAATGTGGTGAGGATCGAGAGTGTGTCGACCAGGGTAGCGTATCTTATACTCAGAATATCATCAAGATATTCGCTGAAGGTCATACAGGTTTACGCCCCGACCTCGACACACCCCGACGACGAAGTAGAGTCCATGTATGAGGATATATCCAGAGCCATGCATGGTTCTAAGACTCACTTCACCGTGGTCATGGGGGACTTTAACGCGAAACTGGGTAAACGAGACGGTGATGAGCTGCGAGTGGGGCAATTTGGATTTGGACATCGGAACCGCCGGGGACACCTATTGGCTAGTTTTATGGAGAAGGAGGGCCTCTATATGATGAACTCCTTCTTCAAAAAACGTGAGCGTAGGAAGTGGACCTGGCAAAGTCCTGATGGTGCGACCAGAAATGAGATTGACTTCATCATGTCGACGAAGAAGCAAATATTCAATGATGTCTCTGTGATCAACGCGGTGAAAACTGGAAGTGATCACCGCATGGTAAGAGGCACATTGAATATCAATATCAAGCTTGAAAGATCTCGACTGATGAAGTCTACGCTCCGTCCAGCACAGATCCAGATTCAAAACTCCGAGAGCTTTCAGCTCGAACTTCACAATCGTTTCGAGTGCCTAGGTGGCTCTGTGGACGAATACAACGATGGGTTCGTGGAAACTGTCCATACGGTCGGGTCTAAGTTTTTTAAGACTCTTCGTACAAGGAAGAAAAGGCTCTCTGATCAAACTCTCGAACTCATGAAAGAGAGGCGTGAGATGATTCTGCAGTCTTCAGACGATGCGTGCATCTACCGGCAGCTCAATAGACGGATCTCAAAGTCCTTAAAACGCGATCTCCGCCTCTTTAATACCGAAAGGATTAAAGATGCGATTGAGCGGAATAAGGGCTCCAAGGTTTTTGCAAGGGATCTGTCTATAGGGCAGAGCCAGCTCACGAAACTGAAGACCGACGATGGCAGAGTCATATCCGCCAAATCGGAGCTTCTGGGAGAGATCGAAGCATTCTATGGACAGCTGTACACATCTATCACAAAACCCACAACGAATCTAGCAAACGACCCAAGAGCTAGATTAACCCGGCACTATACCGAAGATATCCCGGACGTCAGCCTGTACGAGATTAGGGTGGCTCTGAAGCAGCTTAAAAACAACAAGGCGTCGGGTGACGACGGAATTACAGCCGAACTCCTGAAGGCGGGTGGAAAACCGGTCCTAAGGGCCCTTCAGAGGTTGTTCGATTCCGTCATACTTGAGGGAAAGACGCCACAGGCATGGAGCAGAGGTGTGGTGGTACTTTTCTTTAAGAAGGGCCACAATGCCTTGCTTAAGAATTACAGGCCCATCTCACTTCTGAGCCATGTCTACAAGCTGTTTTCCAGAGTCATCACGAATCGTCTCGCGCGCAGGTTCGACGACTTCCAGCCTCCCGAACAAGCCGGTTTCCGAAAAGGTTTCAGCACCGTAGACCACATACATACGCTTCGGCAGGTTATACAGAAGACAGAGGAGTATAACTTGCCTCTATGCTTAGCGTTCGTGGACTACGAAAAAGCTTTTGATTCGATCGAGACTTGGGCTGTACTGCAGTCTCTCCAACGGTGCCAGATTGACTATCGGTACATCGAAGTGCTGAAGTGTTTGTACGAAAACGCCACAATGTCAGTCCGACTTCAGGACCAGACCTCGAAACCTATCCTTCTGCAGCGGGGCGTGAGGCAGGGAGATGTCATCTCTCCGAAACTGTTCACGGTTGCAATGGAGGATGTCTTCAAGGTTCTGGACTGGAGTGGACTAGGCATTAATGTCAATGGCGAGTACATCACTCACCTTCGGTTTGCCGATGATATAGTAGTCATGGCTGAAACTACGGAGGAGCTCAGTACAATGCTCGATGACCTTAGTAGAGCTTCCAAAAGAGTGGGTCTTAAAATGAACATGGATAAAACCAAAGTCATGGTAAATAACCATGTAGCACCCACTCCGATCAAGATCGGAAACTCTGCACTCGAAGTTGTAGACGATTACGTTTACCTGGGACAGACAATCCAGTTGGGTAGGTCTAACTTTGAGAAAGAGGTCAATCGTCGAATCCGACTCGGCTGGGCAGCGTTCGGGAAGCTGCGCGGTATCTTCTCGTCCAACATACCACAGTGTCTCAAGACGAAAGTCTATGACCAGTGCGTGTTGCCAGTGATGACATATGGCTCTGAAACATGGTCGCTTACAATGGGCCTCATCAGAAGGCTTACAGTCACCCAAAGAGCAATGGAAAGGGCTATGCTCGGAGTTTCCTTGCGTGATCGCATAAAGAATGAAGATATCCGCAGGAGAACCAAGGTCGCCGACATAGCCCGAAGAATCGCCAAACTTAAGTGGCAGTGGGCAGGGCACTTTGCTCGTAGAACGGATGGCCGATGGGGCCGAAAGGTTCTAGAGTGGCGACCGCGTACCGGAAGACGCAGCGTTGGCAGGCCTCCCACAAGGTGGACCGACGACCTGGTGAGGGTCGCGGGAGTGCGGTGGATGCGAGAAGCACAGGATCGGTCATTGTGGCGACGCTTGGGGGAGGCCTATGTCCAACAGTGGACGTCTTTTGGCTGAAATGATGATGATGATGATGAATTAGTTAGTAACTCATTAGGTTTAATTGATAAAGACTGAGTTTTGTTAATTTAAGTGTATAAATAAGTAGCATCTATCGTATTTCTAAAGATTTTTATGTTTTATTGTGGTTGGCAGAATACAATTTGAGTTTATTGTCTTTATTCTGTCTGTAATTAGCATCTTCATTAATTAGTGAGGTCGGGAATAACGATATATATAAGATTCTAAAAAGTTTTTGTAAGAAAAATTGATCTTGGTGGAGAAATCGTGGAATTTATATGTTGTAGTAATGATAAGGATTTAACTTGCGTTATTACTTGTTGATAATATTCTATTACTGTTAATTAGTGTTTTTTAGTCTAACAGAAGCTATTAGTAACAATAGATCTCAATTTGCAAGGATTTAGATAAAGTTGAAATTCTAAAATGTTCGCGATCTTTTACGTAATTAGAATTTGAAAATGAGACTTTTTATTTGATGACTAATTAGCAAGAACATTATGTAATTAGTTAGGATCTGTCTAGAAAATGATATTATAGCAATTAGAATCCTAATTAGAATCTTATTGGAAAAGATATAGGAAGTTTTGTGTTCAAGAATGTGGTCGAACTAGAATATTTTACAGTTTTTGTTCTAGAAACTTTTTTATGTGCAAATATATGTGATATATTATTGTTTCATGTAAAAGTAGAGATTGTAACCGACATTTTGATGTATATATTGTCATGGTTTTGTGAAACAATAAATAAATACGGCGTCAGAAAGGGTTCGACTGAAGCGAAATTTGTATGATGTATGACATACCAAAATGTTTAAAAATAGATGTGCTTCCAAACTTTTGGACTGCTGTGTATGTATCGTATGACATTGTGAACGGATGGTCGTGTGAGCAGAGCTCGTTCGCGATGCCGAGCGCGGAGGAGCTAGCAGAGCAGCGCGCGCGTGAGCTGGAGCGCTCGCGTCAGCTGGAGCTGCTGCACCAGCGCGCGCGGGACGACGAGCGCGTGGCCGTGCTGCGCCACAGCGACTCCAGCGGCTCCGAGGGCGAGCAGGCGCTGGCGGCCGCCGTGACCGCGCTGTGCGTGCGAGCCGCGCGGCCGCCGGCGCCGCCCGCGCGCCCCGCCGCCGCCGCGCTGTGGGCCGCGCTGGCGCCGCTGCTGCCGCCGCCCGCCGCCGCGCTGCACGCCTGGCTGGGCGCGCCGGCGCCGCCGCTGGCGCGCGCCGTGGACGCGCTGGCGGCCGCGCTGGCGGCGCAGCCGGGCGCGTGGCCGCACGACGAGCTGCTGTGCGCGGCCGCGCTGCTGAGCGTGGCGGTGCTGGCGCACGAGTCGCGCTGTCGCCACGCCGCCTCGCGCGCCGCCCACAGGCTTCTGGACGACCACGCCACATCAGAGCAGGTGCAACAGCTTGTGCTTGTTATTATTGTACGGTGAAACCGTACACGACGATACGACAGGATATGAATGAAAAATGTTTTGGATGCATTGTTTTATCGAAGTTTTCTTGTGGCCTTCGATCTCGAAAATAACTCTGTTAAGTTGTGTATTTTCTTTATTTGCTAACGTAAAGTAAAACTTATGGTTTAAAAACCGCATGGTTTTTGTGTTCTCATCATCATCTTCCTGCCCTTGTCCCGTTATATTTGGGGTCAGTGCAATACGTTTTTTTGTGTTCTAAAACAACTATTTAGAGTTGTCTGTTTGTCACAAAACCTTCCGTGTCAGGTGTCTGTGCTGACGGACGTGCTGCTAGCGGCACTCCCCGCGGCGCGCACGCGCCTGCAGCTGAGCGACGCGCTGCGCAGCGGCGGCGCGGCGGGCGCGGACTGCGTGGCCGCCGCGCTCACCGCCGCCGCCGCGCTGCAGCTGCTGCGCGCGCCGCCCGCGCCGCGCGGCCTGGAGCAGGTGGCGCGCGCGTGCGGCGCGTGGGGCGCGTGCGACGCGGCGGCGCGCAGCCTGTGCGTGCAGCTGGCGGGGCGGCTGCTGGCGGCGGCGCCCACGAGCGCGGCTGCACGCGCGCGGCTGCTGGCGCACTTGGCGCTGCCGCCCGCGCCCGCCGGGGACGCGCACCGCCCCGACAGACTCAAGGTGCCGCATCGTCTTTTAATCGCTCGCGTTTAGACTAGATACGGTTATTTGTCATAATAGACAAATATCTATCTATCTGGCTATTTGTACGTTATTTGCTTATTGTGCAAACCTACCACAGTGTTGTCTTTTTTAACCCAAACGTTGACTGGTAGAGAATGCCTTGTTGCATTAAGTCCGCCTATGTACAATCTAGGGCCAAGTCCATTAGCACGACAATGATCGTATTCGCGTGCACAACTATACATTCATGTGTGAGTGAATTCAACGCAAACATTAATTCATTATAAATACGAGGTGACTGTGTGAGGTTAATGTAACCAAAGATATCAATATAGTTTTGTTTTCTTACTATTCGGGTTCGCACTGAGCCAATCCAAAACTAAAGCTAAAATTTAAATCATCTGTCATGAGTTCATGTGGCTAAGTGCAGAAACGTATGACTTGCAATCGAGTGGCAGTCGGTTCGTGTACGAACTGGTCACGCGGCACTGATTACTGTCAGTAACGGTAAGTATTTCAGACACTCTGTTACCAACAAAGGTCTTCCAGCGGCTGGGGTGACTGCGCAACCAGGCGAGCACCACTGTCGAGTCCGTCCATGCATGTATGTTTTCTTTGGCTAGATCGATTTTGTATTGTTCTTAACTTTTTTAATATAACCAACAACTGTATTTTTTTATGTTTAAATTAATGTTAGGTTAATAACTAATATTTAAATAATTTACATAAATATAAATACTTACATATTATAATAATAATAAGAGACTGTATATCCCGCAGAAGTGCGGGGGTCGTGGCTTCTTAAATGCTAAGACCCTGCACAACCGCGAGGTATGCAGTCTCAGGGAATGCTTCCTAAAAACCGACGTGGGTATGCACCGAGATGTGGCAGCGGTGGACAAGGGCCTCACTCCGCTCTCCTTGGCCAACGAGAACTGGCGCAAACCTATAGTACTGGATACTAATGACCGCAGGGAAGTATGGCAGAGCAAGGAGCTCCACGGACGCTTTTACCGGGCCTTACATGGATCCGATGTAGACCTGTTAGCGTCCGTATCTTGGCTGCGTTTCGTTGACCTCTTCGGGGAAACCGAAGGTTTTGTCTTTGCGATTATGGACGAAGTTATGATGACGAACAACTACCGGAAATACATTGTGAAGGACGGTACGGTTGACATCTGTCGGGCTATTTCTGGGTGTTCTCATTTAGCTAACGGAGACTATTTGCATAGACACAACCTCGTAGCCAGGATTATCCACCAGCAACTTGCTCTTAAATACAATCTTGTGGAATCAAAAGTACCGTATTATAGGTATGTGCCCGACCCAGTTCTCGACAATGGCAATATCACATTATATTGAGATCGATCTATCATCACTGACAGGACTATTGTTGCCAATAAACCTGATATAGTGGTGATAGATGGACTAGAGCGTCGCACAATGATTGTTGATATAGCGGTCCCTCATTACGAGAACCTCGTGAAAGCTGAGAAAGATAAGCAAACTAAGTATCTTGACTTAGCTCGCGAGGTTGTCGACATGTGGGAAGTGGATAGAGCAATCATTGTGCCGATAGTCGTAACGGCCAATGGCTTAATAGCCAAGAGCCTCGAACAACATCTAAGGAGGCTCTCGTTAGGCAGCTGGATCAAGGGCCTGATCCAGAAAGTAATACTCCTGGACACGGCGCGCATCGTTAGTAGATTCCTCCTGTTCTTGATGCCGGTGGGCTACTATTTTTTATATTTTTAAATGTTTTTTTTTTTAATTTTGTTTTTTAAGAAATATAAATGTAATCAATATGTACATAAATTTAATAAATGGAATAATAGTAATAATCTTTATACAATATTGTTACATGTAATAGCCACAAGTAAATCTTAAACAAAATATAGATATATTAATTCCCAACGAAAAACTACGAGTATAAGTAAATTATCAATTTTTAAGGACTTAAGGAAAATTAACTTTACACCTAGAATTATGTATAATTAGCGACTTGCCCGAAGTAGGTTTATAAAACCTGTGTTTCGGGTCATCACTTAACAAGCCTAATGAATAAGGGCATGTAAACAGAAATAACAACTTACGAACTAAACCTTACAATCATACTACAACTTCCAATAGTTTCTCTGTGTCTGTGTAATTGAGATTTAATAGATACTCCGATAACAATGTACTACATTGAATATAATTTATGCTATATATATATCTAATAATTTATTGAGCTTGGTGTACAAAAAAGGTCCTAAAAATACATAGAATCTATGAGCAAATGCATGTCTCGTCTGTGGTTTTCTGTAAACCAAATCTTTCCTCCTCCTGGCTGTCGGTACTGGGTCAAAAGGAAGTTCAGAGTGCTGATGAAGTACGATGTGCAATATAAATAATTGGCGTACTGTTAGTAACTTACATGCTGTGTATAGCTAGTCGGTAGGAAATCTAAAAGGGCGGAAGGGGGACCTTTAGATCGGCTCTTTGAGCACGTTCTAGAGGAAGGAAGATAGTCCTGTCAGTTCCACCCCATGAAGTAATGCAGTAGGTAAGAACCGATTGACACAGAGCCAAATAAACCTGTTTGATTAACTTATAATCGGCTATGTGACGTAGGTTCTTAAAAATATATATTAATTTACGCACTCTTGTGCATAATAGCTCGATATGTTTACGGAAATTTAGATTTGTGTCAATCGTAACACCTAGGTATTTTATGTGGTCAGCTTTAACTAAAGTAGCGCAAGTACAATCAATGTCAGCATGCTTGCAATTGTGTGCGAATATATATTAAGGTTAGTAAGCGGTAAGTTAATGTTTCTCATTGAGAATAAAATGTATTTTGTTTTATCTATATTTAATGTTAGTAGATTTTGATGTAGCCAATTAGACACAACATTAAATCCGTTTTGGGCATGTTCATATGCTTCACCTCGAGACTCAGCAGAAAACAATAGAGCAGTATCATCCGCATATGATAATATTAGCCCATTACGAAAGACTAAACTACATAGGTCATTATTAGGCATAGGGCATAGGTCATAGGGCATTAGGCGCAAGTTTCGACTTTTGGTGTAATTTATCCCTATGTCGTATGCAACGAACGAGACCGGGAGTGATACACGGTTTAATAGAATTATACCTTCTGGACGTAATTTTGGTAATTGTATTTTTGCTTGTTGCATGTTGTAACGAATGGATGAAATACTGCAAAGAAATATGTGCATCATTAGTTTCATAAACAGGGTCAAAGTCAATATCGCGAATGCCACGTTCTAGATTATTCATATCAATTTTTGTACAGCTACGCAAGCAGTTTATTCTAGGTGAAGATTTTTGTACCGTTAGTAAAATAGCTTGATGATCAGTAAGCGATGAATTAGTTACCAATGTTTTGTTCGAGTATTTTGTTTTTATGATAAAAAAGATCCAGACATGACCCAGTATGGTGCGTGGGATAATAATGAGTTGGTAAAAGACCATGAAATGAACAAATATTTAAGTACTTATGAACATGTGTATCTGATCTCCCAGAAGCAATATTAATATTTATGTCACCCATTAGAACAATGTTCTTAAAAGCTGATAAATGTTTTAGATTTACATCAAGTGAATTCAAAAAACTGTCAGTGTTATGAGATGGTGGCCTATAGATGGCCATAATTACAGTATCCGGGATAATTTTAATTATTAGGCAGTTAGTATCTTGAACTCTCGGCTCTTCCACAAGCGCTTTTAAGGTGTTTTTGATGTAAACTACTACACCATCATTCTGATTCATGTTTGAATTTGTTTTGTGAGTGCAGTAGCCTTCAAGGGAAGGTAAATTGGCTGTCTGATCAGACAGCCAACATTCTGTAAGGACAATAACATCACAGCTAACATCAAGACTTTGTAATAGAATTTCAAACCCATCCATGTTGCGATTAATACTACGAATATTTTGTGTAAGCAGCATAAGCGTATTTTCCCCAGAAGAAAGAAGAAGTTTACAGTCCTCTACAATACAGGTATTGGCTTCAGACACAGAAAATTCATCCAAATCAGCAATTAGCTGACTGGCCATAACAACTAGTAATTAAAGTAATAAAAGATAAACTAACTCTAAGTACCTGTAACTAAGGGCTACTAAATAAACTATTAGGGGCGCTCTTAGGCGCCTTCATAGTCTATTGAATTAATATAATTTACCTCGGCGTATTTACACGCCGGACACTCTACGTCACCAGTCTGATGGTCAATTTTCCTCTTGAAACGCTTGCACGTCGCACATTGAGGCGGAGAAGATTTACTGCTACACTCTTTGTGGGCATGTCCAGTCTCTCCACAGTGGTTGCAAGTAGGACTCGTTTCTCGGCAAAACTTGGCTGCGTGACCGAACTGCTGGCAATTGAAACATCTTGTGACTATTGTGAAATCTTTCACGGGGCAAGATGTCCAATTTATAAAACTCCGGCCTTGGTTTATAAGAACTTTCTTGATGGTAGCGGGTACTTCTAAAATATAGTTACAGGTAGAAAGACCTTTCTTACCCGACTTATGGCTCAATTTGACAGTCGCAAGGAAGGACTCACGAGTAGTATTTGCCAATTTATCAGAAAGGTTTTGTCTCATAAATGCAGTCAAATACTTCCCTGTCAGAAAGTGCTACTGGAACTCCAACGACAGCAATCCTAGGTCGCCGTTTAGGAGCTTCTTCCACTGTAAGGCCTGATGATACCAGTTTTGTGGAATTTTTCAGCTTGTCAATATCGCCTTTGCTTTCTGTGCTAATAAGAACCCCCGTTTCTTACCTTTTTTAGGCCATGGACATGAAGTTTCATTTCTTCAGGCGATATTATTTTCTGCACAAGTGATTTTGTGTCTTCACTAGTTTTAGTTTTGTCGAAAGGATAGATGGCCACAGAACTCAGATTTGCTGGACGGATGAAGGTTTCGGAACTTTTTTTTACCATGCTAGCGTAGGACGAAGTGGTATTGTCAGAAGGTGTGAGTTTGTTGATTACAGCTTTAATTACCTTAACCGATTCCGTGAGGTCCAGCTGATCCCTTAGGTGCAGTGCTGTGTTGTGCGCTTTTATAGTTTTTTACTTTAAAGCTTGATAGAGGACGGCCATCTGAGATTTTCCATTGGAAACCTTGCGGCAAAGAGCGGAGACACGGAGCTTCTGATCGCTGTTCATCTTCCCCTCCGAAACTATGGTGCAGACCTCAGTGAGAATTCCATCTATTGATCCATTTCTGGATCTCTGGCGTCGAAATAATTTCTTCCGGTAGCACACCAGACGACACGGGTGGAGCTTGTGGTGGTGTTTGCTCCCTAGGTTGAACTGGTTCAGGTCGGGTTGGAGTCGGCGGAGGACTTCGCCGTAAAAGTTGGCTACGTCTTAAAGGGCTAGCTTCTTGGTTAGACATAACTAACACAGATATACTATAAATATTTTGTTCATCTTACACAACATACAAATTAGTAAAAACACACACGCGACCCATTTTAGTTTCGAACTGACACCGCAAATATTTTTATTGTATTAGTTGTTATTAATTGTTTATAATATATTACATAATTAATAAATGCAAGGTACACTTCTACTTGGTCTCGCGTCTTGCAAGCGAAGAATATTGGTATAATATTGTTTTTATTCCTTTTAATTACAAAAAGGAAATGATTATCCTTTTTGTAATTTAAAGAAATAATATTTTAGGTTAAAATAAAATAATAGTAGGTAATTTCAAAAATATTCATTAAATTAAAAAAAGTTATGTAACTTGAATTTCTATCAAGTTTGTTGCTATGAAAATAAAATTGTTCCTATGCGTTAACTTTATTGAAATAAGATAAGCTTAATTTTTCATTTTCTCATAGAGAAAAGAAGATTGAAGCTTAACCTCAAACTCATTTGTTCATCTTCTTGCACAATGAAACGCCGCTGTGTCGGGTTCATAAGAGGCGGCCTTCCACTTGTCACACGACTCTTCAAACTACCTTCTTCCTCAAATCTCTTTACCCAACGGCTCACAGTATTTCTCTAAAAAAACAATAATATTTTATTACACAATTGTAACTAGCGATTTATTTAATAAGAAATTCATACACCACAACTAACATCAATATCTATATATAATAATCTTTAAAAATAACTTATGCCGGTTTCAGTTGACATTTGAGAAATATTAAGCCCATTTCTATGCAAAGCGACAATATTTGCCCTAGCATCAAATATTTGCTTGCATCTCGAGTCAGATAGTCAAACCACACACTAATCGCAATAATAACACAAGCATTCTTAACAAATTTCTCCAACTAACAACATCGTAATTACTTATTCAATCCAGTAAGTTTATTTTGTTTCACATTCACCTTTAGGAGCGTGTATGTGGTGAGTACGGGTGCGAGGAAATAAAAGTCACTCGGGAAGTACTCACGGTTTATGCACTAGATCAACATCAATACACGGCACATATGACAAGAAGGAGAATGGACAGAAGAAGCACACAACAGTCATAGCACAAAACAATAGTTCACAATAACAATAACAGTTCGCGTAACACTTATAATTGCGAGTAAATAGCGGGCGCGGCGCAGGCGGTTAGAGGCGAGGTCTGTGACCGACTGACCCTCACAATCGCAAAAAGTAAAAGCGCTTGGGCAGCCGACACCATCCGACATTATAATGTTAAACATTATAAATGCCGTGAATGTTGATTAGTGTTATTGATAAAAGTAAATGCTAATAATACTGTGGCTGTGTTTATGTTTGTGTTTTAATTGTGGTGTCTTGTGTGAGTTTATTATAAAGGTAAATAAACTATGTGGTAGGGGTGAACCCTACACACCCTTTTGTTTCTTTTTTTACATTAACAAGTTCAACTAACACTTAAAGAAACATCTCATCGAGTCTAACTTATCGTAGATAATATTATTTAGGATTCGCGATTAAAACACAAAAAGAGTGTTGTAGCTGGGGTTCGAAAGCAGGCTTCAACTATATATAATCACAGATCATAACTCAGAGTTAGCTTAACCAATGTGTTAACCGCTAAGCCAGAGAGACACATACCTGTAAGAACGAAATTAAATGCCACTATCTTAGTACGCCGCCACGACATGAAAGACTACTTATTAATATACAAATGATCATTATATCGCACTCTTTCTGACTAGCTAATGATGAAAGAGTGCAATATACAAGTTCGTGAATGTGTGCAAAATGTTTGTTATAGTAAAAGACGACCTTTTACTATAACAAACATTGCGACTTGCTTTGATGCGATATATTTGTAAAACGGCTAATAGGTTTATGATAGGCACTGTACCACTACTGTACATGAAGTTTAAATAAATAAATAGACTTTTGTTCTTTTAGGCATTGGTTGGAGTGTCCAAATTGAAGCTCCTGTTTAGTGCAAAGAACGGTGACAGCAGACAACCTCGGCCGCAGCCAGACTCTTCCACGTAAACGATTAAGATATTGAAATTGAAAATAAAACATAACAAGTATTTCTAGAAATACAGTATATTATAAAAGTTTAAATGTTGTTAGAAGCGATGGTCAGCAAGTCGTTGGAGAGTCGTGAGAAGCAGTGTCACGCGTGTGGCAGCTCCACGCCCAGTGTCACGCCTGCGGCAGCTCCACGCCCAGCTGCGTCACGTGCAGTGTCACGCGTGTGGCAGCTCCACGCCAAGCTGTGTCACGTGCAGTGACACGCGTGTGGCAGCTCCACGCCCAGCTGCGCCACGTGCAGTGTCACGCGTGTGGCAGCTCCACGCCCAGCTGCGTCACATGCAGCGTCAGCGCTGCGCCCAGCAGTGGGCGCGCGTACGAGCCGCGCATCTCCCACCTACACAATCCATACATGGTATTATTGCGTTTAATCTTCGTTTAATAAACAATTTGATAAATAAATAAATAAATAAAAAATTATATTTAACTAAATTTAATGTTCTTAAGTCTCTTTTTTATTATTAATATAGCTTCATGTACAAAAGGCATTCTCAGTAAAATAGCAGGTAGCAGGTGCAACATAATAGAAACACGGGTTGGTCAACACTAATCAAGAAGTCCGATTTGACGTTTCTTTTATATTATACACCGCAATATCTTTGTATGAACGTCTACAAAATAATAAAAAAAAAAACAAATACTTTTCAAATTAGTATTTTAGTAGTATATTTTGTTGGTAAATATGTATTTACCGACAAAAGTATCACGGTACGAACGGTCTTCGAAACAATTAGAAATTGAATTATTTTTAGAAAAAAACAATGTATGATATCAAACATTGTTTTTTTTTTTCTAAAAATAATTAGCTTAGTTAAGCTTTTAAACAAATCAAGGTTAAATTGACTGAGGATCTGTGGGCTATGTCTATCAAAGTTTGTACCTGAATTATTGAGACTATAGCGCCTTATTTAGCTTTAATATTTAATTTGTGTATAGATCAAGTAGTCTTTCCGGATCTAATGAAATATAGTAAAGTGATAGGTACTACTTTTTAAATCCGGGGACAGTAAAGACACTAATAATTATAGGCCGGTGTCCGTGTTGCCCGTTTTTAGCAAGATATTTGATTTAATATTTGAAATGTTAAATCAAATGCTTAATCATTTTAACACAAATAACATCTTAGACGATAAACAGTATGGTTTCACCAAAGGATATTGTACAACTGACGCTGGTGTCGCGGCGTGGGAAGAGGCACAAGATGCTACAGGCATCTTCTGCGACCTGTCTAAGGAGTTTGATTGTGTGGTTCATGAAACAATACTCCTGAAACTTGAGCATTACTGACTAGGCAAAACAGCGTTAAGCTTATTAAAATCTTAATTGACAGATAGCAACTCGTTCAAATAAACGGTGTCAATTCGTCGAAATCAAATGTGAAAATTTTAGGTCCTTTTTAATTTTTAGTTTATATTAATGATTTACCTACCCTATTTGTTGCAAAATAAACTTAATATGGTGTTATTTGCCGATGACACTTCCTTAATTTTTAAGATTAATAGAAATGATAAAATTAATAGAAGGACTAATAATCTTGAAGAAAATAACGCCCTACTGCAGGTCCAAAACTGGTTCACTGCTAATAATCTAGTTTTAAACGGGAAAAAAACTAAATGCATAAGATTTTCCTTACCGAATGCAAAAGTAGTGATTGTGACATAGTATTGAACAATGAAAAATTAGAATTTGTCGATAAAACGGTTTTCCTGGGGATTACGCTTGACTCAAGGCTACAATGGGGTCCTCATTTAACATCTCTTGCTGGACGGAAAAAATCTTCATCTTTTTAGAAAGAGGCGATAGACATAATTATGTTACAAGAGAATAGGGACCAATTAGTTCAACCAGGTTTGTGCACACAAAAAATTCCAGCTGACAACCAGACTGATGATGGATTCATAATTTAATTTTTCAAAATCTAGAGCCAATAGAAATGACCAGCCAGTCTGGTTAACTTATAAAGAAATAAGGATATAAAAATTTAATGTGACTCAGGTTGGCTGGACAAATCTTCAAAATAGCTTGCATTTAACTAGGTCAATAGGTCACTTTATGTGACGGCTAAACACCCTTATTTCAGAATTTGTGACGCTACAGAATCTTAGATAATCGATCGAAAACGTGTCCAGCCATCTTGAAAAACCACTTTTCGCTGGTCTCTCAATCTCGGTAACGGAAGTGATTTTGACGACTTTATGCATATCAACGGGCGTCACATAAATTTGTGACGGGCACCGAGCTAAAAGTTTTGTGATAAGTACAGTGGTTTAGTAGAAAAATGCAAAAATCTGTGTCCAGCCATCTTGAATTTACGTATAAAACTTATGGCTGGCACTTCCGAATCTCAATAACGGGGGCGTTTTCGAATATGGTTCCTTTACTAATACTTGGTGACGCAATGTGTGACAGTAATAACGTTTGATTTATGGCGTCACATGTAAGGGTTTACGAGAAATCAATAAAAACTTAATGTCCAGCCAACCTGAGTTCAAGATGGCTGGACACATGTATCTCCACTGCCTGATGATCTACGACCTTCGAAATGTGTTCAAAATGTTGTGACGGGGACGATAATGATAACCTGAAATTGTGACGGAGAAACTTTGCGTAGTTTCAAAGATATTGATCATTTAAATTTTTCCATACAAACATCCATTAATATTGTGAGGTGACCATAATTTTACATAAATAAAGGATCTCTTTTTAATCAATTAATTGGCCGGTAGCATCCACGCCTGCTTTGTATTTGATTTCCCCGTGGGAATAAAAGGTTTTCCTGCAGTGAAAAGATTAAGTATGTGTTAATTCAAAATAATAATTGACCACCAGCGCTGCAAGAGAGAGCCCACTTGTATTTCGCGTTTAGTTCATTATCTTATATACTGAAAATGAGAACTAAACTCGACAGCCGGCAGTGTATGTACTTACTTTTCGAAGTGTTATCACTAATGAGAGTACTAGTAACTATTAATTAATCTGCGGTAAGACAACCTAAATAAGAGTTAAGATTCGACCAGTTGTACTAGTAGTACCAACTTTAAGCAATAGATGGCGACACCAACGTCAGCTATCATGGCAGTATAGTTTGTCTTGTCCTCCGACTTTTCGTGGTAGCCCGCGAAATTCAATTTTTCTTGACTTTTTTGCAGTTATTTTTTTCGTCCGCGGAAACAAATAACTTATAGATATGTATGATGATTCATATGGTTATAATTGTAAAAAGTTGAAAATCTATTAAAGACTACTGAGCGTTATCGACCGGAACGAACGAAAACACTATGTAATCTTCAATGGATTTTTAACTTTATATCCAATAACATAAAGTTGAAAATCTATTAAAGACTACTGAGAGTTTACGTTTATCGTTTGTGACTTGGCTAGGGGGGCTGGCTTGTTCTCGGTTTCGCTCTGTTTGTCGCGGTGAAGAGATGTACGAACGGGCCAGTTTACGCGTGTCGCCGCCCGCCGCCGCGCCCGCGCCCGCCGTCGTCCGGTACTCGGCCTTAGGACGGCGGTAAAACAACGTTGTGGTACAAGGCGGGGGTTACGGAAGTGCAAATGCGAGTTGATCATCGTCATTTTCGCCATTTGAAACGCTGTATAAGTACAAATAAATAAATGTGATTTTATTTAAAGCAAACATTATTTTTTCATTTTAATACCTTCAGAGCATTAGTTTAGTTCTCCTGACATAATATATACCTACTAAAAAGAATAGATATCTGCACGTAAATAATCAATAACATTTAAAAATTACACCCCCCCCCCTTCCTCACTTCTACATTTTTGTCTTCTATTGATTTAAATATCTACAGTTGTTCGTATTAGTATCACCAATACACGGATTTTCGTCCATTAAAGAAAACACCATAAAATATTTGTCCTATATAAAACCTACAATATTGGTTACCCTACTGCAGTGTTTGTATGGGGAAATTTAAATGATCAATATCTTTGAAACTACGCAAAGTTTCTCCGTCACAATTTCAGGTTATCATTATCGTCCCCGTCACAACATTTTGAACACATTTCGAAGGTCGTAGATCATCAGGCAGTGGAGATACATGTGTCCAGCCATCTTGAACTCAGGTTGGCTGGACATTAAGTTTTTATTGATTTCTCGTAAACCCTTACATGTGACGCCATAAATCAAACGTTATTACTGTCACACATTGCGTCACCAAGTATTAGTAAAGGAACCATATTCGAAAACGCCCCCCGTTATTGAGATTCGGAAGTGCCAGCCATAAGTTTTATACGTAAATTCAAGATGGCTGGACACAGATTTTTGCATTTTTCTACTAAACCACTGTACTTATCACAAAACTTTTAGCTCGGTGCCCGTCACAAATTTATGTGACGCCCGTTGATATGCATAAAGTCGTCAAAATCACTTCCGTTACCGAGATTGAGAGACCAGCGAAAAGTGGTTTTTCAAGATGGCTGGACACGTTTTCGATCGATTATCTAAGATTCTGTAGCGTCACAAATTCTGAAATAAGGGTGTTTAGCCGTCACATAAAGTGACCTATTGACCTAGTTAAATGCAAGCTATTTTGAAGATTTGTCCAGCCAACCTGAGTCACATAAAATTTAAATAGAAAAGAATCTGCCATTTACCGGCTATTCTGGCGTGTGCTTCAAAAACTGTTAGAGTTACACGTATTCTATAATTTGACAAATCGTAAGAGCCGGTCCTGGCCTTGGGAGGAATTATCCTACTAATATTATGAACGCAAAAGTTTGTATGTATGGATCAGAGACGTGCGAGCAATACAAGTAAATAAGCCCGGCTTGATGTGAAAATAACACTTCACATCTCATAATAATTCAGGTTAAAATATCTTTTCATAGCACCAGCGAAGTTATTTAAGCTTCGCTGGTGCTATGAAAAGACATCAGAATTCTCAAAAGCACTTGAATGCTGTTATTTCATTCTGTAGTTTTGGTAAACCGGGAAAGAAACTTCTCGTGACGAAATTTGTAAATATTTACATTCCATTCTTAAGTTGATCAGAATCTTGTGTGATAAAGAAGCGAAAAACGAAAAGCTATGGCTGTTTAAATTGAATTTGCTAATTATATTACTTATTAATATAGTAAACAAATGATTGATTACTATAATCTTTTGTCATCATCTAGTGGATTCAGAAGTAAACAGCTATAATAGAATGTTGTGTGAGCAAGGGTTGCCAAAAAATATCAATAGATGGCTCTTATATAGTTTAAGTCTTTTATGATACAGGTATGATGTTTACACAATTTCTATCATATTATTAACAAATGAAAATGTAGCAATTAAAATCAGCATTACAGCAAGAAATTTTGCACTGATCATACGTGACGGCGGATTATAGCGCGAGTTTTTTTTTATTCGGAATATTAAGTGAGTAGTAGTACTGGGTTCCTTGGCTTGCTCCTATAAAGGTATTTGGCACGCCACTGGTATGGATGTATGTTACTCTTTCTCGCAAAAACTACTGAAGGCTGGGCTTTTTTTTGGCCACCGAACCAGCATATATTGCTATTCAACATGGTAACACTCCTAGCACTTGAAGTTTGTATGCTATGAATTTAGAGATGGACCAATATTATAAAGGTGTACACGTCTGTGAGTGTGTTTGTTACTATTTCATGTGCGAACGGCTGAACGGATTTGGATTGAAATTAGACCCACGGGTAGACCATGTCCTGAAATGGCACATAGGATACTTTTTTCTGGAGAATATTCCTTTGGGACAATTTTCTTCTTTCACGCGAGAGAAGCCGCTGGCAGCTCACAAACTATAGCGTTTATATTATCTTTTTAAAAGAACAGAAGGTTCGCGGTGCGGTGATGCGCTGAATTAATCAAAAAAATATAATAATAAACTCGGTGCGACACGTTTGTGTTCCGCGCCTCTTCCGATGTGTCCAGTCGTCCACAAGCCCCTCACCCCGCGCTCCTGGCTGTATTCTTCCGTTTAGATTTCTGTTATAGATTTTGCGGAAGCAGAAGCGGAAATGGAAGTGAAAAAGCTTACGGAATTTCTGCAAAAGCGGAGGCAGAGTTCTGTTGCAATACTAAGTGTCAAGAGATTGTTTACGTTTAGTTAGGTATCTACTTAAACAAATGAAATAATATTAAAATGAAATAGATATAACTTTATTGGTTTTGTTAGGTTGGTGTATTTGCTTTTGATTTTGGCTATGTGTTTACCTTTGCGGTTTGGTTTTGTTGTCTTGGTTTGGTTATCCGATTTCCAAAAACAAACTCGGTTTCGGATTCGGTTTTACCATTGTTTTATTTTCGGATTGGATTAATTCGTTTAGTTTAGATTTATAATATTCCTGGAATTTTAAGGAATAAGGCAATCGCTTTGGATTTAGTTTTGCTTCGTGAATTGGTTTTATTTTTGGTTTAAAGTAAGTAAATATATTTAAAAACTAGGCGTCCCATTCATGCTTATGCGAAATTTGGATGCCCGGAGATTATGTAATGGGACGAGACTTCGTGTCACACAACTTGGCCGCAATATCATTAGCACTATCTTAACCGGCGTAGGAAAGGGTGAAAATGTAATGATCCCATGATCAGGAAAGGGGAACCGTGTTCCCCTCGGTCGTAGGTATTGAAAAAAGATATTTTTGAGTTTATTGTTCAGATCGTATGTACAATCAAAACTGAATACGTATTGGTACGTGGCGAATTCCTAAACCAAGATCCGTTTAAAATCCACGGGCCGCCCTTGCCCTCCGCGCCTACGCGGGCTTGAATTACACTCTAGGGGTAAGGCAGATGTAAGACTGTGTGAAGTCGGTTTTGCAGCGATTCGTTTCTGTCACAAAATGTAGCACAACATATTGACTTTTTATGAAACTATTTATTTTATTTAATATTGAAAATGCTACCAAGTAACCGTCTATATATTTGTGACCAAAATTCCGTAAAATGTTGTTTCGGTGTGGTAAAAGTATGGCAAATAAATTATTTGGCAAATGAAAAAGTTTAAAAAGGCCAATAGCAAAAAGTTATTTTGTAAATCGGTGAAATATATATCTGTTCCTGAAGCATAATTAGAGGACATGGTAAAAAATGGCCTATGAACCAACACGCATGAAATATTTACTAGTTCTTTTAATAATATACATTACTTATATTTTAATAGAACGGACACTTCTTAATTTCGAAAACATTTTAAAAGTATTCAATTTCGTCCTTAGCTTCCGTCATAATCCTCGGTGATAGTTCTATTATTTTTTGGTTCAATTTGAGGTTTTTAATAGGCGAAGGTATTATAGCTCATAAAGCCGTCTTTGTAACAGCACTCTTAATAAGAGTTTGACACAGACAAGCGTCAGTATTCTCAACACTTGATATACGATAATGATTTTGAGTTACAAACAGTCCGCTATGATGTCGCGGAACTATATCGGAACTATCCGGCTCGAAGGACCAATGTTTGGAGTGAGATCAAGATAAACCAAGATTAAAGATTATAAAGATATTTCAACAATACCGATTAAACTAATACAAATGGAAAAACTATTAAAACTAATGAGGTGAATGAGATGAGATTAAGTCGCGCCCGATGTATGCTATCCGAATGCGTACTGACTGTATTTACTTAGGTAACACATAAAATAATAAAGGTATAGAGCGCGGTGTCGCAATTACGCTGACAGGTTAATTATTGTTCGGTGATTGAGCCGAACAATAAGCCTTATCAAAAAACTCGATTGAAAGCGCTGTTTGAAACGAGCAATAATTTTGACACTGACAGTTGACGAATTGACAGATGACAACATTTGACATTTGGTAGTAATGTCACTTGGCGCGCGCATTCTGTGCTCGATCTGCGTAATTATAACCTCAAAATCCGAAAGTGTTTTGATTTTTTCAGAATTCTCAAAAGTGTCAGTTGTTTTAATTTAGGTTTAATCGAATATATACATTATCTAAAACCCAAAGAGTAAATACACCTCCCTGTTGGATCTTAGGCGAGCTATGTATGGACGACGAGCAATGTCCTTTGAGTGCTGTGTACAGCAATAATTGGACTTCAGATTTATGTACTGTATGTTATTTTTAACTGTGCTGATTGTCTTAGTCTGTCACTGTACTTATTAAAATAAAATAAATATAGTTCGTTAAAATAATACCTATGACACATGATACTTCAATGATCTAAAAATATGTCAAATAATTCATAAAGCAAAAAGGACGTCGGTCAATAGGTTTCGGTAAGATGAAAAAAAAAATAGCTTGGATTGTTTCAAGAAAAGGACACACAAATACACTTTACACTCTTTTCTACATACCCCCAAAGATGGTAACGGTCGTGCTACTTTTTTGCTCGCCTTGGCGGGGCACTGCCGTGCCCCCTAATTTGAACAAAAAAAGAAATTTGGCAAGATTACTTTGCCGAATTTCTTTTCTTTCATTGCCAGTTTCACAAATAATCATCTCTTAAATAAACGTTATGCTAAACGAAATAATGCGTAATATTAACTATGGCAAAGGTAATAATGCCAAATAAACTTCTGCCATGTTAGAAGTATGCCGTTGTAAATTCGGACACGTAATTATTCTGCCAAACAAATTATGCTAAATAATTTTTATGCCTTAAAAATATTCGATTATAAAAGATTATGCCAAGTGTGTTATGCCAAATAAATTTTGGAGTATCAAGATTCTGCCAAATAGAATGATCTTTATGATTTTATTGAATAAAATTATTATAAAATCCAAGTATTCTTATGCTTTTAAATAACTTTAATTTAGGAAGTCGGTGTTAAAAATAATAGTTTAAAAAACACGCTTTTAGTACGCACTAAAAATTACAAAATACCTAAATCATAGGGCTACATTTCAAATAGCCAATCCGCCACCTTGGGACGGCCGCCATGTTGGATTTAGGTCACGTGATTTTTATTTTCGTATCCCATTCAGCAAACCCTTTCATTTCATACCCATATCATGGGGGTGCATTTCAAATATACAAATAGCCAATCCGCCATCTTGGATGTCCGCCATGTTGGATTTAAGTCACGTGACTATTTTTTTTCGTTTTCTTAACAGCAAACCCTTTCACTTGATACCCATATCATGGGGGTGGATTTCAAACAGACAGTCCGCCATATTGGATTTGTAATGACGTTTCTTAGCTACTCATGTATTGCCATCAGAACACAGAGCGTGTGCAAAATTTCATCCTAATCGAAGACCAGGAACTGAGTCAAATTAAGATTCCAAGATTTTCTTACATAAATAGTTACAAGTGAAGCTAATAAAAGCGTGTTAAAAAATCACAAGTTTTTTTACCTTTTCACAATTTTATTAATCCAATTTTTCCACCATTAAAGAATTTCACATGTGCCTAAAATAATAAAGTGGAACTAGTGATAACAACATTCAATATTAGTTCCATTATTTTCAGTTACTTTTAAAATGGAACAAGTGATTAAAAAAAACATCAAAAGTTCCATCCTGGAACTGTTAATGACACCTAAGCGGAAGAGTCTCACTAGGCGGTGGCCGAACTAGCGACACGCGGGGTTACAACAGTCGTGGAGAGGATCCGGCAGTTGGGTCTCGCAGGTGGCACAGTACAAGTTCAAGGCCATGTGCTTTTATAGTCTTCGGAACGCGCCATCACCGGGTTCCCTGCAGCTCTCTGGCTACCGCCTCCAGCCCCTCTGCCGCCACGTGCGAGCGAAGATGTACGAGTGAACCGATACAAGTGTGACTCACCCAGCGGCGTGCAGCAGACAGCGCGCGGCGCCCTGCAGCTCGCTGACCACCGCCTCCAGCCCCTCCGCGGCCACGTGCGAGCGGAGATGTACGAGTGAAGCGATACAAGTGTGACTCACCCAGCGGCGTGCAGCAGACAGCGCGTGGCGCCCTGCAGCTCGCTGAGCACCGCCTCCAGCGCCTCCAGCCTCTCCGCTGCCACGTGCGAGCGGAGATGTACGAGTGAAGCGATACAAGTGTGACTCACCCAGCGGCGTGCAGCAGACAGCGCGCGGCGCCCTGCAGCTCGCTGAGCACCGCCTCCAGCGCCTCCAGCCTCTCCGCCGCCACGTGCGAGCGGAGATGTACGAGTGAAGCGATACAAGTGTGACTCACCCAGCGGCGTGCAGCAGACAGCGCGCGGCGCCCTGCAGCTCGCTGAGCACCGCCTCCAGCGCCTCCAGCCTCCGCCGCCACGTGCGAGCGGAGATGTACGAGTGAAGCGATACAAGTGTGACTCACCCAGCGGCGTGCAGCAGACAGCGCGCGGCGCCCTGCAGCTCGCTGAGCACCGCCTCCAGCGCCTCCAGCCTCTCCGCCGCCACGTGCGAGCGGAGATGTACGAGTGAAGCGATACAAGTGTGACTCACCCAGCGGCGTGCAGCAGACAGCGCGCGGCGCCCTGCAGCTCGCTGAGCACCGCCTCCAGCCTCTCCGCCGCCACGTGCGAGCGGAGATGTACGAGTGAAGCGATACAAGTGTGACTCACCCAGCGGCGTGCAGCAGACAGCGCGCGGCGCCCTGCAGCTCGCTGAGCACCGCCTCCAGCGCCTCCAGCCTCTCCGCCGCCACGTGCGAGCGGAGATGTACGAGTGAAGCGATACAAGTGTGACTCACCCAGCGGCGTGCAGCAGACAGCGCGCGGCGCCCTGCAGCTCGCTGAGCACCGCCTCCAGCGCCTCCAGCCTCTCCGCCGCCACGTGCGAGCGGAGATGTACGAGTGAAGCGATACAAGTGTGACTCACCCAGCGGCGTGCAGCAGACAGCGCGCGGCGCCCTGCAGCTCGCTGAGCACCGCCTCCAGCCTCTCCGCCGCCACGTGCGAGCGGAGATGTACGAGTGAAGCGATACAAGTGTGACTCACCCAGCGGCGTGCAGCAGACAGCGCGCGGCGCCCTGCAGCTCGCTGAGCACCGCCTCCAGCGCCTCCAGCCTCTCCGCCGCCACGTGCGAGCGGAGATGTACGAGTGAAGCGATACAAGTGTGACTCACCCAGCGGCGTGCAGCAGACAGCGCGCGGCGCCCTGCAGCTCGCTGAGCACCGCCTCCAGCCTCTCCGCCGCCACGTGCGAGCGGAGATGTACGAGTGAAGCGATACAAGTGTGACTCACCCAGCGGCGTGCAGCAGACAGCGCGCGGCGCCCTGCAGCTCTCTGAGCACCGCCTCCAGCGCCTCCAGCCTCTCCGCCGCCACGTGCGAGCGGAGATGTACGAGTGAAGCGATACAAGTGTGACTCACCCAGCGGCGTGCAGCAGACAGCGCGCGGCGCCCTGCAGCTCGCTGAGCACCGCCTCCAGCGCCTCCAGCCTCTCCGCCGCCACGTGCGAGCGGAGATGTACGAGTGAAGCGATACAAGTGTGACTCACCCAGCGGCGTGCAGCAGACAGCGCGCGGCGCCCTGCAGCTCGCTGAGCACCGCCTCCAGCGCCTCCAGCCTCTCCGCCGCCACGTGCGAGCGGAGATGTACGAGTGAAGCGATACAAGTGTGACTCACCCAGAGGCGTGCAGCAGACAGCGCGCGGCGCCCTGCAGCTCGCTGAGCACCGCCTCCAGCGCCTCCAGCCTCTCCGCCGCCACGTGCGAGCGGAGATGTACGAGTGAAGCGATACAAGTGTGACTCACCCAGCGGCGTGCAGCAGACAGCGCGCGGCGCCCTGCAGCTCGCTGAGCACCGCCTCCAGCCTCTCCGCCGCCACGTGCGAGCGGAGATGTACGAGTGAAGCGATACAAGTGTGACTCACCCAGCGGCGTGCAGCAGACAGCGCGCGGCGCCCTGCAGCTCTCTGAGCACCGCCTCCAGCGCCTCCAGCCTCTCCGCCGCCACGTGCGAGCGGAGATGTACGAGTGAAGCGATACAAGTGTGACTCACCCAGCGGCGTGCAGCAGACAGCGCGCGGCGCCCTGCAGCTCGCTGAGCACCGCCTCCAGCGCCTCCAGCCTCTCCGCCGCCACGTGCGAGCGGAGATGTACGAGTGAAGCGATACAAGTGTGACTCACCCAGCGGCGTGCAGCAGACAGCGCGCGGCGCCCTGCAGCTCGCTGAGCACCGCCTCCAGCGCCTCCAGCCTCTCCGCCGCCACGTGCGAGCGGAGATGTACGAGTGAAGCGATACAAGTGTGACTCACCCAGCGGCGTGCAGCAGACAGCGCGCGGCGCCCTGCAGCTCGCTGAGCACCGCCTCCAGCCTCTCCGCCGCCACGTGCGAGCGGAGATGTACGAGTGAAGCGATACAAGTGTGACTCACCCAGCGGCGTGCAGCAGACAGCGCGCGGCGCCCTGCAACTCTCTGAGCACCGCCTCCAGCGCCTCCAGCCTCTCCGCCGCCACGTGCGAGCGGAGATGTACGAGTGAAGCGATACAAGTGTGACTCACCCAGCGGCGTGCAGCAGACAGCGCGCGGCGCCCTGCAGCTCGCTGAGCACCGCCTCCAGCCTCTCCGCCGCCACGTGCGAGCGGAGATGTACGAGTGAAGCGATACAAGTGTGACTCACCCAGCGGCGTGCAGCAGACAGCGCGCGGCGCCCTGCAGCTCGCTGAGCACCGCCTCCAGCGCCTCCAGCCTCTCCGCCGCCACGTGCGAGCGGAGATGTACGAGTGAAGCGATACAAGTGTCTCACCCAGCGGCGTGCAGCAGACAGCGCGCGGCGCCCTGCAGCTCGCTGAGCACCGCCTCCAGCGCCTCCAGCCTCTCCGCCGCCACGTGCGAGCGGAGATGTACGAGTGAAGCGATACAAGTGTGACTCACCCAGCGGCGTGCAGCAGACAGCGCGCGGCGCCCTGCAGCTCGCTGAGCACCGCCTCCAGCGCCTCCAGCCTCTCCGCCGCCACGTGCGAGCGGAGATGTACGAGTGAATCGATACAAGTGTGACTCACCCAGCGGCGTGCAGCAGACAGCGCGCGGCGCCCTGCAGCTCGCTGAGCACCACCTCCAGCCTCTCCGCCGCCACGTGCGAGCGGAGATGTACGAGTGAAGCGATACAAGTGTGACTCACCCAGCGGCGTGCAGCAGACAGCGCGCGGCGCCCTGCAGCTCGCTGAGCACCGCCTCCAGCGCCTCCAGCCTCTCCGCCGCCACGTGCGAGCGGAGATGTACGAGTGAAGCGATACAAGTGTCTCACCCAGCGGCGTGCAGCAGACAGCGCGCGGCGCCCTGCAGCTCGCTGAGCACCGCCTCCAGCGCCTCCAGCCTCTCCGCCGCCACGTGCGAGCGGAGATGTACGAGTGAAGCGATACAAGTGTGACTCACCCAGCGGCGTGCAGCAGACAGCGCGCGGCGCCCTGCAGCTCGCTGAGCACCGCCTCCAGCGCCTCCAGCCTCTCCGCCGCCACGTGCGAGCGGAGATGTACGAGTGAAGCGATACAAGTGTGACTCACCCAGCGGCGTGCAGCAGACAGCGCGCGGCGCCCTGCAGCTCGCTGAGCACCGCCTCCAGCGCCTCCAGCCTCTCCGCCGCCACGTGCGAGCGGAGATGTACGAGTGAATCGATACAAGTGTGACTCACCCAGCGGCGTGCAGCAGACAGCGCGCGGCGCCCTGCAGCTCGCTGAGCACCACCTCCAGCCTCTCCGCCGCCACGTGCGAGCGGAGATGTACGAGTGAAGCGATACAAGTGTGACTCACCCAGCGGCGTGCAGCAGACAGCGCGCGGCGCCCTGCAGCTCGCTGAGCACCGCCTCCAGCCTCTCCGCCGCCACGTGCGAGCGGAGATGTACGAGTGAAGCGATACAAGTGTGACTCACCCAGCGGCGTGCAGCAGACAGCGCGCGGCGCCCTGCAGCTCGCTGAGCACCGCCTCCAGCGCCTCCAGCCTCTCCGCCGCCACGTGCGAGCGGAGATGTACGAGTGAAGCGATACAAGTGTGACTCACCCAGCGGCGTGCAGCAGACAGCGCGCGGCGCCCTGCAGCTCGCTGAGCACCGCCTCCAGCGCCTCCAGCCTCTCCGCCGCCACGTGCGAGCGGAGATGTACGAGTGAATCGATACAAGTGTGACTCACCCAGCGGCGTGCAGCAGACAGCGCGCGGCGCCCTGCAGCTCGCTGAGCACCACCTCCAGCCTCTCCGCCGCCACGTGCGAGCGGAGATGTACGAGTGAAGCGATACAAGTGTGACTCACCCAGCGGCGTGCAGCAGACAGCGCGCGGCGCCCTGCAGCTCGCTGAGCACCGCCTCCAGCGCCTCCAGCCTCTCCGCCGCCACGTGCGAGCGGAGATGTACGAGTGAATCGATACAAGTGTGACTCACCCAGCGGCGTGCAGCAGACAGCGCGCGGCGCCCTGCAGCTCGCTGAGCACCACCTCCAGCCTCTCCGCCGCCACGTGCGAGCGGAGATGTACGAGTGAAGCGATACAAGTGTGACTCACCCAGCGGCGTGCAGCAGACAGCGCGCGGCGCCCTGCAGCTCGCTGAGCACCGCCTCCAGCCTCTCCGCCGCCACGTGCGAGCGGAGATGTACGAGTGAAGCGATACAAGTGTGACTCACCCAGCGGCGTGCAGCAGACAGCGCGCGGCGCCCTGCAGCTCGCTGAGCACCGCCTCCAGCGCCTCCAGCCTCTCCGCCGCCACGTGCGAGCGGAGATGTACGAGTGAAGCGATACAAGTGTGACTCACCCAGCGGCGTGCAGCAGACAGCGCGCGGCGCCCTGCAGCTCGCTGAGCACCGCCTCCAGCGCCTCCAGCCTCTCCGCCGCCACGTGCGAGCGGAGATGTACGAGTGAATCGATACAAGTGTGACTCACCCAGCGGCGTGCAGCAGACAGCGCGCGGCGCCCTGCAGCTCGCTGAGCACCACCTCCAGCCTCTCCGCCGCCACGTGCGAGCGGAGATGTACGAGTGAAGCGATACAAGTGTGACTCACCCAGCGGCGTGCAGCAGACAGCGCGCGGCGCCCTGCAGCTCGCTGAGCACCGCCTCCAGCGCCTCCAGCCCCTCGGCCGCCGCGTGCTCGCGCGCCGCCGCCACGAGCGCCGCGCCCGCGCCGCGCCGCCGCCAGCCCGGCGCCACGCACAGCGCGTGCAGCCAGCCGGCGTGGCGCGGGCCCCAGCACTCGGACACGCTGACCGTGCCCACCACGCGCGCGTGCCCCGCCTCGCCCGCCGCGCTTGGCCGCAACACTACCGGAGTGCGCAGCGCGTGCGGCTCCGCCACCAGCGGGCCGCGGTACTCGGCTACGAAGCCGCGCGCCTCCTTATGCACTTGCTGCACGTGCTTGTCGGCCAGTGCGCGGTGCCCCACATGCACGGCCAGCGCGACGGCGACGGCCACACCTGGCAGCACGGCGGCGCACGCCCAAAGTCCCGCGCCCACGAAGATGAACAGCACTGCACCGCACAGGACACACACCTGCAGCGTCAACTGCACACACATACACACACACCATCAAACTACTCAATACCAACTAAAGCTCAAAAAAAATGTATTCGAGCCATTTGTGGACCTCACTTTTTAGACAGCTGAAAGCCACTATTTCAAAAAATTACAGGTTCTGCCTTTATATTTTTGAAATATATGTTTTTGTTAAGAAATACTACATTTTTTTTCCAGACAATCATTTACCAAATAGTTTACAAGAGTTGCCACTGACAATGTTTAAAAAAATATTTTCTGTTATTGTTTAAAAGATATTATACCGCTAAGGACTACTTAGAAGACAAGTCAATAGAATCTGTAATTGACAAGTTCAAGTAACTGAAAACACTGACTGTGAATATATTTGCACGCCATGTTATGGCAGGATATGCTGAAACAAATGTACTGTAACACCTTATATACCAAATTCTAGCAAATAAATATTTTGATTGATTGATTGACTGCAATTATTATCTGCACTAATTTTTGCAGGCATGTGGCCTTTCCTGTTGCGAAGAGGTAGATCTTTATGAAGCCCTTGTCCAAAACATTACAACGGTTTTGCTATACATACTCTACCTACAAAGTGAATCCTGCCCTGTACTGTGCAGTATTGTCACTGAGCTTTATATAGCCAAAGAGAGCAGATATAGCCAAAGGAAAGACAAGAGGATTATATAAGAAAAAAAAAGTTGATAAGTTTATTATTATGCCGAGGCTGCCACAATGCTTTGCCTATGATAATATTAGTGTAGTTTCTTTAACAGTGGAAGAATTTTCATAACTGGTTCAATACTTTATAATTGAGTGTAGCAGATCAAAGTGTCACAACTCAGTCATTATAACTTTTGAGATAAAGCTGTGTGGTGGTGTGGGTGGTGTGTTAGGCGGTGCTTTTGGATCATAACGATAAATAAGCTATATGTTATAAGCTCATGCATATATGCTCCACCATGTCTTCTGGGTTGTCCACACAGTGGTGACCTCCTGAATCCGATGTAGGAATTTACCGAACTGACCATGTCCGGTGAGGAGGCCGTGCCGCCTTTGCAGCCACTCATACGAGGTTGTCAAGCTGTGAATTCACATGTGTAGACATGCAGGAAACCGACACTTGATTTGTTTATCGCTACAATTTTATTAGAGATCCATGCAAAAATAGGACTTATGATTTTTTTAATTTTAACTATTATTAGTTCTCAAACTGAAGTCCTTATTAACACTACCTATTAGTAAAGTTGTATTAAAGTGTCAGCAAAAATATAACTGAGTAATTCTATATTTTTATCTAGGTTTGGTGATAATTTGAGACAAAAAAATAAAATAAAACAGCTTTTGCTAGTCTTTCAATTCTTAGGCTTAAATTATATTTTATTTTATAAGTTAGACAATTGCATCTATCAAATTACTTTCAGAAAATACAAAAACTGACCATAATTAGTTGCATAAATTTAAAATGATATTATTTTTACGAATATTTTCAGTTTTTTTGTTCAATATCTGTTGCGGTGCCTCACTATTTATGAAATGGAAAAAACATGCAACATTTGAATTGTCAAATCATTATCTCAACAGATTTTACCTACTTTTGGTTTGTTTTTTCATATAACTACCTTCCATCAGCCGCTTCGCCTGTGTGAATGTAGGTTTCTTAGTACAAACTGAATAGTGAGTGAATAGTGTATATATTTATAGTTATGTATTGTGTTTTATATATATAGAGACTGATCAATTTGTTAGCAGTACACTGCAGACTACCCCCTGTATTATTTTAAATTCCTACAATCAATCCTAAGGTTGTCTGGAAGATATTGCTGTTAAAGCTGTAATCGCTGCTGATAAGACTGCCATTCTACCCATAGATTTAAGTTTATGTATAAGTTGTGTTATTTTTATGGTGTACAATAAAGTTTATTCTATTCTGCATCCCCATTTTCATCCCTTTAAGGGGTGAATATTGGAAAATCCTTTCGTATATATAGGAACCTCTGTGCAAAATTTCAGTATTCTACATTCAAGGATAAAGTTTGGGTGTTGATAAGTCACGACTGCCTTTTATATACCTATATAGAAGTAATAAGTACATATTGAAACATCCTATTCTGACTTTAGTATAAAATTATTAAAATCCCGTTCTGAACTGTCTTTTTTGGTGGACGGAGTTTATACGATTTGATCTGTTATTCTAAAATTTATGTGCATACCTCTTGGAAGAAAAACAATAAGAAAGCTTCGAGATCATATTCAGTAACGGCCTGGCGTACGAGCTCAGTGCGCGCCTCCATGTCGCGCGGCGTCGCCTCGCGCACCACTATCTCGCACTGCATGCTGCCCTCAAGTGCCTGAGGCCGGCTACCCGCACCCTCGATCTTTTATTGTCCACCTGAGGACCACACTCGACACCTACGGACAAGTCCAATCCGAACACTAGCTGCCCGTACCTACTACCTACTTACTTACAATGATTCATAATATTATTCACCTCAATAAAATCATAATTTCATGGTGTTTTCCAAAGAGTATAGTAAATATAGAGGAAGTGTTTTCCTAATTCCTACAAGTGCAATAACATCAACACGATTTTTTTGTCATTTTTGATTTAAATTTCACCGAACTGTCATTGTCAAAGTCAGGCGGCTTTTTTTTTCGGCCTGGCTACTGAGCCTTTAATTAACCATTATACAGCTCACAGACGTCAGGCGACTCTTGTCTGTCAACAAATATTACTTATAGATCAAATGCAAGTCACCACAAAACAATAACTTCCAAATCGTCTCGACCACTTCTGTGAGCCGTAAACACTTCCGTGTCAAACATAATAATGGCCCCTTGTTCAATATACGTTGATGTGGTAACATCGCCATTGACTTCGCCCGTGATCGTGACCGAAAGTGGACGTGTGTCGAAATTAAAAGTACGAGTAAAATATTAATTCATATCCCCTACGTATATGGGATTGTCAGCTATAAGTGAATACGATAAGTGGCCAATTTCGCGTCTTAAAAAGTTGTTATCAGCTGGCAACCAAGCTTACGGTGTGTACTTCCGCGCGCCCCCGCCTTCGCCTCCACGAGAACAGGAGGCCGACCAAAAAGTGTTTTATAGTAATCTTACTGCAGGAGAGTTTTGTTTCCATCTTAAAGTAATATTACTTTATTTTGTACATGAGCTTAATCGCTTAGTATGGTTGTATTCCTGCTCAAGGCTGAGAAAGAATAGAAAAATTTTACCTAAAAATACAATTGATATTAAGCATACTTACCTTTCTCTAAAGGGCCTATTACACTACTCGATATTGAGACAGACTTAGTCGATGTCGCATATACATATAGAACAAAAAATAAGTCTGAATTTCGCGTAGTGTAATAGGCCCTTAAGCCATAAATTGAGATAGACGTATCCGGTTCCGGTACGGCGTAGTGCTATAAGCCCCAGCAGCGTCATATCCACCCCAATCAGCAAGTAGTAGGGATGCGTTCACAGAGTACCACAGAGTACTTTGTAATATACTGATGCGTTTGCAAAGCGCATGACGACATCTAAAGACCTCATTGCGGCTCGATTTACGGTGATTGATAAAGTTCAATCACATAAATTTATATTTATGAATCAGCCGACAGGAATATAAATTGGCTTAGAGAAAGGTAAGTATGCATAATATCAATTTTATTTTTAGGTAAAGTTGTTCTATTAAGCTCAACTGTACCTTTCTCTAAGCCATAAATTGAGAAGTGCTTGTTATCGACTGCTGGATTGGGACTACATTAATAGAACGCCAATGTGAGCAACTAAATAATTAATTGATAAATAGCTCCAAAAACCATGTTATCGTTTGAAACAGATTATTGCAGCGATTTGAACAACTTGAATCATTTGTAGACAATATTTATGAAATATCAAAGCAAAATGCCAATATGATCAATAGAAATATTATTTGGCCAATTAGCCAAAGTTACTGCGGATCGTACACTACCTGGACTAGTGCTTATTCCAGCTTGTTTTAATAATGACTTAATCCAGCTCCCTATGATAGTACGAGAAGCTGGTTTAGGTTCACTACATGTGCTAAAAACTAAGTACTTTAGCAATTTGACAATACAAGAAATATTTGAGATTGACTCGCACGAGTAAACGACAACTAGCTTTACTGCAGGGCTATGGGCTAAAGATAGAAGGAAAGGAATGTTAACTGGCCGGGGAATATTAGAAGGGAGTAAGTCATAAAGGGGAATTGTTAAACGAGGGCAGGAGAAAAATAAGTGTTCCAAGTTACCCTATTCTAGACCATATAAGAATTGTCTCTCAGATGGATTTTGGCCAATAAAATGAGTGCAAACAAAACCGAGTCGGAGCCGAATTATAACACAGGTAGCTAATTTGTTTAAAAATTTTAGTTTGCTGAACTAACATTTAGAGGGGATGGATGGTTGAATCGAGCCATAAAATTTTCCCTTCAAAATTCGAGTTTTTTGCCACTGAGAGTTCAAATTCCTTAACATATCGGGTTTAGCAAGGCAGCGCAAATCACGAGGGTAACGAGATGAATGAGTCTCGATTCCGATCCCAGTTGCTGACTTAGCAATCGAATCCGCATTCTCGTTGCCAATGATTCCAGGATGGCTCCCGAGCCATCCTGGAATCCCGATCCAAGCCAGTGCAACCTGGCAGCCTGAAGTCTAATCTATAAAGGATTTCTTTAATTTTTTAAGTTAGGGAAAAATTGTTACGCGAGCGAAAAGGCGTTTTTATTAAATCCTGTAGGCAGCTAAGAGAGTCTGTGAGAATCAAGGATTTGTTAAGGCTGAGTGATTATATACAGGAGACCGCTTCCAGAAGAGCTACTGCTTCCCCCGTGTGTACGGAGCCTAAAGCGGAACTGCGAAAATTTAGAATGATTTTGTATTTCGGGATCCATACAGTAGAACCGACTTTACTATCATCTGACAGCTTAGAAGCGTCTGTACTTATATAGCTTCAGCCAATCTCACCGCTCCTCTGATAAAATCTTGTTAAGTTTATTGTTGGCAGGGTCATGTTTAGAAATTCCAAGGTTAAAAATGACTTTAGGTTGGAAAAACAAAGAATCAAAACTTACTTCAAATAAGGGGTTCGAATTTGACTGGACTAAGGAAGTGTGCATATTATTAAATTAGAGAGGGTGTTAATAAGGAAAGGAGGGTGTTTATGGGACCAATAAAAGGAGTTAGAAATTAAATCAACAAGAGTTCGTTGAAGAAGGAAGGAGGGGATGGGTTCTGTTATCAATAACTTTATAAAAAAATCTGTCGCAGAGGAATTGTCAACGGAGGCGAAGTGGAGGCTCTAAACATTCTACATTAATGCGAGAGCATCTCATAGCACCCGTGACAACGCGTAAGCATTTCAATTGAATCTTTTCCAGTTTGGCAAGGGCGATTCTGTTGCATGGCTCCAGAAGAAAGCTCCCATAATTAAAATGATTGCGAACCATGGCAAAATATTTTTTGAAGTGAAACTTCTTTACGCACGCTTGACTTGGGGAGTAAGCTGGCGAACGCGTGACGTAAGCGTTACGAAAAGTGTGATCGGGCAAGGCGAACGGAAGTTAAGTGGGGGATATAAGCAAGAGACAGCAGTGCGCGCGCACATTTTCTTTCTCTCTTCCTCTCATAGCCAAATACGTTCCGTATATCTAAGCACACTGCAGGCTTATTGTCTGTATCACAGTGTAGGAGCAAGAGAGAGCAGTGCGCGCGCACATTTTCTTTCTCTCTTTCTCTTATAGGCGAAAGAAGTTTCACTTCAGTCGTGTGGTCATAAGCACACTCGTTTTTTTTTTTTTGTTTGTTTTACAATTGTCATCTTCATCCTTCGCACCGTCCTGTACGCAGCGACCGCGCAAGGGAAGAACATCTTCGTCGTAGCCGCAGTTTCTCCCACACAATACCTCCGGTTCTATTCGCCCAGCGTTTCCACACGGATCATACGCTTGACGAATGAAACCGGGCATTTGTCGTAGTCGGGTTGCCGCTTCGACCCCAGGGCAGCCTCCTTCGCGAGCAAGTCGGCTCTCTCGTTACCCTCCAGCCCGGCATGAGCTTTAACCCAGAACAAGGAGACGCTCTTGTTCTGGGTACTGCTGCGGCGGATGGCGTCCCTTGCTTCCACTGCGAGGGCATGCAGGGCTTCGGGGTTCACGACTGTTTGGAGAGCTGCCATGGAGTCGCTGTAAATAGCGAACGCCGTCTCGTTCCTTCGGAGGACCTCCTTCGCTGCTTTGCAGAGGGCGAGAAGCTCGGCCTGGTAGACGGTACTGTAGGACGGCAAAGCAAGCTTGAGGGCCTTCACCTCTGCGTGGTCAGTCCATACTGATACTGCGGCTCCGACCTTGCCCTCAATCTTGCTGCCGTCCGTAAAGATGCGCACCGCGTAATTGCGGTGCTCGTTGTACTGTTCCTCGTTTTCCAGGCGTCGCAGTGCAATAGCCCTCTGCTCAGCCGGATGCGGCATCTCCAGCGCCGATACCACGCGCTCGATCTCTCGGTCTCCCAGAGCTGGATGTGGTACCCCCTTCTTTGCCTCGTAGAGCGAGGCTGCCTCCTGGATTCGAAGATCAAGAGGGAGTATTCCAGCCAGCACCAGTGCTGAGTTGAGAGAGACCGTGCGGTAGGCTCGGCACAGTTTCTGCGCAAAACTCCTCTGGACGGCGTTAAGCTTCTTCTGCACCCCAACTTTCTTAACGGCCGGCGACCACGCGCTCGCTGCGTACATGATGATGGGCTCCACTGCAGCCGTATAGATACAGCGGATAACCTCTGGATAAAGACCCCAACTGACCCCAGCAGCCCGCGACAGCTGCTTATATATGCCGACAGCTCGGGAGCAGACGTTTGCGACGTGAGCGTTAAAAGTCAACTTGTGGTCGATGGTGAGACCGAGCAACCTGATTTCGTCCGACATGCCAATGTCTACCCCAACCATCTTGAGACGTGGGGTATCATGCTTCAGTTTGCGCGTAATAAGCATTGCTTTCGTCTTATGAGGCGCAAACCGAAGCTTATTTGTGACACCCCACGCTCGCACGTACTCGAGGGCGACATTGGCATCCCCCTGGACTTCAAGAGCTGTCTCCCCATCAAACACAAGGACAATATCGTCAGCAAACGCCTGGCAATAGACCCCCATTGCCTCTAGAGCCTTTATGAGAGGATTCAGCAGAACGTTCCAAACCATGGGACCACCGATCGACCCCTGGACGCATCCTTTCTCGGTCCTGGATTCGTACTCCACCCCCGCATACCTGACTTTCACCACCCTCTCGGACAAGTAGCTGTCCATGACCCGTCTCAAGTTTACAGGACACTTTTCCTCAGCCAGACGGACTCGTATGGCCGGCCACCACGCGTTGTCGAAGGCTCCCTCAATATCCAGGGACACAACCGTGACAAGCCTTTTTGCATTAAGTCTGCCGCGAATGTGTCCCATCAGCGTGTAGAGGGAGTCCTCGGTGCTTCGCTGGGGCATGAAGCCGTACTGGCGAGTGCTCATCCTGGGGAGTAAATGAAACTTGAGTCGGGCCACGACCATCTTTTCATAAATCTTGCCGAGGACAGGCAACAGTCCAATCGGCCTGTACGATTTTGGGGTGGTGTAGTCGTCTTTAGCGGGCTTGCGGAGCACGACGACCGTTGCCTCTTTCCAGGACCGTGGAAAGTATCCATGCGCCAGGCACTTATTCACCAAGCGCAGAACTAATTCCGGGTCATGACGGATCGCGTGGTCCCATATGTCTACTGTCAGACCGTCGGAACCGGGAGCTTTTTTGGGGTTGAACGAGGAGACAGCTCGCTCCAGCTCGTCGAGTGTGAATGGAGGGTCCCAGGTTTCAACTTGGTGCCCCCCGTTCACCTCTTCAGCTTGTTGCCGCACCTTTCTGTGTTCCTCGTTATCCCCCTCCAATCGGTCTTCTGGGTAAAACGTTTTGCCAGATACCTCGCCGATTCCCCTGGGTCTTGAGTCCTGCCATCCCTCACCATCGGCAAATCCTCCTCTCTCTTCTCCGTCCTGCGGATCACCCTATATATACCTTCCCACAAGCCTTCCCTATCCTGTTTCTCGCAGAACCCCTTCCAACTCTCGACTTTTGCTTGGACTACTGCACGCTCGTACTCTTCTTTCTGTTTCAGGTACTCTTCAACAACCTTTGGCCTACGGACTGGCGCTGCACAACGAATCCTCCGCTTCTTGGCCTCTTCAGGCTGGCGAGTTCATCAGACCACCACGGCACGGTTAACTTCTCAAGTGTCTTCTTTTTGGGTATCACTTTGGTACAGGTGTCTTGTACCACCGTTGTAAGTGCCTCGACTACCAGGTCTAACTTGTTCACGCTGTCGATCTGATCGAACAGGCTTACGGTCAAATTGTTGTCCAGCATAATTTGGCGTAGCTTCTGACGAAACTGGCCCCAATTAGCTTTCTTCGTGTTGTAGAGCCTGGTAGTCCGGTGCACCTTGATACCCGCAGACTTTTTGAGGTTTATGTAGAACTCTATGCCGTTGTGGTCCGACCCCGTCAGGTCATCGACAACTCTCACGTCTCACTACTGCCCCACCAAACATTCCAGGCGTTGGTGTCTCCTCCCATAATGAGCTTATGCGGGCCGGTCTCGCTTTCACCTTCCTAAGGCTGTCCAGGTATGGTCCCAAGGGCTGGTCTGGCTCAAAGTAGAACGAGACCAGAGTTAGTTTCCAGGCACCAGTTTGGATCCCCACCACTACGATATTGTCCGTGGTGAGTTCTGGGTACTGTCTAACGGTGAGTTTTGGATCAAAGACGGCTATGGCCGCTTTGATAGTCCCTTCTCCTTCCCTAGTGCTCTGCTGCTTCTCGACGCCTCTGATCCCGCTCATTCTTTTAGCGTTTCCCACATAGGGCTCCTGGATCAGCGCTGCGGTGGCTTTGCGCTGTTCGGCTTCGATCATAAGCTCCTGGGTCGCCAGTCTCTTCCTTTGAAGATACACCTGGAGTATTCTGTGCGGCAGTGTGTCCGCTGGGACCACCTTAGCAGTACGCGACGGATGCACGTGCAAGCCTGTCCCACCTGACTCGAACAGGACACTCGGGGTTGAACGCTTTGTGATCCGTCTTCTCCATCTTCGCCTTTACGCAGTTGTAGCATTTCGGGTAATCCGCCTTTAGCCACTGGGCACACTCTGCACGCAAGTGAGGGCCTCCACAATAGCTACATAGGTCGGTGGACTCTTTACAGAGTCGCCGGCTATGCCCATACCCTAAACACCTCGTGCACTGCACTAGTGGCGACTGGTTGTCAACGAAGACGGTCTGCAGATCTGTATACGTGCTCTTCCCTTACCGAGCATCCTGTTGTAGATAGTCGGGGCCGTGCTGACTATCACGTTCTGGGTCTGGGAGTTTCTGGAGTTCCTTTTGTATTTGATGCTGAGTCGGTCCTCCTCGCTGTCGAGGCCACGAAAAACGTCACGGTTCTGACTCCGTAGCGCCCCCAGCACCTCCTCGTCAGAGGATGTGGAGGACGCCCCGGAAGATCAGCAATGGATCTTTGTTCTTCACCTCCTCAACAACGAGGTGGTCTCCTGCCCTCTCCAGTCTCTCTCGCACCAGATTCCTTTCCTCTTTCGACCTACAGCCCATAATTATCTTCCTATCTTTGGCCTTTCGCACACTTTCTATTTCCACTCCCCCATCCTTGGCCTTGACTGGCTCTCTGACTTTCCTCATTACATCCTCTCCCGTATCCCCCTCGTCCTTGGACGTCACCACTATCGAGAGCAGCGCGGTCCTTCCCGGGGTCTGCCTTTCCGGTGGACCTGCCGCTACACTCACGTAGGTGGCTGACTTTTCTAAAAGTTCCCCTTGCTTCTCCATCACCCGCCGCAGCTTCTCCATCTTCTCGCTGCTCTCCTTCACCAGCGCGCTATGCTCCGCTAGTGAAGCGAGCAACGAGTTAACTTCCAGGAGGCTTTTGGGTCCTTCTGTCGGAGTTGTCTCCTTAATGGCCTTCTCTATTGTCAGTCCAGCCCCCCTCATTTGCGCAGCAGCCGCCGCCTCCTCCTTCACGAGCTGGTACAGACGTTCCACCGATTGGGTGATCCCGGCCTTCAGGTCTGCTCTCAAATTGCGCGAATCGCTAAGGTGCGATTTCGCGCGCAGAGGGCAGTTGCGAGCTTCGGTCACCCGATCAGTGGATTTATTCGGCTGCAGCTGGTTTGTCTCCGGTGACACTCTCAAAGTCTCAGTGGAGGTTGGGTGCGCCACAGACTTGCTGTCCGGCTGGGAAGTGGCGCGCTTTGTAGACTTCTGGGAGGCTGTCGCAGTCGGGGCCACTTTCTTAGATGGGTTCGCGGCGGCCACCGGAAGAGGCTGAGACTCCGCCATTTTCCCATTCTCCCATTCACCAATGCTTCGCCTCACACTAGAGGCCTGAGTTGAAGCACTGGGAGGGGAGACTTCCCCCTCGAAGGTGATTGAGAGTGCCGCGTTCGATGGAGAGACATGGGGTCCTGCGGAGGCTTTCTTAGCCGGGGTCCTGGAGAGGAACATGGTGGAGGTAGTGACAATAATAAAAATAAACTAAAAATTAATAAGTTTTTAAAATGGAATAAAATTGTATTTATAATAATTTAGTCAATTTAAAACCGATGTTCTGACCCCTGTAAAGGGGGGATCAGTTAGTCAATAAAATAGTTCGTCACACTATTTTTCAAAAGAGGTGTCAAAAATTTAAGTCTAAAATATAATAAAATATAGTCCTCGATAAAGATGTCCAAGAAAATTAGAATTAGACAAAAGAGCCTCAATAAAATAATGAACAAATTAAAGGAAAAGAATATACGCACAAAATAAAAGTGTCACGGGCTGCTTTAATTTAATTTTTTATGAGGCAAGTGCCTAAATGCAGAAAAATCTTTTCAGTCTCTATGTAGAGCCAAACTCCACACCCGAAAAGAGAGCCCTCACCGAGCCCCTCCAAAAGACCCCAAACTCGGCGGGTCTACTACAAAGGGTCCCAGAGATATAGCAGTTCGAAATTTAGGTTTACAACCCAAGATGGCGACCAAATTAGGGTTAACTGCAATTATCTCCGGAACCGTTCAATCGAATACCGCCGTTCTTGGGTTCTCCGGACTTGGCCCGACGAGTTCTATCCCCCAGGGTAGGTTTCAGCCTGAAAAAATCTTTCAGCAGGGATTTTAACTAAATCACCCTGAACACAGAGAGTAGAGCCTGCCAATGTCTCGCGAAAAAACCAGGCTCTTCTACGACCCCCGGTTCGGGAGCTGTCCGAGCCTAAAGTTTCGTTTGACAGTTCTAGAACTGTCAAAGTCGACTCTTGACCCGGTGCAACTTTCCTTCCCGTGGCCGCAGAACACCCGTGTTTGGGCTTGTCCGGCTTGGCTCGACCCGCCCCACCACGCGAAGTGAATTTCAGGATCCTGAAAAAGTTCAGCACCAAATCGCCTGAAAATAATCTGATCGGGTAGTGCTTGATTTCCCAAGCTCGAATCTGCAAACCGCAGCTCTATCCGACCACCAGGACTGGAGCTATGTGCGGTCAAATCTTTCAAAGATGGCCGCCCAACTGTCAGATGCCAACTTTGTGTGGCTATTACTCAGCGACCATTCATCGGAGAGAGAAGCGGTTTCGATTTTAGTGGGTCTGACCTCGTCTAACAACCGAAAGCTGTTTCAGCGCTGAAAATTCTCAGGTCCCGAAAACGAATAAAAACCAACTATGTAAAATCTTCAGTCCCCCTGCAATATCCGCGAAAACCCGGTACTTCTATCTTTTCTGGTTGAAGAGCTATGGAGTTTCAAAATTATTAACCTACAATCAAAAATGGCCGAAAGCAAGCTTCTTTCGCGTAGATCTGCTTCTATTCGGCCAGGAAGATGAGGTTTTGGTTAAGTGAGATGTTATTGACTAAAAAGACTCTATTTTGGTGTCAAAAATATTAAAATGTATATATTTCCTGGTAAATTCGAAGAAAATATTTAAAAATTCATAACTCCTGAACCAAGAGACATAAAATTATAATAAAATATGCACAAAAAAGGTAAATTAAGTCCCTAAAAATAAAATTACAAAAATTAACAAAATATTGTGGTTTTTTCGATTAAAACTGGTTTTTTCTTTTAAATTGAAATATCTCGGAAACAATAGCAAAAAATAATAATTTATAGTTTAATTAGGGCTAAGGGCGCTAGCGCGCAGCTGGTTCCCTTCATTTTTCCACAGCGTCTCTGCAACAGCTCCTTCTGCTACCTCGTGCACACGTGGTATTCGCTTTTTCCTATTTTCTCACGAAATTATCCTCTGGAAAATTCCAAATAATTTTCCGGTCTGTAGATCTGCCCAGCCCGCATACAATGGCAAAATAAAAATGGGGGGTTACTACATTCGTTTCCGCGTCGTTCGCCTTTTTGTGTTTTAACACTAACAAAGTTATAGCCTATTTGAGGTTTTTCAGTTTTCGTTGATTTTCACCGCAATCCAATGGCACAGTTTTCACTTAGTATCATGAACCGACTTTTTGCGCGTCGACTGACACTTATTTTACGAAAATCGGACAACTTTTGACCACTTTTTTAAATATTTAAGTGCGGAGCGACTTTAAAAACGATCCGACCGCCACGAGGGTTGGGGGGATACTGGTTAGGTTAGGTTAGGGTAGGTTTTTTTTTTTTTTTTTATACGTTCTCTACCGCAGACATGGTAATCCGCGCTGTTGTTTGAATGTTGTTTTATTGTTTGAGTACAATATTTTTAATTGCTGTTGTGGCGCTCCTGTGTCGGACACACATTTTGCTTACTTCTAATTTTTACTTAATCTATCATTATTTTGTAATTGCTTAGTCTACTCCTTTAAACACAATATAAAATACAAAAATATTTAAAGTGCAGACCGTACAACTTGTTTTTTTTTATTTTTGTTTTTTATTATTATTATTATTCAAATTATTCAAACTATGATAAAAGTAATCTTAAGCTTATGTCTAAGTGAGTCCATCTACATATATATATTGTTTTTTGTTTTATTTATTTTATTGTTTTTTTTATTTGTATGTTTTTTGTATTTTTTTTGTTTTATTTTAAGTGGGTTTATTTATTTTTTTCTTTACACAGGGATTACAGTTTTATCTATGTATGTGGCTTCTTATGATATTTAAGTTAAATAAGTTATAGCTAGAACCTCATGGCAGCGCGAGCCGACCGGTTCCGATCGATGGCATCCGTTCACGGACATGACGAACACATCTGCGTCGTTTAGCTCAACCATATCTAAGGGACTCGTGCTGTCATGAAGTTTTACATTTTTATTAATGTTTGCAGTGGTTAGGTTAGGTTAGGTTAGGTTAGGTTAGGTTAGGTTAGGTTAGGTTAGGTTAGGTTAGGTTAGGTTAGGTTAGGTTAGGTTAGGTTAGGTTAGGTTTTTTTTTTTTTTTTTTTATAATCTCTACCTCTGACGTAATCAGAGTCTACTCAAATAAACTAATTTCTTTCATACTAGTTCTCGCTAGCTTGCCTCTCGCACATTTATTCAACATACTATTTCTTTCTTTTATCCTTCATCTTTTATTCTCGTTTGTGGGTGGGACTCCCATTTTGCACTAAAGTCTATCTATATATTGTATTCTATACTTTTAAGTTCTTTATTTCTTCTAAGGTTTAATAATACACTGGTAGGTGCTTTATTTTCAACAAATTTACATTGCTTACATAGTTACAGTTTCTTCATCATATTCTTATTTTACAGTTCTTAAATATTAAGGTACATAATTACAGTTTGTTTATAATATACTTAGTTTACGGTTCTTACATTATAGATTTTCATTGATTAGTTTGGTTTATTACTTTTATGTAATTTTCTAGTTTTACAGTTTTTTGGCTTAAGTTAATTCTCAGGGGTTTGTAGTTTAGGTGACATGATCTTAAATGCTAGTACAATCTTCAGTCCTTTTTTACTATTTTCCTATTTCTAATTATCTTCTAGTTTTACATTTCTTATATCCTAATTTGTCCTACTGTTTACAATATTTATCCTTTTTTCTTTCATTCATGTTTTGTATGCTAACATGTATATATTTACTATATAGTGGTTGCATACTCTACCGATTACTCTTATTTCTTTTTATTACAGTTTGCACGATTTTTATACAGTATTCTAAAAACTTATTCCTGTTTTTTCCCAGCATTATTTCTCCTATACTATTTCTATTCAGGTTGATTTCTAATTCCTGTTCTATATTATTTCTTTCAAAAGCATGCGCAGGACAGCAAAGCAGCAAATGTGGCACCGACTCCTCAATATTTGGGTCGCAGATGCACGATGGACTCTCTTTACACTTGAAACGGTACAAGTATTCGGAGAATCCACCGTGCCCCGTCATGACTTGAGTCAGATGCCCACTTAATTGTACCTTCCTGATCACCCTGTACGCCGCCACCGCGTCCGGGAAAAACATTTTGGTGACAGAAGCCGTAGTGCCAGTCCTATATCTACTGTTCCACTCGTCAAGCGTTGCTGTACGAATGCAACGCTTGACGAATGAGACAGGACACAGATCGTACTCCGGCTTCTTTTTGCTCAGTATGGCAGCCTCTTTCGCCAGCTGATCCACTCTCTCGTTGCCCTCAATCCCTGCGTGAGCTTTGATCCAGAACAAGTTTACCACCTTGTTCTGGAGAGAAACTGCTGCTAGGGTTTCTCTTGCTTCCACTGCCAGGGGATGAAGGCAACTGTGGTTTATCACTGTCATGAGGGCTGCCTTTGAGTCACTATATATACCAAAAGTGGACGCCGCGCTTTTCCGGATCTCTCCAGTTGCCTTGCATATCGCCAGGAGCTCCGCCTGGTAGACCGTGCAGTAGTTTGGTAACGCCAACTTGAGGGTACGTGTTTCGGCCTCGCTGTTCCATAAGGACAGCGCAGCACCGACACGCCCCCCAATCTTGCTCCCATCGGTGAAGATTCTCACCTCTGGTTTGGCGCTGGCGTCAACCTGCTCCCGGTCTTGCAGACTTGTGAACTCCAGGTCGATCTGCTTGGCGGGATGTGGAGATTTCAGCGCTGACACTGGTCGCTCCATCTCCCTGTCCCCCAATATAGGCAGCGATGCTCCCCTTTTGGCCTCATACAGTGAGGCCATCTCGCGAGCTCGGAGATCCAGGGGAAGCATCCCTGCCAACAAGAGAACTGAATTGAGGGAGACGGTGCGGTATGCTTTACACATTTTTTGTGTAATTCCGCGTTGCACGACGCCCAACTGTTTTTGGATGCCCAGCTTTCCTGCCGCTGGTGCCCATACGCTGGCACCGTAGAGGATGATCGGTTCTATCGTTGCCACATAGATAATCCTGATAATTTCAGGATTTAGTCCCCAACTTATCTTTGCTGCCCTGCACAGCTGTTTATGTACCGCGATCGCCTTTTTACAAGCATTCCTGACGTGCGTGTTGAAGGTCAACTTGTCGTCGACGGTGACACCCAAGATTTTTATTTCCTTAGACATGGCTATTTCGACCCCGCCCATGCTCAGCCGGGGGGTGTCATATTTAAGTTTCCTAGTTATTATCATCGCGTTTGTCTTTTGCGGTGCAAATTTTAACTTGTTGTCGACACCCCACGCCCGAACATGTTCGAGGGCGACATTAGCCTTCTGCTCTATTTCCCCTGCTGTGTCACCGTCGAAGACAAGGACTACATCGTCTGCGAAAGCCTGTATATAGAGATCTTTTACCATCAACGTTTTCAGGAGGGGATCCAACAGCAAGTTCCAGAAATTTGGGCCCCCGATAGAGCCCTGCACGCAGCCTTTGGTCGTGCCTTTGGAGAACTCTTCACCCGCATACCTGACCCTGACCCTTCTGTCCCTTAGGTAGCTGTCGATGACTCTCCTCAAGTTTAGAGGACACCTTTCCTCAGCCAGTCGGACCTTTATTGCTGGCCACCAGGCACTGTCGAAGGCTCCCTCTATGTCCAAGGATACTAGCACAACTGTCTTTTTTAAGGCAAGTTTTCTTTTTAAGTGCTTCATAAGGTCATAGAGGGAGTCTTCGGTGCTCCTCTGGGGCATAAAACCGTACTGGCGAGTACTCATCCTTGGCGCAATATAAAACCTGAGGCGAGCCATCAGCATCTTCTCAAATACCTTGCCCAAAACCGGCAGGAGGCCAATGGGCCTATATGATTTTGGGGTGGTGTAGTCTCTTTTCCCAGGTTTCTTTAGCACCACCACCGTGGCCTCCTTCCAAGACTTTGGAAAGTATCCGTGTTTTAGGCATTGGTTCAGAAGGGCCAGAAAGGCATCGGGTTCCCCTCCAATGGCTTGGCTGCAGATGTCTGCCGTGAGGCCGTCTATTCCTGGAGCCTTTTTAGGGTTAAAGGATTCACATGCTCTTTTCAATTCAGTCCATGTAAAAGGTGGATCTTGGGAATCAAGTTCGTCTTCCTCATTGACCTTCTCTGCCTTTGCTCTAATATTGCTGTGATGGGTGTTGTCGGTGCTTGCGAGGTCTTCTGGATAAAAAGTTTCCGCTATCAACTTTACGGAACCTTTTGCGTCAAGCACCTTCCCTTCCTCCATCATCAGCAAATCCTCCCCTCTTTGAGTAGTTCTTCCGATAACCCTGTAGATCCCCTCCCAAACCCCTTCCCTATCTTGTTTGCTGCAAAATTCTTTCCAGCTTTGGGTCTGGGCCCGAGCTGCCTCTGTCTCATACTCCTCCTTACGTTTTAGATATTCCTCGACTACCTTCTGTCTCCGGACTGGAGCTGCGCATCGTATCCTCCTTTTGCTGGTAGCGACGCTCTTTTTCATCTCTGCGAGTTTCTCCGACCACCATGGCATGGCAAGTTTTTCATTGGCTTTTTTAATGGGCATTGCTGCGCGACATGCTTCTTGTAAAATTTTGGTGTAGTTATTTGTTACGGTGTCTAATTTATCTATACTGTCAATTTGTTCTATTTCAGATTTGAGGAATTTATTATCTATTCTTAATTGGCTGAATTTCGCATGAAATTTTGCCCAATTTGCCTTTTTAGTGTTAAACATGCGCGTCGTTCTTTCTACTTGAGCCCCTTTTGCTCTTTCTAGTCTAAGGCCAAAGAGTATGCCATTGTGGTCGGAGCTCGTGAGGCCTTCGTCGACTCTCCACTGTTCTACCAGCTCAAGGATGTTGTCCGAACATGCTGTGAGGTCAACATGACTGCTGATGCGCTGTCCTCCCCTAATGGTGTCGAAGGTCGGAGTCTCCCCTACATTGAGGATATTCAGCCCGAGCCCGCCCAGAGTCCCACAAACATCCTCACCCCTGCGGTCAACCACCGCGCTTCCCCACCAGGTGCTCTTCGCGTTGGCGTCCCCTCCAACGAGAAACGGTTTTGAACCGTTAACCATACCTATTTGCCTTAACTGGTTTAGATAAGGCTCTATCGGCTTATCCGGCTCAAAATAAAAGGAAGCGAGTGTGATCTCCCAAGCACTGGTTTGGATTCCCACCACGACGATGTTTGCAGTGGTGAGTTTCGGGTATTGTATCACTTTGATATTTTTGTCAAAGATTACAATCGCCGCTTTTACAATCCCATCTCCAGTACCAGTGTCTTGGAAGACCCGCACTCCCCCCTGGCTCTTCATGTCTCTAGAGCTGCCGACGTATGGCTCTTGTAAGAGTGCCACAGCGATCCCTCGTTTCTCTGCCTCCAACAGCAGCTCGTTGGTTGCCAGCTTCATTCGTTGGAGGTTGGCCTGTGCGAATTTAAAGGCGATGTTATCCCCTGGTGCGCCTTTAGCAATATGCGGTGGTTGACCGCGCTATTGCGTCCCATTTACGGCGGACAGGGCAATCGGAACTGAAAGCGTTATGCTCTTTATTGAGCATATTCGCTTTGTCGCAATTCCTACAGACCGCCGTGCCCCCCGCAATCCAGTCTGGACATTCGGTTTTTAGGTGAGGACCACTGCAGTGGCTGCACAAGTCCGCTTTCTCTGTACAATGCTTTCGCCCGTGCCCGTAGGCCAGGCAACGAGTGCACTGCATGAGTGGGGTCTGATCCTCGACCCTAACTCTCTGCAGGTCCACATGGACATATCCTCTTTTAATCACTCGCCGCCATAACTCCGGGGACGTGCTCAGCACTATGTGTCCAGAGTGCGGATTTCTTGTTTTCCTTCTGTACCTCACTTCCATTCTGTCTTCCCCATCGCGGAGGCCACGAAAAACGTCCCGATTCTGATTTCTCAGGGCCTTTTGTACGTCTTCGTCTGTATTTATTGATAAGACATCTCTGAGTATCAGCATCGGGTCTTTGTTTTTCATAGCCTCCACGGTGAGGTTTGAACTATTCCTTTCTAATCTCTCTTTCACTTTATCCCTTTCATCTTCTGTCTCAAAACCCATAACTACCTTTCTGTTTTTCGCCTTTCTTACCCTTTCAACTTTCACCCAGCCATCCTTTGCTTCCACTGCCTTCCTCACCCTTTCCAGAACTTCCTCCCCAGTCTCCGTCTCATCTTTTGAGGTGACTACTACAGAATGTAGCGTGTTCCGTCTTACCGACGTCTCAACCCCACTCCAGGCCGCAGCCACCCTTGCGTATGAGGGTGTCTCGGTCTGCGACTTTTGCTCCTCCAGAGCTATTTTCAGCTCCTCCATGCGCTTATTGTTCTCTTCCAGTAATTTGGAGTGCGCCTCGATCTTGTTTATGAGGAGATCTTCTGCCTTTTTCTTTTCAGTAGCTTCTCCCATATCTTCGCCCCGCGTATTAATACGGGGAGGAGACACAGGTTCAACCACTTCCAAGTGGCAAGGTTTTTGCTGGAAGGCTTCCATCTCCGCTGCCGCCTCTTTGATGATCTTATACATAGATTCAACAGCCAGAGTGATACCTGCCTTTATTTCTGACTTCAGGTTGCGCGATTCCCCTAGTTGGGTTTTTGCTCTCTGAAGCCAGGTCCGGCCTTCGGTCACTCTGTCTGTCGGGGCAATCAGCTTTTGGGAACCAACTGAGGCTTCTATAGAGCTTCGCCGCTTAGTGTCCTTGCCAGTTTGAGTCAGTGTGACCTTTAGCGATGCCTTTGGAAGGGCCGCTGGGATCTGCGCCTGCTTTTTTGGCGACACTGTATATATGGTCGATGCTGCTGCCTTTGGGTCCCTAGTTTTGCTATTTTCCCACTCCCCGATGCTCTTGCGAACACTTGGAGTGGGTGTGGTCGTTTTAGGAGATGGTCCGGCCTTCTCTTTTTCAACTGGGGAGTTGGTGTCTGGGGTAACCCGCTTGCGGGGTGTGTGTGCGAGAAACATAATGTTACGTCTCTAGGTAGATCGTCTTTCGTTAAAATTTCCTACTATTCCACTTATCCCTGTATATGGGGGATGTCAAAATCCAGTTTCCTAGTAATTTGAATATTACGCTACACTATCCCTGTATACGGAGGATAATGAGAGGTCAAAATCGTGATTGCTATCCCTGTACAAGGGGGATGACGTCTATTGTCAGAGGAGTAAACACAATCAGTAAAGTATGCTTCCCTATTTTACAGACTGAAGAAACTAAAATGGAATTAAAATTACACTAACAACTAAAGCTAGTTTATGAGGGTCCCTCTATGTTGGGGACACAAGTTTGGTCAGATTTTGACGTGTCACTAATAATATTTTAATTAATATTTAAAACAAAGCGCAAGATTAAAGAAAAGAGAAGAAATTAATAAATTGTCTCTAGGTAGAGCCGAACTCAACGTCCAGGAAGAGAGCTCTCCCCAAGCCCCTCCGAATGACTCCAAACTCGGCGGGTCTACTACAAAGGGTTTCGGAGATACAGCAGTCTAAAATTTAAGTTAACAACCCAAGATGGCGACCAAATTAAGGTTAACTGCAATTATCTCCGGAACCACTCAATCGAATACCGCCGTTCTTGGGTTCTCTAGACTTGGCTCGACGAGTCCTATCCCCCAGGGTAGGTTTCAGCCTGAAAAAATTTTTCAGCAGGGATTTCAACTAAATAACCCTGAACAGAGAGAGTAGAGCCTGCTAATGTCTCACGAAAAAACCAGGCTTTTCTACGACCCCCGGTTCGGGAGCTGTCCGAGCCTAAAGTTTCGTTTGACAGTTCTAGAACTGTCAAAGTCGACTCTTGAACCAGTGCAACTTTCCTTCCCGTGGCCGCAGAACACCCGTGTTTGGGCTTGTCCGGCTTGGCTCGACCCGCCCCACCACGCAAGGTGGCTTTCAGGATCCTGAAAAATTTCAGCACCAAATCGCCTGAAAATAATTTGGTCGGGTAGTGCTTGATTTCCCAAGCTCGAATCTGCAAACCGCAGCTCTATCCGACAACCAGGACCGGAGCTATGTGCGGTCAAATCTTTCAAAGATGGCCGCCCAACTGTCAGATGCCAACTTTGGGTGGCTATTACTCAGCGACCATTCATCGGAGAGAGATGCGGTTTCGATTTTAGTGGGTCCCCTGACCTCGTCTAACAACCGAAAGCTGTTAATTCAGTCAGCGCTGAAAATTCTCAGGTCCCGAAAACGAATAAAAACCAACTATGTATAATCTTCAAAGTCCCCCTGCAATATCCGCGAAAACCCGGTACTTCTATCTTTTCTGGTTGAGGAGATACGGAGTTTCAAAATTGTTAACCTACAATCAAAAATGGCCGAAAGCAAGCTTTTTTCGCGTAGATCCAAGGCTAGTTGTCCTAGGAAGTCGAGATTTTGGTTATAAGAGATGATTACATCTACTTAAGCCTGTCTATGATGTCAAAATTGATAAAAAATATGTATTTCCCAATAAATTCAATAAAATTCTTTAAAATTCCGTATCTCCGAAACCAAATTACTTAAAAATCTAGAAAATTATGCATTAAATTACTAAAATAGAGCTTTATAATAGGATAAAACTAAATTATTAAAAAACATAAAAATAAAGTGGTTTTTTGAAGACAAACCGGTTTTTTCAATTAAATTTGAAAATCTCGGTAACCAGCTGGAATAAAAATAAAAAATAAATAAATTCAGGTAAGGGACACTAGCGCGCAGCTAGTTCCTGCAAAAAAGAATGGGTAAGCGCTTTGGATCTCGAGATTTTCAAGGTCAGATTTCCAATTTTCTAAATTAAATAACTAGTGAACTATTTGACATAAAATTTTTCTTAAGGTACCAGGGGTCTTGTCCGCTGTCGAGGCAGGAACCTGCGAAGAAACGGTGTTTCTGCTGCGGCTCTTTCTGCTACCTCGTGCACACGTGGTTTTCAGTTTTTCTTAGTTTTCTCCCTGATTCCGGTCCGGAAAATTCCGGAAAAGTCGTGGCTTGTAGGTCTGTCCCGTCCGCATAAAATGGTGTAATAAAAAATGGGGGTCACCACTTTAGTTTCCACGGTGAAGGCGTTTATAGGTTTCAGCACTTAGGAAAACATAACCTATTTGTGGTTTTTCGCTTTTCTCCACTTTCCACTGCAATCCAAATACACCAATTTCACTGTGTGGCGTAGTCCGTCTCTACTCGCGTCGACTGACACTTATTTCACTAAAATCGGACAACTTTTGACCACTTTTTCGAATTTTTTTGTACGGAGCGTTACAAAATCGATGCGTTCTCGAGCGCGGCTGGGCTCAGACTGGTTAGGTTAGGTTAGGTTAGGTTAGGTTAGGTTAGGTTAGGTTAGGTTAGGTTAGATTAGGTTAGGTTAGGTTAGGTTAGGTTAGGTTAGGTTAGGTTAGGTTTTTTTTTTTTTTTTTTTTTTTTTTTTTTTTTTTTTGTTTTAGCTACTTGTCCCCTGACATGGTCAGAGACCTTATCTGGCATTTTTAATATGTAGTACGTAATGAGTTGAATATTATTGAGTATGTATATATAATTCTATAATTTTGGCTTCTAATTGTTGTATATGGTATCGATTATGAGCTATGCTTAACTTTTATATATATATGTCTATATATTATAGAAAGCATAGTTTTTTAATCTTTATTTCTTTTAATTACTTTAATGGCTATTGTCTGGCAGTATTCTAATAAAATTGGTCTTAATTTACTATTGTTCATTATTTCTCTAGTGGTGTTTCTATTTAGTGGTGTCTCTAGTTTTATTTCTAGCTCTCTTCTCTGCGTTTCATGGACAGGACAGTCGTAAATTATGTGCGGCACCGATTCCAGCGCTTCCGGTTTGCAGATACACGATGGGCTCTCCTTACGCTTGAAGCGGTGCAAGTATTCGGAGAACCCACCGTGCCCGGTCATAACTTGAGTCAACACTCCCGCAGGCTTTATCTTCCTAATAATTCTAAAAGCTTCAATGGCGTCCGGAAGGAAAATTTTTGTTACTGAAGCACTTTCACCATCCCTATACCTCCGGTTCCACTCGTCAAGTGACTCCATACGGATTTGCCTCTTGACGAATGAAACCGGGCAGCCGTCGTAATCGGGCTTCTTTTTAAGGTTTAATGCGGCTTCTTTCGCCAGGTGATCTGCACGTTCATTGCCCTCCAGTCCAGCGTGTGCCTTTATCCAGAACAAAGAAATATCTTTGCCCTGGGATAATGCTACGTTGAGGTTCGCCCTTGCCTCCACAGCCAGTACGTGAAGGGAACTCTGGTTTGTAACTGTATCCAATGCGGCCTTTGAGTCACTATAGATGCCGAAAGTTCCCTCTTTGCGCCGCAGTACCTGCCGTGTGGCTACACATATGGCCAGGAGTTCTGCTTGGTAGACAGTACAGTATGATGGCAAGCTAAGTTTGACGAACTTAACCTCGGCATTTCTGTCCCACAGGGACAGCGCTGCTCCGACTTTGCCCGCAATCCTGCTGCCATCGGTAAAAAACCTGATGTCCTGGCTGTTGTGGGTCTCCACAAGTGACTGATCTACCAAGCTCACGAACCCCATGGCCGCATGTTTTGCCGGGTGTGGGGTCTCCGCAAAGGCCACCACCCGCTCCACCCCCCGGCCCGCAAGTGATGACCGGGGTACCCCCCTCTTCACCTCATACAGAGTGGCTGCTTCCTGGATTCGTAAGTCGAGTGGGAGAATCCCAGCCAGCACGAGTGCAGAGTTAAGGGATACGGTGCGGTAAGACCTGCAGAGTTTTTGGGCGAACCCCCGCTGGACTGAATTTAGGGTTTTCTGAACTCCAACCTTTTTTGTCGCTGGTGCCCATGCACTGGCCGCATACATTATAACCGGTTCGACCGCTGCAGTATAGATGCTTCGAATCACCTCTGGGTGCAAACCCCAGCTCACCTTCGCTGCTCTGGACAGCTGTTTATAAATGGCAATGGCCTTCTTGCAGATATTAGCAGCGTGAGTGTTGAAGGTGAGCTTGTTGTCAACGGTAAGCCCCAGTATTTTTATTTCTTCCGACATGCCAATGTCGACCCCGCCCATGTTTAGACGCGGAACATCATACTTCAGTTTTCTTGTCACAACCATTGCACATGTTTTATGTGGTGCAAACTTCAGTTTGTTTCTGATGCCCCACGTCCGTACATGCTCGAGGGCGGCATTAGCCTGTCTTTCGACCTCCAGGGCTGTCTCCCCGTTGAAGATCAGCACCACATCATCGGCGAATGCCTGGCAGTGGTAACCAAGCTCTTCCAATTCTTTCAGGAGAGGGTCCAGTACCAGGTTCCACAGGATCGGACCGCCAATCGACCCCTGTACACACCCTTTATTTGTGTTCCTACCGCACTCCGCTCCAGCGTACCTGACCCGGACACTTCTGTCTTTCAGGTAGCTGTCTAACATCCGTCTTATGTTCACCGGGCACTTTTCCTCAGCCAGTCTGACCTTGATAGCCGGCCACCACGCGCTATCAAAGGCTCCCTCTATGTCAAGTGACACAACAGTGATAAGCTTTTTTTGCTTCAGCTTTACCTTGATATGTTGTATCATGCTGTAGAGGGAGTCCTCAGTGCTCCTCTGGGGCATAAAGCCAAACTGACGAGTACTCAACCGCGGTATCAGATGCCACTTAAGACGAGCTACTATCATTTTCTCCAGGATTTTGCCCAGGACTGGCAGGAGGCCGATCGGCCTGTAAGACTTCGGGGCTGTGTAGGAGTCTTTTCCAGGTTTACGGAGTATCACTACTGTTGCCACCTTCCAAGCCTGCGGGAAGTGACCCTGCTCAAGGCACTTGTTGGCTAGCGCGAGGAACACCCCCGGGTCCCGGGATATGGCTTGGGCACATATATCGGCGGTGAGACCATCCGACCCGGGTGCCTTCTTCGGGTTAAAACTTTCCACCGCGGATCTCAGCTCCAGAGGCGTAAACGGCGGGTCATGTTGTTCATCATGTGCCCACTCGTTTACACGACTGGCCGCTTCTCGTTTCCGACGGTGGTCATCGTTTTCTCCCTCTTCCAGGTCTTCCGGGTAGAAGGTCTCAGCCAGCAGCGACGCTGAGTCTTGGGGATTGAGTGACACTCCATCTTTAACCAATGGCAGGTCTTCATGCCTTTTGGCAGTCCGTCCAATGACTCTGTATATGCCCTCCCAGACACCCTCTTTATCCTGTTTTTGACAAAATCCCTTCCAACTGTCAATTTGCGCCTTTTTGGCTTTGGACTCATACGCTTCTTTGGCTTGCAGGTACTCTTCGACTACCAGTTGTCTCCGGGCCGGTGCCGCACATCGGATTCGACGTCTTCTGGTGTTGACTAACCTTTTTGCATCAGCGAGCTCAGCGGACCACCACGGCAAGGTAAGTGTGTTACTTGTTTTTATTTTTGGTATCGTTTCTTTGCAAGATTTTACTATTGTATCTATGTATTTGTTTATACTTACTTCTAAATCTATTGTATTATTTATTTTTTCGATTTCATATACTTTTAAATTGTTGTCCGCTTTTAATTGTGCTAATTTCTCATGAAATTGGCTCCAATTTGCTTTTTTTGTATTGTATATCCTTGTAGTTCTACTAATGTTTGTTCCTTTTGCTTTTTGTAGTTTAATTTTGAATACGATACCGTTGTGGTCCGAGCTCGTGATGCCTTCGTCAACCCTCCAATCATCCACCAGTTCCAGCATATCAGTGGAACAGGCCGTTACATCAACGAAGCTGGTATACGACCTGCCCCCCCTGACGGTGTCGAAGGTTGGTGTGTTGCCAACGTTTAGTACCTGCAAACCAAGTTCTTCCAGAGTGCCAGACAGCTCCTCGCCCCTACCATCAATGACCGCGCTGCCCCACCAGTTACTTTTTGCATTTGCGTCCCCGCCCATAACAATTCTCGTTGGACCCATTTCCTCGCAAATCCGCCTGAGGTGCTCCAGGTATGGCTCTATGAGTTGGTCCGGTTCAAAGTAGAAGGAGACTACTGCGATTTCCCAGGCGCTGGTTCGGATCTTCACCACCACGATGTTGTTGGTGGTAAGTTCTGGACACTGTGTAACGTCGAGTTCGAGGTCAAAGACGACGATTGCCGCCTTCACAGTTCCACTTCCTTGTTCCGCGCACTGGTAGATTCTCGCTCCATGGTAGTCACGCATCCTACCGATACCACCCACATAGGGCTCCTGGAGCAATGCAAATGCAACCCTCCGCTCACTAGCCACTATTAAAAGCTCTTGGGTTGCTAGATTTTTCCTCTGTAGATTCGCTTGGATTACCCGGTATTTTGAGAGAACGTTAGGATCGGTTCGGACGCAATTGACTGGTTGACTGCTTCCGGATATGGCTGGTTCCACCTTAGCAGTACGCCACTGACAGGCGTGCCAATGCATCCCACTTTACTCGGATGGGGCATTTGCCGTCGAAAGCGTTGTGGTCTGTTCGAGCCATCTTAGCCAACAGGCAGTTTCGGCACGTTGGTGGGTCCGCCGCCATACGCGAAGGGCAGTCCGCACGCAGGTGAGAGTCACCGCAGTGAGTGCAGAGGTCAGCGAGTTCCGCACATAGCCTACGGCTATGGCCGTAGTGCAAACAACGCGTGCACTGCACCAGTGGTGACTGGTCCAGTACACGCACTCTCTGCAGGTCAATGTGTACTCGACCTGCCGTTGTCAATCTCTGCCAGAGCGTGGGGGACACCTGCAAGATGATGTGGCACATGTGCGCGTTTCTCGTTCTACGACGGTATTTGACTTCCATTCTCACTTCGTCCACAGGAATGTCCCCGATAAGGTGGCCATTCTGACGCTTTAAGGCATCGATTACCTCCCCATCCGAGTGGCAGGAGAGAACGTCCATAATTATGACAAGAGGGTCTTTGTTCTTCACCTCTTCCACCACAAGGCTTCCTGCCTTCTCAATTCTGTCCCTCACCTCGGTCATTTCTTCACGGGTCTTGAACCCGACCACAACCTTTTGGTCCCTAATTTTCCGCAGCCGCTCGACCCTTGTGCCCGCATTTCTGGCGTCGACCACCGTCCTCAGCTTCTCGACAACCTCTTCACCGGTATCTTTATCATTTACAGATGATACAACTACAGAGTGAAGAGACTGCCGGATTTGCAATTTCGAACTGGCGGCGATCTCGGCAAAGGTCGGTCCCTGGCCTGCCACGTAGTAAGGAGCCTGTCTCAGTTGCTCCGACAGTGCCCGCGTCTGCTGCTGGCACTCCTCTAGCGCCACGTTGTGCTGTTTGAGGTTCTCCATAAGCTGTTTTACGAGCTCTGTCGGTACATCTGAGGTCAGTGTCGGGTCCTTCAAGTAGTCTTTTTCCGTTTCTTTTTCGGTAGTGCAACCTCTCTCTGACTCTAACTCCTTCACCAGTTGGTAGAGTCTCTCTACCGCTTTCGTAATCTCGTCTTTTATTTCTTTTTTCAAGTTTCGAGAGCTCAACAACTGGATTTTGGCCTTAGAAAGGCAGGCCTTTGCTTCGGTGGTTCTGTTTCGATATTTTGCAGGTTGCGAATTTAGAGGCGAAGTTTTCTCTGTTTCGTCTGGTAATTTCGACATGTCCAAAACTGCCTCCCGCGGAAGTGCTACTTTGGATTTAAGTTTGGGCGGGGTGGTCAAGGGGGCTTTTTTCGGAGGGGTTGGTGTTTTGAGGAGCTGAGTAGTCTTTGAACTATCAGCCTCCCACTCCTCAACGCTGCGTCTCACCGATGGGCCTGGCTGCTTGTGCCTTGGATTTCCCGCTTCTGGACTCACTTCTCCGATCTTTGATTTTTTTAAAACAGGAGTTCTTATTCCAAACATGTTGGTAAGGATGAAGCTCTAAAAGAATTTCAGAGAAGACTGTCAAAGGACTCAACGAGTTAAATTCCTGTAAGGGGGGAACAGAAATTAGTAAAAGTACTGAGGAGACAGATAAGTAAAACTGATCCCTGTAAAGAGGGGATCAGTAGTCAGTAAACTAGCTAAGCGTCAAACAAGATTTTTCCTCGGTAGAGGTGTCAGCGCCTAATGGTTAGGTTAGGTTAGGTTAGGTTAGGTTAGGTTAGGTTAGGTTAGGTTAGGTTAGGTTAGGTTAGGTTAGGTTAGGTTAGGTTAGGTTTTTTTTTTTTTTTTTTTTTTTTTTTTTATACCTGTCCGGGCGCCAAGGCCCGGCCCGCGAGCTAGCCTACATGGTTGTCCCCGGATATTTTTCCAGGATTATAGTACAGGAGGGGGTATATTTCATATCGTGTTTTTTATTTATTTCCTAAAATGGCTTTTTCGCCTTTTGTAGATCTTTATTTATACAGTTCTTAGTAATTCTTATCTTTTACTACATTCACATTATTTATACCTTTTCTTATATCTAATTCAGTAAATCGACTTATTACATTTACTATTTTTCTTACAGCTATTTATTGCCTTAATAACTATTTGTTTCATTCTTAAGACTACCTAATATCGTTTTTACATTTTTCTACATTTTTTATTACTATTTCTTATAACTATTACATTATTTACTTATTATTTATTTAATTAATCTTAATTTTACTTAATTACTGCACTTATTTTCTATTATTCTATTCTTATCTACAGGTTACAGTTTTGCTAATGTTTATATAAGTTATTATATAATTTAACAAATATTATATATCTATTTGTTTCTTTTGTTTACTATGTGGCATATTTTTATGCAGTATTCTTTAAAGTCATTAGCGGAATGTTTATTGGTAAGAAGTGCACAAAGATTATCTTTACAAACTTTCATTCCTACTTTTTGTTCTAGGTCAAATCTATCCAGCGCGTGTGCAGGACAATCTACGAGCAAATGCGTGACGTCTTCGATTGCATTAGGTTCACAGACGCATGATGGACTCTCCTTGCACCTGAAACGGTTCAGGTACTGAGAGAATCCACCATGCCCCGTGAGCATCTGGGTGAGCTTTCCCTCCGGCTTGGCCTTGCGGACAAACCGGTATGCGTTAATAGCGTCAGGAAGGAACATTTTAGTGACCGACGCAGTGTCCCCGGCACTGTATCGACTATTCCACAGCTTAAGAGACTCTTGCCGTATTAGCCGTTTTAAAAATGAGATTGGACACCGGTCGTAGTCAGGTTTCCTTTTTGATGCCAATGCTGCATGTTTGGCCAGATCGTCCGCGCGCTCGTTCCCGGGCAGTCCTGCATGAGCCTTGACCCAGAACAAGGATACATCTTTGCCCTGAACCAAGGCTCTCCGTAGGTTCTCCCTCGTCTCCACGGCCAGAGGGTGGAGAGACCAATGGTTTGCGACCGTCTCCAGTGCGGCTCTCGAGTCGCTATAGACACCATAGGTCACCTCCCTCCTTTTGAGGATGACGCTTGTGGCTTTACATATGGCTAGGAGTTCCGCCTGGTAGACTGTGCAGTATGCGGACAGACTAAGTTTGAGGTTCTGGATTTCGGCCTCGCTATTCCATAAGGATAGCGCGGCCCCAACCTTCCCCTCAATTTTACTGCCGTCGGTGAATATTCGCACCTGCTGCACATTGTACCTGTCCACAAGGTTTTGGTCTACCAGTTGTATAATTTCCATTGCCATATGTTCCGCCGGGTGAGGAGCTTCTGCAAACCTCACCGGACGCTCTGTCTCCCGATCTCCTAGTTCGGGCGGGGGCGACCCTCTTTTCGCCTCGTACAATGCGGCTGCTTCTTGTATCCTGAGGTCAAGAGGTAGTATCCCCGCCAAAACCAGTGCCGAGTGTAGAGAGACCGTCCGGTACGATCTGCAGAGCTTCTGAGCGAAGCCCCTCTGCACCGTGTCGAGCAACTTGCGCACCCCGACCCTCCTTGATGCCGGTGCCCACACCGCAGAAGCATACATAATTATCGGCTCTATGGTGGCCGTATAAATGGAGCGAATGACGTCCGCGTGCAGCCCCCAATCAACCTTTGCAGCTTTGGAAAGCTGCTTGTAAATGTCAAGAGCCTTTCGGCATTGTAGCGCGACATGCGTATTAAAAGTAAGTCGGTCATCGATAGTTAGTCCTAGGATTTTGACCTCTCGTGACATGCCAACGCTGACTCCTCCCATGTTCAGCAGTGGGGTGTCGTACTTAAGTTTCTTGGTCAGAACCATTGCGCAAGTTTTGTGCGGCGCAAACTTCAACTTATTTCTGACTCCCCATTGCCGAACGTAGGCAAGCGCTGCGTTAGCCTGTCTCGAGATGTCAAGTCCAGTGTCTCCGTCAAAGACCATACACACGTCGTCAGCGAAAGCCTGCACGTACACACCCATCCGCTCCAGTTCCCGAAGTAGAGTGTCCAACAGAAGGTTCCATAGGATGGGACCACCGATTGACCCCTGCACGCAACCCTTGTTGGTGCTCCTAGTGCATTCTTCCCCAGCGAATCTTACACTGACTTTTCTGCAAGCCAGATAGCTATCCAGTAGCCTCCTGATATTTACCGGACACTTTTCCTCAGCCAGACGGATTCTAATGGCCGGCCACCATGCGCTGTCGAAGGCCCCCTCTATATCCAATGACACTAGAGTTACCAGCTTTTTACGCTCAATCAAACCCTTGATTCGGTGTATTAGCGTATAGAGGGCGTCCTCGGTGCTCTTCTGGGGCATGAATCCAAACTGGCGAGTACTAATCTTCGGTATGATGTGCCATTTAATCCTTGCTACTGTCATCTTCTCCAGGACCTTCCCCAAAACCGGCAATAGACCAATAGGTCTGTAAGCTTTGGGGTTCGTATAATCATCCTTGCCCGGTTTTCTCAGGACTACCACGGTTGCCTGCTTCCAGATGTCCGGAAAGTGTGCTAATTCTAGACACTTGTTGTAAAGGGCAAGGGATTCGTCCAGGTCCTGGTAGATAGCTCTGCTGCAGATATCTGCTGTGAAGCCATCCGCTCCCGGGGCCTTCTTTGGGTTGAAACTTCCCGCCGCGGTCTTTAGCTCCAGCAGTGTAAACGGTGGATCATGATTCTCATCATGTTTCCACTCATTTACCCGCTCTGCCGCATCTCTGGCACGGCGATGATCTTCGTTGTCAGTTTCCTCCAGGTCTTGTGGGTAGAATGTCTCCGCTAGTAAGTTCGCTGACTCTTTTGGGTTCAGGAATGCACCTTCTTTGGTTAAGGTCAAGTCTTCTTGTCTCCTGGTGGTCCTACGGATGACGCGGTAAATACCGTCCCATACTCCTTCCCTGTCCTGTCTTCTACAGAACTCCATCCAGCTTTCTATTTGGGCTTTCTTGGCTTGGCACTCATATTCTTCTTTCTTTTGCAGGTACTCAGTTACCACTATTTCTTTGCGGTACGGTGCCGCGTTCCTTATCTTTCGCCTGAAGGTAGTGGCAACTTTCTTCAGCCTGGCGAGCTCATCATTCCACCATGGGACCTTGAGTACCTCGGTACTCTTTTTTATAGGCATGCTGCTGTTACATGCCTCTGTAATAGCATTATTGAATTTAATTATCATGTTTTCTAACTCTAGGTTTGAATTGATGCAGTTAATTTTGTCGAGGCTAATATTATTTATTAATTTTTGTTCTGAAAGTGTTAGGTTGAAAAGGTCCCAGTTTGCCTTTTTGGTATTGAATAGTCTAGTGCTTCTTTGCACCCTAAGACCTCTACTCTTGCGGAGATTTATGTCAAGTAGGATGGCATTGTGGTCCGAGCTCGTCATTTCCTGGTCTACCCTCCAGTTGTCTACTAAATGTAGTAGATTTTCAGAGCAGGCTGTAATATCTACAAAACTGGTGTACGCCTTATTACCCCTGACGGTGTCAAAAGTAGGCGTATCACCTCTGTTGAGTACCTGCAATCCAGACTCTTCCAGGGTACCGGACATCTCAACTCCCCTGTGGTCTTCTATGGTGCTTCCCCACCAGGTACTCTTGGCGTTGCAATCGCCCCCTATTAGCAGTCCTCTTGAGCCCAGGTCCTCTCTGATCTTTCTGATCTGATCCAGGTATGGCCCTATGGGTTGGTCTGGTTCGAAGTAGAAGGACACCGCCGCGATTTCCCAAGCGGAAGTTCGGATCCTCAGCACAACAATATTGTTGGTCGTGAGTTTCGGGCACTGGATGACGTCAAGATCGTCGTCGAAGACAACGATAGCCGCCTTCACAGTCCCATCTCCTACTGCTGCACACTGGAAGACTCTCGCCCCACGGTAGTCCTTCATCCTTCTAACCCCCCCCACATACGGCTCCTGGATCAAGGCGAATGCGAGTTTTCGCTTGCTGGCCTCAATCATGAGTTCCGTGGTTGCCAGCTCTTTCCTCTGGAGGTTCGCCTGGGCTACTGCATATCTTCTGGTGGGGCTACCTACCCCGGAGCGACTTGTGACAACCTTAGCAGTACGCTACCTTAGCCCTAGCCAGTGCCTCCCACCTTCTACGCACCGGGCATTCGGAGCTAAACGCATTGTGCTCAGCGTTCTCTGCTTTAGCGTCCATGCAGTTGCAGCAAGTTGGTGGTGCTGCCGCCAGGTAATCCGCGCATTCCGCTCTCAAGTGTGGTCCGCCACAATGGCTACACTTAGGGAGAGTGTCCTTGCAGAATCGTCTGCCATGTCCATAGGAGAGGCACATAGAACATTGCACTAACGGCGATTGGTCTGCGACCCGAACCTTCTGCATATCTATGTGCACTGCTCCTCTGTCCATCATTCGATTATAAATTTGAGGGGACACTCTCAGCGCGATGTGACTTGTGAGCGGGTTCCTGGCGCGACGCCTGAACTTTACGTCGACTCGGTCATCCCCCTTGTCGAGACCACCAAAGACATCCTTGTTCTGGTTCCTCAATGCGGTAAGGATGTCATCATTGCTATTAAAGGATAGCACGTCTTTGAGGACCAGCATCGGGTCCTGGTTTTTAACGTCCTCGACAATAAGGCGGCCGTCTGCACTCTGCAGTCGCTCCTTAAGCTTTTTCCTTTCCTCTTCCGTTCTACATCCTATTATGACCTTCTTATCTTTTACCTTTCTTACCCTCTCTACTGTTACCCAACCATCTTTAGCATTCACTGCCTTTCTTATTTCGCTCAATACCTGATCACCAGTGTAAGTATCGTCTTTTGACGCTATAGTGACGGAGTGTAGCGCGCTTCTTTCTGGTGTATGCCTTTTGGGCTGCGCTGCTGCCACACTCGCGTAGGAACAGGCTTGAGAGGCTACCTGTGATGCGATGGTTTCTCTCAGGGATACTATTTCCAATTGTGTTTTGTCAATTTTTTCCCCTTGTATTTTCAACATTTTAATTAATTCTTCCCCATCCCTTCCCATTGTCTTTCCCTGATTTCCCATATCCCTCTCTTGGGACCCTTTATCCTCCCTATCATTATGGCTAATTTTTATTTTGTTTACAGGTCCGGTTTCAGCTGTCATATCTTTTATAAGCTGGTACATCGCCTCTACCGCCTGAGTGATGCCAGCTTTGATGTCTGACCTCAGATTGCGAGACTCGCCAAGATGCGTCTTCGCTCTCTGAAGCCAGAGTCTACCTTCTTTCACTCTGTCGGCAGAAACCACCAACTTCGGCGACCCACTCGCAGTCTCTACAGAGCTTCGTCGTTTAGCGATGGTTTCAGAGGGCCGCGTGGCCTTCTGGATCTGCTTTGGGGGAGCCACTGGGATCTGCGTCAGTTTTCCAGGTGAAACAAGAAATGTGGCAGAGGCGGCGGTCTTTGATCCGTCTCCCCTGCCACTCTCCCATTCCCCAATGCTCTTGCGTACGCTGGGAGCCTGTGTCAACTTACCGGGGGAGGGTCCTGCCCTCTCCGCTTCAGTCCGTGGGTTGGCAGAGCTAGTCTCTGTCACCTTGGTAGTCATTTTGCGGGGTGTGTGTTCGAGAGGCATGTTCAGGGGGGCTCAGTCGGTCGGTAACGTCAATCAGTAATACTTAGTCCTAAGAACACCGATTGGTGCTTTGACTATCCCTGTAAAGGGGGGATAGTGAAGAAGTCAGTACGGATGTGGAATTATTACTATCCCTGTAAAAGGGGGATAGCAAGAAAGTCAGTCTAGGCACGTCAGAATTTGTTTTAATATCCCTGTAAAAGGGGGATAGTGTCTTTTGTCAAAAAGGGGGTGCACACAACGTACTTATGAGCATGAATGTGAAATAAAAGAACAACAATAAAAGAAAAACACGAAAAAATTTTTGACTCTATGTAGAGTCGGTCTCTACGGTTCAAGAGATAGCTCTTCCCAAGCCCTTCCAAATAAACCCAAACAACACGGCTCTAGCCCAAAGGGTTCCGGAGATACAGGAGTTTAAAATTTTGGTTTCCAATCCAAGATGGCGCTCAAAAATGGTTAAAAGTGGTTTTCTCCTGAACCCCTTGTCCGATTTCCACCGTGCTTGGGCTCTCCCGGCTGCGCTCGAGGAGCTTTATCCCTCGGGATAAGATTCGGGAAGAAATAATTTACCGTGCTGTATTCCCTAAATTACACGTTAGTCGAACAGAACGGAGCCAGCCAATGCCCCCAGAAAAAACCCGAGTCCTCCACGACCCACGGTTCGGGAGTTATCCAAGTCTAAAATTTAATCTGACAGTTTGAGAACTGTCAAATCCAGACTTCAACCCGGTATAACTCCACCACCCGCGGCCGCAGAACACTCGTGCCTGGGCTCATTCAGCTTGGCTCAAGTAGCCCCGTCCCGTCTTGTGGTTTTCAGGATCCTGAAAATTTTCAGCTTCAAAACACCTGAAACCTAGTGGATCGGACAGAGGTCGTCCCCACAAATACTCCCGCGAAAACGGCAACCCTCTACGACCCCAGAGTCCGGAGCTATGAAGCGGCGAAGAATTTCAAAATGGCCGCCCAGCTGTCAAAGGCCAAACTCAAGTGGCTGTAACTCCGCGACCGTTTGTCGGAGAGAGTTGCGGTCTCGAAAGCAGTACCTGCCCAGACGCCCCCTATCCGCCAAGACCGGTTTCAGGACTAAAAATTTTCAGGCCTGAAAAACGCCTGAAAATGTAAGAGCTATCTCCGCACGTGTGTTTCACTAAACAATGCGAAAATCTGAGTTTTCTACGACCAATAGCTTCGGAGATATTTATATTTTTACGCTACAACCTATAAAAACCAAAATGGCCGAAAGTTCAATTTTGTTCAATTTCAAAGCTATTGGACGCGACTTTGGACTCAATCCTAAAGTAAAACACGTTTAAAATACAATTTTGCACTCAAATTATAATAATTTCTATATATTAATAAGATATTGAAGAAATTAACAAAAAATTCAATATCTTCTAAGTCACTAAATATAAAAATTTGGAAAAAATTAAATAAAATGTGTTAATTACTAATCTACGAAGCTAAATACAAAAAATTTAATTTTGCGAAAATTTATAATAGAAAATTTTAGAAAAACCAGAAAAAATTTAAAATTTAGTTTTTTCCAACAAAAAAGGTCCAAAAAAAATCTTAGCTTAATTTAGATGTCTTCGTCAGGTGAGCGCGCAGCAAAATCCACCAGAAAAAAGAAGGGTCCTGCCTGAAGAATTTTCAGTACAGGAGCTTAAAGTTCCGATACACTAAACTGAATATCTTCGGTTCCGTAAGAGGTAAAATTCAGTTCTTGACTTCTTCGTAATGTCCTTGTAGATCTTCTTGAGCTGTCAAAAAACCAGCCTCCTCTGACGCTGGGATCGACAACCTCGTGGTCAGAAATATAGGTTATGTTTTTATTGTTTTCCACTTTTCTCCGTGATGCGTTGGTGGATTTCCAGCCAGGTAGGTTCAAACGATGTCACAGGGTAGCCCCCAGGTTTGGATGTCGGAAAACAAGTAGGTCGTCGATGTACTTGTAGACTTATGAGGCTTTAAAGATTCTCAACAACATAAATTTGTTGGTTTTTCCGTTATAAGTTTTCACACACTGTTTTCCGTCACTGAACTTTTGGTCGCACGCATGCACGGCACAAAACCACAACTTTTGGTATATTGCACGATATCGTAGCGCGAAAAAATACCACTAAAAAGATTTTTTAAGTACGGAGCCTCGCAAAAACGTGGTGTTTTCGAGCGCGGTTGGACTCAGACGGTTAGGTTAGGTTAGGTTAGGTTAGGTTAGGTTAGGTTAGGTTAGGTTAGGTTAGGTTAGGTTAGGTTAGGTTAGGTTAGGTTAGGTTAGGTTAGGTTAGGTTAGGTTAGGTTTTTTTTTTTTTTTTTTTTTTTTTATACGTTCTCTACCGCAGACATGGTAGTCCGCGCTGTTGTTTGAATGTTGTTTTATTGTTTGAGTACAATATTTTTACTTGCTGTTGTGGTGCTCCTGTGTCGGACACACATTTTGCTTACTTCTAATTTTTACTTAATCTATCATTTTTTTTGTAATTGCTTAGTTTACTCCTTTAAACACTTCTATATAAAATACAAAAATATTTAAAGTGCAGACCGTACAAATTGTTTTTTTTTTTTTTTATTATTATTATTATTCAAATTATTCAAACTATGATAAAAGTAATCTTAAGCTTATGAAGTGAGTCCATCTATATATATATATTTTTTTTTTTTTTTTTTTTTCTTTTTTTATTTTTTTTTTTGTTTTTTTTTTTTAGGTTTTATTTTAAGTGGGTTTTTTTTTTTTTTTTTTTTTTTTTTTTTTTTTCTCTACACAGGCATTACAATTTTATCTATCTATGTGGCTTCTTATGCTATTTAAGTTAAATAAGTTATAGCTAGAACCTCATGGCAGCGCGAGCCGACCGGTTCCGATCGATGGCATCCGTTCACCGACATGACGAACACATCTGCGTCGTTTAGCTCAACCATATCTAAGGGAACTTTACGACCAGACGCGCAGCGCCGCCATCGGCGGGACCTCTACGTGAGTTTGTCAGACTCGCGCTGCCATGAAGTTTTACATTTTATTAATGTTTGCAGGGTTTACAGGCACAGTTATGGTGTAGGTGTGGATAGGAAGGTAGGAATCTGAATAGGAGTTGGAATGGGATCTTGTTGATGGTTTTTATTGGGGTCTTCTGATCAGGGATTTCGCCAGCCCAAGCAGAGCATCTACAACGGCTGAGTCTCGATGCTGCATGGCCGTCTTTAAGTTGTAATCGACGACCGTTTTAGTCGACGCATCCATTGCTCTCTTCGCAAGGCGGCCCGTTGCGTCATCGGTGTCGTCGGAGTAATAGACACAGCTGATAGTATGTCTCGACACCGCCACCACTGCGTGGGAGATGCTGTCGTGGACTTGGAGCCTCCTCGATTTTGTATTTATGATGATAACGCTGTCGTAGGTCAGCCCCTGAGCTTCGTGTATGGTTAACGTGCGCGACCCTTCACCGGACCCGTATCCCTGGCTGATAAGAGAAGTTTTCTCATCTTGCGTGTGAACCAGGAATAGGGTATTTCGGGCAGTGCCCGAAATTTGCGCTCCTGTGTAACCCTTCACTTGCAGGGAGTGAACCCGCGACAGCGACGACTTGGAGGAATATATACCGGAGTATATCTCACTCAGTGTGAACGCCACATCCATTGGGTTGCGATGTGTGCAAAGTAGCTCCTGGGTGATGCCAGCCACCAGGTTTGGACGGGTATACCTTAATTCGAATAGGTTCTCTCTATCCAAAAATGGGAGCTGGTTTATATCTCCGATGAGGACAAGCTCACTTGCTCCAGACAACTTTACTGCCATAACTATGGCCCCAAAGTGGTTCATAAGAGCCTCATCTACCGTAAGACGGTTGCATTTCTGGTGGTTCTTGAACCCGTTGACTAAGATTGAAGCCATAGTGCGCACCTTTGACTTTACTCGGTCTCCTAAACGGTGCGCAAGCTTTTCTCTTAGATCTCTGGCAGCTTCAGCCGTCGTGGTGACTACAACGTCCTCCTCCTCGTCGAAGTGCTTTACCACCCAGGTAGTTTTACCACAACCCGGCACTCCATTTACCCACCTGATATTGGGTATCGCCCAACATTCCTGCGATGCTGACGTGTCTGAAGTTCCCGCAATGGACCGTGCCATTTCGAGAATCTTATCGTCAAGCATAACTTTGGTACATTTGGCGGTAACCACTATCGGGTCGTCTTCCGGTGTTTTAAATTTTATTTTGCCTGAGCGCTCCGTTTCCTCCACGTCCAAGGCAACAAAACCGCACTTCGCGCTGTAGGCTGCCATGTACGACCCCATCATTTCCCCTTTGATAACTTGAGAATTGGTGTTGTCGTACACCGCTGCCTCTGCCTCCTCGAGCAGTACCTTCAGTAGGCCCTCTGTTTCTCTTTGGAAGGTCAGATGGATCTTCTTGCATGTCATGAGATTGACGTCTCTAGTCGCTCTCACAACTGCAACGTACTCGAGGAAGGCACTCTTAACGTGGTCTATAGTGCCTGAGTTTACTGCGAGGGTCGGCGGGCTGACATGCCCTTTGTCGGCTCTTGTTGGTGTAGGCTTCTGTGGTGTTGGTTCTTTTTCTTTTCTTCTGAAGAACCGTTCTACTGCGGTTTCCTGCTTTTGTGATGGTGATTCGCGGCTCGTGCTTGGGAGCAGTGCACTGAGAAAAGTGCCGATGGCTTTCAGGCGACTTCTCTTTTTGGCCCGATCCTCCGGGCTAGTTGTTTTTGTCTGCTCCTTTGCAGCTTTCTCGGCGGCCACCTTCTGCTGAACCCTTTCTGATCCGCTTTGGATGGTCGGGCTTGTTACTGGGATAGTCGAGGTGGCTGTTGTGTGTCTCGGGGCTTTAAGGAAACTCAGAGTTTCCCCTCTGTCCTCATAGACGACTAACTCGTGATGTTCTGATGCTTTTAAACATCCGTAGCGGTCTGCGACGTTTCCTCTCTCCCCTCCGACCATCATCGCATCAACACTTATGGTACGGGCCGTGACTGCCGCGCATTCCCCTGCCTCTCTGATCTTTTGAAGCAGCGCGCTTGCCTGAGCGAATGGAGTCTCCTCTCTCCACTCTAATAGTGCGATCGTCTTTTTTTTCGATCGCAAAAGACGGCATTGGTGCGTGGCCACTTCTACTTGAGGCAGTGAAGCATATTTGCTGCCTGTTATGGTTGCTTTGGAGGTGCTTCCATTGATCAAGGCGGCAAGACCTGGTGATATGGGAATACGGGCTTTAGGTCGGCTTGAGCCTATGCAGAAACTAATGCCCAACTTTTCCTCTTCCCTGTTCATGAACAGGGCGACGCCTCGCAGTCCGATGCCTGGCAATCCGCCTCCCCCACATGCCAGAAATTGTGCTATGGTCATGGTGCTGAGTGCTGTGTGTGGCATGTTTTGCATCGTTGCTGTTTGTGTGGTGGTTGCAGTAACTATTTGTGTAGTGGTTGCAGCTGTTGTTTGCGTGGAAGTGACTGTTCGAGCAGATGGTGGTCGGTTTCGACTTCGTAAGGTAGCGTCCGTTTTGTTTGCCCCTGCCGCGACGGTGGCGACTTTGCTCGCGAATGCCAAGAATAATGTTCTAGTGGTCGGTCTTCCCATAATGGTGTGGACCGTGGACTGGCTTAGCTGGATTTGGATCTTTACTTCCAGCTCCATTCTGTCGTGACTGAACCTCGGACATTCGAAAAGCAGATGCCACACTGTTTCCTCGCAGCTGGGGTCACAGACGCACGAGGGACTATCTTTGAGATGAAAGCGATAGAGATACGCTGAGAACCCTCCATGTCCTGTTAGGATTTGTACATGAACCGGTAAGAGAACTACGTCTCTGAGTGTCCTTTTCGCCGCAAGGACGTCTGGGAAAAACTCTTTTGTGACCGCTCCTGTACATGAGGATTCGTATCGCGCTTGCCACTTCTTTATAGTTCCTTCCCGTATCTTCTTTCTTACGAACGACACGGGTACCTTGTTGTAGTCTGGAGATTCTTTAGTTAATGCTGCTTCCTTAGCCAACTCGTCCGCTCTTTCATTTCCGGCGGTTCCCACGTGGGCCTTAAGCCAAAAGAATCTCACATCTCTGCCCTCCTCTCTGATCTCACGGATGTGTCTTTTGATTTGGAGCGCCAAGTGGTGAGTGACAGACGGGCTCCGCAGCAAATCAAGCGATGATCTTGAGTCACTTAAGATGCATACAGAGGCCGCCGTAGATTCTCTTGCCATCTTGACAGCTCGGAAGAGAGCGTACATTTCTGATTGGAATACCGTGTTGTAAGACTCTAGGCCAAAAGTTCTAAAATTAAACTCTTTTCCGTTTTCCCACCAAGTTAAGGCAGCTCCAACTTTTCCCTCTATCTTGCTGCCATCGGTATATATTTGGGGACCAATAACTTGATGGGTTTCCAGAGTTTCAGGAGTCCAATCCTCCAGACGTACGTACTCTGTTGTTGTGAGTAGCGCTGGGTGGGGGCATTGGGTGTGACTCACTTTGCACTCCAGCTCACGACCTGGCGGTATGAATTCTCGGGAATGTCCCTTTCTGACCTTGAAGAGAGTTGCGGCCTCGATTACCCGTAGATCTAGGGGGAGTTGGCCTGACAGGATAAGTGCCGATGTGAGGGACACCGTGCGGTATGCTTTGCAGATCTTCTGCGCAAAGCCTCTCTGCAGTGAATTGAGCTGATTTCTTGTCATCAGTTTCTCAGCTGCGGGAGCCCATGCACTCGCCGCATACATCACGATGGGCTCTATCACCGACACGTATATTGTCCTTATGATCTCTCTGTTGAGACCCCAAGTCACCTTTGCCGCGCATGCCAGCTGTTTATAGATGTCTACAGCCTTTTTACAGGTCGCAGACACGTGCGCGTTGAAGGTTAGCTTAGAGTCTATCGTAAGGCCTAGTATCTTCACCTCTTGGACTAGGTTCAACGGCGTGCCCGACATATGCAGTAACGGAACATCGTATTTAAGCTTTTTCGTTAACACCATCGCATTGGTTTTATGCGCGGCGAAACGTAGCTTGTTTTTGACGCCCCATTCCGATACTATGCGTAACGTGTCGTTGGCCGATTGCTGCAGAGGACCGGTTGTGAAGTCTGAGAAAACAAGGACAACGTCGTCCGCGAAGGCTTGACAATATACCCCCACACCAGCCATCTCGTGAAGGAGCGGGTCCAGGACTAGGTTCCAAAACGGCGGGCCAGTAATGGATCCCTGGACGCATCCCTTCGTGGTACCCTTCTCGCTAATCGCTCTGGCATAGTTGACCCTGACATTGCGATCCTCCAAGTATGAGGTAACGAGAGCGTAGAGATTTTCGGGGCAGTTCCTATCCACCATCTGTTTTTTAAGGGCTGGCCACCACGCATTGTCAAAGGCCCCCTCTATGTCCAATGATATCAAAAGCACGATCTTTTTGGCTTTGATTTCAGTTCTTAGGTGTTCCACTAGAGCATAGAGGGCGTCCTCGGTCCCGCGCTGCGGCATGAAACCGTACTGGTTTGTGTTTAGTGTTGGGAGGAGGTGCCACTGGAGTCTACCTGCTAGGAGTTTCTCAACGATTTTCCCTAGGACCGAGAGTAAACCTATTGGCCTGTATGACTTTGGGTTGGTGTAGTCATCTTTTCCAGGTTTGCGTAATATGCACACGTGGGCGACCTTCCACTGTTTCGGGAAGTATGACAGCGTCAGACATCGGTTGGCTATCGCTAGAAACACCTCCCTGTCACAGTTTATTGCCGCTGTGCATATGTCCGCTGTTAATCCGTCGGGACCGGGTGCTTTTTTCGGATTTTGATTTTGGAGAACCATTTCCAGCTCCGCGATCGTAAAAAGAGGATCGTCAGCGGAAAGTCCTTGAGGGCTCCTTTCTTCCGCTAGCCTCCTCAGACTTGTGTGGTAAGGTTGTTCGGCTTCTGTTGAGTCGTCTGGGTAGAAGGTTTTTGCCAGAAGATCCGCGGATTGCTCTGGGCTGAGTGTTTCACCTGCGGTATTCCTCAAGAGCGCGTCGTTCTGTCTTCTGGCGGTTTTCCTTAGTACCCTATAGATGCCGTCCCACATACTTTCTCGGTCCTGCTTCGAGCAGAACTCCTTCCAATTGGCTGTGGCTGCTGCCGTCGCTGCTGTGGTATATGTATCTTTAGCCAACACATAATCTTGGATGACAAAGTGTCTCCGGCTCGGAGCTGCATTTCGAATCCTTCTCTTCTTTGTCAATGCCTCTTTTTTAAGCTTGTCCAAAGAAGGGTTCCACCATGGGGGCTTGCCGTTGTGTTTTGGCAACCCGAGTTTCGGGATCGCTTCCTCACATGAGTGGTGGATGTGGTTGACGTATTCTGTAATAAAAGACTCCAGATCCTCTGAGGTCGAAACGTTCGAGACTCTGACTGATGTGATGTCATTGTCTGCTAAGCTGGTCTTAAAGTGCGCTCCGAAGTCGGACCACTTTGCCTTCTTTGTGTTGTAGATGCGCGTCGAGATTGGTCTTAACTGTTCTAAGGCCTTTTCTAAACGTATCGAGAAGGTTATTGCGTTGTGGTCAGAAGTTGTGAGACTCCTTTCTACTCGCCACTCCTCGACCTTGCCTAGCAGCGACGAGCTGCATACTGTCACATCGACCATACTTGTATACCAGCGGTCTCCCCTATACGTTTCGAACGTCGGTGTTTGGCCCGTATTAAGGATGTGGAGATCGCGCTCATTGAGGAAGGAATTATATGTTGCCCCGCGATGGTTTTCAGAGACACTTCCCCACCAGTGGCTCCAGGCATTTATGTCTCCTCCCACTATGATGTTGTTAGTATGTAGTTTGTGTATTATGTTGTGTGTATCGGAAAGATAGGGCTCGATTTCTTGGTCACCCTCAAAATAGACCGATAACACCCCAAAACGGACTTGGCCCACCTTTAGTAAGACGGCGGCGATATTTTCGGTTACAAGTTGAGGATCATGGATGACCTCCAGATTGTTCCCGAAAACAACGATAGCCGCTTTAACTGGTTTTTGGCGATTGAGGGTGCACTGGATGACTTGCGTGCCGGGACTTTGTTTCATCACACCTGTTCCTCCCACGTAGGGCTCTTGAACGAGTGCTACTGAAACTCCCTTTGCCTGAGCCACCATGAAAAGTTCTTCCGTAGCCAGTTTGGAGCGCTGAAGATTTGCTTGAATGAACTGTAATCTTGCTGTCGGTCTTGTTGTGTTTTGGGTGATGACAGGTTGGTTCGTTTGATCTTGGTCGCCCTTAGCAGTAAGCGACGCGCGATCTTGCTATTCCATCCCATTTTTGGCGTTCCTGGCAGTCTTCACTGAATGCTGCGTGTGCCAAGTCGGTGCCAGTCCTGTGTGCTATCTTACAGTTTATGCAAGTGGGCTGTTTACCATCGGCTCGAGTCGAGCAGTCTCTTATGTTATGTGCTCCACTGCAGAAACCACAGACTTCTTTTGCAGCTTTGCACATGGACTTGTTGTGTCCATACCCAAAGCAATTTGTGCACTGGACTAGTGGGGACTGGTCCTCAATTGAGCATCGCTTGATGCCCACATGGACCTTTTGTGCCACCGTGTAGCTTTTCCAGAGTATCGGGGATAGCTCCAGAACGGGGTGGCATTCATGAGGGTTCCTTGCGCGTTTCCTGTAGCGCACCCTCATGGTCTGTCCATCTACAGCGACATTTTGCAGAAGGTGTTTATTCTGCGCTTTTAGGAGATCGACAATTTCCTCGTTGCTGTAGCTGGACAGCACTCCCCTGATGCAGACGAGAGGGTTTTGGGGTTTCGGCTCCTGCACTTTGAGCCCTTGGTTTGACTGGACTTGGTCCTTTATGATTTTGGTTAGGTTAGGTTAGGTTAGGTTAGGTTAGGTTAGGTTAGGTTAGGTTAGGTTAGGTTAGGTTAGGTTAGGTTAGGTTAGGTTAGGTTAGGTTAGGTTAGGTTAGGTTAGGTTAGGTTAGGTTAGGTTAGGTTAGGTTAGGTTAGGTTAGGTTAGGTTAGGTTAGGTTAGGTTAGGTTAGGTTAGGTTAGGTTAGGTTAGGTTAGGTGAACGTTTATTGAATTTAACAGATGATTATTATTTATTTTAAGTTACAGTAGCTTATATACATTTAAATCTAATAATAACGAAATTAAAACTAACTTACAAAATAAAAATAAAAGCCCTAAAGTACTAAAAAAAAAGCAATCTAAAGTACGGCGTCGAAAAACTCCTCCACATCGCTGTCGACTGGTAATGTACCCAAAAGACTGGCGGCATTGCCACGCTGAATGGCAATGCTTATCCTTTGTCCGAAGTAAAAGCCAGCCCTTGGGTCACGCGAAGTGTCAACAAGGCGTTTTGAAAGTTCTTTAAATAATTTGTGAGCACTTGGACCCCACGATCCGAGAGTTTCAACCCCAAACGGCTCGAAAATATAACTACCAACAAGGTTATTATATTTCCGCCGCTTGAGGTTCTCTGCAGCCGCTGCGGCAGCACCGGCACAGCACGACGAGCTAGGAAGATGAGATGGCGCAAGAGTATCGACACAAGTAGCGTCCCACACTAAAGGCCTACCCATAGGTTAGGTTAGGTTAGGTTAGGTTAGGTTAGGTTAGGTTAGGTTAGGTTAGGTTAGGTTAGGTTAGGTTAGGTTAGGTTAGGTTAGGTTAGGTTAGGTTAGGTTAGGTTAGGTTAGGTTAGGTTAGGTTAGGTTAGGTTAGGTTAGGTTAGGTTAGGTTAGGTTAGGTTAGGTTAGGTTAGGTTAGGTTAGGTTAGGTTAGGTTAGGTTAGGTTAGGTTAGGTTAGGTTAGGTTAGGTTTTTTTTTTTTTTTTTTTTTTTTTTTTTTTTTTTTTTTTTTTTTTTTTTTTTTTTTTTTTTTTTTTTTCCTTCGGTCTCCAACATAATCGGAGTCTATGCTCAACGAAGGCAATCATACTAGTTCTCGCTTTTATTCCTCTCGCACTTTCGTTCTGCATACTGTATCTTTCTTGCATTCATTCATCTTTCTCTCTTTAAGGGTAGGACGCCCTTCTACTTCCTATTTGTTCTACTCTTTCTCTTCTATTTTATAGTTTTATTTTATACTCATTGGGGTGAACACAACAACGTTTCTTTTTATTTATTTTTTACATATAACTTATTCTTACACATAGGTACTTTTTAATGCTACTTAATCATTATTAAAGTTTCAACAATTTTATTATCTCTTCTTATAACTAATTACAGTATACTTGAGATTCTTCACTTTCGTGTTCAGGGGAATATAGCCACAACACATTTTTATTATTTACTGCTATGTTATGCTGACTTATTCTATTTCTTAATGCTACTTTATAATGGACTACCTAGTTGTGTAGCTTTCTTATGAATTCTTAAAATCTGTTTACAGTTTTCTTATTCAACTATTTCATACATTTGTTTTTAATAATTTCGGGTGACTTAACTTTAGCTTTAGTTTTACAATCATATTTTGCTCACCTTGTTTAGGTTAGGTTAGGTTAGGTTAGGTTAGGTTAGGTTAGGTTAGGTTAGGTTAGGTTAGGTTAGGTTAGGTTAGGTTAGGTTAGGTTAGGTTAGGTTAGGTTAGGTTAGGTTAGGTTAGGTTAGGTTAGGTTAGGTTAGGTTAGGTTAGGTTAGGTTAGGTTAGGTTAGGTTAGGTTAGGTTAGGTTAGGTTAGGTTAGGTTAGGTTAGGTTAGGTTAGGTTAGGTTAGGTTAGGTTAGGTTAGGTTAGGTTAGGTTAGGTTAGGTTAGGTTAGGTTAGGTTAGGTTAGGTTAGGTTAGGTTAGGTTAGGTTAGGTTAGGTTAGGTTAGGTTAGGTTAGGTTAGGTTAGGTTAGGTTAGGTTAGGTTAGGTTAGGTTAGGTTAGGTTAGGTTAGGTTAGGTTAGGTTAGGTTAGGTTAGGTTAGGTTAGGTTAGGTTAGGTTAGGTTAGGTTAGGTTAGGTTAGGTTAGGTTAGGTTAGGTTAGGTTAGGTTAGGTTAGGTTAGGTTAGGTTAGGTTAGGTTAGGTTAGGTTAGGTTAGGTTAGGTTAGGTTAGGTTAGGTTAGGTTAGGTTAGGTTAGGTTAGGTTAGGTTAGGTTAGGTTAGGTTAGGTTAGGTTAGGTTAGGTTAGGTTAGGTTAGGTTAGGTTAGGTTAGGTTAGGTTAGGTTAGGTTAGGTTAGGTTAGGTTAGGTTAGGTTAGGTTAGGTTAGGTTAGGTTAGGTTAGGTTAGGTTAGGTTAGGTTAGGTTAGGTTAGGTTAGGTTAGGTTAGGTTAGGTTAGGTTAGGTTAGGTTAGGTTAGGTTAGGTTAGGTTAGGTTAGGTTAGGTTAGGTTAGGTTAGGTTAGGTTAGGTTAGGTTAGGTTAGGTTAGGTTAGGTTAGGTTAGGTTAGGTTAGGTTAGGTTAGGTTAGGTTAGGTTAGGTTAGGTTAGGTTAGGTTAGGTTAGGTTAGGTTAGGTTAGGTTAGGTTAGGTTAGGTTAGGTTAGGTTAGGTTAGGTTAGGTTAGGTTAGGTTAGGTTAGGTTAGGTTAGGTTAGGTTAGGTTAGGTTA